>OU745273.1:10759194-11413388 GCA_916618015.1 Xestia c-nigrum
GAATTGGCCATCGGCGCTCATATCTACTTGGTAATAAGATGTATTCTGTGAACCGCATTAATAGTTTCTTACAAAAATAGAAAAAAACAATAAATTTTGGAAGTTCCCATACTCAGAACTGAAACTCAACATCTTTTTTTCATCAAACCCATACGTGTGGGGTATCTATGGATAGGTCTTCAAAAATAATATTGAGGTTACTAATAATTATATTTTTTTTCTTAACTGAATAGTGTGAGCGAGAGACCCTTCCAAAGTGGAAAAAACTGTTTCCTACTATAACTTCTAAAATATGAGAATGATAAAACTAAATAAATATATGATGTACATTAATTACCATGTAAACTCCCACCGAAAATTGGTTTGAACGAGATATAGTAAGTAGTTTTTTTTTAATACGGCATAAATCGAAAACAGCAATTTACCTTTCACTCAATCTGCTACAGAACCCTTCATGGGCGAGTCCGACTCGCACTTGGCCGCTTTTTTAAATTGTTTTTTAGTTTAAAAATAATGTACACTGAATAAAGTAGATGACAAAAATATTATTTTGTTACATAAACCAAAATTGACGAAGATACGACGGTTATAAAATTCTCAAAACGTCACGCCCTGGTATAATTTTTAGTTAGTTCTGACGTCACGAGCCCCTCTCCCGAGTTTTAATGCATTTTATCTTTGTCAATAGGTATTCAATGATTTACAAAAACAAAAAATACGTGTCCATTATTTTCCAATTCTCTAACTGACGGACTAAATAGATTTGTAATTTTTTGATATTGTCGTCATACCAATACAAATAAACTTCACATCACAGAATGTCATAGGCTATATTTCAAACGACCCCGATGGCTAAATACCAAACATAAACCGAACGAAACCGCGGTCGAAAGCTAGTATATAATATTTATCGCTATGCCACATTCTCTTTGTTAATTTTCAATGCATTTCGAGATTAAATGAATCCGTCCACTAATTCCTGATAACCGTTATCTCTGTATTTGATACTAATCCTAATTAGCCACAGATATAACGATTCAAAAAACAGCGTGTGCATAAAAAAAGAACGAAAATACTAGACAGATTATGAATATTCCACGCGTAAATGTTTTATTCCGCCATTTTCCATCGTCGCTCTCATGTCTGGCCTCAGGACTAAATCGAGGTCAAGAGTAAGCCGTTTTAAACCGTTTTTGTTCCGTACATCATCACCTATTATTTTGAATGACCGAAATCGGAGGTCTGATGTTTCGTCGCACTAAAGGAGCATGATTTTTTTGGGTTCCGTAACCAAAGGATAAAACGGAACCCTATTACTAAGAATCCACTGTCTGTCTGTCTGTCTGTCAACAGGCTGTATCTCAGGAACCATGACAGCTAGACAGTTGACATTTTATCAAATTTTTTTTTTCGGTTGCCGCTGTCACAACAAATAATAAAATTAAATGGTATTTAAGGGGGTTCTACCATCGTGGTTTTTTTTTATATTGAAAAAAGCCCAAAGAGAAACTTCTTTGAACACACATTCGAAGTGCACTGATCTGAATAACCACGTGGACTGATAACGCATTTGATAAGATATCTTTGTGCGTGAGTCTGACGCGGAACGTGAAATGAATACGCACATTTTTTTTTACTGTAACCTTGGTTTTTCAGCTGTTGTGTAAGCCAGTTGCTAATCCTATTTAATTTCTGTTGATATTTTCAAAATTGTTGTGCAATACAACGAAAATGAAGTTTTAATAATTATTTTAGTAACTTAAAGAAAATAATAAATAGTAGGTAAGATAATAGATTGGTGTGGCTCACCCCTATTAAATGGGAGAGGTTTTTTTTGGGATGGAAATCATCAAATAAAAATAAATAAATAAATATCGCTGGACATAAACAATATTTATGCTCTGCACACAACAAGAATCTTCGGTCCGAGACCAATCGTCTTCTTCGTTGTCTTTCTCATCGCTCTGGCTTTATAAAGTCATCTTTCTTTGTCCAGGCGGTCTTTCTTTGGAATGCGCTCCCTCAGAATATCAGGACGGTAACCAAGTGAAAGCTCGAGAGCACATTCACAAGAAGTTGGCAGAGTCGTCTCAGAACTAACTTGTAGTTTTTTTGTTAATCTCTCAGAACCTTTTTTATATTTTGCTTTATGTGTATATATATATTTATTATTGTATTTTAGTTTTATGTTTTAACTATTTTGTTTCTGTTATTGCACCTACTTTGTATTGTCTCTGCATCACCCTAAGGTAGACTGGTAGAAAATGCCCAAGGCATTAAGTCCGCCTTTGTACAGTGTTAACTTGTGCATAAAGTTTTAATAAATAAATAAATAAATAACACACAGCGCCACCTGGTGCCACACTAAGCAAAGCTTGTGTGAATGACCCCTCTCGCTCTGGGCGGAGTGGAAGGGAGTGTCAGACTTTTACTGACTAAAACCCATCCAGGTTCCTTCTTCGTCCTTTGTGTACCGGGGCCACGGTATCTCTTTCGAACAGTCCCGCAGCCCCGGTGGCCCTGAGTCCTGGCTATGTACTGTTCTAACCTTCTAAGTCAATCCTGATGCTGATGCAATGCCATTTTTTAAACAAATAGATAAGATTCCTATCACAATGATGGAGTAGGAGTCCACTTGGGGTAAATCTTGGTATCCGAGGAGGCCTGTAAACGCGGGCGCACTAGCCGGGGATCGTGGAAGGCGCACATGTTCCCATGATCCCCGGAGCAAGTGTGGGAATCCCCACCGGGGTGGTTTTTAGTCGATTTGAGCCCGACAGACCCAGGGCGGAGGACAAACGTGTGGACTCTCCACCTCGGAAACAAAAACAAAAAATGTTGCTAGCTAGCGAGGTGTTTTAAGGCCAAACACCTTTCAATGTTGAATACTCGAGTATATGATACAATAAATCATATACTTTATCTACAAACTAGCCGAAGCCCGCGGCTTCGCCCGCGTAAAATTATATACTATAACCTTCCTCTTGAATCACTCTATCTATTAAAAAAAACCCGCATCAAAAGCCGTAAACCACAAAAAAATCCGTAAACCGTAAACATCAAAGACCTAAGCATAATATAATTACAGACAGACGCGGCGCGCGGCGGGAGACTTTGTTTTATAATATCGACACCTCTGGGCTCAAAGGTCGTAAAGGACAAAATGCAACTTTTCAGGAGAAGCAAAAAACGAAAAAAAAAAACGTATTTTTACTCTAACTTTTTTGTTTTTTGAGCTATTTAAATGAAACTTTGGAAAAGTGCTTAGAATTCATAGTACTCTATTGGGCAGTATTTCAATTTTACCCTAATGCTTTATTTATCGAGATAGATTTCCTTTACGACCACAAATTTAAAAATAAATGTCCTTTACCCCCCTAAAATTTTCATCTTATGATTTTAGCTTAGGGCGTAAATCTACTTTACTGTGCAAAACTAATCAAAGTAAGGAAATAATGGACAAGTGCAATATTTTTTAGGTTCTAAAGGATCACCTGCTAAGGTATTCTAAAAGGATTAATTAATAATTAAACTTAATTATTAAATGGATCACGTAATTTTTAAATATATTTATGTAAGAAAACATAGTAGTATTACTATATTTTCTTTATTAATCATGAAATAACATAATCATACAAATAAAACGTACATTTCACAAAATTAAACATTCGTAATCAAATCGAGATCGTTTATTATTTTCTATAAGTGAACACAAAGCTTTTATAATAATTATCTTCGAAATAATAATTATAGATTAGATTGTAGTAATTAACGTTGTTTTCCTTACAAGTCCTTTTCTCCACTCCCTTCTTTGCTCTTTTGATTTGTTTTTCTTCTTTAATCAACTTTATTTGTCTAATCTCAATCAGTTTGATTAGAAGATGAAAAATAATGAGTAAATAAGTCATTATCATTCTGATGATTTATTTACTCATCTTCAATATCATTTTCATCATCCTCTTCGTCCGTTTCGTTTAAAGTCTCACGTAGTTCGGAATTGCATGGAAGTTCCCTGTATTCTTTGTGAAACCTTTTAGGTATAGTCCCATTTTCAAAGAGGTTCGTGAGATCTTTATACTTAGCAGCGGCTATTGGTAATCTATTGTTATATAGCTGTTTCACCATCCCAATTCCAGTCATCCTTAGAATCTGGGTCTCTTCCGCAGTTTTTAACAGCAGGCGTTACCCACTTGCTCCATAAATCAGGTAGCGCCGCGGAACCCAAGAATTATAGACTGATCACGTGTTTGTCGACGGTTTATAAACTTCTTACATCCATTTTGAGAACGAAAATTGGATGTAGCAATGGGACACGCGGTACTAAGGAGCTACTCCTCATCGACATGGCCATTAGCCAACAGGTCCGTCACTACCAATATGAGTTCGCTCTGGTAACTGAGTGTTATTTACTTCCATATTTTAACGGTACATTTTGTTTAACGTCTCAAATTATGTGGGTCGTAAAGGCATTTTTTTTGCGAATTTCGTCAAACGGAATATACAGATCGATAGAGAAATAAAAACTGAGTAAAACTACATCAAAAAGTCATTTTCGCCAAAATGTCCTTTACGACCTTTGAGCCCAGAGGTGTCGATATGTAGTTTGACAATAATAAACCTAAATAATGATTGTAATTTATTGACGTTTTGATTTTCCCCAACCAGAGTTTTGTTATTTTGCTCACGTGTTAATTTAGGGACTAACAGGTAAAATCGTAAACAAAAACACGTTTTTCCTGTCGAACCCAAATCTGTCCCATTCATTTGACACTACAGTGTACAACAATTAGCTTATAATTCGAAAAAATACGCGCGGTTACGCAGTTGCGCGCTTTACGTCGACCGAATACGGTGTCATTTTAGTTAATTAAAGTAAAACAAGTGAAAAAAATCCTTGAAAACCACAAAAATCTGTACATTGTACAGTAAAATAATAATCAATTTGATAATCTTGTGATTTTTATGTTTATCGGTACAGTTGTTGATAAAGTGTTTTTTTATTGTTACATAAAAATATTGTGGTAGGTTATTATTTTCGGCCGAAAGTGACTGGATTATGAATTGTTTTTTTTTTCCATTATGCTTTTACAATTATTCATTTTTGGTGACATAATTTAATTCAGCGATATGATATTGAGAGCAGGAAATATAATGTTTTCCTAAAGTTTACACTTCGATAAAACAAATTTATACTTACTTATACTATAAAGCTGAAGAGTTTTTTTTGTGTTGGATAGTCCATTTATCGAGGAAGGTTATAGGCTATATAACATCACGCTACAACCAATAGGAGATTTGTTGAAATGAAAATTGTTCCAAAACGCGGTTTTTTTTCCTATTCTGGGCTTTTTCTCTTTTATGTGATGCAGACGAATTTACGTGGGTCAGTTAGTAAACTATAATAACTATTGTGAATAATAGTCAACACGTGCCAATTTATGATATAAAACAACCCAGTTGAATAGACAAAAACACATATTTCACGCAAATAATATGAATATACATATAACGCTCCGTACACATTGTTCAGCCATTCATTCATACATATTAGTAGTATTTAATTTAAATAAATAATTACACACACATACGTGCCTACATTTAATTTGAATAAATACAAAACAGTATTTAAATTAAACGTTAACTCCAATACCAATAGTCTAAAATTAACACATTATACAAGAGCTTGGGCGGGCCATGTCTGTAGAATGCATCAGGACCGATGGGCCAAAGTCGCCACTCAGTGGGTGCCAGAAGACGGGCAGCGTCGCCGAGGGAGGCCTAGAAAACGTTGGCGTGACGACTTAGAATCGTTTGCGATAGATTGGCCTGAGAGAGCCGCACGTAGAGAGGAGTGGAAGACTATGGGGGAGGCCTTTTGCCCAGCAGTGGGACGATACAGGCTAATAAAAAAAAAAACAAGAGCTAACATAATAAACGCAAGAGCAAGACCTCCCAATATAGTCTCTCGGACCCTCGGATTTTACAACCGGTATAAAGGGTGTATAACACCTCTTAGCGAAGCCGAAAGGCACTTGTTCTCCCCGTCATTGCGATCATTTTTTTGTTCTACACCATACCTGGGAACCTTCTAGTTACGGGAGATATTGGGGGTCTAAGTTGCAACTTTTTGACAACCTTTTTTAAATACAGTTTTTTACTGTATTTTTTTGTAAATACCTCGACGACCCCCGTACTATTCAATCCATCCATCAGAACAAAACATGATTTTTCACCCTAAAAAAAAAGTTGTTTCCCAGCAATAATTGGTTGATGTTACATAGTTTGATGTACAGAATGCTTGGTTGACAGCTTCGTGATGAGGGTGTTTAAACTCTGTAGAATGTGTCCTTATAGAACAGTGGTTCCCAACCTTTCTTAGACCAGGGGTCACTGTGATATGTTCATTGTTAACAGGGACCATAGGGTCCTAGATAAACATGGACACCGACAGGATTATAACTAGAGGAGTGAATCTTTAACTCACACTATACAAAAATTGGACAAAAGATATCGAATTGAGCTCGAAAAATTTAGCAATCATTTAGTAATTATGCCTCTGATAGGTTCAATTAAGTTGGGTTGAGCTTTCATCTTCTGTGTTAAAAAGTACGAATAACATTTTAATCTTTCGCGGACCGTAGTCGAGGCTCCTGCGGACCACCCACCGGTGGTCCGCGGACCACTAGTTGGGAACCAGTGTTAAAGAAAGTGCGCAACGTCGCAAATAGCTGTCAAATATTTTGATTAATTTGTCAATATTACAGTATCATCATCATTTCAGCCGAAAGACGTCCACAGCTGGTCATAGGCCTCCTCGCGCGTGTCGCCACTTTGACCGAGATGGTACGACTCGCATCCAGCGGATTCTCTGATGAAATTTAACTTCACAATTAGTTCCGTAGTTAGCCACATTCCTAATTTCCATACAGTCACATTGCCAAACTAAATAAAATAAGTAATAATTATGCTACTGCTGATTAACATTTTGGATGAACACTCTTAATATTACAATATTTTTTGCGTTTTGAACTTAGATCCCGGGTTTATAACCACAGTTAAAGAAATCAGTTGACTGTGCAAACGTAAAGAAAGCTAGGTACCAAGATTTTAAGGTCTAAAACCGCCAACACACAACCAGAGACATTCGTCCCTTCTGCTACAAAGAGGGCTTTTGCCTACAAGACTTACCTGTATGCAAATGATGTAAATAAATGCCATGAGGTGCACTTTTAGCTCGCGAGGGTCATTGATCTGCTCGGTTTTTGGAAAAAAGTTTGTTTATAAACATAACAACACGCCTGTAAGCGCTGAAGAGTTAAGCAGAAGTGTAGATATAGTACTCCAACGTCGTTAGTTATGTTTCAGAGGGCCATCACAGTTTTTCTTGTATTTGAGTGTTTTAAGAGGCCTGCGGAGCATGCGTTTTTCATACAAACGTAAAACCAAAATAATTTGTAAAACAAACTTGTTCATTAGGTAGTGTTTATTTATTTCGATTAGATAATATAATATATAGGTTTCCGAACACATCTTTTGAATAAACACTGATTTAAACAAGAGTTATGAGCAAAATAAATTTTCCATAGAAATTTTAAATTCCTCATATCTCGCCTTTATATCATTGTCCTTTCAAAATATTTATTTAGGAACCTAGATATTCTGTAATCCAATCGAAATATATACACACTACCTTAACAATATGTTTGATTTTCAGATTAATTTGGTATTACGTTTGTATGAAAAACGTATGCTCCGCCGGCCCCTTAAGAGTCTAAACCCTGGCCAGAACGTATGTACTAAGTGACATACATAGTGTCAAACTGTTGTGAGCGCAGAGTGGGATACGGGTAGACTAGAGAATGAGCTCCTTTAACTTGTATACAGTTATTGTTACAGAGTCAATTACTAACACTAGTGTACTAACTAAACTCTGAACTTAAAGGGAACACAGAGCAGTTCCTAGACCTGTTACCCCCGGCCTGTACCCCCTGTTGGCCAGAGGTGGCAAAACACCGGGAGAGATGGAAAGGAAGGAGCAGAGAGACAGAATAAATAAAATAAAATAGAAATTTAACAAATATTTGAACATAATTTTCTAGCACAATTGATTATTATATTTAATTAGTTGCATTTAAGTTTAAAATTGATAATTATATCATTGTTAAATAAAAAATATAAATTATCACTTTCTTACATTAGTTAATTTAATTATTGGATACAAATTATAAATAACCATTTTCATACATTATTTCATTATCAATTTTCATGCATTGTATAGAATTGTAATCTTAATATATATAAATCTCGTGTCACAATGTTTGTCCTCAATGGACTCCTAAACCACTTAACCGATTATAATAAAATTCGCACACCATGTGCAGTTCGATCCAACTTGAGAGATAGGATAGTTTAAATCTCAAATTATGAGACGCAGACGAAGTTGTGCTGGTCAGCTAGTTATTATATATTTTCTTTTATTTAATTTGCGGAAGTCGCCTCTTTGGCGTAGGCCTGGGACAGACTAGGCTAATAAAAAAATCCTTGGAGGGCGCGTTAGAAAAGGCTAATTAAAAAACAAAATACATATAGGGGGCGCGCCAAAATTCGATGTTATGACTATACAGGGTGTAAACCACCTCATCACAAAGCCTTTAACCAAGCATTCTGTACATCAAACTAAGTAACTTTACGCAAAAATTATTGCTGGGAAACAACTTTTTTTTTTTGAGGTTATAAATCATGTTTTGTGGTGGAACTCAATGTAACGCACTTAAAACATTGTCCTGATGGATGGATTGAATAGTACGGGGGTCGTGGAGGTATTAAAAGTTAAAATCTTACAAATATAACTTGTAATTTAAAAAAAACTTGTCTAAAAGTTGTAACTTTGACCCCCCATATCTCCGTAACTAGAAGGTTCCCAGGTATGATGTAGAACAAAAAAATGATCGCAATGATGTAGAGAACAAGTGCCTTTCGGCTTCGTGAAGAGGTGTTTTACACCCTTTATACTGTTCTGAAATTAGCCGCGTTAGGTTTTAAGAGTCGTGAATTGTAAGCGTGCCAGAGGTCAAGAGATAATGCGTTTATCAATATACAAATTAGGTCGTACCCGAACATAAAAAGACACTAAATACCTACTTATCATTATCAGTCCGAAATCACCAACTGTTGGGTATTATCTGCTGACATTCTTTTCGGTTTAAACATACAGCCTGGTGACCGACAGACGGAGTCTTAGTAGTAGGGTCCTATTTTTACCCTTTGGGTGCGGATACCTAAAAAACCTGACGGAATATGGGTACACTATGGATACTCTGTACTCTCGCCCTTTGGGTCTTACAGGCGTGATATATGTACTAGCGATTATCGACCCGCCCCGGTTTTTTACGGGTCCAACATAATAGGTGTAAAAAACCTGTTATCGAAGCCGAAAGGCACTTGTTCTCCCCGTCATTGCGATCACATTTTTGTTCTACACCATACCTGGAAAACTTCTAGTTACGGAGATATTGGAGGTCAACATTTTAACTTTTTGACAAGTTTTTTTAAATAAGTTTTTAATCTTAGATTTTTACTTTGAACACCTCCACGACAGCACGATGTTTTGAGTATGTTACATTGAGTTTTACTTAGTCTTACCAAGTGGAATTTATTTCCATGTATTAACGGGGTTGTGGAGGTCAGATAGGCAGTCGCTCCTTGTAAAATACTGGTATTGAAAAATAGTAGCTGCATCAGGTCAGACTGGAAGCCAACCCCAACATAATTGGGAAAAAGCTAGGCAGATGATGATGACATTGATTTTTACTATATAACGTGTTTTTTAACCCCAAAAAATTGTTATTTCCCAGCAAAAATGTTAGCGTAAAGTTACTTAGTTTGATATACAGAATGCTTGGTTAACGGCTTTGTGAAAAGTCTGTATATTTCTAAATCACTTGTCCACACGAGCATACATAGAGAAATACAATATACAAACTAACGCCTACGTATAAAGATAACAAATAAAACATACATAAACTACACAAAGATTATTTGTGACAGTTTATCGTGGTATTTGACGCAGTGATCACGCTTCATACATCCGTTTGTGTTTATACACGTGATATTTCATGCAATTATTTTTCATAAAAAAACAACCGTTTTAGTGACGTGATGATATTTAAAAAAAATGGAAAATATTATTTGATGAAGATTTATTTGGGACAGTACTTGCTATTCTATAAGCCAGAGAGGAAAACGAATGTGTTAATCGGGATAATAATATGTACATAATGCAGTAGATAGATTAAGTACCTATGGAAAGTGGCTTTACCTGAAAAGTGTAACCCAGAGGTACAGGGAACTGAAGTATAAATAGAGATGAAACGATGCTCGCTCGGCTCGGTCGTCCGGTCCGCTCGCCCCGCTCCCGCTTTGGCGATCTTCTGCTCGCTCAGTCCGTCCGTAGTGTTCGGTGTGAACCCAACGTAGTTTAACTTGCCAAAGCCTTGTTAGTTAATCGGGGTGTAAACAGATTCATCATGAAGCCGTCAACCAAGCATTCTGTACATCAAACTAAGTAACACAAAAATTAAATTTTTTGTTGGAAAATGACTTTCTTTTGGGGTGAAAAATCACGTTTTATGGTAAAACTCAATGTAAAACACTCAAAACATTGTGCTGGTGGATGGATTGAATAGTGTGGAGGTCGTGGAAGTATTTAAAGTTCTTACATTAAAAACATATATTTAAGGCGACTGCATGAGCTAAATTAACAACCCTATTTGTGGTGGTTCAAACTTCGTCTGCAATTCTGTTAAAATAAAGTTCTAATCAGCTTGCACTACAAAATAGTTGTTACGGCAGTCACTGCGGGCCGAATAGTGCGAAATGAGTGGTTACGATCGATTTACAAAAAAGCTATGGATTGAACTAAAAAAATAAAACACTATGATGCTAATATGTTGCGAGATAAGTTCGTGACTTTTATTATCAAATAAAATGAATTGTATTATGTTTTCAAAACACTATCATACTAGCATATATCCTGAAGAATATTTTTTTTTTTTCTGGTTTTGTTTATTGCAGTGAATCATATACTTTCAGGCATTATAAAACTCGCGTTTAGCTCTTGCAGACGCCTTAAAAAAACTTTGACCCCCAATATCTCCGTAACTAGAAGGTACCCAGGTATGGTGCGGAACAAAAAATGCTCGCAATGATGGAGAGCACTAGTGGTTTTCGCCTTCTTTTAGTTTTTTTAAACTCTTCATAGCTTCGATCATAGCTTTTCTCGCTTCGCTTCGCTCGCTCGCTCGCTAGATGGCGAGTGTGGCCTGCCCTTTATAAATCAACAATGACGCATTGTCCAGTCCAACCTTGACCCGCTTACCGAGTGAGCCATTCTTTGTCATTCAATATACTGATCAGTCCATTATACTTATTAAATATAATAATTATTTATTGAGGTTCATAGGTTTTATACTCGTATGTAACAAGCTGCTGACCCACGCAACTTCGTCTGCGTCACATAAGAGAGAAAAACGAAAAGATAAAAATAAACCCGTTTATGCAATATTTTTCATTCCTGCTCCGCTCCTAAAGGCGGTAGCGTGATGTTTTATAGCCTAAAGCCTTCCTCGATAAAAGGACTATCCAACACAAACATAATGTTTCAATTTGAACCAGTAGTTCCTGAGATTAGCGCGTTCAACCAAACAAACAAAAACTCTTCTGCTTTGTTATTAGTATAGATAGTATAGATATAAAAACGGTAATAGTTATTACGCTCTTTGACCCATGTATCTTGAATTGATGTTTTTGATGCATGTAATTGTTTAGGTATCTTGTCGAGAAATGTTTATTGCAAAACAGCATACAGTAGTTTGTTTATGTTTTGTGTTAACCGAAGAGAAGGCGAAAATTGACTCATTTTTAAACAAAACTGGCTTTTTTCCTGGGCTGGGGCATCAGTTGTAATAATTAGAATAAAGGGCTGGTGTTCGCAACTCCACGTCAAAGCGCGTATTTTGCGTATCCCTACTATTATTATAAATGTGAATGTAAGTTTGTTTGTTACGCTTTCACGCGAAAAGTACTCAACCGATCGTTATGAAGCTTTGTACACACATTCTTGGAGGTATTAGAAGTAACATAGGATACTTTTTATTAAAAAAAAAACTAACTCTCACTCGCCGACGAAGTCGCGCGGGTTAGCTAGTGGGCTATAATCTACCACGCGGCACTATTACTCCCACAGACGCACTAATGTTTTAACCTGGATATATTATTATTAGCCGGTATTTTCCCACTTTTAGGCAAAGGATTGCTTCCATCGATACATTAAGTATAAAATATGCCTAAACTAATCAGAAAATTAAAAGATAATGGAGTTCTATCTAAGTACTTAAATAAATCTTCATAAAAAAAAAACTAGATCATTTTTAAACAAAACCCACGTTTTTTTACTAAAACGGTTGTGTATCTAACAAAAAAAAAAACAATTCACCAGTCCAGCGCAAACAATAATAAAAAAAAAACAAAAGTGACAGTTACTTTAAAAAAAAACGGAATAAAATCTAAGATGGCGACGGCGTCCCCTTCTGCCCTACCACCGCTAAACGATCCTGAAATGGAGAAGCATGTCGAAGAACTAGAGAAAGCTAAGAGTCAGGAGGAGTATGAGAGTAAATTGAGCAAGATTGGCTTCTCAGTGGCCAATTGGATGAAGTTGCTGTTCAATAGTGCTCCGCCTGAGGAGTTTCATGCTGAATGGTTGACAGTAAGTTTTTTTTCTTGTTTGAACTTCTATTGTCATAGACTTAGGTCTACTTGCACTATACGCTTCAACTAACTTATCTGTGCACGTGGAAAAACACAATACCAAAATAAATGTAAAAAAGAAAAATGGTTTTTGATTCTGTTTCTGATCAAAAACCAACTTGAAATCATTGGAGGTCCTAAGAAAGAGAAGATGGTGATTTTAATTTTTATGGTGTACATAATAAAGAGTATTCTATCTTCTATCTATCTATATAAAAAAATCAAAAAAATAAAAATCCAACAAAATGTATGAGATTTTTTTTTTTTTGCAATTTCTAACTTTTTTAATACTCTGGAGTATTCAAAAAGTTGGTGTCATAGAAAATTTTGATCAGTATTAGAAACAGTTTATCGATTGACATAAAAAAATGTTATGTGTAAAATGGCCATTTTCTGTAACTACATTTGTTTTTGCAAAAATGTGAATGATCAAAATTTCATGAACAATTATGGATAGTCTCCTAAACTCCTAACACCATTTTCAGGTAGCTGCAACGGTTAAGTTCCTCTTGCTGCCCCGTTGAAAGTTTGCACCCTGTGCTTTCATATGCATTCAGTAAAAAACTATTATTTTGAAATCTCAAACAAACACTTCTCTGTCATGAAGTTCAGGTTTCCGCACTTAGTCCTAGAAGTGGACCATTGTGCGTGAGCCATGGTGGCTGATTACTCCAACCAGCCCACCTCCCTCCAGAAGCAGATTAAACTTCCCGGTCTCCTCAGGACATCCGCAAGTAATCTTGGCGTTCCCAGGGTCTCCTCGCGAATCTTGGTAACGTCTGTGCACTCCAGGAGCACATGCGCCACCGTTTCCTCCACTTCCATGCATGCTCATGCTTTTTCTTTCTTTCTTTTATTTTCTTTTCTCTGCACAGCGGACTGTCAGTGATTCCTAGGATGAAAAAAACAGACACAAAACTTTTTTTTTTATTTGTAAAAATTACAAACCGTCTCTACAGTAATTCGTCGAATTTTACCCATCTCCTCTCCGCTCTTTGCTTTCGTGAAAACCGGGCCTTATTCTGTTTTGACATGCTGTATGACATCCCGCAATATTTTCCTGTCTCTGAAACGCGGTTGGGGACATAATATTATACCCTGCGCGCAATTGCTCTAAACCGCGGCTGGGGTCCTGAGGTCCCCAAGCGTATTTTTGAATACCGCCATCAAATAATGCATTCTTTTTAAAATGGACTAACCGTTCTTTATGTATAGATTGAATGGTATAAAAACTTTAAATCACATACATTTAGGTAAATAGGCAAGTAATGAGCAGTTTTCCTATCGATAAGGCAGGGATTATATTTACATAATTAAATCAAATAATTACTTTATCATCACTTGTCAACACGTTACAAGATAAAGTACAATCTATTCTTATGATAGTTCCTATTTAAATGTATCTAATGTCACAATAGTAATGAGATATGTCATTCTAAATGAATATTATCGTCGAGTGTGTGGTCTCGAGTCTAGGTTTGCTAGATAAGAATAGGTTTTGACGTGATAACGTCTTATAAATTGATAATACCAGCAACACTCATGAAAAATAGTAACGTTCCATAGCATAGTAACGTTCCATAGCATAGTAACGTTCCATAGTAACGTTCCACCTCCTTTTTTGTATTACATAAAATAATGATTATGACGTTATCACGTAAATCTATCGTCCGTAAACCGACTTTACAGACAACCAATTTTTTTTTATAAGATAAAGTAATAAAAGTAGGCCACGAACATTTGGAATAGAGTCGACGACGAAAACACTCGAATTAGTCCGTCAGGTAAATTATTAAAAAATATTTGACACGTATTTTTTCTTTCGTTACGTAAACCAAAATTGACGAAGTTACGACGCTTTTAAAATTCTCAAAACGTCACGCCTTGGTATACAAGCGAGTTCTGACGTCACGAGCCCCCGCTCCCGAGTTTTGATGCATTTTATCTTTGTCAATATTCATTGATTTACAAAAACAAAAATACGTGGCCATTTTTTCCAATACTATGACAGACCAACGGAGGACTTTGTGTTATAATAAGTAGTGATATCTGGTGCTCATTTATCATTGCTACTTAATTTTAATATTGAATACGTGTATCATTCAATCTTTAAGGATAAAATAATTATACATTTTAATCAATCCAGCTGAACTGTGTTCTTGATCAAAATAAGGAAGCTTAAAATTATTATCTAATGTCTGCAGTTTGAGATAAAAATTAACTTAATATATATGTTTTTTTCAAATTTTTATTTATTTATTATTCATTTATTTTCAGATGAACATCCGTATTGTTAGCAAAACAGAAATCCTTATGAGAAACTAATGGTAGTACACATACACATGAGACATTTAAAAACCAAATACAAAAATAAAATAAACATGACCTATTGGATCCTACGATAGCCGTGAGAGTGTTTATTTGACCGTGTGTTATCGTATCCAGCGCTCGAGCATTGGAGATTGGAGAATCCTACCGATCCGACATTACGCACTGGATGCTGTTGGTGCTAGCACGCATGCGTGTTAAGGCGATTACATGAGTTAAATGCGAGGATTATAATTACTAAAAGTATATGATTCACTGCTACAAACAAGACCAGAAAATATATATGATATTCTTCAGGATATATGCTAGCATGATAGTGTTTTGAAAACATAATACAATTAATTTGACTCGATAAAAAAAATCATGAACTTATCTCTAAAAATATCTTTCAAACAAAAAAAAAACATACTAATATGCATGCGATCATTCTGATTTTTGGCAAATAATTCCACAAGCAATATATTAGCATAATAGTATTTTAGTTTTTTAATCCAATCAATAGTTTTTTTTGTAAATCGATCGAAACCACTCATTTCGCGCTAATTGGCCCACAGTGACTGACGTAACAACCACTTTGTAGTGCAAGGTGATTAGAACTTTATTCTAACAGCATTTCAAACGAAGTTTGAAACACCACAAATAGAGTTGCTAATTTAGCTCGTCTAATCGCCATAAAACAGGGGGCCAACGTTTGCGCATAACTGCAGCAAAGCTGTCTACGTGGTCCTCGGCAAACATGCCCGAGGCAGGCACTGCAATACCACGGCAGCCCCATCAGCATCCTAAATGCATTGTTGTACTGCACTCTCAGGTCACTATGCCCTCTGGAAATAGTCAACCCACAGGCTGCACGTGTACTCACAGAGTCACAGTATGTGGTAAACAACGTCACTATTGCAAACCGTGCAAACCTTCGAGCTAATTATGTCATAATTTGTGGGGTTGTCCATTACATGTTTATTTATTTATTTAAAAACTTTGGAAGACTTACAGCTAAATACAATAGTGATAAGTAACAGAATGATTATCAGACAGCCAATTGCAAGTCTTCACGTCTTGAGCTTGTCTGGTATAGACATTACTGTGGAACAAAGTACACACACTGCCAAATAATGCCAAAAAATAAAAATATGCAACACACAAAAGAAGAAAAAAAGAACCAAAAAAGAAAAAAAAATTGCTACAGGCTATTTTATATCATGAGAACCAAGACGTTAAAATACAATTAAGAAAAAAAAATAGAATGATAATAAAAACAAAGTCTATGTGAGGCTTCAAAGAGGGGGGGGGGTAGGGGTCTGGAAAAAGTCATGAAACTATCACTAGGGGGATGAGGGGGGCGGGGCTGCGGGGCTGTTCGAAAGAGATACCGCGGCCCCGGAACATAAAAGGCGAGGAAGGAACGTGGATGGGTTTTAGTCAGTAAAAGTCTGACACTCCCTCCGCTTCGCCCGGAGTGGGAGAAGTTATTTGATGATTTCCCATACTTAAAAAAGGAAAAAAAAAGGCGAATAGGGTGGGGACAGTAATGAATTTTCCCCTCACTATTTCAGAGAATACTGTAACTTAGCTCTAATAAAAAGCGCAAAAAAAACTTGAACCATGCCACTGGTTGTCAGACTTTCCGGGCCACTGACTAACTGTAACGACTGTCACAGATCTACAAATGACAGCCGGGACCAACAGCTTAACGTGCTTACCGAGGCACGGAGGATACTCGGTATGTAATGGGTGGCCACCCATCCACAGACCAACCTAGGCAAGCACGGCTTAACCTAAAGATCGACCCGAGCGGCTGTTGTTATTTTATCCCGAGCTTTGCGGTACGAAGATGTGTCTTGCGTCGGAAACCATCGCGGCTCTTAAGGCTGTGGTATCTGCTAAATTAGCAACTTTATTTGTGGTGGTTCAAACTTCTTTTGAAATACTGTTAGAATAAAGTTCTAATCAGCTTACACTACAAAGTGGTTGTTACGACAGTCACTGCGGGCCAAATAGAGCGAAATGAGTGGTTTTTATTTAATTGTAGCCTCAAAAATTATTAGATCTAAATTCCAATTGTATACTTTGTCAAATATTTTTGTGTGTAAGAAAAAAACTTAATGCCGTTTAGGAGTAGTTACGTTTCAAAGAAAAATTGCTTTACTTTGAACAGTTTTTCCATGTAGTAATAATAAAGTTAGAATTATTTGAATTGTACAAGTTAAATTTTAAGTCTAATAAGCAACATACATTTTTTTTTCACATTTATATTCACTCATCAAAGAGGAGTTTCATGGAGAAAACCTTTCGTTAGCAGATACCACCCCCCTTTTTTTTTTTTTGCGATGGGAAATCATCAAATAACTTCTCCCACTCTGGGCGGAACGGGAGGGAGTGTCAGACTCTGACTAAAACCTATCCATGTTCCTTCCTCGCCCTTTATGTTCCGGGGCCGCGGTATCTCTTTCGACCAGGCAGACCTCCCCCTTAAGCTCTAGTATTCATTTTATCCCTTCTTGTCCTCAGATAGATGAATACAAAGCTCAAGCGACGGAGAGCATGCACAATGCGTGGCGCATCGTCAACCTGCCGAACTGGAGCGTTGAGAAGAAAGGCTCCAAGGGTGACATCGTCGAGTCGAAGAAAACCGAACAGTTCGGGAAGGTGTATAGGTTTACTGTAAGTATATTATATATTATTGTATAGTATAGTTTGACGACTCGAATGGCGTAGTGGTAGTGACGCTGCCTTACGTTCTTAGGGTCCTGGGTTCGAATCCCGGTAGGAGCAAATGTTTGCGTGATGAGCATGGACTTTTGTTTCCGAATCATGGATGTTTATATGTATAATAAGTATGTATTTACAAACAAAAAAGTATATATATGTAGTATATCAACTATCTAGTGTCCACGATACAAGCTTTGCTTAGTGTGGCACTAGATGGCGCTGTGTTTTAATGTCCAGCGATATTTATTTATTTATCCAGCGATATTTATATAAATACTAGTTTTTACCCGCCGCAGTGTCTCCAAAGTCTATGACCAGTGTGTGTTGCCGGTGATTACATACGGGACCGAAACGTGGTCGCTCACAATGAGCCTTATCAAAAGGCTTAAAGTCACCCAAAGGGCAATGGAGAAGGCTATGCTCGGAGTTTCCTTCCGTGATCGAATCAGAAATGAAGACATCCAAGAACCAAGATCACCGACGTAGCCCGAAGAATTGCCTAACTTAAGTTTCAGTGGGCAGGGCACATTGCTCGCAGAACGGATGGCCAATGGGGCCGAAAAGTTTGTTTCGCGAAATGTCACCTTCGTACAAGAAGATAGGTCAAACCAGCAGTAGATTTTCTGGTGGTCGCCAATGATGATTCTGGCTTTCAGGAGTTACAGTGGTTTGGGAATAGAGCAGCGGGCTTGTCCAAATAAAAAAAATACTACCTGTAACGTCTGTCAAAGATCTGCAAATGACAGCCGGGAGCAACAGCTTAACGTGCTTTCCGGGGCACGGTGAAACTCGATGTGTTATGGGCGGTCACCCATTCATAGACCAACCTAGGCAAGTGCGGCTTAACCTTAATCGACGCAAGCGGCTGTTATTATTTAGCCACGAGATCCTACTCAGCTGATGTAAAACTCAGATTTATTAGGCAATATTTCTAATGAATAGGAAATGTGTTTAATAATCTAAAACACTTATTAATTATCAAAACTGATATTATTGATATTATAATAAGTGAGCATTCTAATTAGGATTATAGATTATCTATCATGCATTCTAATTTAAGCGGATTAGGCAAAGATTTATTCGATTAAGCCTATGCGTACATTTGTGCAATCAGCATGAATATTGTAATTAGATCAAAATGAAATGAGTTTGTTTCTATGTGGACATACAGGGTGTAAACCACCTCATCACAAAGCCGTTAACCAACCATTCTGTACATCAAACTAAGTAACTTTACGCAAAAATTATTGCTGGGAAACAACTTTTTTTTTGAGGTTATAAATCATGTTTCGTGGTAGAACTCAATGTAACGCACTTAAAACATTGTGCTGTTGGATGGATTGAATAGTACGGGGGTCGTGGAGGTGTTAAAAGTCAAAATCTTACAAAAAAAACTTGTCAAAAAGTTGTAACTTTGACCCCCCATATCTCCATAACTAAAAGGTTCCCAGGTATGGTGTAGAACAAAAAAATGACCGCAATGATAGGGAGAACAAGTGCCTTTCGGCTTCGTGAAGAGGTGTTTTACACCCTTTATTTATGTAGACTGCATTTTGGGAATTTACATTAAAATGGAAGCGCTGTTGTCATCATTCTCTTGCCCTTATCCCAATTCATTTATGGCACGCCAAGCATGTCTTCTTCTCCTATACTTCTAGATTACTCGTCATCTCATCAGACACCTCCTTTCTTACCATATCATTCTTCACACAGTACATCCATCGTTACTTTGATCTTCCTCTACTCGTATACCTATCCAAATTTATATTCAGAACTTTCCTGACTACATTTTCCTCATTCCTCCGCATCACATGCTAACACCACACAACTTTTCAGTCATCGGCGCCACTTTCACACTTCCTCTATTGTTAGGCTGGATAACTATTTAACGAAAAAGTCATTGAACGGGATTAAATTCAATTAAAAGTTGCATTGTAACGGTGAAGGAAAACATCGTGAGGAAACCGGCATGTCCTAGAACCAAAAAATCGAAGACATGTGACATCTACCAACCCGCACTGGGCCCGCGTGGTGGATTATAGTCCATTCCCTCTCATAGAGACGAGGTGTACGGGAACAACCAAGACTTGGGTAAAATAAAACGAGGAGAATTTGGGATTACTTAAATATGTGTACTAACTAGGTAAAGACACAAGCAGTATCTAATGAATACGCAATTATTATTTAAAAAAAACTTAAAACTAAAACAACGCATCGTCACTCGCTGCTACGATGAATCCATCAGGCGCTCCAACAAGAGGCCTGTGTTCCAGCAGTGGAGACATTAATAGGCTGATGATGATGATGATGATGATGATGATGATTGATGACGATGAAGGAGCTCGTGGCTAAATAATATCAGCCGCTCGGGCGGATCTTTAGGTTAAGCCGTGCTTGTCTAGGTTGGTCTGTGTATCAAACTCAAACCATTTATTTCAATTAGACCATTACGGTCGAATGTCAAAAATACAAAACTAAATCAAAGCTGCAGTCACAGTAACAAGACATAATAACTTGAGAAAGTACCGTAGTTGCCCATTCCCTAGCGTAGATCTCTATGGAGAAGAACGGGCAAGAAACTCCATGGACACTCTTTTCAATCAAAATATTGTTACAAAATCTTGGTTACATCATTGTATGGGTGACCACCCCTACAAATACCTACCGAGTTTCCTCCGTGCCTCGGAAAGCACGTTAAGCTGTTGGTCCCGGCTGTCATTTATCAATCTTTGGCAGTCGTTACAGGTAGTTAGTGACCCAAGAAGTCTGACACCAGTTTTAACAAGTGGTATCGTATTCCCTAGTATTAACTGGGTTGTGGAAGTCAGATAGGCAGTCGCAACATGTAAAATACTGGTGTTCAGCTGCATCCGGTTCGACTGGAAGCCGACCCCAACATAGTTGGGAGAAGACGAGCAGATGATGATGATGATGATAATTGATGATTTTAATGACTACATATCTGTAAATACATTCATGTTATGGTCGCGAATCATATTTTGTTAAACATACTGCCTGAAACTGGCCTGCAAATTGCAGAAAACGAAGTCACGAAGTCTGTATTTATGCCTGACTGATGGCAATATTCTCTGCTCCAATTTCTACCTAACGCTTCAGGTATTACAAGCGTGATTTTATATGTCATTTCTAATAGTCTAAGATCCCGCTATACAACGACCTTCACCGAGATGCTTATTTAATGAGACGTATTTTTTATGTTATTAAATATGCCAATAAATATATCCTATATGGGTTGCCTAACAAATTTCAGTCCAGAGTATTTTTAATTAATAATTTTAAAACATTTTTTTTTTAAACATTGCACCGGTGTGATTATTAAATAAATTTGATACCAATCGAAAGTTTGAAGCCCATAGAATATGCAAACGTTAGGTTGCCTATTTTTTTCCGGTCACAACCACGGGTTGCCAGGTGTAAACAGGTAAATCTATAGGTACTAGCATTTTGCAACGGTCTGATTATTGAATCAAACTTAGATAAAATGAAAGATTATTTCATAAGGAACACGGTGGTATAGGGTTGCCTGCAAAAAATCAGTCCCGAATTAGGGTTGTCGAATTTTAAATAATAAAATATCGCTGCGAGTGAATGTGTGTGAGAGAGAGGTCCCAGACCAACCATCCCACGCGGTAGAAAAGGACGCGGCGTAGCAGCTGTTTAAAGTCCGCCCATTTAAAGAAGGAGAGTGCGCATGCTATTTGTGCTTGGAAATGAAAAGGATAGCGATAGACTCGAATATGCTGTGCATTATTTTGGAGTCATAGATATAGTATTATATAGATGGCGAGAAAGCGTGTCGCTGAAAGGGACAAAAAAAAAGTACTAGTACTAGTAGGAAAAATGTACCCCATAATTAGTGATAAAATTAGAAATAGGTACCTACACAAAGTCTGAAGTTTAGACCGATGAAATCTGTGTCATCGAAAGCGACAGAAAGAAAACCGGGGAAGGGCGAGTCGGAGTCGCACACCGAGGGTTCCGTATAAACTTACCAATGAAAACAGTTCCCGCAAAAAAATTTTTGTGGAACTACAAATTTTCAGTTTTCGGATTTCAGAAATAAAAAACCGATGTGACTTTAATTGATTAAAAAATAAAAAATTAAATAACTATTTCTGTATATTAATAATTAAACACTCCAAAATAATGCACAGCATATACGAGTCTATCGCTATCCTTTTCATTTCCAAGCACAAATAGCATGCGCACTCTCCTTCTTTAAATGGGCGGACTTTAAACAGCTGCTACGCTGCGTCCTTTTCTACCGCGTGGGATGGTTGGTCTGGGACCTCTCTCTCACACACATTCACTCGCAGCGATATTTTATTATTTAAAATTCGACAACCCTAATTCGGGACTGATTTTTCGCAGGCAACCCTATACCACCGTGTTCCTTATGAAATAATCTTTCATTTTATCTAAGTTTGATTCAATAATCAGACCGTTGCAAAATGCTAGTACCTATAGATTTACCTGTTTACACCTGGCAACCCGTGGTTGTGACCGGAAAAAAATAGGCAACCTAACGTTTGCATATTCTATGGGCTTCAAACTTTCGATTGGTATCAAATTTATTTAATAATCACACCGGTGCAATGTTTAAAAAAAAAATGTTTTTAAATTATTAATTAGAAATACTCTGGACTGAAATTTGTTAGGCAACCCATATGGGATATATTTATTGGCATATTTAATAACATAAAAATACGTCTCATTAAATAAGCATCTCGGTGAAGGTCGTTGTATAGCGGGATCCTATACTATAAATAAAATATTGTTTGTTTCCAGGGTGTAGTAGAAGCCCCACCGAAGTTTTTGTACGAAGAGTTCAAGGATAATATAACTAAGCTGCCAGACTGGAATCCCACCATTTTGAAGAGTGAACTTATAAAGGTACGATTTTAACCCTTCCATAGGCGCCCGCAGATTTTTTTCTAGGGATGTGCATCTTGAATTACATGAAAACAGCTCATTTTTTTTGCATTTTGATTTGGGTATATAAGATTCAAGGAGTAACTTGGCCAATCTATCCAGAAAATCCCATCAATTGCAAAATAAATAGTCTAAAAACGTGCGTAACCAGGTAAAAAATTGTAGCACCCACCTCGAAATTCATAGGTTTTCTTTTGTCCTTAATGAAATACAATATAATTCTGGCTATTCATAAAGAAAAGCTTATCTATACTATACTATTATAAAGCAGAAGAGTTTGTTTGTTTGTTTGGTTGAACGCGCTAATCTGAGGAACTACTTGTTCAAATTGAAAAAAAATATTTTTTCACTTCTCATGCTCCAAAAGTACGCCGTTATAGCCCTACGAAGCGGGATTAAAGTGACCGTTTATTCCCTAGGGAGTAAAAAGTAATTTAAAAATGGAAAGATCTTTTACTCTGAAATATGGTCACAAAAGAGTAACTTGTCAAAGGTTTTATTTAAATTTTGAATTGGCATGCAAATAGAAAGCGGCATATTGAAAAAAAAAAACAAATGAACTCTTCAACGCGAGGAAAATTTATGGTTGTTTGTGTGCATCGTTGATTTTGAAAAGCAATGCCACTGTTGCTAGCCGCTGCAGTAATGTAGGTATTAATTATCTGTAGCGTCTGGATCATCTTCATTGCAAAACTGTTGTGAGTTTGTGTTGTGTTTTCAATGGTTAATCTGACTGACCTGATAGAAGAAAAAACTGACCGCTCAGTTCAGAATTTTTGTCGAGTGTAATTTTTTCAGTTTTAAATGACTATTTTTCTCGCACTGTGAAAAGTACAGTTTGCACCTCGAGACTAAACGCCAATATAATATACCCTCGCTTTCATTGCCTCCCTCGCAAGCTCGGGAGTCAAACCACCTCGGGTATATAATGGCCTCGTTTAGTCCCTTGTTATAAAATATACTGTTGTGTTGGATAGTTCATTTATCGAGGAAAGCTATAGGCTGTAAAACATCGCGCTACGACCATAAGGAGCGGAGCAGGAATGAAAAATATTGCAATAACGGGGATATTTTTTCATTTCGTTTTTCTCTCTTATGTGACGCAGACGAAGTTGCGTGGGTCAGCTAGTTAATAATAAAAATATTCCTTTTTGGTAATTCATTTATTTAAAACAATCAACGGTAACAATGTAAAGGTTAAGGGTACTTAAGTAGGTAGCAATTACACGTGCAAATAACTTCCTCCTAAGTACAATAAAACAGTAATGTATAATTCAATAAACATTGTAATGAAAACAAATCATCTACGACTTAGAAATATCAAAATACCAACTAAATAACATATAAATACTACTTAATTGTAACTACTTAAATAAAATATTCTGAGTTATTGAGATCAATTCTTTAAGAGGCCTGCGGAGCATGCGTTTTTCATACAAACGTAATACCAAAATAATTTATAAATCAAACATATTCTTAAATCAGTGTTCATTCAAAATATTTATTTGGGAACATGGATATTCAAACTCAAACTCAAACTCTTTATTGCATTCATGTGTACATTTAGTTGTTACATACTACATAAGGAAGTTCCAACATGAAACCCGGTTAGGGCACGGCAACATAATAGATTGGACAAAACAAGCATCCAGTGAGTATCCAAATATAATATAATTTATATAATTATCATCGGAAATATTCCTAGTATCTATTTGGTTTAATTAGTTATTATAATTATATCTTGACGTCATAAAATTATTTTATTTACGTGGATTCATTATTTCTATGATATATACGTGGATTTATTATTCTGTAATCCAATCGAAATAATTCTACACACACTACCTTAAGAATATGTTTGATTTTAATATTATTTTGGTATTACGTTTGTATGAGTAACGCATGTTCCGCCGGCCCCTTAATAGTATATATTTTTTGGAATCAGCTGCTTAACTTTTTCCCCTCATTTTTCATACACCAAATAAGCAGGGTCCCCAAATCCCTGCATAATATTCTATTCCTACTTTAAACACCTACCATAAATATTCTTAATTTCTTTGCCAGGAAGTAGGTCCCGGTATAGACCTCTCGTACCAAGTGACAGCGGGAGGAGGGCGGGGCATCATAGCGCCGCGCGACTTCGTCATCCTGCGCTGTACCGCCCCACTCTCTAGTGACGGCCAGGTCGTGACGTCAGACCCGCACAGCTACATCAGCAGCGGCGTCAGTGTCACTGTGCCTGGGTACCCGCCGCATAGAGACCTAGTCAGGTAAGCCGCCACCTCGTACAAGTGACAGACAGGTCGTGACGTCAGACCCGCACAGCTACATCAGCAGCAGCGTCAGTGTCACTGTGCCTGGGTACCCGCCGCATAGAGACCTAGTCAGGTAAGCCGCCACCTCGTACAAGTGACAGACAGGTCGTGACGTCAGACCCGCACAGCTACATCAGCAGCGGCGTCAGTGTCACTGTGCCTGGGTACCCGCCGCATAGAGACCTAGTCAGGTAAGCCGCCACCTCGTACAAGTGACAGACAGGTCGTGACGTCAGACCCGCACAGCTACATCAGCAGCAGCGTCAGTGTCACTGTGCCTGGGTACCCGCCGCATAGAGACCTAGTCAGGTAAGCCGCCACCTCGTACAAGTGACAGACAGGTCGTGACGTCAGACCCGCACAGCTACATCAGCAGCGGCGTCAGTGTCACTGTGCCTGGGTACCCGCCGCATAGAGACCTAGTCAGGTAAGCCGCCACCTCGTACAAGTGACAGACAGGTCGTGACGTCAGACCCGCACAGCTACATCAGCAGCGGCGTCAGTGTCACTGTGCCTGGGTACCCGCCGCATAGAGACCTAGTCAGGTAAGCCGCCACCTCGTACAAGTGACAGACAGGTCGTGACGTCAGACCCGCACAGCTACATCAGCAGCGGCGTCAGTGTCACTGTGCCTGGGTACCCGCCGCATAGAGACCTAGTCAGGTAAGCCGCCACCTCGTACAAGTGACAGACAGGTCGTCACGTCAGACCCGCACAGCTAAATAATAACAGCCGCTCGGGTCAATCCTTAGGTTAGGCCGTGCTTGCCTAGGTTGGTCTGTGGATGGGTGACCACCCTCACATACCAAGTGGCCTCCGCGCCGAAAGCACGTTAAGCTGATGGTCCCGGCTGTCATTTGTAGATCTTTGACAGTCGTTACAGGTAGTCAGTGGCCTAAAAAGTCTGACAACCAGTCTCGCCAAGTGGCATCGTATTACCCAGTACTAACTAGATAGTAGAGATCCATGTAAATTAATGGAGTTCAGCTGTATGCGGTTATACTGGAAGCCGGCCAGGTCGATGATGACAAGACACGCCCCAAAAAGTTGTAAAACCTAATTGTATTTATTTATGTTACAGAGGTCAGAATAAGGTCGGTTGCTGGTTCCTGAAACCGCGCACAGTTCAGTCTTCAGGCGGCAAGATAGAGACGTACACTACCTTCCAATGGCTCATGTGCTGTGATCTTAAAGGTAAGTCCAATTTCAGCGATGTCTGGCCCGGTTCTTGCAAAAATAATTAGACCAAAAGACAAGTCAGAAGGCATGCCGACAATATAAAAAACTTGCAAATCTATTTAATCCGTCAGTATTGTAAAATAATGGACACGTATTTTTTTGTTTTTGTAAACCAATGCATATTGACAAAGGTATAACGCATCAAAACCCGGGAGTGGGGGCTCGTGACGTCAGAATGCACTAAATATTATACCACGGCGTGACGTATTGATACCTGTTCTCCGATGCAACAATACACATATAATTATTCTTATTCTCTTGTATTATAATCAGTTTCATAAAATTTATTTTCACTTCTCATGCTCTAAAAGAACGCCAATATAGTCACTTCAGCACACTAATTACTTTTACTCCCTAAGGACTAAAGTGGTCACTTTGGTCCCTAGGGAGTAAAAGTAATTAGTTTTTTAATTTCCTTCATGTATCGTCACATAGACAAACTCAAACAGCCAGTTAATATACTTTTATCTGTAGAGTGTGGACCATCTTCATTGCGAAAATGTTGAGAGTTTTAGTTCCCTGGTTTTTCCGCAATGAAGGTGACGGCATGTATTTTAAATTGTTAATCTGTGACTGGTTTGCAAGAAAGAACTGACCTCGAAAATTCCAGAATTTTTGTCGAGTGTAAAGTTCTGTTTTAAATAAATGTATTATTAATGTCCAGTGACAGTGAAGAGTTTGACGCTGAGCAAAGAGTAATAGACATAATAGATAATCTTTTGCCGACAAAATCGCAGAAAATTTACCTAAAAACTTACGATAGTTTTATGAACTGAAGGAATAAGAAACAAATGTGTTATTACTAAATTGACTATTTTCCTCGCACTCAAAGTGAAAAGTACATTTTGCACCTCAAGACTAAACACCAACTTTAAATACCCTCGGTTTCATTGACTCCCTCGCACGCTCGGGAGTCAAACCACCGTTTAGTCCCTAGACATAAAATATACAATTATGTTCTCATATTCAATAAATATTTATCTGGATTTCAGGTAAAATACCTCAATTCGTGCTGGACGCGGCATTTGCCACGGTAATGATGGACTACATAGTACACGTAAGGAAATTCGCAGCCGAGGCCAAAGAACAGGGTCGGTTCTAAGCAACCAAACACTTCGAGAGGCAGCAACCACTTGCTTCCAAGCTTTAACCAGCTACAACCGTGATATGAGTAAGCAAACAGCTGAGTTGGTTCTAAACAACCATTTACTTCAAAATTACGAGGCAGCAACCATACGCTTCGAAACTGTAACCAACGTCTTCCCTGATAAGTGCGGCCAAGCAACTATTTACTTCATAACGCAAGGCAGCAACCAGCATCCGCTTCTACGCTGTAGCCAAGAACTCTGGTGATACGTGTGGGCTTAGAAACCAGTACGTTTCTATAGACCAACCGAATTTAAGTGAGCAACCTTATGCTGCGACCAGTTTACTTTAACTTCAGTAAGTCTTGTGACAAGGTTATTTAGAGCAATTAAGGTCAACAACTGCTGGTATAGCGAAGGCTAAATAGCAGAAACACTTCTAAACAACCATACACTTCGTTTTTGTAAGACAGCAACCGTAATATCAACATACAAACGTGATAAAGATCTAAAGAATTGATTGATTTCTATTCAGCAACCAATGTCTGTATGTATATTCCTGAACTAAAAACCTTTCTCTTTGTTACTATATAATCGATTTAATTGATATCTGAATTCTTCTGCATGCTGATGTTACTTCATGTATTATGTAAACCAGAAACTTCAGTTATTGTTGTTTGAGGTATTGTGGTTTGAGGAACCAATCGCTTCGATTCTTCAGAATGAAAGTGACTCAAATGTGTAAGACTGGTGCTACAAAACAACTATAACTGCCAAAGATAAATGGTTGTCAATTTACTCTGGTTGCTGACAACGCAATTAGCATTAATTTTGATTAAGAAATTACCCTTAAGAATAAGCAAAAATAGAATATACGTACTCATATATTTTAATTGAAAGTGAATGAAAATGACGACGATTATTTATGTGTAACAATTTGGAAACCAATTACTAAAATAATATTAATTTAGGAAACAACTGTTTTTTTTTGTTTTCATGTACATATTTTTTTGGGATCAATAAATAAATAAATACTGTATAAATAAAATTAAATTTATAAGCTTTACGAATTATTAGAAGCAACGCTTCGATTTTCAGAGTAAGTGATAATTAGCAACCAAGTAAAATGAGCAACCAGACTCTTCGGAACCAAGTAACCAATAAAATAGCATTGTGTAAGAAGAATCATGTATAACGTTATAAATAAGACTCGCTAGGTAATTGTGACGTCATATCCAGCACATAGTATATGTTTCTAAAGTATAGACAATGTTTCTCAAAGAACGCATTGCTAAGCCGGGTATACATTGGTGTAACGTAACGTGAAATCTAACACGAATGTGCCATGTAGACTAGTGATGTGCCGGATTATTATGAATAATAAATCAAAATCAAAGCATTTATTTCAAGTAGGCCAGTTACAGGCACTTTTGAATTGTCGAAACAAAATTAACATTTAAAGTAGCTACAGTCCCAGTCACAAGACATAAAAACTGTGAAAGTACTGTAGTTGCCCATTCCCTAACGTAGATCTCAAAATGTAGGTAGATCCGCAGATATCCGGATACAGATCATTGGCGTCAAGATCCGCAGATACGCATCCGGATACGGATCATTGGCGTCAAGATCCGCAGTTACGGATCCGGATACGGATCATTGGCGTCAAGATCCGCAGTTACGGATCCGGATACGGATCATTGGCGTCAAGATCCGCAGTTACGGATCCGGATACGGATCATTGGCGTCAAGATCCGCAGATACGCATCCGGATACGGATCATTGGCGTCAAGATCCGCAGTTACGGATCCGGATACGGATCATTGGCGTCAAGATCCGCAGTTACGGATCCGGATACGGATCATTGGCGTCAAGATCCGCAGTTACGGATCCGGATACGGATCATTGGCGTCAAGATCCGCAGTTACGGATCCGGATACGGATCATTGGCGTCAAGATCCGCAGATACGCATCCGGATACGGATCATTGGCGTCAAGATCCGCAGATACGCATCCGGATACGGATCATTGGCGTCAAGATCCGCAGTTACGGATCCGGATACGGATCATTGGCGTCAAGATCCGCAGTTACTGATCCGGATACGGATCATTGGAGTCAAGATCCGCAGATACGGGCGATTGGCGTCAAGATCCGGATACGGATCATTGGCGTCAAGATCCGCAGATACGGATCCGGATACGGATCATTGGCGTCAAGATCCGCGGATACGGATTTTAACTTTGTTACTCAATTGATGTCGCTGCGCGCGACCTTAAATTAATAGTTGACGGCAGTTGACGTCTGCGTGATAGAAACTAACTCACGACGATAAATGTTTGCAATATAAACATGCCAAATATTTGTTTTTTTTTTTAATACAAAAAAATAATTTGACTGAAATTTAATAGTATTTTATTCAAACTCAAACTCAAACTCAAACTCAAATCATTTATTTCAACTAGACCATTACGGCACTTTTGAATGTCGATAATACGAAAAAAAAAAGACTACAGTCACAGACACAAGGCATAATAACTTGAGAATGTACTGTAGTTGCCCATTCCCTAGCGTAGATCTCTATGGAGAAGAACGGGCAAGAAACTCCATGGACACTCTTTTCAATCAAAAATGTTCTTACAAAATCTTGGTTACATCTTTCATGTTGAGATTATACATATATGTGAGAACGATGTAGAAAGACGTGCAGAATAAGAGCGTCCAGAGTAAAAAAAAAGAAATAAATCAACAATTTATAAAATAAAGCAATTCAAATGATCCATGGCAGCTAAGAGATGACCAGTCCCGACTGACAGCGCCCGTTCACGAACATGACGCATGGATCAGCGCAATTGCTACCTTATCATCTACATAAAGAATTGAATCTATTTATTCAAAATTAATAAGGTAATAGATCCGTCACAAAATTTAACTGATACGGATACGGATCTTTTTCTGTCGCGGATATCCGTCAACGGATACGGATATCCGGAACATCACTAGTGCAGACTTATGCAGGTAACATGAAATGTAACCTAAAAATAAGGTGAATTTGTTCTTGAGTGTATTAAATTTTATTTAAGTTTTCACCAATGTGTACCCAGCTTAGGTTTTCAATAGAAAATGCTGCAATATAACAAAAGATTTATATAATAAAGTAACCAATATTCATTACTGTGTAAATAACACTTACAAAACTGTAAATAAAATACAAATCATGCATTTAAATAATAACCATAATGTAATGGTCGTGAAACAGACGCCAGTAACTCGCACGCAAGCATGCAAGTAGCTTGCACGCCATGCCGACATTGATCTAAATTGTTTTTAATTAAATTAAATTATGTTTCTTTCTATAATTATATCTTTGAATACGTTAATTGCACCAAAAATCAAATGACACCAATTTTGAGCTGTCAAAATGCAATACCATATAGATTTTAAATGAGAATAGCAACTTGTCACGATATTCATTTGCCAACTTGATAACTCGACTGCAACGACCATACAGCCTATAGACTCCTAATAACGGGCGACCGATGTCTGTCAACACATTAGGGGTATAAATCTTATACCGTCGTCACTCACGGAGCTCGAATTAGTTTCGACCACTCCTGTGAGCCGAAAACACTTCCGCATTACTCCTTTAAAAAATCGAGAAAATAGACATAATATGGCCCCGTGTATAATACGTTGGTGTGATAAAGAAAGCCGGACTTCAAGTTTCCTGAAAGACGGTATCACATTTCATCGGTAATTTAAAAGTTCCATAATCTAAGTTAGATTAATTTTCTGACAATATTTATCGGAGTTCATCTTATACTGGTCATACTTGATGTCTTTTATGATTGCGTCCCTTTCTTTTGAAAGTACTTTTTTCTCTATCTCTTTTCCTCGATGTTACGAAAACATAATCAGTGATGTTCCAAATCGTACGACCACCTCTGTTGTCGATAAATCAAAAAGTAAAACCTATAACTATTTATTAATGCAAAAAATATATTTTTAATAATTAAAAATTATAACATTTATTTATTAATTAATATGTTCACTTCATTTTACCGAAGACTGTTTTATCCCTATGATAAACCGTCGCCGCCTACGGCGTTTATATAAGTTCAGATATTTTACTCACATGATTCAATCGTAATTAGAATAAAGAAGGTAATTTAATGCAAGTTAAGTATGTAAAAACATATTTTATTATGCCTACAGTTAAAAAATATCGATACTTTCTTGTTTGATTTAAAACTGTCCAATCCCTAGTGAAATGCAATGACCTTGAATTGGCCAATCAGAGAGCAGTACCCCGTCCCCCTCGCGTACCTCGTACCTCAGCGAGTTGACAGAATAGTTTTCGTGCGTTAGATTGATGTATTAGGCGTCTATAGGCTGTATGGTCGTTGCTCGACTGTGAATTGATTTCAAAGTACTGAGATTGTTTTTTTTTTTTGATTATTTCTTTTTAATCGAGTTAGTGTGTAAATAATGTAAATAAGTTATCTGTACTTCAAATAAATTTTAGAAACATTTAAGACTAATCGAGTATTCAGACTTAAAAAAATGTTTTTTTTTTTTCTTAGAATTCTTGGTCTATGCTACAATTATCAAATTGACAATATTTAAAAACTAGATAGTATCTACAATTAATGGCAAACTAAAAATAAATGTCGAAACTAATTCGAGCTCATAGTTTCATTGAATGTCAAAAAATATATAATATGGAAGCTACTTGCTTACTTTTATGCAAGCAGGCTTATAATCACGGCTTAAAATATTTAGTAAAGTCAAAGTAACATCGCAAGTTTTTAAAACTAAGCTTATAAATATAAAAATATCATATTAACACGGCTGAAATGCCCTAAGAGTAAGACAAGATGTGTACTGTAGTTTACGAGACGTGCTACACTTCTAAATAAGAATCCTTTTAGTATATTATATCTATATTTTATAACGTCCAAGATTCAATACATACATTTTTTCGTAAGCTATTTCAAGTCCGGCCCTCTGACAACACATCATTCCAATTGTGTTCTCTATTTTCTTTATTCAAATTTAAATATTTGAATTTATCAAGCTGCCAGTGTTAATTAGTGGCCAGGATGATTTATCACCATTGAACCTCTACAGTACCTATTATAAACAAAAACACAGAAAATGTAACCCGTTATGATTAAAAAATATAAAATACCCAGATATTAAAAAAGAAAACAAAGAGGCATGACGACAGTCTCAAAAAATTACAAATCTATTTAGTCCGTCAGTTAGATTATTGAAAAATAATGGACACGTATTTTTTGTTTTTGTAAATCAATGAAAATTGACGAAGATAAAACGCATCAAAACTCGGGAGTGGGGGCTCGTGACGTCAGTACGTAAATATTATACCTAGGCGTGACGTATTGAGAATTTTAAATCAAATCAAATCATTTAGTTGCGTCAATATGGGTAGGTACATTAGGTGATACACACAACAAAAGAAGTTCTTAAAGCCATATTCTACCACAGGTGTGCAAATATCCATTACAATAAAAATTATAATTTAATCTTAAATTAATCGTTACATACAAAATTAATCGTTACATACAAATTTAACCATTTGAAATATTATTATTTTCTGCCTTTATTTTACTACGTAATTTATTATATATTTTAGGGCCCTTACAAAATGTACTCTTGTCAAACATAACTGTTCTATGGCGTATTGCACGAAGTGTACTGGCAAGCCGTTACACTTCGTGACAAAAAGCACCATTTTTTAACGTCTCATAATATTTGGTTAAATTTTTCCTAACGTCTAATGCTAGTTCATAGATATACAGTGAAAAAAGCGTCGTATCTTTGTCAATTTTCATTTAACAAAATAAAAAATACGGGTCAAATAGTTTTTGATAATTTAACTGACAGTCTAATAAGATTTTTTTGTCGTCTACCCTTTTTTCTGTGTGAGAAACAAAAGTATTGCAGTAGGACTATCAAAAATAAACTAAGCTATAAAAACTGGTCTTCTAAACACACTCGACTGACCTACTCGTTCGATTCCCCAGTCGGACACTATTAGCTTCCAATATCATTTAATAAATCACATGACAGAATGATTGGTCATTCATTGAATGAACGAATGAGTGAACGAAATCCTTCATTCTTTGTATTATTAGCAAATTGCCAATTAAAATAGTAGGGTGAAAAAACAAGTTAATTAAGGTATTCGTAATTGTTTATCTACACGGTCTATTTTAGGTCTTTTTAGAACGGAAAGCCATTATTAACTCGATCATCGAACTCGAAACAATTATTTTCATAAAACAACAATATAAAATAAAAATAAATGAATTTGTTTTTTTTTTAATTATTATTTTTGAAAAAAAAGGAAAAAATTTTGTTGTTGTGATTTTTTACAAAAACAGTCCAAATCGTTCTGAATTCGATGATCGAGTTTATGGCTCTCGGTTCCAGAATGACCTAAAAATAATGGTGTATATTGACAAGTTCTATGTAAGTAATAAGTATATATGTATATAAAAATCTAAAAATAATATTCTTCTGAAAGCGGACTGTAACTGATAACCTCTCACCCTATTTGTTAGTATTTGTTAATAAAAAGGCCTTTCTTTTGAATGATAATCATGACGCATGAATGAATTATATTATATAATCATAAGAACGAGTGAATGACTAAGACCGAGTGAATGATTAAGCCTTTTTAATCATGTATAAATAGCGTTTTTATGTGAACTAAATGAATGACAATGAAATCGCCTAAAACTCTGTATATTTGATAAATTTCGTCTACAATCTACATGCTTTAGCTCATTTCGATTGACGCAACGTTATTGCACTCGACGACGTGCATTGAATTTTAAGCGCTCTGCTAAGGATTTAGGGTTGAAAATTCAACAGTGAATTTTTTAAACGCGCTGGTATGCATCCAGTTGAAATTTGAACACTAAATGCATAGCAGAGAGCTTAAAATTCAGTGCAGTATTAATACGTGGGCTTATGCAAACTAGATTAATTGTACAAATACGGCCAGCATAGTATTTATTTAGTTGATGTATATTCAAAAAATAAAATAATGGATTGTAAAAAAAAACGTTTGTAATAGTAATATTGTTGGATATACAGGTATTTGAGTGAATAAAGATGAACTAATATTTCTGATTTTGAGGCATAGGGAATCATAAAGGGTGTAAAACACCTCTTCACGAAGCCGAAAGGCACCTGTTCTCCCGGTCATTGCGATTATTTTTTTGTTCTACACCATACCTGGGAACCTTCTAGTTACGGAGATATTGGGGGTGAACGTATTTTGTTAGTTTTTATTCCGAGTTTTTAATATAGGATTTTTACTTTAAATACCTCCACGACCCCGTACTATACAATGTTTTGAGTGCGTTACATTGAGTTCTACCACAAAACATGACTTTTCACTTAAAAAAAAAAGTTGTTTCCCAGCAATAATTTTAGCGTAAAGTTACTTAGTTTGATATACAGAATGCTTGGTTAACGGCTTTGTGATGAGGTTGTTTACACCCTGTTTATCTTAAAGGTCAAGGTCAAGGTCTACAAGGTCAGATAAAACTAAATCTTCAGTCACCCCCTCATGGGGGTAAACAAAATTCTTGGTAGAACCAATGCTAGAAATAATTTTACCAATTGAATACAAGCAATAGCTAATATTTAAATAACTTACATACGTCTGAGAGTTGAGGCCTGTTTGCACCATCTATCAATTTTAGCAGTTATTTTAGGAGCTCGTGGCAAAGTAATAACAACCGCTCGGGCTGATCTTTAGGTTAAGCCGTGCTTGCCTAGGTTGGTCTGTGGATGGGTGACCACCCTTACATACCGAGTATCCTCCGTGCCTCGGAAAGCATGATAAGCTGTTGGTCTCGGCTGTCATTTGTAGATCTTTGACAGTCGTTACAGGTAGTCAGTGGCCCGAAAGTTTGACAACCAGTCTTACCTAATGGTATCGTATTACCCAGTATTAACTGGGTTGTGGAGGTCAGATAGGCAGTCGCTCCATGTAAAATAAAGGCAGGCAGATGGTGAGCAGAAAAAAAATAAATGTATCGTTCTAGTTCAGTCTCCATCATCTGTCTAGCCTATTCCCATCTATGTTGGGGTCGGCTTCCAGTCTAACCGGATGCAGCTGAATACCAGTATTTTACATGGAGCGACTACCTATCAGATCTCCACAACTCAGTGCTGGGTAAAACGATACCACTTGGTAAGACTGGTCGTCTGACTGTCTGGGCCACTGACTTCCTGTAACTACTGTGAAACATCTACATATGACAGCCGGGGCCAACGGCTTTTCGAGGCACGGAGGAAACTCGAACCCATCCACAGATCAACCTAGACAAGCACGGCTTAACCTAAAGATTGATCAGAGTGGCTGGTATTGTTTTGCCACGAGCTACTCAGTTGTAGTTCTATATATGAGTAAAGTAAACTAGTAGCGCTTGCATAGCTAATACCAAGCATCTTAGTTGAAAATTTGATCATATTTCAAAACAGTTGATGGCAGAAATTATTATAAAAAAATATAACTTCCCTTCTTGAATCTGATTTTGTTAACAATTTCGTGTGTTTCCTTTTTTTTTTGCACGGAACTGTAATCTGTTTTCTTAAATCAAGTAGACTACTGCTTGTAACATCTGCTTTCTGTTAAAAAACTCCCGTCAAAATCGGTCCCGCCGTTTCGGAGATCAGTCGGAACAGACAGACATACTTACAAAAAAAAAAATCTGTTGTTTTGAAATTACAAATAAACACTTCAATTTCTCTATCTGTATGGAAAGCTTGACTTTGCGCCATCTACTGTGAACTTTGACAGATCTTTCCCATTGTTTGACAAAATGATAATTTAAATAGTTTTACCGCTAAAAATATTTAGTTATCTGTGGTTTAAACTGGTCTTAAAGATACGGCTCTCAGCAATGTGAGGTTAGTTGCAAGAAAAGACCAATTTTAATAAATATGACAACTTTTGGACGAAATAAATATTACTAATGTGATTATGTTTTATGGCTACTATAAAACTAAGGCTGGTTTTATAGTCACGCCGCTAGACGCGCCGTTGGACAGAATTTGAAACGCTACTACCTACTACTCCAATACAAATTCTGCCCAACGGCGCGTCTAGCGGCGTGACTATAAAACCAGCCTAAGCTGCGAAGGGAAATTGAACTATAAAGGGTGTGAAACACCTCTTCACGAAGCCGAAAGGCACTTGTTCTCCCCATCATTGCGATCATTTTTTTGTTCTACACTATACCTGGGAACCTTCTAGTTACGGAGATATGGGGGGTCAAAGTTACAACTTTTTGACAAGTTTATTTTTCAATACAAGTTTTTATTGTAAGATTTTAACACCTCCACGACCCCTGCACTATTCAATCCATCCATCAGCACAATGTTTGAAGTGCGTTACATTAAGTTCTACCACAAAACATAATTTTTCACTCCAAAAAAAAAGTTGTTTCCCAGCAGCAATAATTTTTGCGTAAAGTTACTTAGTTTGAAGTACAGAATGCTTGGTTTACGGCTTCGTGATGAGGTGGTTTACACCCTGTATAGATAGGAATTAGGGTTTGTAATCGAAAAATAACGTGATTGTTTAGATAATTTAAATAGTAATATATAAAAAGTAAAGGCATAAGTTTTTGCATGTAATATATAAAATTAAGAATGTATAAAAGTATTTATTAAAAGTGGTCAGCAGATGCAACGCAGTACATAGTTTTTGTAAGTAATGTATCTTAGATTTAAGTTAAATACACGATTTTTATACTGTATCACTGAATTTTATTTCAACTCAGCCTATGAAGACTGCCTGCCGGGCCTGCGGGCCTGTTCGAAAGAGATACCGCGGCCCCGGAACGTAAAGGGCGAGGAAGGAACATGGATGGGTTTAAGTCAGTAAAAGTCTGACACTCCCTCCCGCTCCGCCCAGAGTGGGCCAAGTCATTTGATGATATCCCATCCGAAAAAAAAGCCTGTGAAGATTTCATACTTACAGGTACATTTCATCGAAATCTGTGCTATCTAATCTTATATCTGCCTAGCCCTTTCTCAACTATGTTGGGGTCGGCTTCCAGTCTAACCGGATGCATCTGAATACCAATATTTTACATGGAGCGTCTGCCTATCTGACCTCCACAACCCAGTTAGTACTGGGTAATACGATACCCATTGATAAGACTGATTGTCAGACTTTTTGGGACACTCACTACCTGTAAAACTGTCAATGATCTACAAATGACAGCCGGGCTGAAGCATAGAGGAAACTCGGTATGTAAGAGTGGTCATCCATGCCTGCCGGGGCTGCGAGACTGTTCCAAAGAGATACCGTGGCCTCGGAACGTAAAGGGCGAGGAATAAACATGGATAGTTTTTAGTCAGTAAAACTCTGACACTCCTCCCGCTCCGCTCAGAGTGGGAGGAGTCATTTGATGATGTCCCATCCGAAAAAAAGGGTGGTCACCCATGCATAGACCAACCTAGGCAAGCACGGCTTAACCTAAAGATCGACCCGAGCGGCTGTTGTTATTTAAGGTGAAATCGTTCAGGGTGGCCCGCGAAATTCAAATTTTCTTACGTTTTTTGCAATTTGCAGGGCAGTGGTAAGTTGTATGTTGATAAACGTATCGGTCGCGACTGTAAGACGTATTAAGCTACAGAATTTTAATGATTAAAATCATCAATACAACCCTCCAAGTTCGTAAGAGTCGATGAACGAATTTTTCACGGTCAAAGTCCTTCTTCGAGTCTTATGAACTTGGAGAAATTTGAATTTCGCGGGTTACCTTGGAGCATCCCCCTTAACTGATACCGATTATAATATAAAACAACAGAACTTTAACCTTTTGGACGCCATTGTCACATATACGCGACAAGCAAGCGCGTGTCCTGTACGCCAAACGACACAAATATGTGACAAAATAGTAGATAAATTGTGGCTTGGCGTGAAGGGCACGCGCGTGCGTTTATGCTGTGGTGGTCAAAAGGTTAAAGATATTAATGAAACTCCATAGTTGCTGGCAGGTAATCGCAATCCCGGTCATCGACCTTTCCCCAGTAACTCTTCGTACGAATCAAAACAAATTAACTATGTATAGTTTTTCATTTAAAAAATGTTGAAGATCATGAAAGTTGACAATTATTCGATACTTGAACAGGTTTGTTTTGAATTTCAAAGTTAAGGCACATGGCTAAGGGGCCGGCGGAGCATGCGAATTTCATACAACTTATTTTTCTCATAACTCTTGTTTAAATCAATGCCCAATCAAAATATATATTTGGGAACCTAGATATTCTGTAATCCAATCGAAATAAATACACACCGCCATAAGAATATGTTTGATTTACAAATTATTTTGGTATTACGTTTGTATAAACTACGCCATGCTCCGGCAGGAACTTTAACCTTTTGACCACCACAGCATAAACGCACGCGCGTGCTCTCCACGCCAAGCCAAAATTTCATCTACTATTTTGTCATATATTTGTGTCATTTGGCGTACAGGGCACGCGCTTGCTTATCACGTATATGTGACAATGGCGTCCAAAAGGCTAATAAATGTAGGTGGGGTCAATGACCGCTTTTGCGATCTCTACTGGCAACAGACTACTACTGTCTACTATTGACTAAAACTTCGCTGTTTCCATCTGGCTTCGTGTCATCGACATTTTTATATTGGAAGGTAGGTAGTAGGTACCCATTTTAGCAAGTAAAGGGAACAGGGACATAATCAACCAATCGTCTTAATATCCAATAGGCATAACGACAGTAATTGTGTAATTTATTTCATCACCGCTGCTCTCAAAACGGTGAAGGAAAACATCGTGAGGAAACCGGCCGCATGTCCTAGACTCAAAAATTCGAAGACATGTGACATCTACCAATCCGCACTGGGCCCGCGTGGTAGATTATAGCCTATTCCCTCTCATTGAGAGGAGGCCGTGTCCCAGCATTGGGAACATTATAGGCTGATGATGATGATGATGATAACGACGGTTTCAAAAAATTACAAATCTATTTAGTCAGTTATTGAAACATATGGACACGTATTTTTTGTTTTTGTAAATCAATGAATGTTGACAAAGATAAAACGCATCAAAACTCGGAAGTCGGCTCGTGGTGTCAGAACTAGCTAAAAATTATACCTAGGCGTAACGTATTGGGAATTTTAAAAGCGTCGTATCTCCGTCAATTTTGATTTACCTACGTAATAAAAGAAAAATATGGGTCAAATGTTTTTGAATAATCTACCTGACAAACTTATTCAATTATTTTTTGTAGTCTACCCTATTTACAATTGCCTTTTCTACCTACTCATTTTAAAAGATACTTTATTTTCATATACCTCCTTAGGTACTAACATTTTATGAGATTTTTTTCGACGGCGTGTAAAAGCCAAGTCAGAGGCCCATGGGGGGCATAACCACGGTCACCAAGATAGGCACCAACCACATACTTAATAAAGAAAAATTGATAATTTCATTCAAACTTGACTCACAACGTGCGTCTGAACTTTAAAATCTACCTTCCTTAACATAAATTATTTTGCTGTAGGAATATCTCCATGCCCCGGCTGTGGCTACACTAGGCAGCGATTTGAGATGCGAAACGAGAAAAACATGGTATGGCCAAGCGAGATTCCGGCGTACATTCGCTTCAATTTCGCTGATAGTTGGTGTAGCCGATGCCGTGATTACAGTAACGTTGTTCCTATCGCATAAAGAAATCAAAGATCGCTAGTAATATTTGATGTACTATGTAGCCATGTATGTGAGCATTAATTTACTTGTTTTAATCGCTCATGTGTCGCAGGTCGCGTCTCGGCCTAATGTAGCCTCAGCCCCACACGCAAAGGTTTGTAAAAGATTGTCATTGTGTAAGGAAGACGTCGTGCCATGCTGTCGCTGTCTCGTTGAAAAAGTCATCATCATCATTTCAGCAGCAAGACGTCCACTGCTGGACACAGGCCTCCCCCAACTATCGCCACATTGACCGGTCCCGTACGACTCGCATCCAACGGATTCCCGCAACCTTCACTAGGTCACCGGTCCACCTAGTGGGAGGTCTTCCAACGCATCGTCTTCCAGTTCGCGGTCGCCACTTCAGTACTTTTCGGGCCCATCGGAAATTTGTTCTGCGAGCAATGTGCCCTGCCCACTGCCACTTAAGTAACTTATCTTGGTTCTCTTGCGGATGTCTTCATTTCTGATTCGATCAAGCAAGGAAACTCCGAGCATAGCCCTCTCCATTGCCCTTTGGGTGACTTTAAGGCTAAGAAGTTGAAAAAGTATGAATCAATTAACCATGTAAGTATTCAAGATTTTACCCAGTTACCTTATACTTACCTACCTCCGATCTGTGAATCATACCAACCAAGCTCTGATCAACGTTTCATAATTATACCGGCGCCATTTTCAATAACTAACAGGTAACGGAAGGTTCTTATCTGAATCTCAGTTTGTTAGTTTACGGATGTTAGAAACAAAACTTTACAGAAAAGCTTTCTTTGTTTTTCTATGAATCACAGTCCTCCGAGAGATAGGCAGTTGGTGACGCGAAGAAAAAATTCACGCTATCTTTGTTTACACCGATAGCTAAGAGACGTAGGTATATTAACTAACAATTATACGTAAGTAGTTATAGAAAACGGCTGTTAATCACTTCCCACTGCACCAACCCTCTACAGTTTATTTAAGTACGTTTTGACGACCATTAAAGAAACAAGAAAACATTGCAGCCCTGAAAAGGGCTTTGTCAATAAATACCTACTTACACCAGCGAACTGTTCGCGCACTATCACTAGGCGCGCTCGCCGCGCACTCTCCTCGCTAGCTGGATGTCCTTGGGCATGATAGTGACTCGCTTGGCGTGGATCGCGCACAGGTTCGTGTCCTCAAACAGCCCCACCAGGTACGCCTCGCTGGCTTCCTGCAGCGCCATCACCGCGGAGCTCTGGAACCGGAGATCAGTCTTGAAGTCCTGCGCGATCTCCCTCACGAGCCGCTGGAACGGCAGCTTGCGGATGAGCAGTTCCGTGCTCTTCTGGTAGCGGCGGATCTCTCGCAGCGCCACAGTGCCGGGCCGGTAGCGGTGCGGCTTCTTCACGCCGCCTGTGGCTGGAGCGCTCTTCCTTGCTGCCTTGGTCGCGAGCTGCTTTCGAGGAGCCTTGCCTCCGGTGGACTTGCGGGCTGTCTGCTTTGTACGCGCCATCTTGTTTTCACACACTTCTTTCTATGTTGGTGAGTATGTCAGTAGTGTTTCGAGGAGCGACTAGAGGCAGTGAAGCGATGCCTTTTATAGTTTTTACGTCCCCACTCTCAGTAAATTTGTCAGTTTGAAGGTAGTCTTAATTTATTTTAGGTGGGAATTACCTGCGGTATGCAAAGGTGAAAACTTGTAGGAATATTCCGTTGCAAAACATAGCTCGTTCTTGTATCAATAATTTTGTTGAACGTATTTCTCCGTAGACTGCCTTTCAATGGTTTAACCACGCCATGCCTCTTCCAGAACCTACCGTGACTTACACAACACAAGTCAGATAATAATTGAAAGTTAAAAAAAATCAACCGTTCAAAGGCAGAAGGAAGAAGCGATCATCTGGATGAGGGACACGTGTACCGGTAAACGATGGATATGTACCTAGCAGTGGGCGATGTCGGGTTGACAAAGAAGTTGATTATAATAAAAGTCAAAGATAGGAGATGTGTTCGGAATCTCTTCAGCGACAGACTGAGTCGTGAAGTTATTTCGATAATGAAATTGTGGAAAACTACATAATTTCAAATGATAGGTACCTAATAAGTTTTAGGTAACATTCTATCACAAAATGGCCTTCCTAAATGAATGACACATCATCGTCATAAAGATACCTTCTATCTCGAAATACATAGTTAACATGTAGGTGCTTAGGTTATGTAGGTAATTAGCCACGGAGCTACGATTATTTTGTAACACATGGGTACGTAACTCTAGTGTAAGCTAATCACGAAGTAAGTATAATGAATTATGAAGTAACTAGTAATGATACAGGTTTTTCCCCCGATGGCCATGTCGTTTGCTCATCTCGCCAGCGCACGACCAACATTAAACTTGAGTGCCATTCGGATACAGTCTTTAATCGAGTCACAACTTCACAAGGTTTGAGAAAATCTTTACTAAGTATATAGGTAAGAAAATAAACTAGATAGGGACCCTAAACAAGGGTTCGATGCAACGAGGACGTTGGTTCGATGTAAGGTAAACAGCGAAAAAAAACTCGTTGTTCAAACATAACGTATGTTGTATGTTATATGTTTATATTAAACAGTCATAGTTTTGTATTAAGTTTTGATTTAAATTTTCGTGTTTGACTTTTCTACACACTGTGTCTACATTTCTTAGCAGACTTTCCTCTCGCAGGTCTGCTGGAAGAAATTTCTTTTGAAATAAGCAGTACCTTGTGCTCTTCTATGTTAATATATTGTCCTTTTAAGTATTTTGTGTGTACATGAATAAATAAATAAATAAACGTCACATTATCAGGGCTTCGATGTATGGTCATCGATGTAACAATTTTCGCAGAATAGTGTTTTGATCTGACAGAGGGACCCGTACCTATTTTTTTTGTCGTCCATATTTAGAGGAAGCTTCAAAGTTGCGCCAATTACACAAACATTGAAAGGGAATCGACTGGTCTTGATATGGGCATGTGATGAAGGGGAAGAAGATAAAATACTACTTAAAAGAGTAATGAATATAAAATGTTGATAGATCCAGCAGGAGAGGAAGAAAAGTTGGATGGAATGTGTGAGGGATGATTTGAAGGAAATGAGTGATTGATAGCGTAACGCAAGGATGTACGACTATAGCGAGGTACGGCCGGGCGGCCCTAGAAGATGCAGACATGCTCACAAACCGTAAAGTAATATTACATAAGAAGCCTATTAAGAAACAAAACAAAGTAGGTTCTATCGACAGGCGAGTTCTATAAGATTGTAAAGTGAATGGTGGTATGGTGGGTCGTGGCTAAATAATAACAGCCGCGTGTTTGCTTAGGTTGGTCTGTGGATGGGTAACCACCCTTACATACCGAGTTTCCTCCGTGCCTCGGAAAGCACGTTAAGCTGTTGGTCCCGGCTATCATTAGTCCATCTTTGGCAGTCGTTCAGTGGCCCAAATAGTCTGACTGGCTGTCAGACTTACCGAATGGTGTCATTACCCAGTGCTAACAGGGTTGTGGAGGACAGATAGGCAGTCGCTCCATGTAAAATTACTGGTATTCAGCTGCATCCGGTTAGACTGAAAGCCGACCCCAACAAATAAGTAAGAAAAAGGCTAAGCAGATGATGATGTAATATGAATGGTTTAATCTAGATTTGTTTTTCCTGTTTAAACGTAATCTGGCCCATTGCTCATGCAGGATTTATCTTTTAATATTCTTGGTTTGTTTTATTTCTCCTCCCCTTATCAAAATCCTAGCTACGCCCTTGGTGTGACGAATGAAAGGGTAGAAACGAAGAAATAATGTGTATCGTCGACCCCAAATAAATGGGACAAGAGCTCGAGCAGGAAGACGATGAATACTGTGCTCCATTGCTCTGGCACGATCCAAGGCGTAACTAAAAACACACGCAAGTAAAATGAATTAGCCGTCCAATCTTGCTCAAATTCTAGGTATCTACCTACCTACCTAGGTAGCATGACTCACCCACCGCAAAGCGTCAGATCGCGTGTGACTAACAATCACCTAGGTGGTCTGCAACGCCTGATTAACTACCACTTTTGTGTAATTAGCCAACCGCGGGCACCTGTAGGCTGGTGGTCGCTTCCCGTAGGGCGGTGAGTCGTCTATAGGGTCTCTTTGACAGGTTGAATGATTAAATGCAACTTTTTATAACAGTGGTTTTTCTTTTGTGATGTTGAATCGTAAAAAGTAGGGTTTTTTTGTTGTGCGAACTGAGTAGGTAGTTTTAATTGGTGCTTATTGAATGGAAGTTTATTCCTTACCCACATATTATGATGGTTTGTAAATTACATGGCATTGATTAGGTTTAGTTTAGTTGTGCTTGCGTAGGGTCTTGGGATGGGTGACCACCCATTAATACCGAGTTTCCTCCGTGCCTCGGAAAGCACGTCAAGCAATCGGTCCCGGCTGTGATTTGTAGATCTTTGACAGTCGTTACAGGTAGTCAGTGGCCCAAAAGTCTGGCAAACAGTCTTACTAAGGGGTACCGAATTACCCAGTACGTACTAACTGGATTGTGGAGGTCGGATATGCAGTCGCTCCATGTAAAATACTGGTAGTCAGCTGCATCAGACCCCGTATTCACAAACGTTCGACTCGTTTCCGATTCGACAACTCGTATACCTATCTGTCTTCTTCTGGCATCACGAAAACGACCGAGATAGACATACGACTTTCCGAATCGGAAACGAGTCGAATGGTTGTGAATAAGGGACCTGGTTAGGATGGACGCCGATCTCAACAAATAGTTGGGAAAAGGCGAGGCAGATGATGATGATGATCGTTAACTCATTACAACAATCAGATGTGATGAGATTAGGCAGAGGTGTAATTTTAAATAGTACAACCACATTTTGCCAGATTTGTTTAAGTCCCATGTCATCATCGGAAAGCAGCCGTGTTGCCCGAAAGTATGACGACCAGTCTTACCAAGGGGTACCTTATTATACTCGATACTAACTGAGGTCAGATAGGTCGTCGCTCCATAAAAAAATACTGGCATTCAGTACTTAGGAATCTCGGTATGTAATAGGTGATCACCCATCCACAGACCAACCTAGGCGAGCATAGCTTAACCTGAAGAGCCGACTGGCTATTTCTATTAAGACACGAGCTCCGCCAATCAGTGGCAGTGAGTGAGTTTAAGATTTTTCTTGACTGACAAACACTCGTTTCTTCAGGTAGGTAATGTTTTCCGAGGTCAGCCTGTACTCCTATAGACATGACATGACATACAGAATAGGCTTGAAAAAATCTAATAAGTCCGTCCATTAGATTATCAAAAAATATTTGTACCGTATTTTTTCTTTTGTTACCTAAACCAAAATTGACGAAGATATGACGCCTTTAAAATTCCCAATACGTCACTGTTTGGTATCATTCTTGGTAAGTTCTGACGAGCCCCCACTCCCGAGTTTTTATGCGTTTTATCTTTGTCAATATACGTGTCCATTATTTTCCCATACTCTAACTGACGGACTAAATAGATTTGCAATTTATTGATGGTGGAAACTAGCCTATTCCTCTCAAAAGCATGTTAAACTGCTGGTACCGGCTATCATTAGTAGATCTACCACAGACTGAATCCCGAAACTTGACAAACAGTCTTACCTAAGAGTATCGAACTACTCCGTTTCTTGGTTGTGGAGATGATGGGTAGTCGCTTTATGTAAAATACTATCAAACTATGTGCATTTAACGGTATTTAAGCTGCTTTCCGTTACACTAAAAGCCGACCCAGATATACTTAGTTGGTAAAAAACTAGGTAGATCTCCGTTGACCGCAAACCAACCACTCATACCCTAGCTCATTGTCAACTGAATCAATTACAAGACAAAAACAACTTTTATATCCTCGACACACAAAAAGATTTACGGTATACCCACAGTTTTTAACAATCGTCCCAAGTCGTCGTTAAGGTAAAGTTCTCCTTCACTTAATCTCACAGAAAATTGACGGAAACGTCTTTGAATTTTTTATTCATAACACCCACAATGCCTTCAGACGGATCTGAATCCGATGGATCAGACATCGAAATGCAATCAGCATTACCTAAAATGACGACTAAGAAGATGCCGAACAGCCCAACTGAAGATTTACTCAAGAAAAAATCGGATAAAAAGTTGACTACGAAATCAATGATCGTTCAAGCTCTCATTGACTTGAAATCACGAAAAGGCGTATCTCTTTATGCTGTAAAGAAGTATATAGCAGGAAGATATAGTGTGGATACGGAGAAACTGAATCACCACATCAAAAAATCCATAAAATCAGCTGTTGAAGATGGAACTATTATACAAACAAAGGGTATCGGAGCTTCAGGATCGTTCAAACTTGCCCCTGTTAAAGAAAAAAAGCCAAAAGCGAAGAAACCCAAGAAACCGAAGACAGAAAAGACTGACAAGACCAAGGATCCAGAAAAGAAAAAGAAGGACAAGAAAGAAAAACCAAAGAAAACTGAAACCAAAACTTTAAAATCAAAAGCAAAATCGAAGGAAGGCAAAGAAGAATCTAAAAAGCCTGTTAAACCAAAGAAGAAGGTAGATAAAGAAAAGCCACCGAAAGAAAAGAAAGATGGCGTCGAAAAAGCTAAGAAAGTAAGAATTGCCAAGGACATGCAGACTCCTTCGAAAAAGAAGGCACTGATTAAAAGAAAAAGCATCGGTTCTATAATCAAACCACCAAAAATGAAACCTAGAGCGAAGACATGAACGGACTGAGTAATAATTGCAGTATATTGTTGGTTTTTATAATTATAGAGTGAACATTGTTGATTTTTAACTAATAAATGATTTTTAATTTTGTAACTCATTTTCTTTCCAAACAGAAAACTAAAATACTTAAATATTCAAGAAGAGCTCTTGACTAATACCTGACGTTCGGGTCGATCTTTAGGTTAAGCCGCGTTTGCCTAGGTTGGTCTGTGGATGGGTGACCACCCTTACATACCGAGTTTCCTCCGTGCCTCGGAAAGCACGATAAGGAATTAGTCTCGGCTGTCATTTGTAAATGTTTGACAGTCGTTACAGATTGTCAGTGCCAGTGGCCCGAACGTCTGACAACCAGTCTACTATATATACTCCCTGGTAGGGAGTATCGTATTATCCAATACTAGCGGACGTCACGCGGTTTCACACGCGTAATTCCCGTTCCCGTGGGAGTACGGGGATAAAATATATCCTATGTTACTCGTGGATAATGTAGCTTTCGAATGGTGGAAGAATTTTTAAAAACGGTCCAGTAGTTTTTAAGCCTATTCATTACAACCAAACAAACAAACAAACAAAGTTTTCCTCTTTATAATATTAGTGTAGACTAACTGGGTTGCCAACCAAGGTCACCGACGTAGCCCGAAGAATTACTCGCTGAACGGATAGCCGTTGGGGCCGAAAAGTTCTGGAGTGGCGACCGCGAACCGGAAGACGATGCGTTGGAAGACCTCCCACTAGTTGGACCGATGACCTGGTGAAGGTTGCGGGAATCCGCTGGATGCGAGTCGCACGGGACCGGTCAATGTGGCGACACTTGGGGGCGGCCTATGTCCAGCAGTAGGCGTCTTTCGGCTGAGATGATGTTGAAAATGATGATGAACTGGGTTGTGCAGATCAGATATTCAGTCGCTCCATGTAAAATACTGGTATTCAGCTGCATCCAGTTAGACTGGAAGCCGACCCCAACACAGTTGGGGAAAGGCTAAGCAGATGTTGATGACTTACATGTACAAAGGTCAGAGTGCCTGTCATCTCCTGAGGGTTAGGGCAGACATGTCCAGACGCTAACACATCAAGCTTCTAAAATTGGTCAAATATCTTTAATAGATTTGCAACTTTATTATTAAAGCATTTGACAGTTTGGGATAGTTTGATGTGCTGTCTGTACATTGTAGAACACTCATTCGCCAGTCATGATGTATTGTTTCACTAAAGTTTTGTGTCAGCAAATTCATTCACTGGTTGATTGAATTTGCTGACACAAAAACTTTTATCAGTATCTGGTTGAACCGTGTCCCGCAAAACAGGTTAAGCTGTTGGTCCCGGCTGTCATTTGCAGATCTTTGACAGTCGTAACAAGTAGTCCAGTACCCGAAAGTCTGACCACCAGTCTTGCCAAAGGGTTAGTATTGCTAGCAGTCGCTCCATGTAAAATACTGGTATTGAGCTGCATTCGATTAGACCACTGGTTCCCAACCTGTGGTCCTCGGACCACTGGTGGTCCGCAGGAGCCTTGACTACGGTCCGCGAAAGATTAAAATATTATTTGTAGTTGTTAACTTGCACAGAAGATGCAAGCGCAAAGTTCTAAATTATTTTCATACTAAATGATTCACATCATCACATTGTCCAATTTTTGTATAGTGTGAGTTAAAGATTCACTCGGAATCCTGTCGGTGTCCATGTTTATCTAGGACCCCATGGTGCCTGTTAACAATGCACATACCAAAGTGGTCCCTGGCCTAGGAAAGGTTGGGAACCACTGGTTAGACTGAAGCCGACCCCAACATAGTTGGGAAAATGCTATAAGCAGTTAGCTACTCGTATATGAGTCTCTTATTAACCAATTGAGAATTTTTTGCTCTCATTTAGGTCGTGTCGGTCGGTAAACTCCGTTGCAAATCTATAGCTGAATCATCTTCAGATAAATCGGGCACAAATCCAGACCAACGGCTGAGTGAGAAATTACTGTTGAAAAACCTAATAAAACTGCCCGACCGGAATATAACCCAACACAATAATGTAAACTTTACTTAACCTTGACGTAGACTTAGCAGATTGTTGAAAAAACGTGGGTAGTTAGTAATATACACAAAGTAGTTATTTTTACCGATACCTCCCTCATCATCTGCCTTGCCTTTTCCCAACGATATTGGGACTGGCTTCCAGTATAACCAGATGCTGCTAAATACCAGTATTTTACATGGAGCGGCTGCCTATCTGACCTCCACAACCCAGTTAGTACTGGGTAATACGATGATATCTCTTGGTAAGATTGTATGTCGTTTTTGAGCCTATATACCTCCCTACTGACTACATAAATCAAATGTAAACATGGAAATTAAATCGGTTTTGAGTGGCAGAAATCCCGCGGTGGGAACTCAATATTATGATTCGGCGCTTGATTTGCGATCGTTGTAACAAAATAAAAGTTATGAATTGTTATGTTGTTGCTATGTTGCTTTTAGAGTAGGGTAATAAAAAGATGATAAGGGAAGAGGAATGAATGATAATATTGGAAAACGTCGGGAACCAAAAAGAACAAGATTGACGAGTGCGATACTAGTAGTATAAACGCCATTAAATAAACGTTTACCTACGCAATTTTCACACAATCAGGCAGCTAGATTTGAGCTCGTGGCTAAATAATATCAGCAGGTTGAGTCGATCTTTAGGTTAAGCCATGCTTGCCTATGTTGGTCTGTGGATGGGTGACCACCCTTACATACCGAGTTTCCTCCGTGCCTCGGAAAGCCGTTAAGCTTGGTCCCGGCTGCCATTTGTCTATACGATACCCAGTATACGGTATACGGTAAGACTGGTTGTCAGACTTTCGAGCCAGTGACTACCTGTAACTACTCAAACACTACTCACAACTAGGCAAAATTTACAAGTACCAGAAGCCGGTAAGTTACTATAATCCGTCAAATTTCTTTAAAAGATTTTCAACTTTAAACGCTTACGGGTTAGATTCAAGTATGATTGGGGAAATCTAACAGTTTCGGGTAGCTTTAAAGTGTACAACAAAGTATGAAAATCGTGTAAGAACCACAGGGTGTCAATGCTGATTCTTTGGTCAACAAATAGGCTAGCCCTCTGGTCTTTTTTTGGTGGGACAAGCCCACCACACTATTCCCTGCCCACTGTAACTCCTGCGCACCAAGATCAACAGTGGCGACCACCAGAAAAGCGCCGAGACAATGAAGCTCGACGAAGTTCTAGAGAATAAATGATAACCGTCCTGGATCCCGCAACGAAATTAATCAGAAAAGTGTAGCGGAGGACCTGGAGCAACCGTAATTTTCACTTCCCTCCATATTAGCCCTCTCGTTAGGCAAAGACCCGACCAGCCGCTTGGGGATATCCCGAAACACTGAGCACTCGGACCCCATGGCCCTAGTGTTTCAACCCCTAACGGTTCAAACACAAAACTATCAATTATAGTTATTATATTTGCACCTGTAGTAACCGCCCCTGAACTTATGGCTGATGCTCCCGGATAGCGCGAAATTCAAATTTTCTTACGTTTTTTTGCAATTTGCAGGGCAGTGCTACGTTGTACGAGTATGTTGATGAAAATGTCGTTCGCAACTGCAAGATGTATGTAGTTACAGAATTATAACTATCAAAATCAGCAAAATCTATACTAATATTATAAAGCAGAAGAGTTTGTTTGTTTGTTTGTTTGGTTGAACGCGCTAATCTCAGGATCTACTGGTTCGAATTGAAAAAGTCTTTTTGTGTTAGATAGTCCGTTTTTCGAGGAAGGATTTAGGCTATATAACATCACGCTAAGACCATTAGGAGCGGAGCAGGAATGAAAAATGACGCAAAAACGGGGATTTTTTTCCTTTCGTTTTTCTTTCTTATGTGACGCAGACGAAGTTGCGTGGGTCAGCTAGTAACCCTCTAAATTCATAAACAGTTCCTAGACTTTCATGAACTTGGAGGGTTATATTGATTTTGATAGTCATCATTCTGTAACTACATACGTCTTACAGTCGCGTACGATATTTTAATCGACACACAACCCAGCACTGGCCTGAAAATTGTAAAAAACTGAAGAAAATTAGGGTTCCCTCACGCTTTCACCTTAATGTAACATTACGACTAATCCCCGGAGAGTTAGGCAGAGGTTTGCTGGCAGTTCCATGTAATAGAGGGTGAGCTTTTTACCATCAATGGGGCCTAAATCTATATATGGCTGTAACTGAAAAATTCGTCACTTTACACAACACATTGGTAGGCAGGACACATTGCTCGCAGAACGGATGGCTGATGGGCCGAAAGCTCTGGAGTGGCGACCACGAACCGTAAGACGTTTCGTTTGAAAACCTTCCACTAGGTAAACCGATGGCCTGGTGAAGGTTGCGGGGATTCGCTGGATGCGAGTCGCACGGGACCAGTCAATGTGGCGACACTTGGTGGAGGCCTATGTCCAGCAGTGGACGTCTTTCAGCTGAAATGATGATGATGCTGAATTGGTATTATAATAGCCTTTAACGGGACACAAATCTAGGCTCCGTGTCTGTTTCTCAAAAATTCGTCACTACGTACATTCGGAGCTTTATCCCATAGGAGCAAAGTCCACAGAACGCCATCAGCTGCTACGATCTTTACATACTGACTCCATTCGCTTCGTCCACATTCATCAAGTTGGAGTTAATTATATTCCCACTTGGGCCTTGAGACGATTCAGGGACTACCAAGACGAACTTTTCATGAAATTTTGTGTCTACAAACGTTTTCAATACATCAAACGAACGACTCAAACAAACAGAACAATGCAAACAACTCGTGATTTTCCGAAGACTCCTGAAAATCGCATTATGTTGACTTTCATCTATACTTCTATACTTAATATTATAAAGCAGAAGAGTTTGTTTGCTTGTTTGTTTGGTTGAACGCTCTAATCTCATAAACTACCGGCTCGAATTGAAAAAATCTTTTTGTGTTGGATAGTCCACTTATCGAGGAAGGCTTTAGGCTATATAACATCACGCTACGTTTATTAGGAGCGGAGCAGGAATGAAAAATGTTGCAAAAACGGGGCTTTTTTTCCTAAAAAATATGTGAAAGATTATAAGTATGGTTATGTGTATGGTGTGGTATGAATGTTTACTACTTTTTCACACAAAAACTACTGAACGAAGTTTGAAAGAAATTTTGCACACAGATGGTTTATAACTTGGATTAACACATCGGATACTTTTTATCCCGGTAGAAAGATCCCATGGGACAATTTTATTATCAAAGTTCTCGCGGGCGAAGCCACTGGCAGAAGATAGTTATGCATATTAGATTCACATTTTTCCCCGATCCTTACACACAATTCAATTAGCAATATTTATTTGTAATCACGTTTTTGAAAACAGCTGTAACAATTTAAATGAAAGTTGCAATTGTCCTTTTTTAAACTTACACGATCAGAACACATACAAACGCCTTCACTTTGCTGTCGCGGTACCTCCAATACTTCAGTCTCCTCGCGACCACGGCTGGTGCAATCCGGTCGAAACGTCGGGATTAAATTAAAGGTAAATTCGCGATAAATACCCGTCATCTTAAGTTTTATAATGTGAAAGTTGCAATATTGGGATTTACGGGGGCGACAAATCGATCTACTTAGCTAGATATCTTTCTGGAAAAAACATTCACTTTTTGTTCACCTGAGCTGATCTTGGTCGCCCAGTTACTCTCAATGTGTAGGGTAGGGTGGTGTAAGTTTGCGCACTTTTGAATAATTCGATCATAAAAATAAAACGAACCGTTTAATCACAGGTTTCTTTATTATAATTAAATCGAAACTTATCTGGAAATAACTTGTAATACTAATTATTGAGCAAACATAATCACTTTTTACTTAATTATCAAAAAAACAGAAGCCAGGAATTGCGCAAATTTACACACCCCAGTGTGTAAAATTGCGCATAAATGGCGATAAGATTGCGCAGTGTTTGTTGAGGCGCACTACTTGCATAAATCACATTTAAATTTCCCGATTCCCAAATAATCAGTACACTTGTCGTGCCACCACACTTGGCACGTATCGCACTCGATCCAATCTTCAACAATAGGCTCTACGTAGATTTCAGTGCATCCTCCACACCACCATATTTTCTTTTTTGGTAAATTCTTTGGTTTTTTAAACACCTTTTTAGAGCGTTTTGCGTTAGTTTTTGGATCAGGCTTCTTTTTTTCATTTGTTTTTTCTTCTAGCTGGTTTTTATAAGGTGAGCTGCTTATGACTTCGGCTTGTTTATGCTTCCGGTTCGAAATTCTCTGCAATTTAGACCTTGGAATTGGGACAATATCTGCAAGTGAAGGACTCATCTGCGCGCTTGGGTTTACTTTATTTAAATTATTTCCAGAGCTCTGTGAGGGTGAGGCAGGCTGAGACGTTCCTGCCGCGGCTTCCATAGATAAGACATTCGTGCCCTGTTTAAACGAAGCTTTTACAGATTCCACAGAAGCCATTGGCGTGCCTTGTGAAATACAAGCAACCACATTTTCTAGTAAAATGCCTTTTGGAGTTTGAGGGAAAATATTTGCCACAGCTTCCAGTGGTGCTTCTACCGGGATCTCTGCAGAAAATTCGTCATCATTGATTTCAATAGTGTTACTATTCTCTAAGTGCTCCCGTTCAGTAACAGAGCTGGCCATAAAATCAGCGTCTGTGAAAATATCGGGATTCCACGGCCATATACCAGTTGATCTGAAGCTTTCTACCCCACAAGCAACAGTTGCAGCTTTATAAAATGCTGGAGCGAAGATTGAAGTCAGCTGGAATGTCGTTATCGCTCTTCCTGGGTGATTTCTGAGCCATTTCTCACATTCGCTGGCATAGTACTTCTTCAAAGCACCGTGGAAACCTCTATCAAGAGGCTGCATTTTATGGCTGCAGTGAGGTGGCAACGTCAAGGCAACGATATTGTTTTGCTGGTAAAAGTCAATAGCTTTCAGCGAACAATGTGACGCGTGATTATCTAAAATTAGCAAAACAGGTTGATCTTTGGATGGCTTGGTATGGTATCGGAAATGCGATAGCCAGTCTATGAAGAGATCCCCATTAATAAAACTTGAATCGGAAACCATTCCAATGGATCCAGCCGGTGCACCATCGATCAGCTCTGCTTTCATTCTCTTTCGTTTAAAAATGAAAGCGGGTGGAAATGAAATGACCCGTTGCAGAAACTGCATTGACAGCAGTCACATTGATGCCTCTCTCTGCACTCGATATTTTATTAACAGCACGTTTTCCTTTGATGGAAAGCACTTTAGGTGGTCGGTTTGGTACTGTAGAAATTCCGGTTTCATCCATGTTATAGATGGATTGTGGAGGAAATTGGTATTTGTCCATCAAAGCCGACATCTTCACATAAAACCGTTCAACCTGTGGCTTGTTGAACCCCATAGCTCGCGCAATGCTCGTGGAAGTTGGCTGTCGAAGAGAAATTTCGGGATGCCGCTTCATAAATCCGCGGAACCACTCTTTTCCTGCAATCCGTGTGTGTGTGCTGAAACGATGGGGTATTTTATACTTTTCTGCATACTCGTAAGCTGCGCTTTTTAATTCTTTGGCTGTTAAACCGAAAAACATTTCATCCAGTGTTTTCAAGTGGTCACAGAAATCTTGTTCTACTTCTGCACTAAATGTAACGTCATATCTACCTAGCTTAGTTGCACATCGCGGTTGCAGTAACCGGTATCTTAGAGTAGACTCGGCCATTCCTAAAGACAAAGCCACTTGTCTCTTGCTTTCTCCTTTTCCAATACGCTTACGAGCATCCTCGATGATGGAAGGTGAGCAAACTTTACGGTCAGATTTGCGTGGTCTTCGAGACATTCTATAACAAAGTGAAACGCTATTTAAAATAACAAAAAAACAACCAATATTAATTAATAAACATAAATGTTGGACAGTAGCCTGTAAGTCTGCGCGCGCAATCTTATCCACCCCCTAAATGCGCAAACTTACACACTTGACCTTCAACGCAATCATCTTGACACTACTGCCATCTCTTAGAAAATTCATGAACTACGTTGTCTCTAGCCGAAATTTCAAGGTTAAACACAACGAAAACGATCAGCAAAACAGTGTAATTACAACAGGTTTCTTAGCAGTCATACTTGTAAAATGTCAAAAAATTAGATCAGAAGGCTGTAAAAACTTTGAACTCACCTGGACTTGCCGTTTTCTCTCTTAGCTCAATATTTTTTCCGGAGCGCATGCCGGGCGTTCAAAGCAATCAAAACACGACTGAAGTTGGCAGCGTGTTTCACGTCGATGTCGAGTAACCACGTGTGCGCAATTTTATCGCCCGCGCAAACTTACACCAGCCTACCCTACTGCAATGTATGGTGTCAGACATAAAGAATAGCACCATCCCATATCTTCCCGTGGGTGTCGTAAGAGGCGACTAAGGGACTTAGCAGAGAGTGGCAGCATGCAGCGATCCTTGTGCTTTTGTAACAACCGTACTGCCATCGCCAACCCGCCTGCTAAGCGTGGCGATTATGACAAAACACCCCCCTTTCGGGGCGGCCTATGTCCAGCATTGGACGTCTTTCGGCTGAAGTAATGATCATGGTAAAGTCCATACACGCACGTCCGCCGATTGCGAGTACTACGCAATACTAGCCATCCTTTCTGAAGAATGTCACCAATAGTGATACCATCCGCGTTTGCCTAGGTTGGTCTGTGGATGGGTGACCCCTCATTACAAGGTCAGTGTATGTCCTTCGGAGGGCTTCTCTTCCTGACGTTTCCACTTGAATTACAAATTTACAATACATCTGCATTTAGATCTTTTCTTAGTCGCATTCATCCCAAAATATTGTTTCTGTTCTTTACAAGTTTCGTGCTTGATAAGGTGGGGAACGAAAATTATGAATTTCTTACTTTTCCGTTACTCTTTCATGATTAATAATGCAGGATTCATTGTTTTCTCGGGCCTCGTCAATTTGTATTGGCTCGGCGCTTTTGTGGTGATCGCTCTGTTGATTCTGACTTTCAGTGATTGGGAATAAGTAGTGTGACTTGTTCCAAGTTAACTCAAAAGTTATAAAAGGCTCGCTGGGAAGCTGTTCCCCGCTGTAGTCCTACGATTCATGGGTGAACGATTATATGGAAAGAAAGGAGGTGTCTGAAGAGATGACGAGTTAGGTAATAAGAATTAGAAGAAGAGTACCTATGGAATAAGAAGACATGCTGCATCGACCACAATTAAATTGGAATTAGGACAGAAGAATGATGATGATTGTCCGCCATTCGACATACATGGGCCCAGTACCATTTCGGTTAGGCAGCTTTTCTTCCATTTCAACAATTTGCGGCAAGGAACGCAGTATTGTACTTCTTAGGCGGTCTGAATTTTGTCTCTCAAAATACTGGCCTCTCGCTGGCAAACCACGATGATCTACTGATGTTTTTCAAAGACCATGTTTTTGCACCAATTAGATGTCAAACGATGGGAAAAATGCAAACGTTCATGAGCTTTTGCTTTTATGATAAAGGGAAGTTCGCCTTTTATAAAGCCTTTTTTGGTGAAATAGGTCTTCCCGTCTTCTTGCGTTTTCCGTACGATGTTTTTACTTATTTGGAATGAGACTATATTTCGCCTAAATTCGGGTATTCCATTTGAACACTTTCGAAGGAAGACGTTGTTGCGTTGTTGCGCGGCTTCCCACTAGGTGGACCGATGACCTGGTGAAGGTTGCGGGTATCCGCTAGATGCGAGTCGCACGGGACCGAGACATGTGGCGATACTTGGGGAAGTCCTCCATCATCTGCCTGCCTTTTCCCAACTATGTTGGGGTCGGCTTCCAGTCTAACCGGATGCAGCTGAATACCAGTATTTTACATGGAGCGACTGAATATCTGACCTCCACAACCCAGTTAATACTGGGAAATACGATACCACTAGGTAAGACTGGTGTCAGACTTTTTGGGACACTTGGGGAAGTCCTATGAGATGATAAAACTAAAAACATCGAAGTTGCATTCAAACAAGAAATCTAACCGGTAATAACCGCTCGCGATCTTTGCACATCGAAAATAATTATCGTGAAAATCAAGAAACCGTAGGTACCTAGCACCTAGTATAAGTGTACCTAAGGTCCTAAGTGCATCTTTCAATCGATAAATAGGTAAATAGATGGATAGAAGTATTGCTTTCATCTTCTCTAAACTTAGTGATGGTTAATTAATACCTTACCTGTAGTACAAGTACCTACGTAGGAATCGATAGGGCTCGATAAGATAAATTTGACAGATATTCTCGATAAAATGAGTTTTTGACTCCATAAAAAGTCTGCTACTACAAAGAATGGTCCGTCATTGAGTCCACAATAAATTGTTGATTTTGACTATTTTTTGAAAGTTGATGTTGGTTTCAGTTTTTTTTCTGCCGCCTCTGAAACCTTTATTATTTTTACCAAAGATACTAGAACACGTAGAGTACTTACTACATTTGCAACATATTTTTCGTTTTTTTTTTTACCGCCAAAATGCGACTCGTGTTTTCCATCACTGTTTTCGTTGATGTTTTAAAGTGCTTATCTTGGTATCTACTGTTTTTCTGCCGTCCATGGGCCTCTGAATGCCTTCATTAATATTTTTTCGTTTTCATACCGCCTTGTTTTTTTTTCGATCACTGTTTTTGTTTACGTTGCGTTCATTTTAAATATTTATTTACCCGAAATATTATTTATCAGTTCCCCTCTTTTGTTAATGGGCGTTCGTATACAATACGTAAGCATTTTAATGTCACAACTTTATTTAAAAGGGGAGATTGGGGCGAAATGGACACTTTTATTCAAATGATTTATTACTTACTCAAATAGACAGTACCTATTGTTATTCGTTATTACCATGTGTACTAGACGGGTTGATATCGAAATAAAACCGTAAAATCTTAAATAAATTCGACCAAAATATTTTTTCAGTGTTTTTTTTGGCTAAGTACTTGTAAAATAAATCAAAAATATTTGTGCCTATTAAAAAAAAATGAATGTCTGGGTCAGCAAATGTCTCCAATCTTCTCCGTCTTTTGCAATTACCTAATTGAGAGGTTTGTTCAGTTAAAAAGTTTTTCAAAGCTCAAAATCGGGGCTAAAAATCCTCAATAAAACTTTTTTAGGACAGTTTTAGGAATACAGTTAAGATTATAGTTCTTTTACGTAAGCGGATTTCGGACGAGAAGTTATTCAACGAACTTTTTTTAACAAGAAAATAGAATCATTTTCCTCAAATTTTCCCACTATTCCATTATCTTCCTGTTCAGATACAATTAATAACTAAAAAGTATCAATTTAAAATGAATATTCATTTTTCTGTAACATTCTCCGCCATAATGTTTCCGACGGAAAACTTCAGTTGCTGGACTCTGGCTGGTTAAACACTTAACTAACTATTAAATAAAAGACATAGTTTCTATTATTGAATATTTATTTTAACACAGTATCTCTGACGTATTATAAATAATTCTTTGTCCATGTAACATGAGCCATAAACTCATCAAATAGGCCCAAATCGTGTGAATAATTCATTATATCGGCCATTCTACTTGAATGACATCACTACGCCGAGAGCTCAATCCTACTACATGATAACCAACCTTATACACTTATAATAAAGCTGATTATAAATCGATTATTTCTCAAAAGTAATTTCTTAAGTCGCCTTTCCGTTTAAATCCGAAAAAAAAGGATTCTTTTTCTCACTCTAACATGTGTCTAATCCCCGTAAGTGGGAAAGAGACACATGTATATTTGTTGAGCTTACTCGTCTCGTAGAGAGGATATTGGGGTCATGGAACGTGTTTGAATTTCGAAACACGTTCCGTCCAATACCGTGCGTTGTTATTCACTGTTTTATCATTGGTTAGGCGACCCCCGTACCAAAATGTTCAGCGTTTAATAAAATCGATACAGAATGTACGGAGGTATCGTTTCTCTGTCGTTTAACGGTGTCGCTGTGAGTTTTGTGGTAGACGAGCTATACACTGTGACCGTATCTTTTATGTTATTCGTGCAGCCATTTCGTTTCGAAAGATGTCCGGAGTGACTTTAATCGTGACGTTTTGATACGTTTTCTATAGTTTTTTGACGTTTAAGAAGACACCATTGCTGTGGATCTGTGACGGTAAGTGGTTTGCACCTTATTTCATAAATATATCAGTGTATAATTGTGTATAAGCCAAGATTTTGGAGTGAAAACGTCAAAAATTCCCATTTTAGTACCAGAACTGTGTTGTAACACTGAAATAACTTCGAAATTCGTGCGTGACGTCACGGCCATTTGAAATTGGTGTTCAATTACTGATTCCGTTAGTGTTTTTGTCGATTTGGTTTTAGAAAATGGTGTTTTTTTTTCTATAAAATTGTTTAAAATTTAGTGTTGATTGAGAAATCGATTTTTGACGTTCGTTTGTGGTTTGTTTACATATATTTTTGTCTAGAAACAGTGACTAACATATTGTTTTAGTATGTAAGGTGGATTCAAATGACAATTTGCGCTGAGATATCAATATCATGGTTTCTTATTACTTCACAGTAAAGACTAAAATGCTGTTACTGCATATTTTGATTGGATATTATGTTTTGTCTCTTTCTGGCAGTGTTTGTTGTTGTGTTTGCATCTCTTTCTAGCTTATGCGACTTATTTATAGAGAACACAGCGTGTTTGCCGTTCCCCTGTGGCGCCCTACATTTGCGATAGTGTTGTAATTTTGACGTTTCGTTTTATCGACATAATTTATTGATATCGATAACTCTGTGATTTTATATTGATAGTGTAGTATTTGTGGTTGTTTATGTGCGTCTGGTTTATATTTTAGTTTTAATGATAAATGCATATTATTGCTACTTAATATAAAGGCAGGTAGCCCGAAGTTAGATGTATAATTTCGATGCATTTTTTATAAATATAAATTCGGTCACTTCTGTTACCTGAGTAAAATATGTATAAATAATAAGTATAATATTACATTTTGTCATGACTTAGCCTGTATTGTAAACAAACCCTCTTCGTATCTTTCTCCAATTTTTTCCTGTAAAAAGCCTCATTTCGTGTGTTTGGTAGCAACATCCTGCGTCAATTTTCCTCTATTACGATGACTACTACTTGAATAAGGCTCTTCGTTTTTTAGTTGATAGTCTGTTGAAAGTAAATCAAGATCGACGTAAGTTTTAATTTCTATATTTTCGAAATTCTGTTTCTTGAAGAACATAAATTATGTCTCCCTGCATAAATTCCATCATCTATTGTAAACTAAACTTAGTCAACTTACTGAAGTATTGTTTCATTCACTAATTTCTCATAGTCATACAGTCTTAGTCTCATCCTGGATCAATTTTTGTTCGTTACGATTGTTCTGTTGCCATATTTTAGAAATCATCAAAGAATTAATAACCCTTAAAACCTCAAAGCCATACTTTCAGTAGATAAAAACACAATTCTCACACAGGCGAATGATTTATTCTTATAATTATCGTAAATCTTTTCCATTCATAATTCTTCTGCCTTTATCTTTAGTCGGCATCTGAGGTCGCCGCGGCCTGTCTTTTTCTTCCATATTTATCTTTTAAACGCAATCTCAGTAGTTGCCTCTTTTTTAGCCATTTAATTCTTCACACTTGCCATTCATGTCGGTTTTCGTAAATAACAATAATAATATTTATCGACCTTCACCACAGCACTATTGGAGATAAAAAAAATAAAATGTCTGCCGCCATCCGCTGCGTAGGGATTATTATTACTTCCATCCCTTATATACATAATAAACCTTATTTACTAAGTACTAAAGTCCATATTCTATTGGTGTACATGAATACCTTTGTCGATGAAGGGATTTTGGTTATGTTATTGGAATTTGGATTTTATGTGGATAGTGTAAGGTTTTAAATGTTTAGAAGGGTGTAATAATAAAAGCAAAAAATACGGTTGTATTGAAATATCTCTGTTGATTTACGAGGGGCTAAAGATGGTGGTTGGTAAGAAAGCTTATTTCGATGTTTTTATCCACGTTCGGCGTGTTTGTGTGAGCCTTTCTCCGAAATAGCTGGACTGACTTTGGTGATGTTAACTACTTCATTGTGTTTATTACTTCGTTAATGTGTTTCTGTTTTGTGTTTCGAATGATGTGTTTAGAGAGAGGTGACTATTTTTTTTTTGTTTTTTTTTTCTACTTAATTGTTTTGATGACTGATAAAGCTAGTGGTTGCCGTCATTCGATCCCAATGTTCAACATATTTTGTTGGTAAAAAGTACCTAGGTATCTGTGAGCAAAAAATCTTTAATTTTAGTAATTTGCTCGATAAATGGCATTTGGGTTTGGGTTCTATCTGTGAAATATGGTTGTTCAAACAACCCTTGACAATGGTTTTTGAGAACAGAGTTTTTTTTTCTTGGAAAAAAAAGGACATTTTTTTTGCAAACTTGTCAGAAAAAGTAGTGATAACGTTGTGTCACTAATGATAAATTACCAGCGTTAAAAGTTACCATCGTCAATCAAAAATATTTCATACGATGGAAAACAGAAAATGCGCCATCTAGAGTATCAAGGCGAAAGCGCCTTGCGTTGCGCGCGAAATTCAAATTTTCTGCCATTATTTTTTGCAATTCATAACTTAGTGTTAGGTTGTTTGTTAGATAAATATGATTTGCGACCGTAAAAAGTATGTGTCTATAGAATTACAATTATTTTAATCATCAATACAAGTCTTACAATTCATAAAACACAAATGAATGACTTCTTCATGAATTAATGTCGTTTTAGCCCAAAACTAAGTAGGTATAATAGTTTTAATGAATATTTAAACAAATAATGCTGTCACAAAAATCGAAAGGTTAACTTATTTGATTATTGATCTGTCAATTTGACAAAAAAAAAACAAAAAAAATCGCGTATGCAATAATAATTTCTAAATTAAAAATCTCGCAAATATTCACTGTCATCTATTTACAACTAGATATCTGACGTTTTACTTAGGTCCAAAAAAAATAACAATTAAAAAAAGATCATAATACCCCATCCAACAGCACCCCAGTCGCCCCTACTTATCAAATTTGCCCTCGCCTCGCTTCGTCCCCGCCGGGTTCAAATCTCATTGATCCAGTTTTTTTTTTATTATTAAAAAAAGCTCATCCCTGGCCACCTGCCCTTAATTCTGAATCAGGGGTAAAAATTCCGAATATTTTATTTGCCATAAAGACCATCATCATCTGTCTAGCCGTTTCTAACTAAGCTGGGGTCCGCTGCCAGTCTACTTGGATTGGCTACTACACGGAGTGGCCGCCTATCTGACCTCCACAACCGGATAACACGATCCCCCTTGGTAAGACTGGTTGCCAGACTTCCGGGCGTCTAACTACCTGAGTCTACCTGTAACGACTGTAAAAAATCCATACATGACAGCCGGTACAATTTTCTTAATGAGGTTTTCAGCCACGGATGACTTGAAAGGTCACCAATCTATAGACCTACCTCGGAAAGTATTGCTTTACCTAAATTATCGACCCGTTATTATTTCGTTACGAGCCCCTAATGTCTGTCAAAAAAACAAAAAAAAAGCATCCCCCTCTGTCCCTGTCGAAGCCCTAGGGAATAATCGCCATGCTTTGCAGACAAACTGGCTAGCACGGTCAATCGCACTACAAAAATCACCCTTACTGCAACGACGTAAAGGTGCTGTCAATCTCAAATTGTTACGAAAAACTTGCGGTACTACAATGTTGTTACTTACTTAGGGACGAAAGGATTGTGGTCTCTAATTGCCAGGAAGCCATACGGTTGTATTTGGCACGCGAAGTATTTTTATTATTGGAAATCATTAATCAATATTTTTGAACTCTCCTTATTGTTAAACATATGGCTTGGTTAAGGTTTAGTGATGTACGGTATTATTTTGAATTTGTCGATATTTTTTTTTATTCAGAAAAAAAAAGTGGGTCGTTTTGCCCCAATCTCCCCTATCGATTTTTTTTTCAATGACATTGTTGCGAAAGGGTTCAAACGGATAAGGGAGGGGCGAGGGGGCTTCTATTATTGTAATTTTCGAGGGCTAAGTTGTAATTATAGCTCATAAAAGTATTATAAAACCGTACAAATTTTTGACAGTCTACAACTGGTCGCAAGCGTAACTGCGGGTTCTCAAGTCGGCCAAGGTATTATTGATTTCCGGAGGATTCCCACTGACCCCACTGTTTCGTCCCACTGGTGGGGCAAGCGGGAAAAAATAAAATTGTCGTTTCGTTGACCCCACTAGCCTACCCTACTAGTGGGGTCAACGTGAAGTATCCAATTTGGTTCCCGCTGACCCCACTGGTTCGTCATTCCCCACTGGTGGGGTAAACGGGAAGGGAATATAACGTTGCCTAATCCTCAAACGAAATATGCGGTGGTAATTATTTAACCACGTGCTCTCACAAACACGAACATAATATTCCAGAGTTTTTTGGAAAAGAAAGTTTTTTTTCCTCAAGGCATCTTTTGTGTTGCCTTTTTCAAAGAGGTTGGGTTTTTTATTATAGCGAAACGTGACCAAAGCCTACAGTCACGTTGGCTTTACTTCGTCTTTTGGGGAGTTTCTTAATCAACTTGTATACAAGTTTATTTCCACAACCCAGTTAGTATTGGGTAAAACGATACCTCTTGGTAACACTGGTTGTCAGACTTTTTAGGCCACTGACTACCTGTAACGACGGTCAAAAATCTGAGCTATGCCTGTTGCCAATGGAGAAACTATGTTTAAGAATACACCTTTGTGTCACTGACCAGTTTCTGCAGAAGAACTAGAAGAAGTCCTACTTATCTACACTAATCTTAATGTATATTAATTACGTGTCACGTTGTTTCTCCGCGATGGACTCCTAAACTACTTAACCGATTTTAATCAAATTTGTACATGTGTGCAGTTTGATCCAACTTGAAAGATAGCTTACATCTCAATTTACGCAGACGAAGTTGCGTGGGTCAGCTAGTATTTTATAGAGGAAAGATTAGTATCTTTGTAAGTAACGAATAAACTTAAAACTACTGGGCCGATTTGAAAAATTCTTTCAGCAATGGATAGCTACATTATCAGCGAGTAACATAGGGTATATTTTATCCCCGTACTCCCACGAGAACGAGAACTGAGCGGGAGAAACCGCGTGACGTCCGCTAGTATCCTACATTTGCAGAACACAGATAATTCATGATACTGTTACTGTTGGACTTTGTCATCCCACTGCTGGACAAAGACCTCTCCCCATGACTTCCAGTTGTTTTTATCCAGGTCTAATGTGGGCCACTGGTCGTTGATTTGATCCAACTCTTCCCATCCACTTCTATCATCCATGGATTCTCAGAAAACAAGTGATCTCTTGAAATTTCGACGCTCTACTCAGGGCCGAGAGTTGAAGTTCTAACAACCGGTCTTTAGGCACTAATTTAAATGTCTATGAATACCGAGCATAGCCTTGTTATGATTCCCGTTAGTTGTAAAAAAGGAAAACATTATAACAAACGTAGTTTTATCTGTTGACTGATTATTATTGCCTAATATAGCCTGGTGTCGAACCATTAGAAGCCATATTTCGCTATCAATACGTTGTGCTAGTATTGGATTTGATTATCCTGTCTCGTTTCGACTAGGCAACACGTGATGTGTCCTACACATGTTGAAACATGTTCGAAAATGTTGCACAACATCGCTCGATAACAAACATGACAAAACAAAACAAAACAAAAGTTGGTAAACAAAAGTTCAGCGCTGTCTTTCAACAAGTTTAGCAACATTTTGTAGGCTAATTGCCAAGTGGAAACGAGGCTTTAGGTCCATGTTCACCAAAAACATGACGGACGATTATCTAAAAACAGCTGTTTAAAACACATTTTTGTATAGGAACATGTCACATTGACAGCTGTTTTTAGATAATCAGACTGTTATCTTCTCGGTGAACATGGACCTTAGTCTTGCTTAGTTCACAGAATATGCCGTTGGTCCCGGCTGTCATTTGTTGATCTTTGACAGTCGTTACAGGTAGTCAGTGTTCCAAAAAGTCTGACAACCAGTGTTACCAAGGGGTATCGTATTACCCAGTACCCAACTGGGTTGTAGAGGTCAGATAGGCAGTCGTTCCATGTAAACTACTGGTATTCAGCTGCATCCGGTTAGACTGGAATCCGACCCTAACTTATTAGGGAAAGGCTAAATCTATACTAATATTATAAAGCAGAAGAGTTTGTTTGTTTGTTTGGTTGAACGCGCTAATCTCAGGATCTGCTGGTTCGAATTGAAAAAATATTTTTGTGTTCCGTTTATCGAGGAAGGCTATAGGCTATATAACATCACGCTACGACCATTAGGAGTGGAGCAGGAATGAAAAATGTTGCAAAAACGGGGACATTTTTTCCTTTCGTTCTTCTCTCTTATGTGACGCAGACGAAGTTGCGTGGGTCAGCTAGTAACATTATAAAGCAGAAGAGTTTGTTTGTTTGGTTGAACGCGCTAATCTCAGGCACTACCGGCTCGAATTGAAAAAATCTTTTTGCATTGGATAGTCCATTTATCGAGGAAGGTTATAGGCTATATATCATCACGCTATGACCAATAGGAGCGGAGCAGCAATAAGAAATGTTGCAAGCGGGAAAAAAGCTTCCGTTGAGCAGGCGATGCGTTGCGATATCAAAACTTCACGCGAACGAAGTCGCGGGCAGAAGCTAGTGTGTTGATAAAACATAGCCCATTCCAACACAATAACCAAGCTGAAGTGGTGAGACTTGGTATAGTCGTAGGAGTAGATGAATTCTGGAGTGGAGACAGCGAATCGGAAATCATTGCCCTCAGAATGTATATGATCATCATCAGCCTATTAATGATCCCACTGCTGGGACACAGGCCTCCTCTCTATGAGAGGGAATGGGTTATAATCCACCACGCGGGCCCAGTGCGGATTGGTAGATGTCACATGTCTTCGATTTTTTGGTTTAGAACCAAAAATTTCCGGTTTGTTTCCTCACGATGTTTTTCTTTATCGTTAACTAGCTTCTGCCCGCGACTTCGTTCGCGTGAAGTTTTGATATCGCGACGCATCGCCTGCTCAACGGAAGCCTGTTTCCCACTTGCAACATTTCTTATTGCTGCTCCGCTCCCATTGGTCATAGCGAGATATTATATAGCCCAAAAAAAAAACCCTCGACCCTCTTAGTCCTCGATAAATGGACTATCCAACGCAAAAATATTTTTTCAATTCGAGCCGGTAGTTCCTGAGATTAGCGCCTTCAACCAAACAAACAAACTCTTCTGCTTTATAATATTAGTATAGATCCGGGGTAAACTGACCTGTAACTAAACTATAGGAGTGAAAATCTTCACCCTTAGGGTGGCTGGGCTGTATCTAGTCGAGTAACCGAAAATTAAGTTGAATAACGCGAGCTTTGGATTTTTTCCACGAGGCATAATACGAGTATCTCAGTCCGTTTCTTTTAGCTCCTCGTTTTGCCGTCGAGCTCGATTGATGGCAAAATAGGCTCGCCCTTTTTTGGAAAAAACTCAACAAATAACTGTCGAAATATTGGGGTACTTTAGGGTGTACCCTAGAGGCACAGATCTGCCTTATCCATTAGCGATCACAGGCATGATATAAATATCGCTGGACATTACACACAGCGCCATCTAGTGCGACATTAAGCAAGACTTGTGTCGTGGACACCAGATAGTTAATATACTACATAAATATAACTTTTGTTTGTTAAAACATAATTATTATACATATCTAGACATCCAAGACTCGGAAACAAATGTCCATGATCATCACACAAATATTTGCTCCTACCGGGATTCGAACCTAAGAACGTAAGGCAGTCTAACTACCGCTCTGCCATTCGGGTCAACAAATGATGATGATAATGTTATTTACAGTGTTTTTTTAAAACTGAAAAACTTGTTCCGACAGTTTTCATCATGTCGATTCGACTTCAGTCACGTAGTACTATAATCGAATGAGGAAAACAATACTTAAATAGGAATAAACATATATTAATTAATATTGTACCCAGTTACTTACCTACTACAGCTGTTAAAGGAGGTCAGTTTCCCAAAAAGTCTGACAACCAGTCTTACCAAGAGGTATCATATTACCCAGTGCTAACTAGGATCATCATTATCATTCTCTTGCCCTTATCCCAATTTATTTGTGGTCGGCGCAGCATGTCTTCTTCTTCCATACTCCTCTATTTTTCGTCATCTCATCAGACACTTCTTTTCCTACCATATCCTTCTTAACACAGTCCATCCATCGTTTCTTTGGACTCAAATACCCATCCACACTCATATTCAAACCTTTTTTCTCGACATTTTAACTGGGATATGTAGGTCAAATAGGCAGTCGCTCCATGTAAAATACTGATATTCAGCTGCATCCGGTTAGAATGGACGCCGATCTCAAAATATTTGGAAAAGGCTGGGCAGTTGATGATTTACCTACTACAACAAATTGTTTGTTTGTTTACAGATGCAGCAACCAATGAACCAACCAGAACCTATAGGGTAAGTTTTAAAATATAGTCCTCCTTAACGTGTAATCAGTGCCTAAGAAGGCTTTTTGGGTCCCCCTAAAAAGCTCTCTTAGGGTTGAGCCGAATCTCACCCAATCTCACGAGGGAAAGAGGGGATCTCGGCAAATATCACGTAACTTTTTTCCCGCAAGAAACGGTGATCAATTGCGCGAAAACGAAGTTAGGTTAACATATTTCAATCAAAGTACGGGTAAATACCACCCAACTATATTTAATAATAAATATTCAATGGAAATTAATTATAATTTTTAAATAAATCCAACGCAATCAAGCACAAGTTTAAACCAAAATTGTAAGTGTATACCAAAATTGACAAAGATGCGACGTTTTTAAATTCACAATACGTCACGCCGTGGCATAATTTTTAGTTCCTTGTGACGTCACGAGCGCCCACGAGTTTTGATGCGTTTTATCTTTGTCAAAAAAAAAGTGTCCACTTGATGTTATGATAAGCTATAGACAATTCATTACGCCCTCTTGTTGAGTAACAAGACCAATATGTTTCACCAGTTCTCGTGATATTTCGTCTTAACAAAACACATGATGATATTTTTGTCTGCAGGGGTCAGCAAGCGGTGCAACAGCAGATGGTATTATGCCCAGTTCGATTCGTGTACGAAACGCAGGTGTTGGTACAACCTGGTGAGTGTTGTTATGGCCAAAATATAAATATTTTATTTCACACTAGCTGAAAAATATCCCCGTTTTTGCCACATTTTTCATTCCTGCTCCGCTCCTAATGGTCGTAGCGTGATGTTTTATAGCCTATAGCCTTCCTCGATAAATGGACTATCCAACACAATTTTTCAATTTGAACCAGTAGTTCCTGAGATTAGCGCGTTCAACCAAACAAACAAACAAACAAGCAAGCAAACAAACTCCTCTGCTTTATAATATTAGTATAGATAGGCTCAGATGGGCATTTATAAAACGTCGAAAAAGGTGCACGGTTCGCGTTGGTCGATTTCATGGAGAAGAACCGGCAAGAAGCTTTATGGTCAAAAAGGCCGAGCATTGTCTGCCAATCCTAGAATAGCCAATTATTGATTGAAAAATGGATTAGTGATAACAACAGTATATCAGCTGTAAAGCTTATTTGAAGGGTACAGGGGCAAAACAAGGAATGTCACAAAAAATCCAAAAGTTAGTTTTTGATGGCAACATTCTCATTTCCCGCGTATTTTATTGGCATTATACAAAAAGCGTAAAAACAAGCATAGTCAGATGTAATACTCGAATTTAAAAATTGTGTGCAGGAACAAAACAGGGAAGGTCCATGTTGAAACGGAACGTAAGAAGGAATGTCCTATCTTACGTTCAAAAAATTTAGCAGTCAACTTTTTTATGTTTGTTTCTGTTTCAATATATTTAACAAACCACCTAAATAGTCGTCTAAAGCATTTATTTAGAAATATTTTGTGATTTAGCAGGTGGACAGAACAAGAACTACTTGGTATGAGGTTTATCAATTTTTGTATGGGACGTATTGGACATTTCCAGTTTTTGTATGTTCTAAAAGGGAACTACATTAATTTTTTATCATTCTCAAACTTTTTATTTTCATAAAAGTATTTATTGTTTCTAAAACTACGACTTTAAAAGGTATACTTAAGTTCTTAGTAGCAGTTTACAAGTTTAAGTAATACCTAAGAAAGTTATTAACTTTGAAAAATAAAAATGTTAAATAAACAACTTTTTGTTTTTGTGACATTTCTTGTTTTGCCCTTGTACCCTTCATTTTATCTGGTTTGGTGGGTATGGATTTACAAAAAAAAATGTAGCATATCATGTTGCCCATTGATTTTTTGTCTTTGTAACGATTTCTATCCGGTGTCATATATACAGGGTGTAAACCACCTTATTACAAAGCCGTTAACCAAGCATTCTGTACATCAAACTAAGTAACTTTACGCAAAAAAATATTGCTGGGAAACAACTTTTTTTTTAAGGTTATAAATCATGTTTTGTGGTAGATATCAATGTAACGCACTTACAACATTTTTCTGATGGATGAATTGAATAGTACGGGGTCGTGGAGGTGTTAAAAGCCAACATCTTACAAAAAAAACTTGTTTTTAAAGAAAAACTTGTCAAAAAGTAGTAACTTGACCCCCCATATCTCCGTAACTAGAAGGTTCCCAGGTATAGTGTAGAACAAAAAAATGATCGTAATGATGGGGAGAATAAGTGCCTTTCAGTTTCGTGAAGAGGAGTTTTACACCCTTTATGGTGTCCACGACACAAGCCTCGTTGCTTAGTGTGGCACTAGATGGTGCTACACTATACTGTGTGTTATGTCCAGCGATATTACTATTTATTATTATAATGGCCGACCATTGTCTACCAATCCTGGGATAGCCTATTCGTTTTGTTTGAAAAATGGATTAATGATAACAACAGTATCAGCTGTTTAGCTTTTATCTGGTTGCGATGCTTTGTATCAGTAATTCACATGAAACTGTTATCAGACAACGCTCAAAAATAACTATTTAAGAATCTTCTTCATCTGCCTAGCCTTTTCCCAAACTATGTTGGAGTCGGCTTCCAGTGTTTTACATGGAGCGACTGCCTATCTGACCTCCACATCTCAATTACTGAGAGTCAGGTGTGAGTTGTCAGGCTTTTTGGGCCACTGACTGCCTGTAACGACTGTCAAAGAATTACAGGAATTATATTTAGGGAATCTTATATCTTACTAAAGATTAGCAATGGGTGTCGCACCCTAAAGCTTGTAGTTAAAAATGATTTGAAACGTACAGTTAGTAATAGTAATGAACTGTTCCAGGAGACCAGATCCAGCCAAACCAGACATTCTTCATAAATCCTCAAAATCCACCACCATGGATGCAGAACCGGCCAGCACCCAACCCAGTGGTCTACGTCCAGCAACTACCCAACAACATGCTTCAACCTGTTCAACAACCAATGGATCAAAACCAACTTTACTTACAACAGAACTTCGCCAACTTTCAACTCCAACAACACATGTTGGCCCAAAACCACCAAGAAATGAGGCCAATGCAATTAGCCAACATTGTCCCAAATATGGTTCAAAATGTACAGCAAAGCATACAAGCGAGCAACGAAAGGAACATAAATCAGAATCCGAATTCAGGACAGATGCAAGCAAATACACAGAATATGATACAAAATCAAATGACAGTCGCTAGACAGGTCCCGAATCAGGGAAACCAAACAGTGGAAGTACAAAGACAAGTCCAGTTCATGAACGTGAGGCCACAGATGGGCCAACAAATGAACATATCGAGGCCGGTGATGTCTCTGAACCAACTCCAGAACATGCAGGCTATGGCCAACATGCAAAACCTACAGATACAACAAGTAAATGCTGGACAAACATTTGTTCAGAATCTCGGACAGCGTATGCCTCTAAATGTGAATGCTGTACGTCCTCAAATTTTGCCCAACAATGCAATGAACGTACAAAACGCTAATAACAGTAAACCACCTCCCCAAGAAGCCAATAAAGCTGTGGCTAATGTTGGAACTCCTGCAACGCCAAATGTAAGAAACTTTGCACAAAATTATAACTGTAGACCGATACAACCGAGGCGTAGATTCACTGAAAACAATGCTAACGTAGCAAAAATACAACAGCAAAATATGCCTGTGCAACAGCAAAAAATACAACAGCAGCAACAAACCATGCAACAACAACAAAACATACAACAACAACAAAACATACAACAACAACAAAACATACAACAACAACAAAACTTGCAGCAGCAACAGAATCAGCAACAGCATATACCTGGGCTACAGAATACTTTACAGCAACAGCATATACAAGCGCCACAGAATCAGCAACAGCATATACAAGTACCACAGAATATGCCGCAGCTACAGAACCAGCAACAGCATATTCCAGTTCAACATCCACCTAACCAGCACCAATATAACCAGGAAAAAAGTAGCAGCCACCAAATGGTACCAAACATAGCTGCAAACACAGCTTATTTAAATAATCAGAATATTAGTCGAAAACGGAAGAGTGAATCTCCGGATGAAATACAAAACAAAATGGCTGCACCTTCAGCAACCCAACATTTTTACAAAACTTATCAACAGGGTATGATTGTCACTAAACAATGTGAAATGGGGACGAACACGAGTCCTGTACATAAATCTAAATTAAACGTTGGTAATGCAAACAATCAAGCACTTCAAATAAATCAGAGCATACCAATGGTTATAGCAGAAAACACAGAGCAAATTAAACAAGAAGTAAACCAAATCAAAAATGAAACAAAAGCTGTGATAGTGCCTGCACCAAGTGAAAACGATAAGCTGATTAGGAACACAGTATTCGGTCAAGCTAGAGGCAGACTATTACAGGATAAAATAAGTGAAAACTTACCACAAGTTACAGAAAATCAACCACCTGAAAGTGTTCAAAATACGAATGACAATAAGACTACTCCTGTGGCAGAGACTGATAAAGATACTGTCATGACTGAAGTACCCACTGATAAACTTATAACAGTGACTATCCAATCAGAAGGAGCGATGGTCAGTAAACCTCAGGCAGATACAATTGAAAGCAGAATAATACAAATACTTGAGAGTATACCTAAAAACAAAAACACACAAACGATAGAAGATAAACCTGCTAAACTTAAAAAAGCAGAAATTAGTAAAGAAATTAAAATAGAAAATGTAAAAAGTGTCGCAAATAATGTTAACAATGAAAATAATGCTAGTCAATCAATAACAATAGAAGCAGCAATTAAACATGAACAACTGGAGAAAGTAGATGTTAAGGAGCAAAGCAGTGAAGTCAAAGATGATAAAGTAGAAACTACGGAGAAAGTTGTTTCAAAACAGGACATTTTGACCCATGTGGTGGATGGATATGTTATTCAAGAATCCAATTTTGCATTCCCGGTAAGTTCAATTTTTTTTTTGTTTCTAGGCGGTTAAGAAGCAGTTTTTAAACGGTTGCCTGTTGGCCTCATGGTTTGATTCAGGGAGAGTTTAGATGGGAGCATTAACAGGCTTTTTGTTAGCCTATTTGAGTGTCCCTGGGCAAAGGCCTGCCTTTCCAAGTCTCTCTGTACTGTGAAATATCTAGCCATATTCACCCCGGTTATAAGTAACAGTTAACTTATCAAATAAATATTCTGATTCATCATCATCATCATCAGTTAAGTCGAAATACGTCCACTGCTGAACATATAAACCTCCCCCAGAATGGCGTCATTCGGATTCAATGTCAACTAATGCATATCATAAAAATACTAGAAGGGAGATTTTTTCCACTCTTCTTTCAGTGTCAGTGCAATTCCTTCTATTTCTGTTACGTTTCTTCTAAATGCATCCTGGATTTGCGATGCACCGTCGCTAACATTCTCTTTTTATCGTGCAGTGTTTCTTATTCTGACTCAATCGTCTAATTTATTTTTTTCTTTCTGAAATTATATTCTATATTTATAATTCCCATTACAGATCAGAAAACCTCTAATAGAAAAAACGCTACAAGCTAATCCAAAAGCAGAATCTGAATCAATGGATGCTCTAAAGGAGTGTATGAAAGAAGAAATGAAGAACACAGGGGTAGATGTACAGTTACTGCCATTCCATTATCTTCTACTGCATTGTGAGAAGAAGAAGGAAGAAGAAGAGATGGAGAATAGTAAAAAGCTAGATCCGTTTACTGATTTACTGCAGAGTACTGTGAAGTCTTGGACGGTAAGTCAATTTTTAACACAAGCATCAAATCAGCTATCAGAAATTCACTGCTGGACCGCCTCCTAGCCCCATAAAGTCAAAAAGTCCCTTTAAGATGTCTTAAACTACAATTTGAAGTGATTAATATACAAGAGGTAATCTCTAGAATTACTGCTTTCCGTATCGAAATCGAATATTTGGAAAGCATATGTAGCCAAAGTATGTCTATCTCGCTGGCTTTCGTAATATCAAAACTATTACTTTCAACACTTTTAACAACTTCCAAAAAGAAAGCCTGCGTTTTAGAAATGTGTTATGCGTATTGTACATAGGCACAGGGTGTAAATAACCTCACCCCGAAGCCATCTTTCAACCAAGCATTCTGTACATCAAAATAAGTAACTTTATGCAAAAAATATTGCTGGGAAACGAATTTTATTTTTAGAGATGAAAATCATTTTTTGTGATTGAATATTACAGGGGCAGGGGTCGAAGAGGTACCTAAAGTTAAAATCATGCAATAAAACTTGTATTAAAAAAAATAATATTCTCAAAAAGTTGGAACTTTGACCCCCAATATGTCTGGAACTAGAAGGTTCCCAAGTATGGTCTAGAACAAAAAAAAAATATCCCAATGACGGGGAGAATATTGGTGCCTTTCAGTTTCGATAAGAGGTATTTTATACCCTTTATTTCTAAATTATTTTTCTCTAAATCCACAGGTCGAAGATCTATCAAACCATCTCCTGAAATACGACTGGAACGAAACTGTATCAGTATTTCAAGATCATGAAATTGACGGAGAATCCCTATTCTTAGTTTCAAAGCCTCAACTAGTTAGTATAGGGGTGAACGAGGAAAATGCTGAAGCCATCTGTGCATTTGTTCGAAGCTGATCGGAAGAAGAACGGAAGGACCCGATTCACATAGACTATGATAGTGAAATCCATTCAAATATCATCAAAGTATCCAGGAATCGGGCCTCCAACCATCGGTTATGCAATAACCGGTCTTATTACAACCGGTATTCCAGAATTTCCGGCCACTCGTATTTAAGTTTATGCAAATGTGGGTTTTCTACAAAAAGATCGTACTATAATCGCTACAGCGTTAATCGAAAAAGCAAAAAGCTGCTAATGAGCAGACCAACGCATATAAGAAAACATTCAGGAGCCCCCATGAATAATGCTCTTCACAGAATAGCTAATGACATAATTAACTTAGGGCTTGAAAGCACAGCTGATACTAGTATCAACAATATTAGAAACTTTACAACGTGTTGTAAATGTAAAGTCGTACAAAAGCAACTACTAAAACACGCAAACGACAGTTATAAGGATACTATACAAGACTTACGAAATCGAACTATCTTTCGAAGTGGAAATTATGAAGAGGAATATGAATACCCCTTAATGAATCTAGGTAATCTAGAAATGAAAATGAAAAACCTTGAAATCAATTCAGGAAATGTCACACTTGAATTTGATCGTAAAAACTATTCAGAGTATGATGAAAACAAGTCTGAATCTAATGAAAAGACTGAACAAGATTTGCAAGGTAATGACGAATTGAATGTAGCTTATTACAGTAATGATTATGATTATATCATTGAACCTACTTATATATTAGATAAAAAAGAAGAAACTGCTTTACCAAATACGAGCGAGAAAATAGAAATTTTAGAAAATATTATTGTTAAACTTGGAACAGGTAGAAGTAATGATGAATTATTACAAACTAGTGATACAGATATTTTAAAGACATCAAATGATAGTACAATACCAGAAGAAATTGAAACTATTCCAACTGTTATTGCTCACGAAATATATGTTGCAAAACAAAGTGATGGTGAACACATCAGTGTTACAAAAGATGGAATATCAAGTGAAGAAATTGTTTCTAAACAAACAAATGTCGACGCAAAGTTTCATGATATAGAACCTATTGCTTCTACATCAACTAAAGACAGCGAAAAAGGTAAAAAGCCAGCCAAATTTGATAATTTCAAAGTGCCGAAGGAAATAACAAACTCAAAGAAGACTAAAGTTAAGAAACAGCAACCACGATACGTCTTAACTCATGTTGTGGAAGGATACATCATACAAGAATCTAATTTTGCTTTTCCGGTGAGTACTTTTGTGCCATTAAAAAATAATGTTTTGGGTGCCACGGCATCATTTTCGGATCATCATCATTCTACTGCCCTTATCCCAATCTTTGTGGGGTTTGCGCAGCATGTCTTCTTCTCCCATTCTTCTCTATTACCCGTCACCTCAACAGTCATCTCCATTTTCTGATATACCAGATAAATCGGTTTCGACGGAGAGGTTTGGAACTCAACCGAAGCCACATTTCATAAGCACTGATGTTACGAAAAGGTGACCCGCAACGGTCCCAGTTACCTTACGTTTGCTCTCATTCCATGACTTCTACAGGCCTAGGGTTTCTTTACTTCTTGACAGAAACAAAGCTTGGTACTCCGTTAATAAGTTGGCCATTGTCTAATGACTGACACACTGTATTAAAGTCATAGTTCACTTCATTTCTTAAAATAACATATTATTATTACAGATCAGAACAGTTCAAAGTCAAAAAACAAAACTTAATACTTTCATCACAGAAGAATCTGCTCCAACTGAAACTAAAGAAGGAATAGTTGATCAAGAAGAAAGTAGAAAAGAAGAGCCGGTACCTCCGACAGAAGTTAAAGAAGAGGAAATTGATCAAGACGAAAATAAAACAATAGAACCGGATTTTGATACAGAAGTGAAAGATGAGATAGTTGATCAACAAGAAGAAAGTGCCACACTGGAATCGGTTCCTCTAACCGACCAACCAATTGAAGTTAAAGAAGAAGACACAGATTTAAAAGAAGAATGTATGACAGAAAATACAGCGCCTCCCACAGAAGTGAAACCAGAAACTGATCAAGAAGAAAGTATAGATCCGGTTACTCCTATAGAAGAACAAGAAACTGATCAAGAAGAAAGTATAGAACCGGTTACTCCTATAGAAGTTAAGGACGAAGAAAACGAATTTAACGAAGATAATATAACAGGGGAACCGGTTCCTCCAACAGAAGTAAAAGAAGAATTGAAAGAAGAAGTTCCAAACGGAGAGAGTAATCCTTTCGCAAGGTTGCAGCAGTCTACTGTCAGATCTTGGACGGTAAGAGACTTTTATACAACATACTTTATAGATCTTTGAAAAGTTCAAAAGTCTGACTACTAGTCTTACCATGGGCTATCGTATTACCCAGTTACTAGGTTGTAAAGGTCAGATCTAATAGGCAGACTGATGTACAATGTTGTATTCAGCTGGATCGGCAGCAGCCGGGATCAGCTTCCAGTCTAACCGGACTGGAAGCTGATAGTTTTGAAAAGACTAAGGTAAAACTGGTTGTCTGATTTTCAGGCTTCTGGCTAATCATTGCGACTGCTTATGTCAATAAATGACAGCCAGGACCAACCGCTTAAGAGGCCTGCGGAGCATGCGTATTTCATACAAACGTAATACCAAAATAATTTGTAAATGAAACATTTTCCTAAGGTAGTGTGTATTTATTTCGATTGAATTACAGAATATCTAGGTTCCCCAAACACATATTTTGATTGGACACTGATTTTAACAAGAGTTATGAGAAAAATAAGTTTTCAATGGAAATTTTAAATTCCTCATATCTCGTCTTTGTATCATTGTCCTCTCAAAAAATATATTTGGGAACATAGATATTCTGTAATCCAATCGAAATAAATCCACCCATTTATCGAGGAAGGCTTTAGGCTATATAACATCACGCTACGATTATTAGGAGCCGAGCAGGAACGAAAAATGTTGCAAAAACGGGGATTTTTTATTCTTTCGTTTTCTCTCTTATGTGACGCAGATAAAGTTGCGTGGGTCAGCTAGTATTACATATTTGTATGGGCAAATACCGATTAATGTAACCTAACCTTAAAAATATTCCCCTAAAAAGTGTAGAGTGCAGGGTTTAAAGGAACCTAACTAACCTAACAGGGGGGGTGCCCCAAGTTGCGATTATGGGGGCAGAGATACTTCCGTATGTTCAGTTGACAATATTTCGACAGTTTACAATATCGCTAGAGAGATTACAATTATAACGTGTCTGACAATTTTACGGTAACACCTATACCAACAAGCCGGAACTGTAATTGTGCCCGACAGATGGGAATAGGTGTAATCAAGTCAGGGGTCACGGTGGAGCACACGGTGGAAGTCTGCCCTGCGTGGGCGGAGCTCCGCCGTGTCCTCGTGGCGGCGATCGGCGGCGGTGACCTCTCGCGTCCGGCCCTGGTTCAATCCATGGTCCGGAGCGAGACGGAATGGGAAGCCGTCGCCTCCTTCTGCGAAGCAGTGATGCTAGCGAAGGAGGTGGCGGAACGAGAGAGGGAGAGATCCTCTCTTCCCGGCCGCCGCGGGAGACGCAACGGGCGTCGGGGGCCACGTGGTGGCTACCGGCCACCGTAGATGCGGGCCTGTGGACGGCTGGCTATGGGCAATAGCTGGCCGTCCGGCCGTCTAACGACGACGACAGGCCGTGTCGACGGCGCGTTCGTGTTCCACGCGCGCCTCAAAGAGATGTCAGCAAAAGGAGAGGGGCCCGCAAGGGCCGAAGCCTGCCGGGGTTGCGGGCCTGTTCGAAAGAGATACCGCGGCCCCGGAACGTAAAGGGCGAGGAAGGAACATGGATGGGTTTTAGTCAGTAAGAGTCTGACACTCCCTCCCGCTCCGCCCAGAGTGGGAGAAGTCATTTGATGATTTCCCATCCTAAAAAAAAAAAAAAAAAAAAAAAAAAAAAAAAGGGGTATATCCGCGTCACCTTTCGAGGTACGCCTGTAATAAGTGTGATTTTATGTAATATTTAAATCCAAACATTTTATCCGTTCATCCGCAGGTTGGAGACCTATCAAATCATCTCCGAAAATTCAACTGGGAGGAAACTGCAGCACTTCTAGAAGACAACGAGATCGATGGAGCATCCCTGTTCATGGTCACCAAAGGTCAGCTGATGATCATAGGAATAAATGAAGAACAGGCCGAAGTTATCTGCGAATTTCTTCAAAGTGGGTCTTCGAGGGGAAATTGAGAAAGATCTACCAAGCGAGATAATCAGTGAGTGTTTTGCCGAACAGGCGAGCATCGATAAGCGAGTTATCTTCGATTGCTCTAGCAACAAATTAGTGGAGATTGTAAAGAGTCTTTGTCGGCAGTGTAAAGTGTCGGCTGATGATTATTGAAGGAGATGAGGAGCTAGCTTATGTGATCTGTGAATTTGTTCAGTGGGGACCTTCACTTAGGCACTCAAGACCTATCCTACTTCAGTGTGCGAATGAGATGGAGCTATACAGGACGTCTAGCGGCGTCCCTTTCCGGCACAGAAGTAATACAAAAGTTGGTGAAACTTGGAGAGAGACGAGTGTTCCGATAGTTTTGTCGCTAGGAAACTATAACTTGCACCGTTTGTGCCAAACGAGATTGCATAAGCGAGCGAGTTTTTTCTACGATAGCTCTTGTGGCTGCGACCAACTAGTTACAGGCAACAGGAGACTGAAGAGTTCTTGTTTGCAGTGTTAAGAATCAGCTGATGATTATTGGCAAAGGTGACAAGCATGCTTAACCTGTGTGATCTGTGAATTTGTTCAGAGTAGACCTTCAAACGGAAATTCAGGAAGGCAGATGATGATATCGTCAGAAGTTTTGAAGAATTAAACGGGTAAGGAAACACCTACCAATTCAATTCCTAAACACTTCGACGATTTTCAGTCGCTGTTGTACGTTTCTAATGACATTCTTAGAACCTTAATGTAAGGTTAAGATATCATTGAAAAATCATGGTGATATTTTTGTGGACTCTGACAAAAAACTGTCAACTTAATTAATATCGAGACTCAAGTTCTGCTAGTTATTTAATTTGATTTTCCATATCATGCAATTCTCTATCGCAACCTTATTAATACGAGAATATACTAAGTTAAGATTTGATTTGTGGAATTACCCGATAGAACAATTCTATTGTAAATATTGTAGGCCCCTAGCGCCTACTTTTCTGTAAGCCGAATTCTCACACTATACTCAATTTTAAGCCATATTTAAATCTCATGTTGTCTACCACTTAAGGTGGAAGCTGCAAGGTAACCTACTACTTCAAGAAATGGTCATTCATTGGGGTTATAAAAATGAACTTAGAGGATTGTATTGATGATAGCCACCAATCTCTAAAAAACAACGGAGTTTTGGGCCTAAAAACCAGATTTATATTCAATTAATTGCCAAATTAGATTTAAGTTGCTTTGAAATCAATAAATAGTTGAGTCCATTGAGTTGACTAAACAGTGACGTCACGGCGTGGTATTGCCATACAAAATATATGAGAGAACTGCGTTTTGACAGCTCATGTCAATGGGGACTATCACTCATGAATTCGCCGCTAGGGGCGCTCGTGTAGAGTAAGGTCTTGCAAAATGTCAGATGTCATAGTGTTCGCGCGTTGCGTGCTTTTTTATAACGTATTTTTACTAATATTCGCAGTACAATTGTGGTCTAGTTTGAGCCATTCCTGATTAATAATGACTAGAAGATTTTAAGTAACAAGTTTGATTTTAAACATCTAATTTGTTAGTACTTGAAGGAAAACATATTTTTAAATGTTTAATGCTTGCTCATTTTAGGGGCAATATTGTAAATATGAATCCTTAAAGTCCTAACAGGACCTTACTCACCAGTGGCGCCATCTGGTGAACTCAAAAACCATAGCCCTCATTGATTAGTGTGCGATCTACCCTATTCTATAAAGACATATTTGTGATGGTCGCAAATCATATTTTAATCGACATACAACCTGGCACTGTCCTGCCAATTAAAAAAAAACAAGTAAAATTTTTGAATTTCGTGGTCTACCTTGGCGTATCCTCCATAGTGATACTTGCTACTTTTCACTCGACTAAAAGACTTACGTCTACCGTCTTAAAGTTGAGTGTCGTTTGAGAATGCGGGCGTGAATCTTTAAAGCTACAATAGCCATGACGACTGACCTAAAGAAACACGATTCTGTTTAGTTCGTCAGTTAGTTTTTATCGAAAAAATTTAGGTACGTGTTTTTGTTTTAACAAATTAATACAAATTGACGAAGATAATGAAGATATAACGCGTCAAAGATCATGAGTGGGGGCTTCTGACGTCACTTTCTGGTAAAAAAGATACAGAACTGCGAGGTCAGAGGAGTTTTCAACACGTCTTAATTTTTTTTTACGTGAGAAAAAAAAATGTGTTCAATAGTGTTTGGAAATTAATCTGACGGACAAATTAGTTTTTTTCTGTCGTCTATCCTATTTGGACGGTGACAGCTGACCGCAACCGCAAAATCCAGGGGCAAAGCCGCCGAAACGCTATGACAGAGCGCTCCCCGACGGCTGGTTCCTATCGCCGCCATCTAAAGAAGTCCTAGTTTCAGTGCATGCCCTAATAAGGGCATGAAAAGGAAATTGAGGAAGTTTTAGGCACCTGGTGAAAAGACCAAGACCAAGACCTCTAATAGCAGTATTGCTTCAATATTGCTTTAGTGTGCAACGAAGACGGAGCTATACAGGACGCATAGCGTCATCTCTTTCGCAAACTGAAGTGACATTAATGTAGTACAAGAGTTGGTGGTAATGACCAACGATTAGTAAAAGAGCTAGAAACTGGAACTGATGCACTCAAAAAAAAAAATTGAAAAAAAAACTTCATTTCATTGAATAATTGAGAAAATTAGGGCATCCACTTATGCCTTAAAATAGAAACCAATATTGTCACTGCGGTCTTTTATAGCGTTTGCTCGATTTGCGGTTGGTGTCGTTTTTTTACAAGGGACGTTTTAAAAAAAGATTGTACAGATATGTTAAATAGGATCATTTTACTTTAGATTAAGTGGCTAAGGTAAAAAAAAAATCCCCGGGTTTCTATTTACTTGTAAGTCTGTCAAGGATTTATGTTAAATGTTATTCAATCGTAAAATTCTACTTCGTACAATTTAAAATCGACTTAATTTCCTACGTAAAATTTAAATTTCGTGTCATTGTTTCGCGGGCTACATTGAACGTTTATAGCAATTGTGATTGGTTGAGCAAAATAATCCAGCAACCAATCATAGAGTTAATGTATTTTTTAATGAAACCGGTCGTGTGATAAAATAAGTTAGCACAGGATTTGCAATTAATTAATGAGCTTTACACGGGTCCGAACACAGAGCATCATTATTGTATTGTTTTCTTTTTGAGAATTAAAAACAATAATAGTTTCTATGGACTCGATAGATGGCGTTGATCTGACGAAGTTACTAAGTGCCAAAGCGCTTGAAAAAACACACGTCACATACACTCGTTGACTGACACTTTCGTTTGCATAAGTTTCCGAATATAATCATTACGTCCAAGTGAAATTATGTGACGTTCTGTTCCTTGCAGTAACGTAGTCAGACCAACGCCATCTATCCGGCGACTAGAAAAGATTTGAAAAAGAAAATCTCTTATTGTTTTCATTCATCATTAATATTAGGGCGAAATCTATAAACGCTACGTAGCACGAGCAATGGGAAAGCTTTGTTCCTGTCACTGGCGCACAAGCGTCAAACAAAATAGACAGACATAGACAAAAATATGCATGCGCAAAAGCATTTGCAAAGTAATGTCCAAAATTAATTGTAAATAGAACTAATTGATGTATTATTATTATTCTCCTTGAAAGTCAAGGTACCTGTTAGATCTACATTTCTTTGAAAATTTATATTTTGAAGAAAGGTTTCACTTAACATAAATCACTTTTTAAATAATGCAACACTGCTTCGAATAGTGTTGGGACACTTTTAGTCGAAACAAACAACGGTTTTCTTAATAGAAACCGTACCTATATCTTAAATGATGTTTTATTGATTTGACTGCAATTTTTAATTAAACGTATTTTTTAAATTGATGTTTCGTTACTAATTCTCTAATTTGTTGTCTATATTTGATTGTCAAAATCTCAATGTTCTTCTTTCGTAAAAATACGAATAGTTGTACAGTAAATAAGTTCATAATGTTTAGTGATTTACTTATTTAAATTTTATTATTTTAACCTCATTGTATTTTTGTATCAACTGTAAATATAAAAACTAAAATAAAAATATTAATATTATTTCCAAACTTTTATTTTAAAACACTGTTAAAAAAGACAATATTTTTTTCCAGAAGCGGTTGTTTTTAATATTACAAGTTAACCTTGATGTCTCATTATTTCACTTCCTTGTAAAAATAAATTAATAAGATAAAAACGAAACTTTCAAGCTTGTTACCGCTAGTCAAGGCTTTTGAAGAATTGATTAGCGGGAACAGGCTTGAAAGTTTCGATTTTATTCGGGCCATCGCACAGATACAACTCCATTCGAAGTGAAAGTATTGAAATGTGAACTTTATTTTCGTCTCACGTAGGTACAAAATTAACGTAACACATAGACGACGCATGGGCGGCACAATAGACGAAAATAAAACTACATTATACGATATAAAGCTCATATTTCAATTTTTTACTTCAAGTCCAGTTGGTGTACGACGGCCATTAGGTACATACATACACAAACAAAACAACAAAAACAAACATACATAAAAAAGGTTAAGGACTTAGGGCGTATAACAAAAAACTGAACAGGACGACCACATTTAAACTGCGTTCAAGAGCTGTCAATATCACCATGGCTATGTCATTTTGAGACTGACAGCTGTGACAGCGGCTATGTTGTGCTGATCACGTTCAGTTTATTTGGTGAAATTTGCTGTTTAGCGTCTACCAATTGCAGAACACCTCATCACCGTAGCACAGCACTAATTCCTTCTCGTCGTTTTCCCCATAAAATTTACAACTTGTTGAAATGGTGCAAACTTACCTCGCCTCCCCCTTTTTTTAATGCCTAGCCCCTGCATAACATCGTCTGATTCTACTACTGAAGATTCCATATTTAGTTTCGACGCTATATCTTCCGAATAATCTTCGCTGTCATTCTTCTCAGTGTCCGATACTTCTCTAAACTTTCTACTATATTCTACTTTATTTCTAGCTAAACTTCCGTCTCGTCTTTTCATGGATTCTGGAGATCCGAATTTAGCATGTTCAGGTGGCTGGCACATCAGAGTTTCGTAAAAGTATCTGTCGGCTCGGCTGTCGGGTTTCGTTCGGGACTTCTCATGCTCCTCATCAGAACTTTCATTCGAGGAGTGCAGCTGTGGAGAACCAGGTGATGACTTTTTATGCAGTGGTCTTTGGCTGTGAAGGCAAAAAACAATTTAGAACATAAAATAAGTTGTAAGAAGAGATATTGGTCGTTGTTAGTCCAGGGACACACTATGATTTTCGTCATGCCAAACCGATAAAGTAGGTAGCCTTACCTACACGTAATTCGGTATGTAAATGAGAAAGTTTTGATTGGTGGATGTTTGTTACTCAATTACGCCAAAACGGTTGAACGGATAGCTGGATGAAATTTATTTGTTACCGGCCAAACCCGATTTCAGGCTAAACTAGTTTGAATCTATACCGACTTGAGGGCCGACACGGATAGATTAGGTTAGTAGTGTTTTTTTATAAGTTTTTTCCATACAAAAGTATACGTCTGTCGATTTGGCCGGTAAAATATGCATCAAAACACATCAGGGAATAATTCACTATTCCTCATAGTTTCGGATTTGGCCATCCTTTCTGATACAAATGCTGTATATCACATCAAAAAACCCCCAGCTTGTAATGCCCGTACAAAGAATGTACAACTCGATTTAGCTGATGTGGTTCAAAGTTTATACGTGGGGCATAATATCACCTTTTAGGCATTAGCTAAAGAAGAATTTCAATATTTCTCACCATCGTTTGATGTCCACGCCAGCAGCCATCGTGGGCCGTGGAGATGATGGCGCGAAGGTGGCCGGTGGACCAGCTTTGTCTCCCTCACACATCGTCTAATATGGTGAAATACAGATTAGTGAAGTTCGTTACTCTGTTTATTTTAGAGGCGATCATCTACTTAACCTTTTCCCAACCATGTTGCCTTGGTATAGGTTTCCAGTCTAACCGGATGCAGCTGCTGAATACTAGTATTCCACATAAAACGACTGCCTATCTGACCTCGACAATCCAGTTAGTAGTCGGTAATACGATACCCCTTGGTGAAACTGGTTGTCAGACTTTCGGGACACTGCATAATTGCTTGTCAAATCGTCTGACGAAGATCTACGAATGTCAGCCGCGCCGGACCAAAACGTTCTATCCGACGCGAGGTAACTCAGTGTAAAATGTGTTAAGGTCACCCATCCACAAACCAATCTAGGCAAGCGTGGCTTAACCTGAAGTCTGATCCGACTGCACCCAAGACAACACCAAGTTTTTTTACTAATTGCTTACTTTCGTGAACTGGAAGTAGCAATGCGTGATCCTGTCGATGTCAGCCCAGGCGACGATGTACTTGGCCATCGTAAGCGGTATCTTCGGCAAGAAGTTGGAGTGGAACTTGCCCTGGCAGTAGATCGTGATCACGTCCGTGTCCTTGATCTCGAATATTATCCGAAATATTGTACCTGACGGATACGGAAAGAGATTTAATAAAAAATGTACAAGAAGGCCCATCGGTAGACCTAGTCCTCCTACCAATTTGTGTGTGTGACGTTTTTTTCAGAAGACACTTGCAAATTTCCAGCAGTTTTGTCATCGATTTTATCGCCCCTTCACATCACATGCTCATGCATGCGAAAAAAAAATGAGAATGCTGTAATCAGTAATGTTTTGAGGAATGGCAAACCAAATTTATGGTCGTATAAAAGATGTGAAGTAGAAAGTATGAGTACTAAGATTACGGTTCGTCATCATCATTTCAACCAAAAGACGCAGAATTTCGAGGTAAGGCAAGCCCGCCTCACTATTTGCAAACCACTATAAGTACTGTAGCTCCTGAAGGCCAGAATCAACAGTGGCGACCACCAGAAAAGCGTCGAGGCAATGAAGCTCAACTTAGTCCCAGAGAATGAATTTAACTGTCTTAGATCCCGCAACGAAATAATCAGAAAAGTATATCGGAGGAGTTGGAAATATCCGTAATTTCCACTTAAATATAAGATGTGATAAGGGCAGGAGAAGAAAGTCTTTCCAATGCTTCTATTTATTCAGCACCTCAACAAACCTGGCACAAACATATTATAGTTGGTATCGTAGTTGCCGCTGCCGATCCAGATACCATTCTTCCGCGACAAGGAGATGATATTGTCTCGATGAAACCTGACGTCGAAATGCAGGACCACATCCCGGGGCTCCTCACCTTCCTGAGCGCATAAGTTTACCGACATCCTGAAAGGAAAGCCATAAGGTTACCCATGGGCTAACCGAGGACCTCTAGGTACTCCTTGATATTTATAATTTAGTGTCTGTTAGGAACTTGCGCCTATGAACTCTAGGAAGTTCTTGGCGAGCTCCCTTTATATCAAAAGCTAAGAGTATGGTCGTAGGAAAACCACCTAAGGCAATTTATGGGAGTAAATTGCCAGTTACCAGTTTAGAGATGGTGGTAAGCTTGCATCGTACATACGATATGTCAGATACAATGGGTGATTTTGAAACATAAGCATAAACAGCCTTGAAAGGTCCATTACTGGGATGGGACACAGGCCTCCTCAACATGAAATGGAATGGGCCATAATCCACCTCGTGGGTCTGGGAATGGGGAAGGAGTGGAGTAGTGTATGTCACATTGTCTTCGAATTTTTGAAAGGCATTGTAAGATTTATGCAAAACATTTTCGTGCAGGCTAACTTAGAGATAATTGGTGCTGAAATAAATTACATAAAGCATAGTGCCTGCCAAGATTCGATATTATATGCCACTTGTAAATGAGTTCTTTACTTGTGAGCCACGACACGTTCAACAGTTATAGTTCTTAATATTGTCATCTGCGTGTCATACCTGCACACTAAAATAGTTTATGGATTGTATGGCCGAAGGTGATAGGGCCAATCTTGAAAAAAAGTTCTGGGCAGCTCAACACAGATCCTTCGACGAGCTAAGAAGAATAGGTAAAATATTGATAACTTAAATGAAAACAGGGCTTACTTGCGAGCGCTCTCTTTAATTTTACCCCCGATTTCAATTCTATCGCCAACCTTAAGGGTTCCAGGGATGTTAGCAGTGAAAACAGGCATTTTCTTCGATTATTCTTTAATATTTTAATCCATATACAGCCCCAGTGATCACTAAGTCAGGGCCAGTAGTGTATATGGACATTTTGAACGAAAAATTTACACATTACACAATAGTGTTTGTTAAAAAAGTTTTTGAAGGCTCAGACAATTTTTGTTGTTAGATATTGACGTATGCATGCCAACGTGACGCAGGTCCGGTTTCATTATTTTATTTCTTTTTAATTTGTTTTATATTATTCTCTAGGATATCAAAGAGTTTTAAGCAGATTAACTCTATCCTTTCTTCTTTTTCAGGCGTTTTCCTCTTGTGGATTGAAACCAAGGCTATTCAAATATTTAGGAAATCTCCTGTATTGAAATCAAAGCTGCATTGCCTATTCATGTTACAATAGTGTCCTAATACCACCATGTCAGCCTAAATATAAATATCGACTTCGACTCACTTGATTCAAAGTCCTACGTTAGTAAATAGCTAATATTATTATTTATACTAATATTATAAACCAGAAGAGTTTGTTTGTTTGTTTGGTTGAACGCGCTAATCTCAGGCTCGAATTGAGCAGGCTGCGATGGAGTATTGTGGGATTATCTGAAGTCCGAAGAGAGGGGGAGGACACGATAATCTTAAAATCCGGCAACCTGCTTTATTTCCGAGAGGGTCACCGCCAGTCCCAGGGTGGTGTTGGATTTATCGTCCACAAGTCCCTTGTGAACAACGAGGTGAAGATCGAGAGTGTGTCGACCAGGGCGTAGGAGGAGTGTGGCGTACTTTATACTCAGAATATCCTCAAGATATTCGCTGAAGGTCATACAGGTCTACGCCCCGACCTCGGTACACCCCGACGATGAAGTGGAGACCATGTATGAGGATATCTCTAAAGCCATGCATGGTTTCAAAACTCACTTCACCGTTGTCACGGGGGACTTCAACGCGTAACTGGGCAAATGAGACGGGGATGAGCTGCAGGTGGGGCAATTTGGAGTTGGACGTCGGAACCACCGTTGCCACCAACTGGCTAGTTTTATGGAGAAGGAGGGCCTCTACTTGATGAACTCCTTCAAAAAGCGTGAGCACAGGAAGTGGACCTGGCAGAGCCCAGATGGTGCAACAAAAAACGAGATCGACTTCATCATGTCAACCAAGAAGCAAATGTTCAATGATGTCTCTGTGATCAATTCGGTGAAAACCGGGAGCGATCACCGTATGGTAAGAGGCACATTGAACATCAATATCAAGCTTGAAAGGTCTCGACTGATGAAGTCTACGCTCCGTCCAGCACAGATCCAAATCCAAAACCCCGAGAGCTTTCAGGTCGAACTCCAGAATCGTTTCGAGTGCCGAGGCGGCTCAGTGGACGAATACAACGATGGGTTCGTGGAAACTGTCCATACGACCGGGTCTAAGTTCTTCAAGACACGTCGTACAGATCAGAAAAAGAAGTTCTCCGATCAAACTCTCGAGCTCATGAAGGAGCGGCGTGAGATGATCCTGCAGTCTTCAGATGAGGCGTCGAAGTACCGGCAGCTCAATAGACGGATCTCTAAATCCTTAAAGAGCGACCTCCGCCGCTTTAATACCGAGCGTATTAAAGACGCGATTGAGCGGAACAAAGGCTCCAAAGTATTTTCAAGAGATCTGGCTATTGGGCAGAGCCAGCTCACGAAACTGAAGACCGACGATGGCAGGATCTTATCCGCCAAACCGGAGCTACTGAGGGAGATCGAGAGCTTCTATGGACAGTTGTACACGTCAACCAGCAAACCCATTGTCGACCTAGTAAACGACCCAAGAGCTAGACTAACCCGACACTATACCGAAGACATCCCGGACGTCAGCCTGTACGAGATTAGGATGGCTCTGAAACAACTCAAAAACAACAAGGCACCGGGGGATGACGTAATTACTGCCGAACTCCTGAAGGCGGGTGGAAAACCGGTACTTAAGGCCCTTTAGAAGCGGTTCAATTCCGTCATACTCGAGGGGAAAACGCCACAGGCATGGTGCAGGGGTGTGGTGGTGCTCATCTTCAGGAAGGGTGACAATGCCCGGTAGAAGAATTACAGGCCCATCTCACTTCTAAGCCATGTCTACAAGTTGTTTCAAGAGTCATCACGAATCGTCTCGCGCGCAGGTTTGACGATTTCCAGCCACCTGAACAAGCCGGTTTCCGAAAAGGCTTTAGCACCGTGGACCACATACATACGCTTCGGCAGGTTATACAGAAGACCGAAGAGTATAACTTGCCTCTCTGCTTAACGTTTGTGGACTACGACAAAGCCTTTGATTCGATCGAAACCTGGGCTGCACTGCAGTCTCTCCAACGGTGCCAAATAAATATTAGTACATCGAGGTGTTGAAGTGTTTGTACAAAAACGCCACCATGTCAGTCCGACTTCAGGACCAAGCCTCGGAAGCTATCTTTCAGCAGTGAGGTGTAAGACAGGGAGACGTCACATCTCCGAAACTGGTCATCGCTGCACTGGAGGATGTCTTCAAGGTTCTGGACTTGAGAGGGCTAGGCATCAACGTCAATGGCGAGTACATCACTCACCTTCGGTTTGCCGACGATATTGTGGTCATGGCTGAGACCATGGAGGACCTCAGTACAATGCTCGATGACCTCAGTAGAGCCTCCAAAAGAGTGGGTCTAAAAATGAACATGGACAAGACGACGGTCATGTTGAATGCCCATGTCACACCCATTCCTATCAAGATCGGAGACTGTACACTCGAAATTGTAGACGATTATGTATACCTTTATGGACGTTTGACTTAATTGTAGACGTTTATGGACAAACGGTCCAGTTAGGTAGGTCTAACTTCGAGAAAGAGGTCAATCGTCGAATCCGACTCGGCTGGGCAGTGTTCAGGAAGCTGCGCGGTATCTTCTCGTCCAACTTACCGCAGTGTCTCAAGACGAAAGTCTATGACCAGTGTGTGCTGCCAGTGATTACATACGGGACCGAAACGTGGTCGCTCACAATGGGCCTTATCAAAAGGCTTAAAGTCACCCAAAGGGCAATGGAGAGGGCTGTGCTCGGAGTTTCCTTGCGTGATCGAATCAGAAATGAAAACATCCGCAAGAGAACCAAGGTCACCGACGTAGCCCGAAGAATTGCTAAACTTAAGTGGCAGTGGGTAGGGCACATTGCTCGCAGAACGGATGGCCGATGGGGCCGAAAAGTTCTGGAGTGGCGACCGCGAACCGGAAGACGATGCGTTGTAAGACCTCTCACTAGGTGGACCGATGACCTGGTGAAGGTTGCAGGAATCCGGTGGATGCGAGTAGCAAAGGACCGGTCAATGTGGTGCCACTTGGGGGAGGCCTATGTCCAGCCGTGGACGTCTGTCGGCTGAGATGATGATGATGATAAACTTATTATGATTTATCCTCAGCGAATCATAAAATCCGACCCACTGACCCGTTTCTGTTGATTCTCCGTCAAATTATTGAAAAAACACACACAAAAATAGATTATAAAAACATTGAACATCTGTCAACTAAATTACCCTTTTCCCTTGATTCGAAGTTTTGTTAAAAATCAATGAAAGCCATCTCTATCTTGTCAGGACTTTTAAATTACATTCCTACATTCATTATAACATTTCGGTCATGGACCTAAAAAAAAAGGCGGACGTAACTTCATTAAAAAAAAATTAAAGCATCACAATGGCGGCTGCGTAACTATGTGTGCGTGTGTAAAGGGATGCCAGATGATGAAAAATTACCCATTTTTAAACAATATTTCAATAAAATTTCCCTTGCACTTGGTTTTATTACAAGTTTTTGTGACAGATATTGTTAAAATAAAGGTAAAGTAAATAAAACACATTGGATATTAAAAATATTTACAACTCATTTAATGTTAATAAAATTTTACAAACCCTTTTGTTGGTTAAAATTTTTGTATACTTGTCTTTTGCTATCGACACATCTAGAAATCCCTTCTAATTTACATATGTGGTGGAAACGAATGTTTAGGTATTTTTCGGCTATAAATATTTAATTAAAGCTATTTTGTGTTCTATTCCTGCAAATGTATGTTCAAATTCCAAATCTAACGAAATGTTGTCGTTTGCTATAATTTTTTCTAGGATTTTGTTTAACATGTACCGATGTTGTCTTTCATTATATATTGTTATTTTATCTTTAAAAGTCTTCGGACAACAACGCGAAGAAGTCCCCCTTTAGTTGTGTATAAACAATTCTTCTCAAAATGCATACTACAGATTACACTAGATTTAGATGGCTTCCAATTATTTTCATTTCTACACTCTCTTATTATTTTTATTCAATCAATTTTCCATGCATCATTTGCTGAGGGAAATCTATAAAATATAGAAGAATACAATAAATATTAACATAAAAATATCTCCCACTTTTAAAGCAATTTAAAACTTGAAATGGTTGCAACACTGATTGATTTCGAGACTTATTAAATTTATTAACGTAAAATCGAGAAATAAGGTTTAAAATTACATGCTTACCTATGAAAAGTGATCCCCTGGCTTTTTTAAAATTGAACCACTATGGTTTCGACAACTTTTCACAACACACGAGGGCATACTTTAATTTTTATTACGCAAAATAACAAGCGGGCACACGTAGCATCGTTCAAAACGTAATGGCCGACGGCAGACTTACTATGGTGTGAATGTGTGCGTGCGCACCTGTCAGCATTAGTGCACTGACTTACTATGGGTGCTTCAGTTATTGTTAAAGAAGACGGCGTCCGCCTTTTTTTTTAGGTCCATGATTTCGGTATTTGTTCTTTGCTGTAGGCTACAGGCTGGAACCTCTTTTCTTTTTTGTGTGGCAAAAAAACGAATTAAATTCGGTTTTCGTTCTTCCATCGGCAACACTAAATTCTGCCAGCGAGCTAATGTCATTCCAAAGTAGGCAGCTAGTGTCATTCTCATTTGCGTTTGACATTTCTCATCGTAGAAGTTAACCTATTCAAGTATTCAGTGTATTTTTGCCAAGAAATCACGTTTTTTGTATTTATTCAGTAAGTGTTTTGTGTAAATAGCAAATAAGAAGTGTTGAGTTACTATTCAACCGCAATTAACGGTGAGATTACTGATTAATTAACATACTTTTCACGAAGTGCATGATGCAAGTTTGTATCAAGAAATTACTGCAATCTTATAACAACAATGTTAATAGCTTTTCCTTATCGTGACTTACATGTAAAGATAATTATTTGTTTTCCGAAGACACATTGCTTAGAACTTTCATTCAAAGTGTAGATTTTACCCCTAAAATGTTTTTCTAAAACCGGCACGTGAATATCGAGAATGTTTTCAAAATAGCTCAATTACAATTTTAAACCTTTTTAAAGTTAGTTCTATAAAACCAAAAGCCTCTGTGCATCCGTTTCATTGCGTTCTCGGTGATAATATCGTATCTATGCATGTATTATTTCAATTTCATTGAACATTACAAAATTGCATCAATATTGAATGATGTCATCTCAGTAATTGAGACAAGTGCGTGTCTTTATAATTAGCAGTTTATCAATGTAGCCTCGTTTCACTTATGAAATGCAATTTATGTTATCAATTTGGTACGCACAAGTAACTGTGAAACAATTGCTTATTTTTATGACTGGAAAAATCTTGCTCTGAGGGTCATCTCAGGCATTGTATGAGAAAACCCTTGTTTATTTAAATCTACGTACTTAATCCTCAACTCTCACTTCAATCTTAGAAAAAAGTAGATTCTCATTAGAGTCTCATTACTTCGCATATTCATTTTATTTTTTTACCTGGAATGTTATAACAAGCACTGTCATATCAGATTGTAATAAGTTCTTGTATTTTTGGGAAGTTACACTCTCTAGAGCCCTGACCGCTGGAAGTTAGGACCGTATTCTTGCTACTAGTAGGCTACATTTTTTAAATATTTTTTTTTATTAAATATTAAAAATAAAAATATAAGTAGTTTATAAAATCGTGTTGTGTTAAAGAGCTCGTAGTTAAATATAACAGGTGCTCAAGTTGATCTTTAAATAAAGCCGTGCTTGCCTAGGTTGGTCTGTGGATCGGTGGGCACCCTTACAGACCGAGTTTCCTCTGTGCCTCAGAAACTATGTTAAGCCGTGTTCCCGGCTGTCATTTGAAGATCTTTGACAGTAGTAACAGGTAGTCAGTGGTCCGAAAAGTCTGACAACCCGTCTTACCAAGAGCTATCGTATTCATCATCATCAGCCTACAATGTTCCCACTGCTGGGACACAGCCTCCTCTCAATGAGAGGGAATGGGCTATAATCTACCACGCGTGCCCAGTGCAGATTGGTAGATGTCACATGTCTTCGAATTTTTGGTTCTAGGACATGCCGGTTTCCTCACGATGGTATCGTATTACCCAGTACTAACTGGGTTGTGCAGGTCAGATAGGCAGTCACTCCATGTAACATACTGGTATTCAGATGCTCCAGTTGGACTGGGAGCTGACCTCAAAATATGTAGTTGAGAAAAGGCTTTAGCTTAGTATATAAAACAGGTTTCTGATATAAATACCATTACGTATATCCTATCCTTCTCCTTCCTTCTTGTTCTTAGGGTCCTGGGTTCGAATCCCGATAGGAGCAAATGTTTGTGTGATGAGCATGGGCATTTGTTTCCGAGTCATGGATGTTTATATGTATAATAAGTATGTATTTACAAACAAAAAAGTATATATGTAGTATATCAACGATCTACTGTCGACGACACAAGCTTTGCTTAGTGTGGCACTAGGTGGCGATGTGTGTTAATGTCCAGCGATATTATTATTATTATTATTATCCTATCCTATAATAATATTATAAATGTGAATGTAAGTTTGTTTGTTACGCTTTTACGCGTAAACGACTGAACGGATTTGGATGAAATTTTGTACACATATTCTTGGAGGTATTAGAAGTAACATAGGATACTTTTTATTTAAAAAAAAAAATAAGCAACAGGATCCGCGTACGAAGTCGCGGGCAGAAGCTAGTACTATTATAAATGTGAATGTCAGTTTGTTTGTTACGCTTTCACGCGAAAACTACTCAACCGATCATCATGAAACTTTGTACACATATTCTTGGGAGGTATTAGAAGTAACATAGGATACTTTTTATTAAAAAAAAAACTAACTCTCACTCGCAGACGAAGTTGCGCGGGTCAGCTAGTTGGTCATAAATTCAATTTTATCGAAACATAAAAATTTGAAACAATAAATATCTTAACAATGTTTTATTATTTTTTCAGTGCCCATGAATGTCCAATTGCTGGGCAAAAGCCTCCCCCATATCCTTCCAGGTTTTCTGGTATTTTTATCACAGTAATAAAATCCTGTTCTTCGTGTCCTTAATATTTTCATAATTTTCGTGACTGCTATTTTTCAATCGATGCATAAATCATATTATGCGCTTGATTTGATCTGGCTGTTGGCTAACAAATTAATTTGTGATGGACTTTGCTATGTATGATAAAGAAAATAAAACCTGGCTATTACCACTACCTTAGTCTTAATATTTGGCAATGTGGAAAAGCTACTGTTGAGCATGTCTTTTTTTGGATGGGAAATAATCAACATCAAATGACCCCTCCCACTCTCGGCGGAGCGGGAAGGAGTGTCAGACTTTTACAGACTAAAAATCATCCATGTCCCTTCCTCGCCCTTAACGTTACGGGCCGCGGTATCTCTTTCGAACAGTCCAGCAGTATCAAATGAATGACCCCCTGCTCTGACCAGAGCGGAAGTGAGTGTCCGACTTTTATCTTCTTAAACCCATCCATGTTCCTTCTTAGCCCATTGTGTTCCTAGGCTACAGTACTTCTTTAGAACATTGTGTTCCAAGGCTACAGTACTTCTTTAGAACATTGTGTTCCAAGGCTACAGTACTTCTTTAGAACATTGTGTTCCTAGGCTACAGTACTTCTTTAGAACATTCCCCCAGCCAGCATGAGATCTTGGGTTTGATTTTCGAGTTGAGCAAAGTATTATTGGGTTTTACATTTACAAAATTTCTCGGTAGCAATCTGGATTATGCCTAGTTGTTGGCAATAGTGCACCCCCTTAGACCATGGGACATACACATTACTGGGGAAGAGTGAATCATCATCATCATCATCATCAGCCTATAATGTTCCCACTGCTGGGACACAGGCCTCCTCTCTATGAGAGGGAATGGGCTATAATCCACCACGCGGGCCCAGTGCGGATTGGTAGATGTCACATGTCTTCGAATTTTTGGTTCTAGGACATGCCGGTTTCCTCACGATGTTTTCCTTCACCGTTTTGAGAGCAGCGGTGATTAAATAAATTACACAAAGTAATGCGCCTGTCTGGGTTCGAACCCACGACATACTGTTCGTAAGTCGGGGCCGCCACCACTGGGCCACCGCTGCTCTCATTGGGAAGTGTGAATGTGTCACCGTTAAATTGTCAAGCACATTAGATTGTAAAATAACTAGAGAGATTGTAAACTCTCGAAATATTGTCAAATAAACAGACTGCTTACAATAAAGGCATTATTTTTCGGTAGATTGTAATCCATCGAAGTGAAACCGTAATATTGTGAAATGCATGCGATGGAAGTCAAATCGCGCGGTGTGGAGGAGGGGTAGGGAAGGGTGGTCCCCCTTGCAAAATGGTACCACTCTCATGAAAAGATAATGTACCACTTCAACAAAACACTTTATATTTCCCTAAAAAGCGTAGTCTATTTCCGAGTGGTAGGGGTAACCCAAGTCCCGATTATGGGGGCAGAGATACTTCCGACGCGTGGATTTCACAATATTACGGTTTCACTTCGATAGATTACAATCTACCGAAAAAAAAGCGTTATATTGCAAGCAGTATGTTCAGTTGACAATATATCGAGAGTTTACAACCTTGCTAGAGAGATAACAATCTAACGTGTTTGTCAATTTTACGGTGACAAAATTATTAGATACACGTCTTTTTATCCCTTCGTGGGTAACGGGCGTGATGTATTGTCATGTTATAATATAAAGAAAACTTAGAAACAAACTAAACTACTCTATGTAACAACGCAATGCAACACAACCCAGCGCTTAATTTTGGTTTAAAAACATTTCTAAGCTTAACTCTTTTCTCGCTAGCGCCGCAGACAATAAGCGACGACATAACGCAACATCTGTATTTCACAACAGCGATTTTTAAGATACCACAATTTAAGATGACCCTTTGCCTTAGGCGCGGGTCATATATACAAGAAGCGTATGGCGGTGGCGCAGCGCTGGCGCGGTGCGGGTGCGCGGGGGGCGAGGAAATGGCGCCACTTCCTCGCCCCCCGTGCACCCGCGCCACCGCCATTCGCCATACGCCGCTCGTGTTTGTCCCGCGCCTTAGATTTGCTGCTGAACATAAAGGGTGTAAAACACCTCTTCACGAAGCCGAAAGGCACTTGTTCTCCCCATCATTGCGATATTTTTTTTGTTCTACACCATACCTGGGAACCATCTAGTTACGGAGATATTGGGGGTCAAAGTTCCAACTTTTTGACAAGTTTTTTTTTTTTAATATAAGTTTTTATTGTAAGATTTTTACTTTATACACCTCCACAACCCCCGTACTACTCAATCCATCCATTAGCACAATGTTTTAGGTACGTAACATTGAGTTCTACCACAAAACATGATTAATAACCTCAAAAAAAAAGTTGTTTCCCAGCAATATTTTTTGCGTAAAGTCACTTAGTTTGATATACAGAATGCTTGGTTAAGGGCTTCGTGATGAGGTGGTTTACACCCTGTATATCAAAAGTAGCAAAAACACACGCGTCTGAGCAAACGATGGAAAAAACTAAAGAAATGTTAAGAAATATCTGACTAACCTCATTGTAGAGAAAAAGAACGCTAATTTCAAACTGGTGAAAACAGAGCAAATCGTTAGCATTGTGTTTGTTGCTTGATTACAATGTGAGTTAACGGTACTTTCGAATTAATTTGTAGTCATTTTAATCACCATGAAACGCACTTTTTGTAGGTACAGGGTGGGCCAATAATTTTTGCAAATAGCAACACTAAATTTCTCGAATACCGTTGGAAGGAGGGGTGCGCGGGTGGCGGGAAACTATGCGTCGCTACATGCAATTTTAGTCACGATGGAGCGCTTCACGGGACAACAGCGTGCTTTTTGTTTTAAACAATTTTACAAAAACAACGATTCCTACGTTACTGTACGACGCCTGTTTCGAATTGAATATGGATTACGCCGTGTAAGCGAGTGTCCAAGTGTGAATTTAATCAAAGCTTGGGTCGTGAAGTTCGAGCAAACGGGATCGACAACGAATATTAAACAAACAGGCCGGCCACGTTCAAGAAGAAGCGATGAGAACATTCGAGAGGTTGAAATTTCCGTTCGGAACGATCCAGAATTATCTACGCGTAAGCGTTCGGCGGTTCTGGCATTACCGAGAACCAGTCTACGGCGGATTTTGCATCTAGACCTCAAACTGCACCCGAATAAGCTTCAAATTGTGCAGGAGATGAAACCAAATGATTACATTCAACGTAAGTTATTGGCTGACACAATGCTGGAGCAATTCTCTAGCCTGGAGAATGTATTCTTTACGGACGAGGCCCACTTTCACATCAACGGGCACGTGAATAAGCACAATTGTCGATATTGGAGCAGGGAAAACCCTCGCCTTAAACACCAAAAGCCACTTCATTCACCTAAAACGACAGTATGGGCTGCCATATCAGCAAAGGGCATAATTGGTCCGTATTTCTTTGAAAATAATCAAGGAGATAATGTAACTGTGAATTCAGCGGAATACGTCAAGATGTTGCGAGAGTTTTTGACGCCGCAGTTGCATGAATTTCAAGGATACAACAGCAGGACCTGGATGCAACAAGATGGAGCAACATGCCACACGTCAAATGTGACTTTACCGGTAGTCAAAGAAATGTTTCCGAATAAATTGATTTCTCGCAGAGGTGATATTCCATGGCCTCCGAGAAGCCCGGATCTTACACCATGCGATTTTTTCTTATGGGGATAACTGAAAAGTCGAGTCTACCTTAATAAACCGACGAATATATCCCAATTAAAACAAAACATCCACGACGAGATAGCCGCGATCCCCCGCAGCATGTGTCAGCGAGTTTTCCAAAGTTTGCGTAGTCGATTGCTAGAGTGCCAACGACGAGACGGTGCACATCTCGACGATGTCATTTTAAAAAAATAAATTTAATTAAATTTTCAAAACGTTAAATATATAATGAACAAAATAACAGTTGTAGTTTTATTTCTATTCATGTTTTAAAAGTGCAAAAATTATTGGCCCACCCTGTATAACTTTGATAGTTGTAGGTTTTATACTTTTTGAGAAAATCTAATCAGAGTTCCTAGGTAGCGGGTGGCTCGGTTTATTTGCTGACCAGTGTAGAATACTGACTGACGTTTTTCAAAGGGAATCCGAATCGAGTTTAACGGATCCTTCGCTACTGCAATAAAAAGCTTTATCTTTAGAAGCTTTTTATTTTCTAATTTCTTTCTTCCATTTCAGTAGCCATCACAAAATGGTAGTGTCAGAAGAGCAGCCCCCGGCGGTGGAAGGCGATGCAGCCAGCAAGAAGGCAGCCAAGAAAGCTGCCAAAGCTGCAGAGAAGCAACAGAAGAAGGCCGAACACAAGGTACGATAATATTTTTGATTATTTAATATTGTCACTTAGAATGTTCTTGTAATACTTTGGTAAGAGTATACGTAAACGTAATGGGGTACAGAGAAATAAAAAACAGAAAAAGTTATTTTCTCGATTCTATCGTATAAAAGACCTAAATATAAGGCTAAAAGAGTCTAAGTATTTTTTGTCTCCGACCGGCTGATTATGTTAGCATCACCACAATGCCCGGTCGCTTCCGGCATTCACTGGATACTAGTTCACCCTGTACCCAGGTAATTTTCACCTATTTCTCATTTCCCCAGGCTGCCTCAGGTCAACCTCAAGGCGTGGCCGAAGCCCCGGAGGCCGACGTGTCGGAAGGCCGCTACGGAACCCTGAAGATGATCCAGTCTACCGGAGAGAACCGCGACCGAGTGTACACTGATGTAAAGGACTTGACTGTCAAACTTAATGGACAGAGTGTTTGGGTTAGAGGTGAGACACCAGTGGCGAAGATTCCATACAACTCGATTCCTTCCGTCAGTCAGTATTCTACAGGGTGTAAACAACCTCATCCCGAAGTCGTCAACCAGGCATTTTGTACATCAAACTAAGTAACTTTACGCAAAAATTATTGCTGGGAAACGTCTTTTTTTTGGGTGAAAATGTATGTTTTGTGGCAGAAATCAATGTAACGCACTTAAAACATTGTACTAATTGATTAATTGGATAGCACGGAGGTTTTAAAAAGTCTAATACAAGTTTTAGTGCAAAAATCCCTCAGTTAAAAAAAAAAAAAAAACATGTCAAGAAGTTGTAACTTGACCGCCAATATCCCCGTAACTAGAAGGTTGAATGGTGTAAAAAAAATGATGGCAATGACCGGGAGAACAAGTGCCTTTCGGCTTCGTTAAGAGGTGTTTTAGACCCTTTATAGACAAATAATATTCAAAATAAAGATAAACACTGTTGTTTAGGTTAGACACCAGTGGCGAAGGTTCCAAACAACTCGATTCCTACCTCTTACAAAAATTGACGCTTCACTATTGTGAGACACAAATACTGTTGGACCAGTTATAATCTGTTATCGTAAAGGTAACCCCACGGCAGTAGTGTATCTAATAGTACACTCACATTTCGCCAGTTATGTTTAAGTCCCATGTAATAGGGGGCGCGCCTATTGCCATCAACCGGGCACAAATTCAAACTCCATGTATGGTACTGAGAAAATGACGTCACCAAAATAAACATATTATTCGGATAGAGCATAACATAATGAACATTTTTTATTCTTACACAAAAGTCGTAAGTCTATTCACCGAGAAGTTATTCAACCACAATATATCTGAGGTCACCCAGATTGGGGTATTTTTTTTTTTGACGGCCGACTAAACTAAACTCAATAAATACATAGAGCCTACGGATATAAACCTTTTTATTATACCACCCAAGTTCTACAAGATTTAAATAAATAATAATGATTACTATAATGTAAGTACTACTGGTCGATGAAGACGAGCATCAAGGGAGACATTATAAAACTTAAGAAGACGGGTATTTATCGCGAATTTACCTTTAATTTAATCCCGACGTTTCGACCGGATTGCACCAGCCGTGGTCGCGGGGAGACTGAAGTATTGGAGGTACCGCGACAGCAAAATGAAGGCGTTTATTCAACTACCCTCACTCATCTTCATAAATGTTAATTAGGGCCGGTTCACACTAGAACAGCACACTACACTAACAGTGTCCGTATATTGAGGCGATTTCACTTGACGAGTACACTTAGTGATTACTGGATTCCAAGCTGAAGAGAGTTTGAAGCCGTCTTCGCGATTGAAATTAGGGTACTTCTTGATCTCAATCACTTCCCGAACCATTCTCTTATAATAGTGCTTCTCATGGGCAAGGGAGATCCGATCTCCTTGAAGTCCAAATTCATCGATGTGTTTTTCCTGCCCGTCCTAAACAACGGAGTTCAGACCTACTCACTCAACTGATTGCAAAAATTCCGCCTTGGGGTCTGCCAAAGAACGAGGAGAGCAGACTTTTACTGACTTAAACTCATCTATGTTCCTTCCTCGCCCTTTATGTTCCGGGGCCACGGTATGTCTTTCGAACAGTCCCGCAGCCCCGGCAGGGACTTCAGTTACACCTCTGAGGCAAAGATCTATGAGCCTAAGTCAATCTCACTATTCTCCTTCTTTTCTCCTACCAGCTCGTCTTCAAACCTCTCGCGCTAAAGGGAAGCAGTGCTTCGCGGTGCTTCGACAGAGTAGCAGCACAGTGCAGCTGCTGATCAGCGTGAGCGACGAGCGAGCCGTCAGCAAGCAGATGGTCAAGTTTACTGGCAAGTATGTATTGTGGAGATCTTTTTGGCGGTGGTACTATTCCATATTTGTATAAAAAGTATGTATTTACAAACAAAAAGTATATATCGTCTGCTTTCTGGTAAAACGTAATAAGTGCAGTTAATGTCAATTTGAGTAAATTACTTTTTAAAGTTTACGTTTTAATTTGATCTAGTTCAAACTCTTAAATCCAAAAACTGTTAAAGCGAAATGATGCACCAACTATCCTTCTTTTCAGATTTATTCATACATAATATTAAGTGTACGTAAAATATGTATAAAATTTAATTTAGATCGAAAGGGGGTCGCATTTATTATGTTTTACCTGTACATAACAAACATCAGTGGGTGAGTTGGTCAGTGGTAATGCTTAATATTATAGTACTCGTATAGTATAATTCTTAAAACCCCTAATACAAATGGTTTCCCGTTATGTAATTTATCACAATGGAGACTATCGCGCATTAATTTGCCGCTAGGGGCGCTCGTGTAGAGTAAGGTCTTCCGAAATGTCATAGATTGTTCACGCAATGCGCTTTTTTTATCACGTATTTTTACTAATATTCGCAATTGTGATCTAAATTGTCCCATTCCTGATTAATAATGACTAGAAGATTTTAAGTAACAAGTTTGATTGTCAACATCTAATTTGTTTAGTATTTGGAAGAAAAAAATATTTTTAAATGTTCAATGCTTGCTCATTTTAGTGGCAATATTGTAAATATGAATCTAAAGTATGCACAATATGTAATAAAATTAACTTTTTATGAAGTTATTGGTACTTTAAAGTATCAAACAGAATGAATGACAGGACCTTACTCACCAGTGGCGCCATCTGGTGAACTCAAAAACGATAGCCCCCATTGAACTCTTTCCTTTAATTTCCCGTATGTCATTACTTCCCAGAACAATCCTCATTAGCGACACTATAAAAAGATGTAATTATACAGTATGTTTTTTTTTCCAAAATCAATTGTTTCGATTCCTGGGTAGGAATATTGTTTTTTCTAAAATCAAATGATGCAGTTTTAGTTTTCATCAAAAACAGGTTTGAGACTTCTTTGAGCATTTTCATTATTCCTTATCATCGTTTCGGATTTGGCCATCCACACCCACTTGAAAACACATCCTGTATATCTCCGCACATAAATGATTTTTCGGCTTTGACGCCGTAGTAAAAAATAATGCGTTACCAAAAAAAAATATCCCAAACTTAATGATCTCCTTTCTAATGGCAAAACCCACCATTTCCCCCAACCCGTAAATCGAAACCAAATCTAATAAATAGCATGCTCAATATGTAAAACATGGACGGTCTGTATTGTATCTTTTTTTTTGAGGTTATAAATCATGTTTTGTGGTAGAACTCAATGTAACGCACTTAAAACATTGTGCTGATGGATGGATTGAATAGTACGGGGGTCGTAGAGATATTTAAAGTAAAAATCATGCGATGAAAAGTGGTATTTAAAAAAAAAAATGTCAAAATCTTGCAAATTTTACCCCCAATATCTCCGTAACTAGAAGGTTCCCAAAAACAAAAAAAATATATCGCAATGATGAGGAGTACAAGTGCCTTTCGGCTTCGTGAAGAGGTGTTTTACATCCTTTATGTTCATCCACTTCCATTCCACATTTCTAGTAAAAATTTCTCGCACACTATCAACTCTCTTCCCATATCTTCCCAGCATAACCAAAGAGTCGATCATCGACGTACAGGCGACAGTAGTGACTACAGCGGCGCCCATAGAGTCGTGCACGGTGAGTGACGTGGAGCTGGTGGCGGCGCAGGTGTGGCTCGTGTCGGCGGCGCGTGCGCAGCTGCCGCTGCAGATCGAGGACGCCGCCCGACCTGAGAAGACTGATGTGAGTAAACAACCTCATCACGAAGCCCTCAAACAAGCATTCTGTACAGTCACGTCTAATAATATGTAAAAACTTAAGAATTTTTTTTATATTTTGTTTCTCCTAATGTACTGATTAAAATTTAACGTTATTACGTACATAGTATTCTGGAACTAATATTTTTATGAAAAAGATCTAATCTCCTAGTTACAATTGTTATTTCTCGCCAAAATAGCTATAATATTAAGGAAAGTGTATACATATTATTAGACGTGACTGTACATCAAACTATGTACTTAACTTTATGCAAAAATTATTGCTGGGAGAAGACTTTTTTTGGTTGAAAAATCATGTTTTGTGATAGAACTCAATGTAAAGCACTCAAAACATTGTGGTGATGGATGGATTGAGTGCAGGGGTCGTGGGGTGAGGTGTTTAAAGTAAAAATCTTACAATAAAAACTTACACTACTTTCCAATAAGTTGAAGCTTTGACCCCCAATATCTCCGTAATTAGAAGGTTGCCAGGTTAGGGTGTAGAACAAAAATAATATCTCAATGACGGAAAGAGCATGTGCATTTCGACTTCGTTAAGAGGCGTTTTACACCCTTAATGTGTGATCTTTCCACCTTTTGTGACAAAACGACAGATCTTTTGTTCATCTGTCATTTGCCAGTGTGTGTTGCCAGTGATTACATACGGGGCCGAAACGTGGTCACTCACAACACAATGGGCCTTATCAAAAGGCTTAAAGTTACCCAAAGGGCAATGGACAGGGCTATGCTCGGAGTTTCCTTGTCTGATCGAATCCGAAATGAAGACATCCGCAAGAGAACCAAGGTCACCGACGTAGCCCGAAGAATTGCTAAACTTAAGTGGCAGTGGGCAGGGCATATTGCTCGCAGAACGAATGGCCGATGGGCCCAGTTCTGAAGTGGCGACCGCGAACCGGAAGACGATGCGTTGGGAGACCTCATGCACCATACGTCACTTGTATTTGACCCGCGCCTCAGACACTAAAATTGAGGTGAGATGGTGGCGATTGGCGATCTGCTGCAGTTCGTAAAATGATCTCAAACAACATACCTTCACAACATACAAACAACAACATTAACTCTTTTGCTTTATTCCCAGGACCCCGAAGCGCTAAGAATCCGCGTGCACCAAGACACTCGGCTGGACAACCGAGTACTAGATCTGCGCACCCCCGCCAACCAGGCCATCTTCAGACTGGAAGCCGGCGTGTGTCGCCTGTTCCGCGACATACTCACGCAGAGAGGTATGCCTAGCATAAAGTTCGGTTCAAACGGTTATGGCGGTTCGGAAGTTAGCTGCGAGTGACTGTCTGCGCAGGTAAAACAGTTCAAGCTTTATGGTGCCTCGGAACATCTAACGTTAAGCTGGGCAGAACACAATGATACGTATCAGCGTGACACAGAGGACGCATCATCGTCTTGACTGTATAATGCGCAGACCGTCACCCGTAGCTAACTTCCGAGCCGTGAATATCCAGTCTTAATATCCAGTGTGCAGTCGACACGTCTTAATGCTGCGATAGCCAAGCACGAACTGTCCCCACTCTTACCCCCTACCATAATGATACTCGGGTTCGTGATTGGCTACAAAAGTGACAGCTAGTGTTGCCATATTTCTAAATAAAATTATGTTACAAAATCACGACACACCTAAGTATATCCGGTGAATTAAGGGTGTACTCAAAATCAAAATATTTTATTTCACATAGGCCTAGATGGGCACTTATAAAACGTCGAAAAAGGTGCACGGTTCGCGTTGGTCGATTGCATGAAGATTACTGTGGGTATATCTCTGCCTTACCCTTCACAACTCACGGGCGTGAAGTGATTTTATGACACCTATCACCAATTATTACTAACAAAATCATCATCATCTGCCTAGCCTTTTTTACTCAACAATGTTGGGGTCGGCTGCCAGTCTAACCGGATGCAGTTGAATACCAGTATTTTACATGGAGCGACTGCCTATCTGACCTCCACAACCCAGTTAGTACTGGGTAATACGATACTCCTAGTTAAGACTGGTTATCAGACTTTTTGCGCCACTGACTACTTGTAACGACTGTCAAAGATGTACAAATGACAGCCGAGACCAATAGGTTAACTTGCTTTCCGAGGCACGGAGGAAACTCGGTATGGAGTGGTGGTCACCCATCCGCAGTCCTACCTAGGCAAGCACGGCTTAACCTAAAGATTGACCCGAGCGGCTGTTATTATTTAGCCACGAGCTCCTCCTTCTAATTTACTTATTCCTTATTTTATCCATACCAATTATTAACAAAATAATACCAAAAACTGGTTGTCTGTAAAGTCGGTTTACTGACGATAGTTGAACGTGACAACGTCTTAAGAAAATACTGATGGAATGGTAGCATTTTTTGACACCACATTCACTTTTCACTGCACTTGATACTCGATCAAAACATGTAAATGTACAATAGTATAGTAGCTGTCCACGCAGACGCATCGCTCACTCAAGTAGGAGAGAGACGGATGTCGAACGCTGCCGAACGCAAAGGCCGATTGTGCTTCTTTGTCACTCGTTCCGCGCTCTCGCTTGCACTTCAAGCCTTACATGGAACAATACAGAGCGATCAGCGAGGTAAAGCCGCATGAGGTAACGCCGCATGAGTCATGTTTTTTCGTGCGTGCAGCCGGCTCTATCGAATTATAAGACGTTGTCACGTCAAAAATCTTAATTTCCAGGTTTCGTCGAAATCCACACTCCTAAGATCATCTCAGCAGCATCAGAAGGCGGTGCCAACGTGTTCACTGTGTCTTACTTCAAGTCCTCCGCCTATCTGGCGCAGAGCCCACAGCTCTACAAGCAGATGGCCATCGCCGCTGACTTCGACAAGGTTGGTGATTAGTGAAAATGGTAGTAATTAATATATGTTCACTACCTGCCGCAGAGCTCACAGCTCTACAAGCAGATGGCCATCGCCGCTGACTTCGACAAGGTTGGTGATTAGTGAAAATGGTAGTGATTAATACATGTACACTATCTGGCGCAGAGCCCACAGCTCTACATGCAGATGGCCATCGCCGCTGACTTCGACAAGATTGGTGATTAGTGAAAATGGTAGTGATTAATACATGTTCACTACCTGGCGCAGAGCCCACAGCTCTACAAGCAGATGGCCATCGCTGCTGACTTCGACAAGGTTGGTGATTAGTGAAAATGGTAGTGATTAATACGTGTTCACTACCTGGCGCAGAGCCCACAGCTCTACAAGCAGATGGCCATCGCTGCTGACTTCGACAAGGTTGGTGATTAGTGAAAATGGTAGTGATTAATACATGTACACTATCTGGCGCAGAGCCCACAGCTCTACAAGCAGATGGCAATCGCCGCTGACTTCGACAAGGCTGGTGATTAGTGAAAATGGTAGTGATTAATACATGTTCACTACCTGGCGCAGAGTCCACAGCTCTACAAGCAGATGGCAGTCGCCGCTAACGTCGACAAGGTTGGTGATTAGTGAAAACGTCGCTGATTAGCACATGTTCACTATCTGGTGCAGAGACCGCAGGTCTACAAGCAGATAGCCACCGCTGCTGACTTCGACAAGGTTGGTGATTAGTGAAAACTTTTGTGATTAATACACGAGCTCCTGCCCCCTTTACAAACACCCTATTGTTTCGAAAATAGATGTCAATATTGAAATGACATTGTTTTCTTGTAATCTTACCGAACTCCACGTTCCAGGTGTTCACAGTAGGCGCCGTATTTCGCGCAGAGGACTCGAACACTCACCGCCACCTCACGGAGTTCGTGGGGCTGGACCTGGAGATGTCCTTCAAGCACCACTACCACGAGGTCGTCGACACCATCGCGGGGACCCTCACTGACATGTTCAAGGGATTGAGAGACCAGTGAGTACATTATTCGACTAAAATGTTAGAAATTGGCAGCAAAGACGCCAAAAATACAAAAATAGTTTTGATGATTTTGAATGTTGCCCTAATTATTGCCAAACTTAAGTAGCAGTGGGCAGGGCACATTGCTCGTAGAACGGATGGCCGATGGGGCCGAAAACTTCAGAAGTGGCGACCGCGAACCGGAAGACGTTGCGTTTTAAAGCCTCCCACTAGGTGGACCGATGGGGATTCGTTATTATTATATATTAGTATATTTTTTAAATACCCAAATAAATTAGGGCTGAGTAAGTAGCAGATGACCCCACCATTTTCGTAAGTTCAACGTTCTGCCAAACACCCTGTATCTCGTGAAATAAGAATACAAAATGTGTTAATAAAATAGTTTTAAGTAGTTTGTAATTTCGTTTTGTTGTTAGAACCTATCATAGAGTAAGCCTGACAGTAGTCAAGTGTCAAAGTCGAATTCTTTGTTTACAAAAATTATAGCTTCTCCTGGCGCGGACTTTAGAATGATATTCTAAATACTTGGTAGCCGTTATTATATCGGATACCTTCCACCCCATATCATTCGGTTTACAACAAGTACTTCTAAAACTGAAACCCGACTACTAAATGAAGTCGGTTAAGTTAAAATGTAGTCTATATTACCCGGGCCATAATATTGTTACGAGCTGGGTATGAGATAAATAATGACTACCGATTAAACAACACAATAACTTTATTAATCACAAAACAATTTAAACTTAATCACAAAGACACTACAGTTCACTATTCGCTTAGATATCGCACTTGTAGTTCACTTCGATTCGCCTCGTTGTGTAGCCAAAACAAGACTGACGGTCGCGGGCCTGAGCGGTGTATTTATACTCGCCAACAGACACACCAGAATAACCACGAATATTCTAGAGAGTCATAAAAAACACTAACAAAAGAATAAGTAAGTAGGTGGATAGGTTAATAAAAGTAGTAGGTATAAGCTACTTGTACACAACAAACAAATATGAACCGTATGCCCTAGGCGTACAGGCGAAATTCTAATGTCTTTTTACAAATAGGTCGCGAATTTGTACCTTCCTAACTTTAAAAGTAATAATAACGGAATGCACTCGAAATTTCAACGTACACTGTAATCACGTGCTTTCTCGAATGTTCTAGTAGTTCCGATGTAAGAATACTCGTATATACGAATCGATTGACACCTTATTCATCAAAATTGGATGAATAGTTTAGGCGCCACGGTGGAACATCATCATCATCATCATTTCAGCCCAAAGACTTCCACTGCTGGACATAGGCCTCACCTACGTATCGCCATATGTCCCAGTCCCGTGCGACTCGCATCCACCGGATTCCCGCAACCTTCACCAGGTCATCGGTCCACCTAGTGGGAGGTCTTCCAACGCACTCGTTTTCCGGCCAAGAGAACCTTGCCACAATAATTTTCATTAGCAACATTATGACATAACGTCGTATGTGTCCAGGTTCGCGTCGGAGATCGCGACAGTGGGGCAGCAGTACCGCGTGGAGCCCTTCAAGTTCCTGGAGCCTCCGCTCCGCCTGGAGTTCCCTCAGGCCATACAGATGCTCAAGGAAGCAGGTAACATAAAAAAAATAAAACCGACTTAAAAAACACACAAAAAAAGTGAAAAATAACTTTAGCTTCAGAAGTCGGTGACCTTTGTTTGATTGGTTTAGTCTTTGTCACCGTTTTTGAAGTTTAAAGTTATTTTTTGTTTTCTCTGAAGTTGGTTTATATTTTCTTGTAAAGAAGTTTTTATTTTTGACAGACATGAGATTTCAGCAGTCCCAGTCCATTTGCATTCATCATTTATTGAGGAGTTCCGTTGCCTATGTCCGAAGTTCTTCATCAGATCTTCACCAAATTGAAATGGGACCACTTTAAGAAAGTACTCTTCCTAAAACTACCCATATCACATCAAGCGTGCCTATAAAATTTTAAGAGTTCTCTCTATTTCTCCAGGATCCCATCATCAGATCCAAGTTATGTTCAAACAAAGAAAATATAATTCAAATCGGTCCCGCCATCTTCGAGTAATCGGAGAACATAGAAAAAAGTTTTGATAAAAGGTTCCGACGAATTGAGAACCTCCTCCCTTTTGAAGTCGGTTAAAAAGGGTGAATACACAACAAACAAATCTAATTAATCCGTCAGTTAGATATCAAAAAATATTTGAACCGTATTTTTCTTTTGTTACGTAAATCAAAATTGACTAAGATACGATACTTTTGGAATTCTCAATACGTCACGCCATGGTATAATTTTTAGAGCGTTCTGACGTCACGAGCCCCCCACTCCCGAGTTTTGATGCGTTTTATCTGTGTCGATATATTTTCCAATACTTTGACGGACTAAATAGGTTTGTAACTTTTTATACTGTCGTCATAACAATTTTTCAAGTGGGCGTAGATGGCCCAATCGGAAACTTTTGGGAAAAGCGAAAACTACTCAAAGGGGTGAGCCCGATTTTGATGAAAAAGATTAAATTTCAGTTTTTTTTCACTTTTTTTAATAAAAATGTCCTTGATTGATGTCAACTTCACAATATTATGCTAATTTCAAGTTTTTACTTTACTTTTTTTTACGGTTGAAGGCAAAAGAAAAAAAACAATTGAAATTAGAACTTAAAAGTGTATTGGCGCCAATAGTGATTTTTTTTTCGACGTTTCGTACCATTTGCATACCATCCCCTCTCGTTGAGAGGAGGCTGTGTCCCCGCAGTGGGAACATTATAGGCTGATGATGATGATTGGCATACTGTTTTGTATTTTATCAGTCTTCAATTTATCTGTTTCAGGAGTAACAGTAGGCGAAGAAGACGATCTCTCGACTCCCGACGAGAAACTTCTGGGCAGATTGGTCAGAGCGAAGTACGACACCGATTTCTATATCCTGGACAAGTACCCCCTGGCGGTCAGACCTTTCTATACCATGCCTGACCCTAACAACCCGGTGAGTAGACTTTAGATCTCACTCACTTCATCACTTCTTCTCAGGAACGCGTGGAGGTATCAAACTGACAAAATAATTTGGGCGGCAGTGGTGGAGGGTGAAATTAGTAATAATAATAATAAATATCGCTGGACATTAACACACAGCGCCACCTAGTGCCACACTAAGCAATGCTTGTGTCGTGGACACTAGATAGTTGATATGCTACATATATACTTTTTTGTTTGTAAATACATACTTATTATACATATAAACATCCATGACTCGGAAACAAATGTCCGTGCTCATCACACAAACATTTGCTCCTACCGGGATTCGAACCCAGGACCCTAACAACGTAAGGCAGCGTCACTACCACTACGCCAATCGGGTCGTCAAAATATAGTGTCAGAAGCCGAAGAAGAAAAAAAAGAGAATTGTTTTTTTTTCCTTTTTTGATCTCATTTTCATTATCATCGTCCCCAAAAACCACAAAAAGGACATCCATGACGAAAAAACTAAAAAAAATCGCGGCGTCATTTTGAATTTTCAATTTGACCTCATTTTCATTATCAGCGATCCCAAAAACCACGAAAACGCCTTCCATGATGAAAAATTCAAAAAATTTCGTCGGCGCCAGTTTGGATTTCCGACCAATCTTCATTAGTAGCGACTTAACCTTTTGAATGTCTTAATTAGAGACACAATGGTAAGACAATAGCTTAAGTCGAACTGTGTACTCGTAACTTAAGACATTCTAGAAGTTAAGCGACCTCAAAAATAAATAAAATGTAGGGAAATTATAAAAACAAAAAAAGTGATTTTATCATGTAATTAAAACACATGGTCACAGGTCAAGAAAATTGATTTCAATTTTTTCTGCATTTTTGTAATGTTTTTGACACTACGTGTAGAGTGCCTTGTTCCCGAAGGGAAGCCGGTGGGAATGTGCTTCTTAGGTGCCTTCGGGCCTGCTGGGCGGTCTTGGCAAATCGAGTGCCCATCCTACCAACTAACCACTATTGGTGCATCCACATCGCAGTTACTTTTTGTAGAGCAACGTTTCCAACTGTTATTTATTGTTAGTATAAAGGGTGTAAAACGCCACTTCACGAAGCCGAAAGGCACTTGTTCTCCCCATCATTGTGATCATATTTTGGTTCTACACCATACCTGGGAACCTTCTAGTTACGAAGATATGGGGGGTCAAAGTTACAACTTTTTAATAAGTTTTTTTGTAACATTTTGACTTTTAACGCCTCCCCAGCCCCCGTACTATTCAATTCCACCAGCTTAATGTTTAAGTGGGTTACATTGAGTTCTACCACAAAACGTGAGTTATACCCTCAAAAAAAAGTTGTTTCCCAGCAATAATTTTTGCGTAAAGTTACTTAGTTTGATGTACAGAATGCTTGGTTAACGGCTTTGTGATGAGGTGGTTTACACCGGGTATTAAGTAATGTTGCCTAACTGTCAGTCAACACGTGGTAACAATTGATAACATTGACAACAGACTTATCCCACGTTTAATTTGTTTGTTTTCTTCATCAACAGTTTTTGTTTTGTTTTTTGTCTTTCCTCACTTTTTATAATTGTATATATGTATTTATTGTTATATTATAGTCTTCATAATTTTCTTTACTCTTGTACCTACAGTTTAATCTCTGCATCACCCTAAGGTAGACTGGTAGAAAATGCCCAAGGCATTAAGTCCGCCTTTGTACATTAAGTGCATAAAGTTTAAATAAATAAATAAACATTGTTAGAGAAAGTTGCCTGAACATGGCTTGTAAATGCAGTGCAACATATGAAATGCTATCAAATGAAACGCTTTGAGCGAAAAGAACAGTGTTGGGTCACCGGAGCGATATCATCAACATTTTCTTGTACTTATCCTAATTAATTTGAGGTCATGTCTTTTTCCACACTTTTTTATTACTTGGCATCTCATCAGACACCTCCTTGCTTGCTATATAATTTTTATACAGTCCCCCGGATTCTGGACACTTAAAAGGGCCGCCTGCATGAGCGAATCGTGGTGATTCAACGTCATCATCTGCGTAGCCTTTTCTCAACACTGTTGGGATCGGCTTCCAGTCTAACCAGATGCAGTTGAATACCAGTATTTTTCATGGAGCGACTGCCTATCTAACCTCCACAACCCAGTTAATACTGGGAAATACGATACCACCTGATAAGACTGGTCGTCAGACTTTTTGGGCCTCCATCGTTTATTTGGTCTTCCTCAACTCTATATTCACACATTCATACTTAGAACTTTCCTTACAACATTTTCCCACATCACACGCCTATACCAAGACAATCGATTACTTAATCTATACTAATATTATAAAGCAGAAGAGTTTGTTTGTTTGTTTGGTTGAACGCGCTAATCTCAGGAACTACCGGGTCGAATTCAAAAATTCTTTTTGCGTTAGATAGTCCATTTATCGAGGAAGGCTATAGGCTATATAACATCACGCTATGACCATTAAGAGCGGATCAGGAATCAAAAACGGGGTTTTATTTTTCCTTTCGTTTTTCTCTCTTATGTGACGCAGACGAAGTTGCGTGGGTCAGCTAGTCTAACATATTATTTATTTTTTATTACAGAAAGTGTCTAACTCATACGACATGTTCATGCGTGGCGAGGAGATCCTGAGTGGCGCACAGAGGATACACGACCCCGAATTCCTGACGGAACGCGCCAAGCATCACGGTATTGGTGAGTAGAGAAACAAAACTGTCACCGTAGACACGACAGAGAGTCGACAAATCTTTTGTTCATCTGTCATTGAGTCCATTATAAAACTTAAGAAGACGGGTATTTATCGCGAATTTACCTTTAATTTAATCCCGACGTTTCGACCGGATTGCACGTTTTAGCCGTGGTCGCTGGGAGACTGAAGTATTGGAGGTACCGCGACAGCAAAGTGAAGGCGTTCATTCAACTACCCTCACTCATCTTCATAAATGTTAATTAGGGCCGGTTCACACTAGGACAGCACACTGCACTAACAGTGTCCGTATATTGAGGCGATTTCACTTGACGAGTACACTTAGTGATCACTGGATTCCAAGCTGAAGAGAGTTTGAAGCCGTCTTCGCGATTGTATGTTTAAGTATTGTAAGATGTCATTGAATCGACAAAATGACAGACGCCGTCTAGACATAACGTTGTGTGCCTTGTTCCTAAAGAGAAGCCGGCAGGAATCGGGTTCATAGGTGCCTTCCGGCCTGTACCCCACTAAGGTGAAGTAACTTTGTGGATACCCATCCACTACATACAGTCGTGTAAGGGCCAGTTTTTCAATCGCCAGTTTACTTTTATCCAACGATTAAGTTTGACATTTTGACAGTTTTTGTATGGAAACTCTGCCAAAAAGTCAGATTTATTCTTTAGATAATAGTTATCTAATTATTGAAAAATAACCCCTAAGATGAATAAAGTACTATTTCTACCACGAAACAGTAACGGGCCAAAAATGGCTGACAAAGCGGACTTCGTCTTCTTGACATAGGTTTGCGGTTCCACCAAGAAAGAGTTTAGTCGTCGGATTCCCATCCCAAAAGAGAAATGAAACAAGAACAATATTTTTCTCTCTTTTTGTCCGATGAGTTACTTCCGCTCGCCTCTTTGTTGGTGGAAAGACGTGTAAGCAGTTTTCTCTTGCGAGGTAAAAGAAGTCATTAATGGGCCCGCTACGCTTGCAGTGGAAACCGGTATTTATGGTGAACTTTATTAACTCCGACGCAAAAACGACGGGGTGTTATGACTTTGACGTGTCTGTGTGTGTGTGTGAGTCTGTACATCTGTGGCATCGTAGCGTCGGAACCGATTTTGTTTTTTTGTTTCTTGAAAATAGAATTAGTGAGTGTTCTTAGATATGTTTGAAAAAATCTGTCCAAGATGGCCGCCGCCACAAAATGTCTGATCATAATACAGGGTGGCTCATTCAAATTGGTCAGTATGGGAAAGTCTGAAACTATGAGACATACGAAGATCTGTTCTGAGGAACAGAGAGAAGGAGGGTCATCGATTTTTATAAAAAGAAAAACTGCATTCATACAATTATTTTGAAAAAAAAAAACCTACACTATTTCTATTTAGATATCTATCGATTGATAGGTCTTAAGCAGTAAATGTCTGTATGAAACATGATGTCTAAAATGAATAAAATGCATTGTTTCCACATACTTTAATCCGTGACGATTTCTACTAAATCGCACTACCCGTAAGCCGCGTTAAGAGGCCGGCGGAGCATGCGTTTTACCATGCAATACCAAAATAATATGAAAATCGAACATATTGTTAAGGTAGTGTGTTCATATTTCGATTGTATTATAGAATACGAGTATCTATGTTCCCAAATAAATATTTTGACAGGACAATGATACAAAGACGAGTCTAAGAATTGGACATTTCTATAGAAAAAATATTTTTCTCATAACTTTTGTTTAAATAGGTGTACATTCAAAATATGTGTTTGGAAACCTATATATTCTGTAATCCAATCAAAATAAATACACACTACCTTAAGAATAAAGGAGAATGACCAAATATGTATGGGCTCTGGTCCAAAAAAAAAACTGCTGCCCCCAGGGTTGACTCCATTGTGGGTTAACTTATAATGTTAAACTTACTATGTGTGCCAATGTGCATCAAATTCTAACCCACAGTTACAGACTAATTCAACAATTTTGAATGTGCAAGTGAATTTGCTACTTTTTTTCAAGTTCACGTTTCAGCTAATATCTATGATTCCGTGGAACAGATTTTTTCAGTTCCATAGAAGAAAATTAAGCATTTTAACCAGTCTTTCAAATGAGCTATGTAGTAAATCTGGGGGCAGAACTTTTCTTTTTTTTTTTTAAAATTTTGGTCCACTTTGGTAATTCTCCTTTGATTTACAAATTATTTTGGTATTACGTTTGTATAAAATTCGCTTGCTCCGCTGGCCTCTTAAGAAATTTAACTTCGTTCCAAAATATGCCTTAAAAATGTGGCCCTGTGTTTTAATTTTAAATTTAATGTAACTTGTTTTTCTTTTCTCATTTTTCAGATATCACCAAGATTGCCGCGTACATCGAGTCCTTCAGATTGGGATGTCCACCACATGCAGGTAAATACAACATATAATAATGGTTTAAATCCGCCATGGATTTGATCATCATCTGCCTAGCGTAGCCTTACCCAGTACTAACTGGGTTATGGAGGTCAGATAAACAGTCGCTCCATGTAAAATACTGGTATTCGGTTGCATCCGGGTAGACTGGAAGCCGACCCCAACATCGTTGGGGAAAGGCTGTGCAGATGTTGATATACAGACTCATTACGAAAAAGCAACGACGATCAAGCATTCTGAACATCAAACTAAGTAACTCTACGCAAAAAATATTGCTGGGTAACGACCTTTTTTTGGGGTGAAAAATCACGTTTTACATTAAAACTCAATGTAACGCACTCAAAACATTGTGCTAATGGACGCATTTAATAGGAAACGGAATACTTGTATGGAGGTATATAAAGTTAAGTTCTGACCTTTAAAAATTTAAAACTAATAATTGAAAGTTTTTTTTTTTTTTGTGAAAGTTGGAACTTTGATTGACTTCCAATATCTCCGTAACTAGAAGGTTCCCAGGTATGGTGTAGAACAGAAACATGATCGCAAAGACGAGGAGAACAGGTTTCTTTCGGCTTAGGACACTTAGGTCTATTTACACCAGAGGTTCCCAACCTTTCTGGAACCAGGGACCACTTTGGTGTCTTCATTGTTAGCAAGAACCATTAGGTTCTAGATAAAAATGGACGCTCTAACTGTCAAAATACAAAAATTTGAAAATGAGATGAATTAAGATAGTGAAAACAGGAGCGATCGAAGTGAGTTCGAAAACAATCATTTATACAGAAATAGAAATAAGTTAGTAGAATTTGACAAAATACAAACTTAAGAATACTAGGCCACAGATTATAGGCATACTTACGAATCTTGCAAGAGTGAGCGAAGCAAGCTCAAACTTTGATAGGTTTTCAATTTTGTTGGGTTGAGTTTGCATCATCTGTGCAAGTTTAAAAGTACGAATAACATTTAGCGTTTTGCGGACCATATTTAAAGCTCCTGCGGACCACCGGTGGTCCGCGGACCATTGGTTGGGAACCACTGATTTACACCCTTTATGCTTTTCAACTATTGGAGGAGTTTAGATGAATTCCATGTTTTCTTTGTGTCCAGTGATATTTATTTATAAAAAAAAAACAATTAGATTAATAATTCGTTAGAGCGATTCATTTTAGTTGAATCAAAATTAGGTAAATCAAACAGAAGTTTAATCGTCCAATATGCGTTATGAACATGATATGTGAATCAACCGTAGTTATAATGAAAATAGTTAAGATAAACTTAGGTATTATGATACGTAAACGAAGAGATACCTATTAGGGAAAGGGCAATGACCGCTATTGTCACTTACAGCAACTATATTATTTAACTATAGGAGATTATAATATTCCCGATACGACATGGGACATGTCATCTTCCCCGGGCTCCCCACCAAGTGCTTCTCTATGCTTCAGTTCCAACATGACTTGTAACCACCTAAACCACTTTATATCACTTCTAAATGCCTCGCAATACAATAGCTTGCTTAACGCTAAAGGCAAAACACTTGACCTTATAATATCGAATAGTTCCTGTTACGTAAAACTCGAGTCCTCATCTTTGCTACCTGTAGACGTATACCACCCTCCGTTCGTTTGTGATACAAATATAAATGTCAGAATTCCCCCCCTAAAAAAACAATATTTACAAAAATACAATTTTTACAAGGCTAACTATGATCAAATTAACAAAATGATACATGACACGGATTGGCCAGGCCTCCTATCACACGAAAATTCTGAAGACGCTTTATCGATATTTTATGACAAGCTCGATGAGATCATAAAGCTTCACACGCCTCTGACTAAATATAAATCTTCCAGTTTCCCAGTTTGGTTTTCACGTCCCTTAATAAGTTTGTTTAAAAAAAAGCAAAAAGTCTGGGTTAAGTGGAAGAAGTACAATAATATATCGGACTATGAAGCATTCTCCATGCATAGAACAAACTTTAAGGATTTGTGTAATAAATGCTACACCACGTATATGGAGTCGGTTGAGGACAGTTTACGCACTAATGTTAAACACTTCTGGACATATGTATCTAACAGAAAGGACCAACCAACTATTCCAGCAAAAATTAACTATGATAATATGGAATCCAACGAACCAGAGGTAATTTGTAATATGTTCTCTGACTTCTTTAACTCAGTATACGAACCTGCTTCTCCACTACCATCACAATGGCAACCGACTACAGAAACTTCTTTAGCTAGTGATATTACTACTGACTTACACTTTAGCGAGGAAAATGTGTTGAAAGAACTCAAGTCATTGGATCCCTCCAAAGGTGCTGGACCTGACGGGATACCAGCACTGTTTCTTCGGAACACTGCACCATGCATTTGTATACCGTTATGTATTATTTACAATAAGTGTATCACCGAGGGCGTGTTCCCCAACCGGTGGAAATACGCTAATATCACACCTGTACACAAGAGTGGTTCCAAAAATAACGTTGAGAATTACCGTCCAGTATCCATCCTCTCCTCCTTGTCGAAGGTTTTTGAGAAACTCGTTCATAACGAGATATACCCTTTGTTGCACCATGTCATCATACAGGAACAACACGGTTTTGTCAAACATAGATCTACTACCACAAACCTTCTATCTTTCTCTAGTTTTTTGTTTGACGGCATTGATGCTAATGAACAGGTGGACACTGTGTATACAGATTTTTGCAAGGCCTTTGACAAGGTGGATCACGAATTGTTACTTAATAAAATCGCCTTCAATGGAATCAGAGGAAACTTATTGCGTTGGTTCGCATCGTACATCACAAATCGCTGCCAGAGTGTCGTAATCAACGGATACAAGTCGAACATTACCAAGTTACCATCTGGAGTTCCACAGGGTTCTGTCCTAGGGCCTTTATTATTTGTCATATTTGTCAACGACATAGGGAAATGTTTTCAGCATACCCAGTTCCTTTTGTACGCAGACGATCTGAAGGTGTACAAATCAGTGAAAACTGCTGAAGACTGTACTCTTTTCCGGGCGTACTCGTGTCGGGGTTGGAGAACGATGTGGATGGACTTAAGAAGACCAAGGACCAGATGGCAGCGTTACATGATCGATGCTCCAAAATAGAAGACCTGCATCGCGAAACTGAGCAAAGATCTAGAATGAACAATCTAGAAATTAAGGGTGTTCCAGCGACCAGTTCAGAAAACCTGTTCACAATCGTCGACAAGATAGGTGAAATCATTGGGTGCAGAATCCCGAAAGAGCAAATAAACTTCATTGCGAGAGTACCAATGCGAAACAACGAACACAATAAAAATATTATTTGCTCGGTTCACAACAGATACTTGAAGAACGACTTCGTGGCGGCAGCAAGAAAGCTTAAATCATCTTTGACTGCAAGCAAGCTGGGTCTACAGTCTGACAGTGTCATCTATGTTAACGACCACCTGACACTTGAGAACAAAATGCTACTCAACAAAACGAAGAAGCTTGCTAATGAACGGGGTTTTTTATACACTTGGGTGGTTGGTTGCAAAATCCTCATAAAGAAGAATTCTACTTCTCCAACACATCACATAAGGACGGAACAAGATTTAAAAAAGTTTCTAAGCTAAATGCGTGTTTAAAATTGTACAACAAGTCGTTCTTGTATACTCGCACTTATTATGTCAATAGTTTGAGAATCACTGGAACTGGTTTTTTGTGTACGGTCATTAGCGGCTGTCCTTTTGTTCGCTTATCGCTCGGTGTTGACCACAGCTATTGCTCTATTGAATCATATTTGCTTGTCATTAAGGTTGTAATCAGCTTGATCTCGCTCGTTTATTTTTTTATATACTTTTTAAAATATTCATTTTCTTGCATTAAACCGAACCTACCTCCTTGTATTGAAGTTGTACTAAGATATCTTTCTGTTTGCGATGACACCTATTAATGTATTTTACCAAAATGTTCGAGGATTGCGCACAAAAACGTCAGTATTTTATCGAAACGTGTGTGTTAATAACTATGATATTATTTGCTTAACTGAGACTTGGCTTATTGAAGGAATACATGATTGTGAACTGTTTGACGACCGTTACGTAGTGTGGAGACGCGATAGAAATTACTCCAGTACAAAGCAAACTTTGGGGGGTGGTGTGCTTATTGCAGTGCGACGGGAACTTGTTAGTGATCTACGCAGCGAATGGTTCTCATCTGCTGAAGATTTGTGGATTACTATCACCCTCCACAGGAAAAAGCTGCGTGTGTCTTATAAAATGCATCTATGTGTAGTGTACATCTGCAATCAAAATCTTGGCAACTCCCAGGCAGGTCAGTTAACTCTGTTTTCCAATAACCTAGTAGACATTGTGCAGAAGCATCCCGCCGATAAATTTTTAGTTCTTGGGGATTTTAATTTACCGAATATAATATGGAACCCAGACGATGACGGCCAGTCTTTCCGGCCTGGGAACATTCAAGGTCATGTCCAGATTAATCTGTTCGACAACTTTACCGTCTGCAATTTCTCGCAATATAACTCGCATGTAAATGTGAATGGCAAAATACTAGACCTAGTTTTGTCCAATAGCGAGGTTTCGGTGACGAGTTGTGATGACCCTTTGGTGCCGGAAGACTCACATCATAAAGCTCTCTGTGTGTCTGCTGGTTTTGTTGAACTCCACACTCTCCCTGCGCTTACGCGTATTAGTTTTTTATATAAGTCAGCTGATTATACAGCAATTAACTACCGGCTCAGCCAGATCGATTGGTACAGAGAATTGAATGCGAGAACACTCCAGGGTGCCGTATCATTTTTTTACGACACGCTCAATGATTTGCGTGATTCGTATGTACCAGTTAAGACGGTCGTCCCATCTAGTAGATATCCTCTCTGGTACAAGCAGCCTCTTATAAAAATTCTTAGAGAGAAAGCAAAGCACCACTCGAAATTCAAGAAATACGGAAATCAGTGTGATCGTGAGTCCTTTGTTTTACTCCGTGAACGTGCAAAGCTAGTTGAAAGTGAAATGTTTCGCTGCTACATTAATAAAATCGAAGAAGGTATATGTAAAACCCCCAAAGCGTTTTGGTCATACGTCAAATCGAAACATCAAACCAATTCGTATCCTTCCTTACTTAAATACAAAAACTGCACTTCAAGTAACGGAGAGGATATCTGCAACATGTTTGGTGACTATTTTTACTCGAACTTTCTCAATGCTGGTAGTAGCACTAATAGCGGTGACCTCTCTAACGACAGGCGTGCGCAGGATTTTGGTATAAATTTGGGCGATAGTATTTCTGATATACACTCGGTCGAAGTTAGTGAATTGGAAGTATTTAAACTACTAAAGGGATTAGATTTGGCAAAATCTGCAAGGCCCGATAATATCCCACCTATCTTTATACACAGTTGTGCGAAAAGTCTGACTACCCCTCTTTCAATTTTGTTCAAACGATCCCTAGCTGAAGGTGAAGTACCTGGAATTTGGAAATCGGCTTTAATCACTCCGATTCATAAAAAAGGACCTAGAGACAATGTGGAAAACTACAGACCTGTCTCCAAGTTATGTATTTTCGCTAAAATTCTGGAAAAAATTATATACAAGCAGCTTTATGCTACTCTGAAATTAAGTATTAGCGACCGCCAACATGGTTTCCTGAGAGGTCGGTCTACAACCACCAATCTCATTATTTGTAGTGACTACTTGACCGAGTGTATGTCTCGTCGCACACAGGTAGATGTAATCTACACTGATTACAGCAAGTGTTTTGATCGCCTGGATCATGCTATACTCTTGCGCAAGCTATTGGCTATAGGTATCAGTGGTAACCTCTTCAGATGGTTCTCGTCCTATGTAGACAACAGATGCCAAACTGTGGTTCTCAATGGATACGCATCTAGAACTATGTATGTTCCTTCAGGAATTCCTCAGGGATCGCTACTGGGACCCCTGATGTTCAACATCTTCATCAATGACGTGTCTTCATGTTTCTCCGACTCAAAAGTTCTTTTGTTTGCGGATGACATGAAGATTCTAAGTGAAATTAGAACTGAGGAAGATGCTGAGCGTCTCCAACTTGATCTGGACAGATTCCAAGAGTATTGTGTCGCCAACCGTTTGGATTTAAATGTCTCGAAATGTTACACTTGTACGTTCACTCGCAAACCTAAACCTATTATTTTCGATTACAAGCTAACCAACACTTCAATAGCCAGAGTTAATATCATCAAGGATTTAGGCGTCACTTTTGACTCGAAGCTCCTTTTTGACACACACATCGACAACATTATTAAGAAAGCTTCTAAAGCATTGGGTTTCGTCTTGAGAATATCCGCAGATTTTAAAAATATAAAAACGGTTAAAATTCTTTATTGTGCTTTTGTGCGCAGTCACCTCGAATATTGTTCACCAGTATGGAATCCTATTTACAGTACTTACATTAATCGCATCGAAAGTATTCAAAAGAAGTTTTTGAGGTATGTTCAATATAGATCTAATATTTATTTACATAACTATCACAGTCGCTGCACAAGGTTCCATATTCTTCCACTAATTGAGAGGAGAAAAATTGCTGACATGGCATTCTTGTTTAATATAGCTAATGGTTCAACCGATTGTTCTGAACTGATTGGCAAAATTGGGTTACGTGTTCCATCCATTAGCCTTAGGAATCACCAACCTCTATATGTTCCCTCGGTGCGGTGTATTTATAGACAAAATTCTTATATGATAAGAGCTTGCAGATCATACAACTCAGTCTGTCAAAGTGTTGATGATCTTGATTTATTCACAACCAGTGTCACTAAACTAAAAAAAACATTAGGCAACCATTTCTTCAATATTCACTGACACTTCAAATGTTCTTTTTTAAATTCACTCCGAGTTCTTTTACTTTCTTTTATCTGTCTACTGTCTTTTATTCTAACCTAATGTTGTCAGTGAGAACTTGTAATTGGCCTTCTTACATTATTTTTCAACTACCTGTATCCTAGCTGTAAGTTTTCCTAAAATAATAAAATAAAATAAAATAAATAAATCTTTCGTTTATTTTATAATTTTTTACTCTTTTTTGTTTTTTCACCCCTGGCGATTATTGTTTTTTCTATATAATTTAGTTAACCCGTGGACAGTGTTGTGGGTTACATTATTATCAAAACGCAAATATTGTTATACTAGTTTTAAGTTTCCATAATGTAACTGTTTGCTGTTCCTTTTAATAAAAATAAACAAAATAAAAAAAATAAAAAATAAAACTAGCTGACCCACGACGCAACTTCATCTGCGTCACATAAGATAAACAAACTCCCCGTTTTTGCAGCATTTTTCGTTCCTGCTCCGCTCCTTATAATTGTAGCGTGATGTTATATAGCTTAAAGCCTTCCTCGATAACTGGACTATCCAACACAAACAAAATTATTAAATTCAAGCCGGCAGTTCCTGAGATTAGTGCGTTCAACCAAACAACTAAACTCATATGCTTTATATTGGTGTCGATTCTGTTGTGTACAAACTAAACTTAATTTAAACTATTGCTATCTTTTACTAAAAGGCAGTGCAAGAAAAGGACGGCTATAGCTATGCACTAAGTTAGAAATGTCAAACTAGTTTATGCCTTGCGCTTCACCGTGTTTTTAGTCGACATATTTTTACGTGCACCCTTCATTTGTATGGAAATATTAGTTCGAATTAAATTTAACAGCTCTAAATTACGTCCGTCTTTTCTCGTTTTATTAGTGAGAAAAAGATAGTGATTGCCTAAATTAAGTTAAGTTTGTGCACAACAGAATCGACACCAATATTAGTATAGATTATCTAATTTAGTTGTTCGTATCTTGCAGGCGGCGGTATCGGCATGGAGCGGGTGGTGATGCTGTACCTGGGACTGGACAACATCCGCAAGACCTCCATGTTCCCGCGCGACCCCAAGCGCGTCACCCCCTGATGTGTGCCTTCTTGTACTGACTGACCACAGATTACTATCATTAAATGTTTATTCAAAGATCTTTTTTTATTGAATTCGTTAAGGTGGAATACCAAATCAAAAAGCAATGATTAAATAAATTTAAGCAAATTAAACTCTCTTACTGGTTTTTTTTTCAATCTTGTGCGTCGAGCCGTTTTAGAGATATGGGAAATCCCAAAACGTTACCACAACCAAATCTAACTCGAGAACCATATCACACACAAATTTAGCTATTAACTAACATTTCCTACGTCACAAAAGCTATCTATTCATGTATTTGGTTCCGGGCTAAATTAATTTTTGAAAATCTGTTTTCCCAGGATAACGTTTGTGCATTCTTCCCATTTTGACATATGGATCCCAGACTTGGTCTTTGACAAGCATTTAAAAGTCCAAGTTCAAGGTTTGCCAACGTGCAATGGAGCGCAGCATCCTAGGCGTCAAACTTACCGACCATGTACGCCACACTGTGCTCCAAAACAAAAATTACTGACGTTGCTCAAAAAGCCGCCAAGCTAAAGTGGGACTGGGCTGGCCATGTCTGCCGTATGCCTGACGATCTGTGGGCCAAAATAACCACAATGTGGAGCTCTGATACAACCAGAAGGCGTGTACGTTACTCCAGCAGGAAAGTATCTCCTAGAGATATATGAGTAGAACGTATAGTTGGTGCCTTATCTGCTGTAAATGTGCCCCCACATAAAAAATGTGTGCCCCCTGTCGTTTTGAAAAAAAAACGGAAAATCGATTCTTGCTGGGGTAACGTTTTTCTAGCAGGAAAATTCTAAACGAGTGATCGGAGAGAGAAAATTTGTGCATGGCCAGAGAACTTATATGTGTGCCACTATGTGCCCCCAAAAATAAAATCTGTGCCCCTTCAGATTTTCGAGAAATTGCGTTTCTTGCTGCAGTAACGTTTTGATGAATCGTATATCTCTAAAACCATTGCATGTGCCCCTGTAGAATAAACCTACACGAGTAGCTCTTAATGTGTGCCCCCGTGTGCCCCAATTAGATTTAAGAAAACATTTATAGTTTTCAAGTTATCGCGGTTTTATGAAAACCCGAAAAAACATCGCAGCGCCTAAATGAGACAAGGTATAAGTTCGCTGAAAACTGTATTCGGTCCTTCTTGACGCTAATAATAACCATACAAAGTTTCAAAACGCTTCATGCATGCGTTTTTTAATAATCTTGCTAAAAGTCAAAACGATAGTGTCATAACTTTGACGGCAAAATACAAGGATTTTGAGCTTGATATTTAGCTTGGAATGTTTCGCATTAAGTAAATATAAACAAAAAACCAAATTACGTAAACAACGGCTGGTTATCCGACCAAATTTGAATGACTACTAAAAGCGACGGATTCATACATATCGATGACCTTCTTTATTTTACTCACTAACCGGTTCACACGTGTTGTGCCTGAGTACACTGAAGTAGAAAAGTAATAAATAGTAAAATAAAGTTGTCATTGGATTATGTTTTACTAGCCGTTTCTATGACCTTACACACAGTGACGGATTAACCCTTAATCAAATTAAGCAATTGCCTAGGGCATCACGTTTGGGGGGGCACCAGAAAAAGCACAGAAAAAAATCCGTCCTTAGGGCATCACGTCTCATATAGAGAACATTAGCATGGCCCCTGCGCAAGGATGACATGCAAAATCGTAAAGCGTTCCACATTTTTCGCGTTCCATGAGGCGGCGAGCCGCCCATTATCTGAACGTGCCCCAAAAGGTGGTAGCCGTAAAGATGGTCAGTGGTCCACAATCGCCCGCGAGGCGGCGGGCCTGCTTGCCGGATTGCCGCCATGGGATCTGGAGGCGATAGTCCCCCCCGCCTGCACGAATGGCACGCGGAGGCACTACGACGGGAGGAAACTCCGCTGCCGTGGCAAATTGCCGCTCAGCGGACAGGCCTACGGCGCGATCTCATGGCGACCTGGAGAGCGCGACTGTCGCAACCCCGTGCAGGGCACGCCACGATAGTGGCGATAAGTCCCCTCTTTGAAGAGTGGCTTGAGAGGCGCCACGGCGTCCTCATCTTCCGCTTGACGGAGGACCTCACCAGACACAGATGTTTCGGGAGGTTCCTGCATCGAATCGGGCGGGAGGAAATGCCTGGGTGTCTCCACTGCGAGGATCAACCGGAGGACACGGTGGAGCACACGGTGGAGGTCTGCCCCGCGTGGGCGGACCAACGCCGTGTCCTCGTAGCGGCGGTCGGCGGTGGCGACCTCTCGCGTCCGGCCCTTGTTCAATCCATGGTCTGGAGTGAGACGGAATGGGAAGCCGTCACCTCCTTCTCAAAGCAGTCATGCTAGCGAAGTAGGTGGCGGAAACGGAAGGGAGAGAGCCTCTCGCCCCAGCCGCCGCGGCATACGGTCCGGACGTCGGGGGCCACGTGGTGGCTACCGGCCACCATAGACGTGGGCCTGTGGACGGTTAGCTATGGGCTAGCTAGCCGTCCGTCCGTCTAATGACGACAGGCCGTGTCGACGGCGCGTTCGTGTTCCATGCGCGCCTCAAAGAGATGTCAGCATAAAAGGAGGGCCCGCAAGGCCCGAAGCCTGCCGGGGCTGCGGGACTGTTCGAAAGAGATACCGCGGCCCCGGAACGTAAAGGGCGAGGAAGGAACATGGATGGTTTATAGTCAGTAAAACTCTGACACTCCCTCCCGCTCCGCCCAGAGTGGGAGGGGTCATTTGATGATTTCCCATCCGAAAAAAAAGGCATCACGTCTCAGGCGAGGCGGCGAGCCTCCTTGCCGGATTGCCACCATGGGATCTGGTGGCACTAGTCCTCGCGAGCCTGCACGAATGGCGCTACGCCGGGGGGAAACTCCGCTGCCGCGGCAAACTGTCGCTCAGCGGACTAACCTCCGGCGTGATCTCATGGCGACATGGAGAGAGCGACTGTCGCAGCCCACGATAGTGGCGATAAGTCCCCTCTTTGAGGAGTGGCTTGAGAGACGCCACGGTGTCCCCACCTTCCGCCTGACGCAGGTCCTCACCGGACACGGTTGTTTCGGGAGGTTCCTGCATCGAATCGGGCGGGAGGAAACGACCGGGTGTTCCCATTGCGAGGATCGACCGGAGGACACGGTGGCGCACTGCACGGTGGAAGTTTGCCCCGCGTGGGCGGAGCGCCGCCGTCCTCGTAGTGGCGATCGGCGGCGGCGACCTCTCGCGTCCGGCCCGGGTTCAATCCATTGTCCTGAGCGAGACGGAATGGGAAGCCGTCACCTCCTGCTGCGAAGCAGTCTTGCTAGCAAAGGAGGTGGCGGAACGCCAGAGGGAGAGAGCCTTTCGCCCCAGCGGCCGCGCGAGACGCACCGGGTGTCACCGGCCACCGTAGGCGTGGGCTTGTGGACGGTGAGCTATGGCTAGCTTACCGTCAATCCATCTTATAACGACAGGCCTTGTCGACGGCGCGTTTGTTTATTATTTAATTTATTTAGTCAGTAAAAGTCTGACACTCCCTCTCGCTCCGCCCAGAGTGGGAGAAGTCATTTGATGATTCCATCCGTGACGATTTCCCGTACGGAAAAAAGGGCATCACGTCTCACTCTCACGTCCGTCACCAAAAACCACACAAAAAAAAGTTACTAGGACTAACTGGAAATTCGCGCGTATTAAGTTGACATAGAGTCTGACCTAGACTACTTCTAGACCTTTTGGCGATTCTAGTTAACATTCGCACAGGCGAGGATTGCTTAGGGCATCAAGTAGTCTTAATCCGTCACTGCTTACACATGATTAATTAAGTACATTATAAATAATAGACTAAGTGCTATTCCAAGGTAAGCTATCTTCTCCATTCTAAATTTCATTAAATTACATCCAGTAATATAATATGTGTGAACGAAAGAATTACATCCAGATATTTGCCATTTGCTAGCAAAAAGGACATGGCTAAATTGAAGTATGGACGACTGCCCCCGCAATGAAAACGCATGTATAAACATGGTACCTAGCAATATATAATGCTAAATAGCTGAAATTAGTATTTTGTAATTTAAAAAGGTTTTTTTTACTTTTAATATTTGCACAATCCTAAAAACAAAATCGCGCAACTCCTACGACAAAGGTACAAAAACTTCAAACAATGACATTGCTATAAACTTTTATGTAGGCGTTTTAATGTGTCTGCGACAATTTTCATTGATAATTGTGGTTTTGACTGGCGATTTTGCACTAAGGTACTTGAAGTAGGTAGGCGAGCAAACAATAAGTCCAATAAACAAGCGAGGGGTCAATGAAAATTCAAAATAAAAAGTACAACGTACAAATAAACGGCAGAGCGTTCAAACGATGTCTGACGTTTTTTTTTTCATAGAGTAGAGATGAAATCTGATTTTAAATGTAACGAAATCGATAAAATAATCGAATGGACTGAAAGAAAAAAAAAATTGTTTTTGTCGACCTTGACGGACAGAAAATATATATTAAGATTGTGCGCCTGAAGTGTTAGTAATATGCATAACCAGATACAATTAATCAATTAAGTAGTTTCAGAAAATGAATCGTTTTGATAACTGTTCTTAAATATCGATTGAAGTTCAACTTATTCGATTTGGCATTTTGGTAATGCAATATGTCTCTTCCCTAGCTGTCAGTATTCCTTGACCTTGTCAAGTCAAACCAAAACAAAGCATAAATACAATTAAGAAACTTTTTTAAGTTTATTATTTCACGAAAGTTATAAGAAATTATTAAACACTAAATAATTCATGAATTAATATTTAAATATTACTGGTTAGTGTGAGGTTCCTATTTGTGCTAGTCATTTTGGGGGCAGTCGTTTAGCCATCTCTTTTGAATGGTCCCGATGTTTAAAAAACATATAGTTCATGAAATGTATGATGAATACCTACTACTGAAAAGAGGTGGCTCTTTTTGTATAAAAATAAAAAGCTCGTATTTGTCTTTATATATATATATATATATTTATTGATAAGCCGTAGGTTAGATAAATTAACAGTAAGTTTTTCATCATTTTAAGGGGAATGCTCCAACCAAGAGAATTATTTATTTGTGATTTCAAATTTAATATTTTTAAAACTTATTCTTAAATACTGATCTGTGATTTTTGTGATGCGAATTTATTAATTATAAGTTAGACTTAGGTGAAAAACTGATCTGTGATTTAAATAATAATGACTACACAACGTGCAAATTATTTCTAATATATATACCTACGTAGGAAATTTGATCTGTGATTTGATGCAATAATTACTTTAAGAATTAAAATTAAGGGAAGAAAAATAATAATTTCCACATCAACAAGCTGTTTCATTAATATAGTCAACAGTTCACAAGGTGCGTTTAATATATTTTTTAATTAGCCCCCAAAACTTTTGAACGCAACTGTACGGACAACAGCTTAGGTATAATACGTCCAATAAAGAAGGTCATCGATATGTATGAATCCGTCGCTTTTTAGTAGTCATTCAAATTTGGTCGGATAACCAGCCGTTGTTTACGTAATTTGGTTTTTTGTTTATATTTACTTAATGCGAAACATTCCAAGCTCAATATTTTCACCGTATATTTTTGACTTAAGGCACATGATTTTGGTTTACACCTACACATCTGAAATTTAGCCAGTTCCTTGTATTTTGCCGTCAAAGTTATGACACTATCGTTTTGACTTTTAGCAAGATTATTCAAAAACGCATGCATGAAGCGTTTTGAAACTTTGTATGGTTATTATTAGCGTCAAGAAGGACCGAATACAGTTTTCAGCGAACTTATGCCTTGTCTCATTTAGGCGCTGCGATGTTTTTTCGGGTTTTCATAAAACCGCGATAACTTGAAAACTATAAATATTTTCTTAAATCTAATTGGGGCACACAGGGGCACACATTAAGAGCTACTCGTGTATGTTTATTCTACAGGGGCACATGCAATGGTTTTAGAGATATACGATTCATCAAAACGTTACTGCAGCAAGAAACGCAATTTCTCGAAAATCTGAAGGGGCACAGATTTTATTTTTGGGGGCACATAGTGGCACACATATAAGTTCTCTGGCCATGCACAAATTTTCTCTCTCCGATCACTCGTTTAGAATTTTCCTGCTAGAAAAACGTTACCCCAGCAAGAATCGTTTTTCCGTTTTTTTCTCAAAACGACAGGGGGCACACATTTTTTATGTGGGGGCACATTTACAGCAGATAAGGCACCAACTATACGTTCTACTCATATATCTCTAGGAGATACTTTCCTGCTGGAGTAACGTACACCCAGAAGGGCGACGCGGTAGACCTCGCAGGAGATGGCGGGATGAGATAGACAAAACCAACGACCAGTGGTCCACATTGGCCCTGGATCGAAGAATTTAAGTCATGGGGAGAGGCCTTTGCCCAGCAGTGGGATAACACATGCTAACAGTAACGTTTCAAACGTTACTCCAGCAAAATGTGTTTTTCTCAAATAACTTTAAAACTACAATTCACACAAATTTTGCTATTAGTAAGCAAATTGCTCCTCATGATACACTTATTATTTGTTATGGTGTCACCTCTCAAATGCACAACATTTTGACAGGGTAACGCACACGGGTCGTGGAGGTGTTTAAGGCGATTACATGAGTAAACACGTGATTTATTTGATTCATGGCATTAAACAAAACCAGAAAAATATATGATATTCTTCAGGATCAGGAAGAGGATGGAGGAAAAAGTTGGAACTTTGACCCCTAATATCTCTCCGTAACTAGAAGGTTCCCAGGAATGGACTAGCTAGAACAAAAAATAATAGGGAAGACGAAAAAAAAAAGTAATTAGTCCGTCACGTACATTATCAAAAAATATTTGACCCGTTTTTTTTCTTTTTTCACGTAAATCAAAACTGACGAAGATACGACGCTTTTAAAATTCCCAATACGTCACGCCTAGGTATAATTTTAGCTAGTTCTGACGTCACGAGCCCCCACTCCCGAGTTTTGATGCGTTTTATCTTTGTCAATATTCATTGATATACAAAAACAAAAAATAAGTGTCCATTATTTTTCAATAATCTAACTGACGGACTAAATAGATTTGTAACTTTTTGATACTGTCGCCATGCCTATTGTCGCAATGATGACGGGGAGAACAAGGCTTCGTTAGGTTTTTTTTAGGGATGCATCCGATACCGATACTATATTTTTATGGCAGATTCAACGATACTTTTCAAATTTCGCGCTTTAAAAATGACGTCTTATGGGTGTAAGACGTACTTCTACGCCATTTTTTTCAAGTTTGGGTAAACTTGAAAAAACGCCATTTTTTTCAATTTTGTGGGTATTCTTGAAAAAAATGGCGCAGAAGTATTTTAGTTTCCAAATGAGTTCTGTCGCATCAGAGAGACTATTTTCCACCGCAGGTCACACGGTGCACGTGGAGCACACGGTGGAAGTCTGCCCTGCGTGGGCAGAGCACCGCCGTGTCCTCGTGGCGGCGATCGGCGGCGGCGACCTCTCGCGTCCGGCCCTGGTTCAATCCATGGTCCGGAGCGAGACGGAATGGGAAGCCGTCGCCTCCTTCTGCGAAGCAGTCATGCTAGCGAAGGAGGTGGCGGAACGAGAGAGGGAGAGATCCTCTCTTCCCGGCCGCCGCGGGAGACGCAACGGGCGTCGGGGGCCACGTGGTGGCTACCGGCCACCGTAGATGCGGGCCTGTGGACGGCTGGCTATGGGCAATAGCTGGCCGTCCGGCCGTCTAACGACGACGACAGGCCGTGTCGACGGCGCGTTCGTGTTCCACGCGCGCTTCAAAGAGATGTCAGCAAAAGGAGAGGGGCCCGCAAGGGCCGAAGCCTGCCGGGGTTGCGGGCCTGTTCGAAAGAGATACCGCGGCCCCGGAACATAAAGGGCGAGGAAGGAACATGGATGGGTTTTAGTCAGTAAGAGTCTGACACTCCCTCCCGCTCCGCCCAGAGTGGGAGAAGTCATTTGATGATTTCCCATCCTAAAAAAAAAAAAAAAAAAAAAAAAAGGTCTCAAACAGACTTGCGAAAACGCCTTTGCCCGCAAAATTTAAGAATACTTTGTTTTTTTAGGGTTCCGTACCTCAAAAGGTAAAAACGGAACCCTTATAGGATCACTTTGTTGTCCGTCTGTCTGTCTGTCTGTCAAGACCTTTTTTCTCAGGAACGCGTGGAGGTATCAAGCTGAAATTCATATCAAATACTCAAGTCTATGGTCTCTTGGAGCTGTGAAAAAATCAAACTTCTAAGACAACGCGATCAAAAGATACTCCCGTTTATGCCGCAAATTTTCGACACTCGCAAGGGAATCAAAACCTACAGGGTACTTCCCGTGAACTCAGAATCTTGAAATTTGGTACGAAGCAACGTCTTATAACACAGATAAAGGAAAAATTGCGAAAAGCATAAATTTTTAGTTACATCATATAATAAAAATATTTTTAATAAAGTTTGTACGGAACCCTCGGTGCGCGAGTCTGACTCGCACTTGGCCGGTTTTTTTTTAATAAAAATCTTAGGTTAATTTTGATTACTAAAACTATTAATTCATTGTGTTTTATTTATTCCACCTTTCTATTTAAAATCAATAAGCGTATCGGTATCAGTATCGCCGATATTTTTATATCAGTACCTATCGGCAAAAAGGTGTATCGAGGCCATCCTTAGTTTTTTTACACCTTTTATTTATTCATCATTATTTATAAATCACTAGCTGATGCCCGCGGCTTCGTCCGCTTACAAATTATATAGTGTGTCCGGACACGGACTAACGATATTCTAAATACTTAAATATAAACTAGGTATTTTAAAGTACCTACAATTACATCCTAGACTTGGGTCCTATAAGTGTATTGGACCCCAGAAAAATGTTTTTTTTTTTTCGCATTTCATTTTTTTTTTTCAAACTTTGTGGAATTGTCATCACATTGCTTTGTAATGCAGACGGTAGACAATATTATAGCCTTTCAAATAAGCTTATTTTTAGTGTGACTAAAACTTTGAGAGATATGATTTTTTTGTACTCGCCTAGAGCATATATTTCAACAAAAAAACAAAATGGCTGGCACATCGCGGGTAAGTATATTGGACCCAAGCCTAGGTTGTAATTGTACTTTAAAATAGTTTATATTTAAGTATTTAGAATATCACTAGTCCATGTCCGGACACACTGTATAGGTAGGGTGACTGGTAATTATTGTACGACACTTAAGGCGACTAGACGAGCTAAATTAGCAACTCTATTTGTAGTGGTTCAAACTTCGTTTGAAATGCTGTTAAAATACAGTTCTAATCAGCTTGCACTACAAAGCGGTTGTTACGTCAGTCACTGGTGTAAGTTACTCCAGCAGGAAAGTATCTCCTAGAGATTTAGGAGTAGAACGTATAGTTGGTGCCTTATCTGCTGTAAATGTAACCACATAAAAAATGTGTGGCCCCTGTCGTTTTGAAAAAAAAACGGAAAAACGATTCTTGCTGGGGTAGGTAACGTTTTTCTAAATGAGACAAGGCAATGAGATAAGTTCGCTGAAAACTGTATTCGGTCCTTCTTGACGCTAATAATAACCATACAAAGTTTCAAAACGCTTCATGTCTGCGTTTTTGAATAATCTTGCTAAAAGTCAAAACGATAGTGTCATAACTTTGACGGCAAAATACAAGGAACTGGCTAAATTTCAGATGTGTAGGTGTAAACCAAAATCATGTGCCTTTAGTCAAAAATATACGGTGAAAATATTGAGCTTGGAATGTTTCGCATTAAGTAAATACAGGGTGAAATTGAATAGATGCGACAAATTTAAATAAACAATAATACGTGTTGTCAAGAAAATGTATAAAATATAAAATTAAAAAATAATTGATCAGTGTTACGAAAACCGTTAAAATAATAAAAGTATCAAAAAATCTTGCCGACTCATCGCAGTGCTCAATATAGCGGTCATTTACCTAATTTTGCCTTAATTTTTCTTATTTATTTTGCATATTACTGGAATACTGATAATTCGTACTTAAATAAAGATAATAACATCAATGGACCTATAGAAAACGATAATCGCGTAATTTTTTTTAACGATTTAAATTGTAGAAAAAACAGTTTATAATTACTATGTTACTGTAACTGAAGCTCCAGTTTCATTGTGTCGCATTAATTAAAATTCACCCTGTATAAACAAAAAACCAAATTAAGTAAACAACGGCTGGTTATCCGACCAAATTTGAATGACTACTAATAAGCGACGGATTCATACATATTAATTTCATTTCTTTATTAACTGACGTCAATTTTTTTTTTTCTTTCAGCAGTTTTTGTGTTTATCGCCAACAAACGGACAGACGCGGCGGAGGACTTTGTATTATGATAATTATATAGTGACGTCATGATTTTGTTTTGGGGTAGGGTAGGGCGAAGGTATAAAATAAAAACCGTTTAAAAATTATGAACTTGAATTATATTTTATTACAATATATAGCAAAGTATGTTCAATTTTCATTATTTATCACACTTCTCGCATAGCGATCACATTTTTACACATTTTCCTTATATCTGCACAAACTGAAAACTGTCAGTTTTTCCTGACAGTTTCCTCATCAGTCCGCACTTGACAGTCACTCTCAGCATCTTACATGATTTGCAAACACCAATAAAATCAAAAATCACTTAAAAATAACTTACATTATAAACAATCTGCGTTTCTATATTATTTCGTGTTTATTTAACTTTTAAATTGTTCATGAACAGTGTAATTTAAAATATTGAATAGTCAATAATGTGATTGATTGTCTATGGTATAGTTAGATAAAAGAAGAAAAATAAATAAAATAAATTTTTAAACCGCGAAATTTGAAAAGTTTCGTTGAATCTGCCATAAAAATATCGCCGATACAGATATATTGGCGAACCCGAAATATCACCGATATATCGGTATCGGTATCGGATGCATCCCTAATTGAAATAGGCCTTTAGGCATCACAGTTGATAATTTATCTTCGGTTGTTACCGAAGAGAAATTATCAACTGTGATACACAAAATCTATAATATTAGCTAGTTTCCACCATCAATTAATTACAAATCAATTTAGTCCGTAGTTAGAGTATTGAAAAATAATGTAGCTACACGTGTTTTTTGTTTTTGTAAATCAATGAATATTGATAAAGATAAAACGCATCAAAACTCGAGTGGGAGCTCGTGACGTCAGAACGCACTAAAAATTATACCAAGGCGTGACGTATTGAGAATTTTAAAAGCGTCGTATCTTCGTCAATTTTGGTTTACGTTACAAAAGAAAAAATACGGGTCAAATATTTTTTGATAATCTAACTGATGGACTTATTCGATTTTTTTACTTGACAAGCTTATTTTTGTTCATGAACAAATATTTTAAAAGATAAATAACTCCACGCATACAATGGTCCATAACATTTGAAATAACTTAGCCTCAATGATTACATAATTACCGACATCGATGAATATCGCTAGTGTTGTGCTCTAACAATATTTATCGATTCGACATTTCACAATACATCAACAGCACAACATTTTATCGACAAAAGCAACTTATTTGTGTAAAATATAGGTAAAACTAATCCAATTTGTTTAAGAAAAAATGAAATGCAGTTTGACATGTTTTATTTAGTAAAGTAGGTACACACCTTATGTTTTAAATATTTTTTCATGAGTTTTTATAGTTCGTTGTCCACTTTTGTATCCAATAATGTCTCAAAGCTGAAACGCATCTTCCAGGGAAGTGTGCACTTCGGTAATCTTCGTATATCTTCGGAAATACGAACAAGCCACGAAGAGAGCTTATAAAGCCATGAAAGTACTGGTTGCTGCTTAGGTTTATATGCAATTGCAAAGGGCTTGGGAGATTTTTGTATGACTCGTGTCTAGATCAACCCCCGCCATTTTTTTTTTTCCAAAGTAGCGGCTACTTTAAGGGCCTTTACTAATCTAAAGCTGGTATCAATACAAACAAGTTTTGTATGAGACAAAATGTTCTAAAGTGTCACTTTTCCGGGATATGAGGTGCTCGAAAAACCTAAGGAAAATCACGGATATAATCCCGTAAATACTTTAAGTGTGATGAGCTACCAAAGTTTAAGACCTCACTGATGGCATCTTCAGCACAACTTTGACTTGATCAGACACGCATGAAACGTGTTTCAATCGATAGCTGACATCAATACAAAAGTTTTGTATGAGACAAAATGTTCTAAGGTCAACTTTCCGAAATATACTGGAGTAGGTCACTCGACTGAGAGGAAAATTCATACAAAACGGGCAATTTGAAGTACAAAAACTTAGCTTTGCCTTTGTATGTGGTTACTCGTGATAATTTGGAAACACGAAAACTATCGGAGCGCACACCTGTTCTGGTTTAACTGTAGTATTTTTGTACGACAACAAAATATATATAACAGAATATATTTACAAGAATACAGAATCATGTAGATGTGACTTGTATCCGACACAATAGTGGTATGTATAGATAATATTTAACACGTATTCACAATATTATAAGTACAAGTTTAGGAACAAAATACAAAGAGGAAATCGTCGTGTCAAGTTATTTTCTTTTACTACCTATTAATCCTGATGTGAAAACCCATTTACTTAGGATTTTATCAAAAAATATAGTGATGCAAGTTTTGAAACCGCTTGATTGTGAATTTCCTTCGGTTCGCCATTAGGATGTAGATGTTTACTACCGCATGTAGTAAATATTTAAATGGCCGCACTCAAAAGACGATTTAATGAAAATAACTGTAATAATAAAAGGGTTGGCGACAAGAAAATCTAATTAGTTCACCAGATAGATTTCCAAAAAATATTGGATAGGCGTATTTTTTCTTATTTACGTTAAGAGCCCTCTTACAGTCCACTAGCGCCGCCAATCGAAAAAATGTCATAACTCGTAAATAGAATCAAAAATACAAAATGTGGTCTATTATTACTGTAGAAAAGGCAATAACGTCATTTTATAACACATTGTCAACACTTGAAATATAGCTGTTTAGCTAAATCGTGCATTTGTAACAAAAACGGCCGTTTATGTTTTGAATGCATGATTTATATTTTTGATTCTATTTACAAGTTATGACATTTTTTCGATTGGCGGCGCTAGTGGACTGTAAAAGGCCTCTTAACAAAAATTGGAGATTATACAGTACGTCGAAAACTCGTGTGACGTAACGTTTCGGTACACCTTTTACCGAAAAGTGACGTTACAAGACACCCCCATGTTTTTTGATGCGTTTCATCTTCGTCACTTTTTAATAGCGTTCGGCTGATATTGCAGCCAACTGCTTGTTAAAGTTTGATGAAACTAAAACACGTATCCAATAATTTTCGATAATCTACTATTACTTTTATTCAGTCGTCATCCTTATTATTGAAATTCCAAAGTATGCAGTAGTAAATTACAAACTCTGATATACCATTCTCTTTTTTTCTACATTTGTTGGACATTTCAAAACAAGAGCAGAATCACCTCAAAATCCAATTTATTACTGTTACATAGAAAAATGTATTGATATTACAAAATCTACAGTGTCTTTGAAATCATGTTACAACCATACTGAATCAAACATGTACTCCGTTATTTTTTCAAACATTACTCTATAACAAGATTCCATCCTATTTTCCGTTTCGGCATGAACTATAGAGCCGTAAGTTAACATAACTCCACATAATATATAGGATTTAATTTTCAATAACCGGCCAAATTTTCAGAGATGTTATTAAATTGTTATTTTTATCCTTTGACATTCTTATTATTTTTATGTTTTTAATTTATTCGACTATTAATTATTTTTATGTAAAAAGGAGCTATTGTTATTTTATTTTTTTTATGTTAGTTTTGTTACTACTGACGAAACCTTAGTATTGTAAAATAATTTTAAGTTTTTCTACACAATCTTTTTTGTTAAGAAATAAATGACTTATGACTTATGATGGTTTGGAATCGTTAATTTTCGATATAACGACAAAAACATTTTTTTTTTATGTTAAATTTTGTTCCTGTCCACCATTACAAAGCAAAAGCAAAACAACCTAAATAGCTAGCAGTTCGCACACACATTTGGCGGTGCATGCTCATGCGTCAATGCACTTGTGTGCGCACACAAGTGCATTGATTCCCACTGGGTTTATGATTAAGGATGCCTGGGCATTGAAAACTAATCCTGTTTATTATAAGATCACAAGATAGAATAAGGTCCATGTTCACCAAAAAGATGAAGGTCTGATTTTCTAAAACAGCTGTTTAAAACACATTTTTGTAGAGGAACATGTCCCTTATGCAGCTGTTTTTAGATATCCAGACCGTTATCTTTCCGGTGAACATGAACCTGAATAATGTAGTTCCACCTCAAGCGGAGCAGACTCATTAAAGACTTCTTTTACCTCGCAAGAGAAAACTGCTTACATGTGTTTCCACCCACAAAGAGTTGAGCGGGAATGACTCAGCGGGCAAAAAGAGTAAATATGAGCTCGCTCTGCTCATTCTCGTTTAATTACTCTTTTGCGGTAAGAATCAGACGACTAAACTCTTTCTTGGTGGAAACCTATTTCATGAAAACGAAGTCCACATCGCCTGTGGCTTCGCTTACCAAGATAGCATTTTTTGGTCGCAAAATATTTGTTTCAGTAACAAATTGACAAAGTTCCGTTATTGTTTCGAAACAATACGACTGTGTGTTTCGGTTTATATGTGTCGTAAAAGTGTCTACACAGATTGACCGAAACGTGTTTCAGTAACTCTTTGTAGTCGATGAGTCAACACGTCGTCTTTATTTTATACACATTGCGTTGAGTTTTCAACAAGCGAAGAATATTCAAGAAATTCAGTAACTTTGTATACGACTAGAATAATTTTACTGTAAAAACAAATACTTTTTTGTAAGTTTATGGATTATTTTTGATTAAATATCATACTATTAGCATAAAAAGTGTACAGTTTGATTAAACTAAAAGGTCTGGAGTCCAGAAAATGATCAAAACTAGTACAGGCGGTCGTCGACCCCAGGTCCGTAATTTTGATAGCTATTTATTTAACCCTGTAAAAAAATCTCTCAAGTCGTGGTGAAAAAGCCATTAGGCAATCAGCAAGGTGTTAAGGAATCTAAAATATGTCGATTTCAGTATGGTTGTAACTCTGACAGCTATTTAAAGCATTATTTATTAGGAAGATTCAGTTATATGCTATTTTATTTATTTACATGGCTAGATGATTCGCTTCTGGTAGGTCCACTGGTTTGTTAATGACGTAAGAATTATCTGATGTATTGATCTGGCCCCCTATTCACAACCGTTCGACTCGCTTTCGATTCGACAACTCGTATATCTGTTTTCTTCTGGCATTACGAAAACGACCGAGATAGACATACGACTTTCCGAATCGGAAGCGAGTCGAATGGTTGTGAATAAGGGGCATGGTTCCGTTGGATATAAGGTTTAGATATTATTGGCTTATTTACCCGTTAAATGCCAAAATTCCTTTTGGTGCCTTTACAACAGGAGATTTTGGAGTTATTCTGTAGGTCTGTTTTCTGGTAATCATTGCGGGAAAACGTGTTCTGCGAACTCTTACGGTTGCGTCACCAGAGAATGTCTCCCAGTTTTCAGAACCAATCTATACTATCTGCCTAGCCTTTTCCCAACTATGTTGGGGTCGGCTTCCAGTCTAAACGGATGCAGCTGAATACCAGTATTTTACATGGAGCGACTGCCTATCTGACCTCCACAACCCAGTTAGTACTGGGTACTACGATACCCCTTGGTAAGTCTGGTTGTCAGACTTTTTGGGCTACTGACTACCTGTAGCGACTGTCAAAGATCTACAAATGACAGCCGGGACCAACGGCTTAGCATGCTTTCCGAGACAGGGAGGCATATCAAGCCCTGTATTACGTCACTATCAAAGCCAGTTATTTGTGTACATTTGTAAACAATGAAGCAATGAAATTTTTTTAAGAAGAACAAAATTTTGAGAGTTTTGTTTTATTATACTTTAATAATTACACCAAGATTTCTAAAGTAGCTTTCCTATTTCAATTGGTATTTTTGATTAACCAGTTTCTCTCATAATTAAAGATTTTTTGAGCTTTTTTTAAATACAATTCACGCATTTCTTTTTAATTTACAAAATATCGAAAGTCACTGTTTTTTCATAATCTTGATATGAATGATATTTTTATTCGTCGTATTTCTAACAAATGTTTTTTTTTAAAACGTGTCTGTTATTGAAAGTTATAGTACACCCACGTTTTTTAAGTACATCTACTTAATCGTACAACCACATTTTGAAAGTCCCATGTAATAGGGGGGACCCTTTTGCCATCAACCAGGCCCTAATCCAGACTCCGTGGCTGCTACTGAGAAATTCCTGATGGATAAACCCAGTAACATTTTATCCGACCCGAAAATCAAACTTTTTTACAAAATAAAATAATGGTGTTGATTCTGTTGTGCACAAACTAAACTTAATTTAGGCTATTGATATCTCTGCCGGGGTTGCGGGCCTGTTCGAAAGAGATACCGCGGCCCCGGAACATAAAGGGCGAGGAAGGAACATGGATGGGTTTTAGTCAGTAAGAGTCTGACACTCCCTCCCGCTCCGCCCAGAGTTGGAGTAGTCATTTGATGATTTCCCATCCTAAAAAAAAAGGCTATTGCTATCTTCTTCTCTCTAATAGGAGTCAGTTAAAATCGAGAAAGAGACGGACGTAATTTAGTGCTGTCAAATTTAATTGGAACTAATATTTCCATAAAAAAGAAGGGTGCACGTAAAAACAAGTCGACTAAAAACACGATGAAGCGCAAGGCATAAACTAGTTTGACATCTCTAACTTAGTTCATAGCTATAGTTTTAGTAAAAGATAGCAATGGACTAAATTAAGTTTAGTTTGTGCACAACAGAATCTACACCAATGTTTATAATTCCAGATTTTTTTTTAATATAGTAGGTAGTTCACATTACTTTATCTAAAAAAATACTGTTGTCTAGGCGTTGGTTGCTAACAGACAGTGTTTTAACTAATATTTCGAAAAAGACATGTAATTTGAAAAAGCCATTTTAAAATATACATTTAATTTATTCTTATAAGTACATTTATTTATAGTTATCGTCGGTTTTACAGTAGTTTACAGTAAATTATAATATTCGAGTTTTTAAAAGTAACACATTTAAGTTTTCGAAGTAACATTATCACAATTATTTTTTTTAGTTTATTTTATTTACATTATAAGTACCATTAAGTTCATATTTTAGAGTTCTTTAAGTAATTAACACCAAAAGAAAACTAATTGGTGTCTGAAATCGTAGATAAATGACACTTTCAAGTAAGTAGGTATACAGGCGATTTTCTAATTATTGTACTAGAGGAAACTTCAAAATTAAGTATACATACAGTTTTGTGAATCAATCTCAAAAACAGGTGTCACAAATAGCACCAAGAATGGTTAAAAATAATTGAAGTATAGTTGTACAAGGATCTTTTGGCGTGTGGCCAGAATCTGAACTAACACACATCTTCTCTAAACAATTTCACTAATGTTTATCAACAGTGATCCCTGTCAATGTCACTCAAACGCCAAAATATCTTTGTATTACCGTAAGTAGTATTCGAGATCTAACCTTCAAAGACATTTTCCAAAACTCACTATTACATTTTTTTTTAATTCACTTTTTCTGTACACTATGGTAAAAACCATAAACAAAGTTTTGCTTATAGCCACTAACACTTGTTTAAGTCCAATTGGCACTCAACACTGGGTTCTCTACAGGATTCCAATATTTTTGCACAGGTCTCGGTCACTTTGCACAGGTTTTGGCAACTTTGCACAGGTTTTGGCCACTTTGCACAGGTTTTAGCTAATTTGCACATTAACCGAATAATGTCTTCAGGTCTTCCTCGTAGAGGGCGATGACCAGCATAATGCCAATGCCAGTAGCAAGCCCCATCAGCTGCAGTATGCACTGGCAAAGAGTACCTTCTTTGCTGTGCGAAGTACTTAGCTCTGGCATCTGTAACAAAAAAGGAATTATATAAAAATATTATTTGAATAAAAATAAAACATCGAAAAAAAACGAGAACATCCGGAGATAATGTGACGGATTGATTCGCCTGGACGGTGGCATGCCCGACATATGTCAACCGTACCGTCCTTCATATAATATAGTATAGTGTAACAAATCAACTTAAAAAGTACTGGATAGATTTGAAAAAATATTTCAACAATGGATAGCAACATTTTCAGCGAGTAACATAGGCTATATTTTATCCCCGTAACGATAAAGTCTTGTTTGTCTCTTGATGTCTATGCAACAAGGTATTCGACCTCCCAAAACATTTGCACGTCTCATATTCTGAAAAAAAAAAATACCAGTTTGCACAATCAATCATGTACTAGGTTGCACAATGTACCGCTATGTTACAGTATTAGATGCTATGTTGCACAGGTTTGTGCTAGTTCACACCAAATGTTTATAACACAATGCACAGTCCATAGTCAGACAGCACCATCACGTGTCAGATTGCACATAGTTATAGATTTATCATACTAACTACGTTGTGGAGGTCAGATAGGGTGTCGTGTTTAGACTGGTACCCAACCCCCAGAGAATTGGGCAAAGGCTAGACAGTTGATGACATTATCATATCGACAGGCGCGATATATAGAGACATGTCAGGTTGCACAATCCACTGCCAGATTGCACAATCCACTGTCAGATTGGACAATCCACTGTCAGATTGGACAATCCACTGTCAGATTACACAATCCACTGTCAGTTTGCACAATACACTGTCAGATTGCACAATCTCCTGCCAGATTGCACAATCCACTGTCAAATTGCACAATACACTGTCAGATTGCACAATCCACTGTCAGATTGCACAATCCACTGTCAAATTGCACAATACACTGTCAGATTGCACAATCCACTGTCAGATTGCACAATCCACCTCCCAATTGCACCTGACCCTACAAGTAACCTCTAGCTTACCATATCGACGAGCGCGATGTACAGGAACATGCCAGCCGCGGCCGCGAACAGCCAGCGCGTGGCTGAGGGCGCATGTCCCGCCAGCACACCGCACACCATTCCCAGTAGACAGAGCCCTGATGACAGGATGTTGTAGCAGACCGCCCGCTTTACTGACATGCCCGCTTTCAAGAGGACTGCGAAGTCACCTGGAAGAGGGAAGATTGAAATTAGATTGTTTAACGAAGTTTTTACTAGCCTTTTTTTTTTAAACGCCAGATATTTCTCCTGTATTGTGGGTGCGCTTCATCCATAGCTCGACTTCACCCACTGCTGGGTATAGGCCTCTCTTTGCTTGTCTCCACGTTCTTGTACTAGTCTCATCCAGGATATTCCCGCGACAAAATAATGTAGTTTGCCCATCCCACCGCCGGAAGACCAACACTCCTCCCAGGCCTTGGACGCCACTCGGTCACAGCTTTGCTCCTCCTGCCATTCCCGCGCCTTGCTAAACCCAGCTCCATTTGAGTTCCATTTGGGTGCGTTTACAAACATTTAAGTTTTAAAACACAAACACCAGACTCGGAACAACTACCTGTAGGTTATTACACAAATATTTGTTACGTGCGGGGATCCCTCAACACGCAGCGTACAGCCAATCGCAACCATGCCAGTTTTGTCCAAAAAGGACACTAGCGAGAATTACGATGTAAAACGTCCTTTTAGAAACCTATAGAAATCCTGAATCGCGATTCTCCGCGAGTAAAGAACATAGAAAGCCCGGGTATCAGTCGAAAACCGGTTATCCAGTTTGAAATTGACATTAAAACCGACACGTGTACCATTGAGCTACTTAAACAACAATATTTATGGGACTACATATAGTAATTAGAAATTCAAGTGCGCTTTTCATAATTTATAGCGTGAGATAATGACTAAGGTTTCAAACTGAATGTAATTTATATTTTCCTTCTTGATGCATTTCTATCGAGATCAGTCGATTCCTACGCGTCCCGTTTCACATTTTTTGTTTTTAACTAAACAATTATTTATTTTTTACCATCAACGTAACTGAGGTCTAGTGGGTCAAAAAGACACTCAACAACGCAAAAAAGTCAAAGGCAAGGGGGACATGGGACGGCAATGGGGTTCTTCCCGTCATTGCGATATTTTTTGTTCTGGACCTTCCGTTTCAGTTACGGAGTAAGTGACAATAATTGCCAATGGAATCCAACTATTCCAAAATTTCTTTTCCTAATTACAATTTTAATGCTTTCATGACCTCTGTATTATTCAGAATATTTGTGTAAAGGCATAAGGTATAAAATTAGCAGTCAATAACATACCCAATTCATGCGGCAGCTCGTGGCACAACACTGCAATGGCTGTGGAGAAACCGCCCGCTATGTTTGAAGCGAAGGCGGCACCTGGAAATAAAATATTATTTTGTCAGTACGTATATTCATGATATATAGAAGGCACAACTGTGGAGCGACTTGTAAGTACTGGGAAAGGTTGAAGATACAAGAGCGCGCGGCAGTTCACCAATGCGTTGGACAGACCAAGTCAAAACTCCACTAAATGGTCCACTCCACGAATGCACAAGAAAAGCCACAGTACGGGAGGAATGGCGACGGATTGTGAAACTTGCCACTATCCCTGATGTGACGACCACTCTGTATAGAGTGTGACGGCGAAGAAGAAGACTCATCGTTATTGATAAGGCTAGGCAGATGATGGTGATTGAGGCACTTACCTATAGCCATGCCGTCGGTAAAGTTGTGGAGCCCATCACCCATGATGACCATCCACGCGACCGATGCTATGGATGACGGCGGCGCGTGCACATGTCCATGTGCATGGGAGTGACCATGGTGGGCTCGCGAGTGTTCCCTGTAGGATAAGAACAGCAAATTATGATATAATGAGCGAGGGTCGAGCTCAGTGATGTGATCGGATAGGTCCATGACTAGCAGTAGCTGATGATGAAGTAGGAGGAAACTATTTATCGACCCAATTAATGTTGGCATCGGAGCCGTCCACAGGGGGAGTTGACAATAACGATGATGGAACAGAAATAAATGTGCATTGACATAAGCTTTCGACAAGTTTAATCACGATGAGATTCGAGCTTACAAATCTAAGAGTATTACCCGCAGATTTTTGTTAAAGTACTGAAGCTATCCTTTTATGAAGAAGTCACGTTGTTTTTTTTTTCTTATTATTTTTATACCATGTGCACTTGTGGTGTGCGTGTGCCAAATAAATGCATTTTCTTCCTTTTTGTTCTTATTTTGTGGAGATCGACTAACTCCACACTACTTCTGCTTTGGCTTTTTAATTAGACAGAAAACAACAGTAAACTTACCTCAAAATAACAGTATAACTGTCCCCATCCTTCAGATCCTTCACTCCATCTTCCTTATGTTTAATATTATTCATCTCCACCGGCTGCGACTCTGCCTTCAGCAACCAATCCTTTGCTGTAGGCTCCTCCTTACCCTCAGCATTGAGAGCATTCGAAGACACCACACTCACAGAGTTATTGTGCTTCTTTCCATGCTTCGGACTTGATGGTATACCGTCCCTTAAGTGGTGGTCATCATGGGTGTCCGTATCAATTTCGTCATAGCAGTAAGGGTATTCAGAATACTTGTGCTTGCACGTTTTCGTTGTAGGATCTCCTTTTTCGTCTCTTTTGAAAATTTTCATGAGAGTATTTGAAGTGGAGTTTTCCGCTTTTGAACCCCCGGAACAGCCCACGGTCTCATCTTTCAGTACGCGGACTCTTGTGGGGAGTTTATCTTCCTCAAGCTTCTGGCGACGTTTCCTCCACTCAACGACTACCGTTAAGCCCTTTTCAGTGAAGTAGAAGAATACTACTCCTAACATAGCTGCGAGTCCCTTCCACATTCCATCATCATGAGATGCTCGTATTTCTACCTCCGTTTGTCCATGACTGTGACCGTGGTCATGGTCTGGGCTCATTGCATGAGGCATTAGATGCAGTAAGGCATCCCCACATAGTGTACCAACTGCTAACGCTACTAAGAATTGTAGTAAATGATTATAATAAGTTTTATGCATGATCGGAATTACTGCAACTCCTAGCAAACCACACGCACTGATCGCGAATATACACAAAGATGAGTACAACCAAACAGCGTACATATTTTTCGTGTACGCCATTTCTTGAGGGACATGTACTGGAACATTCTGAGGTACTTCTGTCCTTCTTCCTATACTTGTCTCTTTGACGCATCCAGTGCGTTCTATGGATGTGTTGGCTAGCTTTTGGTACAGGAGTATGGGACATATTGATTGGAGTGTGGACTCTGTGATAATCATGTCTGAGTCGTGATTGTGGTTGTGGTCGGTATGTTCCGAGTTGTGGTCGTGGGCTGGTTTTAATCGTGTGTTCACTGTTGTGATAAGATCTGAGCTGTTCATACACTGGAATGAAGGAATAAAGAAACATTAGAAATTTGAGAGACAGTAATATTTAGGATCGTATTAGCGTATTTTTAACAATGCATTATTGCTGCCAATAGTTTGAAGATTTCAGAGATAGAATGATATATTTTTTACGCATTAAGTTGTAGTGCAAGTAGATTTTAGAAAAACACATTGGCGTTTACGAATGAACAGCTTTGAAATAAAACAAAATCAGATTTCATTTTAGATTCAGGTTCTGATGGCAATGCATGATGATTACCCACATTTTCAGAGAAATTTATATCAGCTCTGAGAAATGCTTTTCATACACATTACATAGTGCATTTTTTTTGGTATGGAAAGTCATCAAATGATCCCATCCCGCTCTGGGCAGAGCGGAAGGCAACTTTTACTGACTAAAACATACATGTTCCTTCCCTGTCCCTTTGTGTTCCGAGCCCACGATGTATTTTTCGAACAGTCCCGGAATTACATTGTACCTCAAATTAAGGGAAGCGCTTGGTAGCTTGTGAACGTACGTTTTTTCCAATTTGTAGATCAGTGTCAAGCCGTATGTTGACCATAATATGATTTGCAACCGTAACGCGTATGTATTTACAGAATTATAACCCCTACAATCATCAACACAACCCTCCAAGTTCATAAGAGTCGATGAACGTATTTTTTTTTGATGATTATATTTCTGTAACTTAATAAGTCTTACAGTCGCGACCGATATGTTTGTCAACATAAAACTTAGCAGTGCTCTGGAAATTGCAAAAAACGTAAGAAATTTGAATATCGCGGGCCAGCCTGACGCTATCACCTTAAACGACAGGATTTGCAATAAGGAACCAGAGATATAAAAATACTCACATTAACAACTTCATCTTTAACATTCTTTCCATACATATAGTCTCTGCTCTCATTATTCTCCCCGCCTTCCACCAACTTATGAAGATCCAGCTCCTCAAGCATCTTATTAAACCCCGTTAGATTCATCGTCATACTATTCGAATCGCCGTACAATCTAAAAATCTGCGTTACATATGTATCAGGATTCACTTTGACCTCCCTCTTTGGTTTCCCTTGTCTAATCTTCTGTAATTTCTGTTGATATCTCGAAGAAACTTTTCTCTCTTCATCTAGGTCTATATTTAAATGATCTACATCGTTTATATTACCATCGTAACTTAAAATTCCGTCGTTTTGTTGTCTATCTATATGTGAGCCGCAAGAATGTGCTGCACATAGGAGGCAAAACATGCAAACAGTCACTATATGTCGTGCCATGGTTATGCTTAGGCTAAATATGATTGGCTTATATTATATTATAAGGCTAATCCATTTGTTGTGTAGCGGTGTTTTGTTGGCTGCTGCTGATCTGTGGGCAAGGAGAAAGAAGTTGTTAGTTACGTCATTTTTATCACCACACAAGTACTCATACAAGAAAACATTTCTCATAGGGTCGCAGAATAGGCGGTCTTATCAATAGGCTAGTTTCCACCATCAATAAATTGCAAATCTATTTAGTCCGTCAGTTAGAGTATTGGAAAATAATGGACACGCATTTTTTGTTTTTGTAAATCAACGAATATTGACAAACATAAAACGCATCAAAACTCGGGAGTCAGAACTCACTAAAAATGATACCAAACAGTGACGTATTGAAAATTTTAAAAGCGTTGTATCTTCGTCAATTTTGGTTTATGTGACAAAAGAAAAAATAGGGGTCAAATAATTTTGGATAATCTAAGTGACGGACTTATCACATTTTTTCAGTTAACAAGCCTATTAAAGCGATCATCACCTTATCCCAACTATGTTGGGGTCGGCTTCCAGTCTAACAGGATGCAGCTAAATATCAATATTTTACATGGAGCGACTGCCTATCTGACCTCCACAATCTAGTTAGCAGTGGGGCGATATCCTTGGTTTTAAGACTGGCTGTCAGAATTTCGGGCACTGTCTGGAGTCAGGACCAACGGCTTCCGAGGCACGAAGGCAACTCGGTACGTAATAGGCTCTTTTCGTAATAGAAGAAATGTTCCAAGAATGTCTTGGTATGCAACCGTTGCGTCTTATGATCTAAACATTGAGCAAAAAGCCTCAAACCAACCGACCTGGTCAACAGTTAAAACCAGGACTTAGGGACTAGCATATCAAAAGGCCTATTCCATTTCCGGAAAACACACTAGAAGTCTAGAACACTAACTTTCAATAAAAAAAAACACTCAACTATTCGAACTGATGAATGAAACAAGATAAAAACTACAACTGAACACTAAATAACTACCTACACTCACTAAAACAGAAAATTTAATGAAAACGAACTAGAAAACGTACTAAATATATAGAGACTATTATCCTAAACTTCAAGGGTAGAATTGACGACATGTTAGCATTACAAAAAAGTTAATTATATTGATAAGGACACGTGTTTCTTGGGCATTTATGGTTTTTAATCATTAATTTCGGCGAGGCTTGCGTTATCTTGTGATTTATGTTTTAGTTTTTAGGGTAAGGGGTCAAAGATGTGGGGTATTGGGGTTGCAGCAACCTAGGACCAGTAGATAGCTTACGTGTCGAAACTGACTGTATTACTGTCAAATGTCTCGTTGATGATGGCGCGTGTGTCGGACCATTTAGCTCCCTTCAAAATGGTTGAGCTGAATGGTGCTGATCCATGCGTCATGTTCGTGAACGGGCGCATCTCTTAGTTGCCATGGCTTATTTGAAAGAACTATTTTGTTTTTACTATGGACACTTTTAACGTGCACATCTTGCTACATTGTTCTCACATAATTGACCTTCTCAACATGAATGATGTAACCAAGATTTTGTAACAATAATTTGATTTAAAAGAGTGTCCATGGAGTTTCTTGCCCGTTCTTCTCCATAGAGATCTACGTTAGGGAATGGGCAACTACAGTACTTTCACAGTTTTTATGTCTTGTGACTGGGACTGTAGCTACATTTAATTTTCATCTTTGTTTCGACAATTCAAAAGTGCCTGTTATTGGCCTACTTGAAATAAATGCTTTAATTTTGATTTTTGATTGTGACTTATATCGAGGGAAGTGGAAATTAAGGTTTTTCCTACTCCTTCGCTATACTTTTCTGCTTAATTTCGTTGCGGAATCGAAGACAGTTAAATTCTTTGGACTTCGTCGAGCTTCACTGCCTCGGCGCTTTTCTGGCGGTCGCCACTGTTGATTCTGGCGCACAGGAGTTGCAGTGTTTGGAAATAGTGAGGAGGGCTTGTGGCAAAAAAAAACATGGAATTCGAAGTTTAAAATATCGATGTACCGTATTACATTGGCGTTTGAAAGTACGACTTACGTTGAAGTAAACCAAATATGCTTATGATAATTGCCTGTCAAACCTTCACAAATAAGGTCCATTTTCACCAAAAAGATGAAGGTCTGATTATCTAAAACAGCTGTTTAAAACACATTTTTGTAGAAGAACATGTCCCTTAAACAGCTGTTTTTAGATAATCAGACCGTTATCTTTTCGGTGATCATGGACCTAAAACAGTTACATTCCTCTTTGGCCCGATGAGTCAACCCAATCGATTAAATTGACGTAAAACAAAATTTATGTCTATTGGATAGTTTTTTTCGGCATTGCGTCTTAACCTTGTACTAGATAGTTATTGTTGGATGTTTGTTCCGATTATGACTTGTTAATACTTACCTTTTATTTGTTTGTTTCAGGTTCTGGTTTTTTCGATCCCTTTTAAATCTGATTTTTAAGTTTCCGGTTAAAACAGTGACCTTCTTTCTCAGTCGGAGCTATCAAGGGCTTGAAGAGGTTTATTATGTCTTAGGAAGTAGTACAATTTAACTACGACTATCAAACGATTACAAAAACTGATAACTTTATTTATTTCTTTATTTTTAAACACTGTAAATTAATTTATATATTATTACACACGTTTTGTGCATAATGTCTTAAAAAAATATATCACCGCTAACTGACCCACGCAACTATGCTCGAGAAAGTTTGATTATTTCTCCAGGCAGTGCTCAAAATAAATATCTTTTTTTTTTCTCGTATTATAGTGTTACATACTTACAAGAAAAAATGTGATAGGCCTTTTAAGTCATAAGTACTATGAATCAACTCTTATAACAATTTTTACTTACATAACAAATCTCTCGGCCAAAACTGAGTATTACAACATTTTGGCTTAAAACGACCATTAACTTATGCACAATGGTCGCAATTCGCGTGCACCATAACCACGGTACGGTAGCAAGCGACACAAACATCTTATGGCAAGCTGCCAGCGAATTACGACGTTATTGACAAGATTTCACGTTGATAGCAAAAATTTTGCGGGAATCGTTAGAATTTTGAACTGAAAAGAATTTGTGTTTGTTGATTTTATTGATAAGTTTGATTTTTATGTTTTGACAACTCTTGAGAGAATTAATTGAATTTTAGCATATTGAATAACTAGCCGATGGCCGCGGCTTCGCCTACGTAAAGTTATAATACCAAAAACCTGTCTCTTGAACCACTATATCTATTAAAAAAACCCTCATCATCTAAGCATACATAGGGACAGACAGACGCGGCGGGAGACTTTGTTTGATAATTCAGAGACTCATGGACAGCATAAAAACCCTGACACCAGGTTAGGCACTAACCACACGATAAAGAAGAGTTAGGTCCATTTTCACCGAAAAGATAACGGTTTGATTATCTAAAAACAGCTGGTTCTAGGGTGAAGTGGAACTGGGCTGGTCACATCTGCCGCATGTCGGAGGAGCAATGGGCAAAAATTACCACTCAGTGGATACCAAACAGCTGGAAACGACAACGCGGCAGACCCAGAAGGAGATGGCGGGATGAGCTAGACTCTTTCGCAGGATTAGCCTACAATCGCATTAGATCGCGAAATGTAATAGGACTATAAAGGCTTATCTATATTATAAAAATGAAACCCGTTTTTCGTTGTCACGACATAGCATGAAAACGGCTTGACCGATTTGGCTGATTCTTTTTTTGTTGTGTTTGTTATTGTCAGGAGAAAGTTCTTATGAAAAAAAAAATGTAGTAGCAGTAGGTAGCTTTTTCCCTCTTATGTGACGCAGACGAAGTTGCGTGGGTCAGCTAGTAATAAAATAATAAAGGAACTATACTATCGGTACAAAGCCGAGCGCATCAAATCATCGCCACGATTACTCAGCGGAGTTGAATCAATTCGCCACAAAATCGACAATTGTATGCAAAAACGTTTATACCTTCAATGGTTTATGTTTTATTCAAAACTTATTATGTGTTGAGTGCTGACCTCTATTTGGAAGATAGGATGATAAATAAATATCGCTGGACATTACCACACAGCGCCACCTAGTGCCACACTACGCAAAGCGTGTGTCGTGGACACTAGATAGTTGATATACTACATAATATTTTTTTTTGTTTGTAAATACAAACTTATTATACACTAGCTGACCCACGCAACTTCGTCTGCCTCACATAAGAGAAAAAAACGAAAGGAAAAAAATCCCCGTTTTGGCAACATTTTTCATTCCTGCTCCGCTCCTAATATTCGCAGCATGATGTTATGTAGCCTAAAGCCTTCCTCGATAAGTGGACTATCCAACACAAACATATTTTTTTTTCAATTCAATTTGAACCAGTAGTTCCTGAGATTAGCGAGTTCAACCAAACAAACAAACAAACTATAATATTACTGTAGATATAAACATCCATGACTCGGAAACAAATGTCCATGCTCATCACACAAACATTTGCTCCTACCGGGATTCGAACCCAGGACCCTAAGAACGTAAGGCAGCGTCACTACCACTACGCCATTCGGGTCGTCAATAATAATTTTGTTGTTTTGACTAGACAAAATAAATAAAAAACTATTACTGACAGGAGAGGGTTAAGCCGTACTTGCTTAGGCTGATCTGTGGATGGGTGACTACCCTTACATACCGGGTTTCCTTCGTGCCTCGAAAAGCACGTTAAGCTGTTGGTCTTAGCTATCATTGAGAGTTGTTACAAATAGTTAGTGGTCTAAAAAGTCTGACAACCAGTCATAGACTTTTTATTTCCCAGTACTAACTGGGTTGTGGAGGTCAGATAGGTAGTCGCTCCATGTAAAATACTGGCATCCAGTAAGAAAAGAAACCGACTCCAACGTAGTTGGGAAAAGGCTTAGGCAAATGCAGATCGTTTAGGCACAGAATGTCCAATCCGCAAAATGTCCAGCGGGCGAACTGTCCTATTCGCAAAATCTGCTGACACCTAAAAATAGTAACCCACTTACTATAATATGACAACAATTTTTCCACCTCAACTAAAAATGCTTTTTTCGGAAAATTGGGTAACTAACACGACCGACGAGTTTCGACCTCACGAACATTTCGAGGTCGTGTCTAATAATAACAGCCGCTCGGGTCGATCATTAGGTTAAGCCGTGCTTTCTTAGGTAGGCGGTGGATGGGTTGACCAGTCATTTGTAGATCTTTGAGAGTCTTTACAGGTAGTTAGTGGCCCAAATAGTCTGACAACCATTGTGTCGCATTACCCAGTACTAACTAGATTGTGGAGGTCAGATAGGCAGTCACTACAAGTAAAATACTGGCCTCTGGTAAGACTGGATGCCGACCCCAACATAGTTGGGAAAAGGCTAGGCTAGATGATGCATTCGGACAGTAATAAGACAACACGCACACTGCCGACTGGCTGTCTAAATATAAAGAATCATGCGCACGCGCAAGTTCAAGGCGTAGAAAGTGATCTACAATTAAGATTTTTATTACAGCACACGCGTATACTTTACGTCATTTGTGGAAAAAAAATAAAAATGTGATTCAACGATGAATGCCTCGGAGAAGTTGAAGTTTCTCTGTATGGTTTTGTGTACAGTAACGGGAATGATTTTCTTTTTATAGATTAGGGTTATAAATGGGACGATGCTTGCTTTTTGGGACAAGCTCGCCGAACTACGTGTATTTAGAAACAACAGTGGCAACTCAGCTTGGCATAAGTCTCAAAAAACGATTCACCATCCCGCAACGAATTCATCAGAAAAGAAAATCAGAGGGCGGGGAAGTAAGAATAACATAGCATAATCCGCCTATAATGATCCCAGTGCGGGTGCAGACACAGGCCTTCTCTCTAAAACAGGGAACAGGCTATAATCCACCACGCGGGCCCAGCCCGGGTTGGTAGATGTCACATGTCTTCGAATTGTTGGTTCTAGAGCCTTCACCGTTTTGAGAGCAGTGGTGATGAAATTAATTACACAAAGTAATGCGCCTGCCTGGATTAGAACCCACGATTTGCAAATCGGAGTCGCAACTACTGGGCCACCGTTATAGTGGGAAATGTTTTTTCATTAAGGCGCTTAGACAAGCTAAATTAGCAACTCTATTTGTAATGGTTCAAACTTCGTAGAATAAAGTTCTAATCAGCTTGCACTACAAAGTGGTTGTTACGTCAGCCACTGCGGGCCAAATAGCGCGAAATGAGTTGTTTCGATCGATTTCCAAAAAAAACTATTGATTGGATTAAAAAACTAAAACAGTATGATACTAATATATTGCTTGTAGAATTATTTGCCAAAAAATCAGAATGATCGCATGCATATTAGTATGTTTTTTATTGTTTGAAAGATATTTTTAGAGATAAGTTCGTGATTTATTTGTATCGAGCCAAATTAATTGTATGATGTTTTCAAAACAGTATCATGCTAGAATATATCCTGAAGAATATCATATATTTTTCTGGTCTTATTTATAGCAGTGAATCATATACTTTTAGTAATTATAAAACTCGCGTTTAGCACATGTAATCGCATAGGTACTACAACTCCACCAGATGGCTATGTACGCCTGCAACCTGCAATACCAGAATCATCATAGATTTGTTCCACTTTCCCGGACAAGATCCTACACAAACTGCAGTGCCCGCTCGCCAGATTGATAATTGTTACGATGACGTCACAATTGCGATCACCGATCAATTTCTAGGCCTTGTAGAACGTACGTGCGGACACGTGAAAGTGTTCTACATCTACATACTGATTTGTTGGGTAAGTAAAGCACGTTTCTGTTGGTAATGAATAAGAATATTATTATTTTTAAGACAAGTAAAGTGGTCTCATCATCAGGCTACAGCACTCCAGCCAGACATAGGCCTATTCAAATGCAGGTCACTTAGAACGATTCTCAGCTACTCTCATTCAGTTTCTACCAGCCAGCCTCCTCGTTTGCGGAACTATTCGGGATAAAATTAAAATACAACTGATTTTATCGGGACTTGAAATTTTCGGGCTCAACCGAAATTATTAATTACGAGAGAATCGCGAGTGTAGAAATCTGTATGGGATAAATCCATAATCAATCATCTCGATGCAAATCGTTAGCTACAACTTTATCAAAAACAAGGAAGGTAGTATTAAAAAGTCACAATACTATTTTAAAACATAATTTGTATTAAAAGTAGGTAGGCATTTCAACAATGAAACAAAAAGAGAAAATAATCTTTTCCATTAAACTCAAATAAAAACCTTGTTACCAACAGTTAAAAAAAAGACGGTAAATACCGGCCAAAAACTGTGAACGGAAAATGAAGAATAATTATTTGACAGCACTTCTTTCCTTAATTCAAAATTTACGAATTCTGACAAGTCGGGTAGTCTACCCTTTTTTACCGAAAAAAAAACAAACGTAGGTATCTACCGTCAAATCAAACAAAAAGGTTGTAAAAGATCTGTCAGCATTAAACCGATGTTTTTTACGGTCAAGGCCGAATTTTATTTATTCGTCGCTACCACCCAAGGGCAGGGATGATACATGAGGGTGTATTTAGGGGTTCAAAGTCATGGCAAATCGATTTTAAACCATACTACACGGAATAAGGAAGTGATATTTTTGTTGGAGGTTTTTTGGTAAAGAGTTGACAGGTCAGACCCGTTTCGAACAGAACTGTCGGAAGCCGTTGCATTGGAAGGCCTCCCACTAGGTGGACCGATGACCTGTCGAAGGCTGCAGGAATCCGTTGGATGCGAGTCGCACGAGACGGTCAATCTGGCGACACTTGGGGGAGGCTTATATCCAGCAGTGGACGTCTTTCGGTTGAAATGATGATGAGACGGCTAAGAATGTTGGCATATACCAAAATAGGTAAATAGGATACACTGCATTCCTGGTTGTAGATTTTAAACCAGTCCCAAAATAATACATTTATAATCTAAATATCGTAGAATCACTTAATTATTCCCAATATGGGATGAGCAAATTGCCGTTAATTAGCCACAAATCAGCTACTGAGAAATTTGAGATGGATCCTTCTTGGCACCACCTTGTCGTCAAAATTGCAGACTTCCCCTTGACCCTAACAGTAAGATAGGGTAGTGGGGTCAACAAACGACAGCTTTGATATTTCCCGTTGACCCCATCAGTGGGGCGAAGCAGTGGGGGTTAGCGGGAATACACCTTAAAAAGGAGTTTCGCAAAACAAGGCTGCTCCAAGTGTCCTACACACATCTAGTTATTGAACTTCCAATTCTAACGGACATACTCGTAAGTACACAGACATACACTTCAGTTTTCTACGTACATATTAATATGAAATGAATTTCTACGGCCTTGGGCTGCCCCAAAAATAGTTCATACATAAATAACTGCTATCGATTGAGCGCCACACTTGAAACTTTATGGCTGTCTACAACTAGACAAGGATAAGTAAAAGTAATGGCGTGGTAATGTGCATTAAAAACGTATCATAGTAGGTCTGAATAAGGAGCACATATCTTCGCGATATGGAACGGATGAGATAAAGTGAATAGCGAATCTCTAGTTAGGATTGGCTTTAGACATGCACAGAACCCGCGCCGCCTTGAGACAGATTAGATGAAGGGGTCTATGTCGGGAAGAAGTTCCAGTGAAGTAGCACAGATAACCACGCAAGAATTGACAAATCAAGCAAAAGAAAAAGGTGAAAATTGGGTCATAAAACCTGATAATCCAAATAACACGGCTTTTCGCAGGTATGCGTACCTGCGAAAAGAATCTCAAATCATCGAAATCTTGCGCTTGTATGGATCTAGAAGGTACTAAATTCATGGTAAACTTAAAGATGTTACTGTTTTACGGTTCCTTACACCGTGTAACTTACTCTCACTATTAAAGATGTAGCACAAAGAGCCGGTAAGCTCAACTGGGACTGGCCTGGCCAGGTCTACCAAATACCCAATGAGCTGCGTGCCAAAATACAACATGTGGAGCCCTGACACAGCCAGAAAGCGACGCGGTAGACCTCGCAGGATACGGCGGGACGAGCTAGACAAAACCAACGACCAGTGATCCACGTCGGCCCTGGATCGAAAAATTTGGAAGTCCTGGGTGTGGTAGTGGTAACACGGGCTAACAGTACACTAATAAAGACGTATCCGTTTGACACAGTACACATAACCTCTCCATTTTTTTCTACTTCATGTACTACGTATTTAGGTGAACCTTGAGTGCTTGGGGTGTCAGAAATACGGTGCCGGCGATATCTCCGACTTGAACTTGTGTTTGATACGTATTACGTAGGTTTCGTATGGTATAAGTAGGTCTAATAAACTTTGTATACAGTTCTTGGTTGGTATGTCAATATATATCCGAATCATTTTATTCCATTACGTTGTCCAGTGACGAGTCCTTCAACCCAGCATTTCCATTTAATAGGGGTGCCTAAGGGGTGATAAGTGGACATACACAGTAACATACGATTTATAGTGCCTATGTCCAAAAACTGTTTAGATGTCCTGGAATTACCTAAGGCAGTGGATCCATCGACATGGTTTCAAACTTTCAGGGCTGATATTAAAAAATAACACCGGAAAAGAAGAAGAACGTGAGGAAACCAGAATTTAGTCTGTTATCGCCAACAGGAAGTGTACGTTGATGATCAATGTTCATCATTATCATCATCATCCACTGCTAGATATTGGACTCCCTCAAGTGTAGCCACATTGCCCGGTCCCGTGCGACTCGCATCCAACGGGTCATTACGGGCAAACTTCAATGTTAGTTTTCTCCGTATCAAACCATAGCCTTTCAGTAGGACAACCGACAGACCTATTCGAACTCCTCCAAGCCATAATTTATTCAAAGAAACATTCTTATTTACACACAACTAGAATACATAATAGCTTATATACTGTGACGTACACATTACGAATCTTAGGAGACCTTGGGCTATGTCGCGCTTGCTTAATTCGAGACGCCTTGAACTCGCTCGGACTGTACTGTACGGTCAATCGCACTGCAATAGTAACGTTTACACGAAAACCAACATTATTGTTCCTTAACAATAAGTTTGGTTTGCAATGGTGCTGTTTATGTCTAAAATATGCGATTTTATTTTTATGACTACTGGAATAAGGTCTTGTATGCAGTGTAGCCCAAAGAATTGCGGAACAAAGTGAGCAGAGGGCATATTCCTTGCAGAAGGGATGATAGATGAGTTCAAAAGGTTCTGGAGACCATGTGTCTGATGGCTCAGGGTTGGAACTTTGGAATTGGAAGGCTTCTTACAAGGAGGACAGATGACATTGTGAATTACATACAATTCGCTGCATGTAAGATGCATTAGGGGGTTGATAAGGCGGAATTTGCGGGAGGCCTCAGTAGACATTTTTCGGTTGATGACGGATGGGAAGTGGCAGTAAAAACATACAAACTAACTGAATTATGAGGAAATGGCTTTGAATTACTTTTTTCAACATCAGACACACCTAAAGATCACTAAAGCATGAAGATAAGACATTCACAAACGAATTTCCTTAACAAAAAACTTCAAAAGAAACCAAACAAATTCACTCAACAAAATCGGAAGGTAAAACTTTTTTTCTAAATGAAAAAAAAAAGTTTAGACTGAAAGCCGTCACGCCCGAGAAAATAAACAAAATTAAAAAAAAGAATGCCAATACAAACTTCCTTTGCCTAAATAAAAAAAAGTTGCGAAATACATCGGAAGGAAACGAGATAAAATAAATTGATTTAACGTGTTGTTGTATCGATTAGCTTGTTTGCTTATTCGATTATAAGTATAAATCGACAAGTTTGATTTGAGCGCTCGAGGTGTGTCCCTTTGATAACAAAAAGGAAGAAAACACTTGTTGAGCGTTTCTGAGCAAATAAACATTACTTATCTTCTTAGGGAAAATTGAGTAATTTATAACTTTTGAAATGAACATATTTAATTGAATTTCATAGCTACGAGCATCTACAATCTTGATTATTAAAAAGGCGAAAAGTTTTTTGTATATCTCAGGTTTGCAAAGAGGAAAAGAAGTGTCAAATTAGTCCATATAGGTAGCTGGTGCTTGGTGCTTTGTCAGCGATTCGTCAATTTGATTTAAGATGAGTATTGCAAATGGTTCGATGTATAGTTTTTTCAAACATTATCACCAGACCAGGCTTACCTATAACAAAAAGGTACCCTTCGCTACTGGTATTGACAAAGGACAAACATCCTCATCAGTCATGACCAACAGTGGGTCGAAGAACGAACTGCACGGTACGAACCAAGGTCGTTGCTTGAGATCATCATCATAATTTCAGGCCATAGGCCTCCCCCAAGTGTCGCCACATGTCCCGGTCCCGTGCGACTCGCATCCAACGGATTCCCGCAACCTTCATCAAGTCATCGGTCCACCTAGTGGGAGGTCTTCCAATGCATCGTCTTCTGTCTGCTTTAGAATAAGAAGTTCTATTTCCCTTTCATGGAGAGGAAGCAGATAGTGATGATGATAATGATGATTTGCGAATTATTCATTTTCATTCTATAAACAACATTTTATAGAGTATGCTATAGAGTATGAGTAGAATATGCTATCTCCTCCAATTTATTCAAGTAGTCAAGTACTTACTACGATAACTTCACTTCATTATATTCTAGAATCGTTACAATATTCGTTATCACAAATATGTTATCAGTAACGGAATCAAAACAAGGTGATACCACAGATAACGGGCACAAGTTTCGTCTCTTTACCTGTCCTAGATCAAGTCACGTTTATATTCTATGTTTAGATATGACTCGCTTTAAAACTACATGTAAACGAATATTGTATTGTAAACAAGAAACCTTCCGACAAAAAAACACATGCGCGACGCGGCGACGTTTAGCAAACTCGAAATAAAAACATGAGTAAATAAATCATGAAGTTTAGCGTGCGCCATATTGAATTTCCTGTGTCGTTTACTCGCTTAGGCTAGTAAACAGAAAACCTAACGACATCTATTTTTTAAAAGTGGTTCAGTATTTCAGTGGTCATTCTAAGATTTTTGATAATGATTTGGTATTTTTCTAAAAATCTATTTACTTGGGCTACGTGTTTTCAAATCCAGTCTCATTCAATCAAATCATTTATTTCGAGTAGGCCAGTTACAGGCACTTTAGAAATATCAAATCAAAAATGAACACTAAATAAAGCTAAAGTTCCAGTCACAAGACATAAAAAATGTGAAAATACTGTAGTTGTACATTAGTAATGAGACTGGATAATATCTTCGGAAGAAATTAATTTCCATCAAAATCGCACATTTCTTGGACAAGTGACAAAGAAAATACTCATAAATATTTTCACCGTCATTTCTGACCTAATTTAATTTCACAACAAACTTCGAGCGTCGCATATCATGTTGTTCAGTTACAATTCACACTCCTTACATTTTAATCGGTTAGTTAGTCGAGAAAAACATCGATAAGATTTTATTGGGTGTACTATAAGGTAGGTAAGTACGGTCGAACAAGCTATTTGGTTTACACTTTACAATGTATTGTGTGGGTTAAACTGTAAACCAATTAGCTTGGTCGACCGTACACGGCGACACATTAAGTTATACATTTCAATGAATACATGACCCCGCTTTGTTTGCAATGCGCAAAACCTGAAAACAGTTTGATTAGAATCACTAGCAGAATCAATTGAACCACTTTTTAACATAGGTCACATTTTTCAAAAAATCTTCACCCAGCCATCAAGTGCGCAAACCCGCCAAAATAGGTAAAACACAAATGGTTGTCGTCCAATTTAAATGTTCTCATACCCGGGATAATAAGTTCTTGCCAGTAAAACTAAAAACAGCACATAAAACCTTTAATTTTTTCTCAGAATTAGGTCAATTGAATTAAAAATCAATTGGGGGTGTCTGAGGTTTCGCGCATTTAACGTTACACGTTGTAGATTTTCTGTGCTATAAGAGATCAGCATAAACTGGTTTTGTGTAGCTTGCATCGCCGTGTGTACACCTCTGCTTCACCGTTCCTGGATATCAGGCTTGATGTTATGTTAACATCGATAAGTTAACGCTAACTATTGGTTACATAATACTCGTGAGCGACCTTATTTTAAAGGGTCAATGGACTTTAATCACGTGTCGGGGCTAATTCCAAAGTGATTGAGTATTACCGACAGTGTTTAATATTGATTGACGTTTTCTAAATTGAGTAATTTAATTTTAGGAATTACCTATATTTTTTTTAGATATATTTTCTATTTATGATACAGTGCGTCGAAAACTCGTGATCTTTGATACGTTTTATCTTCATCATTTTTTATTAAGGCGCTTATACGAGCTAAATTAGCAACTCTATTTGTGGTGGTTCAAACTTCGTTTGAAATGCTGTTGGAATAAAGTTCTAATCAGGTTGCACTACAAAGTGGTTGTTACGTCAGCCACTGCGGGCCAAATAGCGCGAAATGAGTGGTTTCGATCAATTTACAAAAAAACTATTGATTGGATTAAAAAACCGAAACAGTATCAGACTAATATATTGCGTGTAGAATTATTTGCCAAATAATCAGAATGATCGCATGCATATTAGTATGTTTTTTATTGTTTGAAAGATATTTTTAGAGATAAGTTCGTGATTTCTTTTAATCGAGCCAAATTAATTGTATTAGGTTTTCAAAACAGTATCATGCTAGCATACAGGGTGTAAACCACCACATCACAAAGCCGTTAACCAAGCATTCTGTACATCAAACTAAGTAACTTTATGCAAAAATTAGTGCTGGGAAACAACTTTTTCTTTTGGGGTTGTAAATCATGTTTTGTGGTAGAACTCAATGTAACGCACTTAAAACATTGTGCTGATGGATGCATTGAATAGTACGGGGGTCGTGGAGGTGTTAAAAGTCAAAATCGTACAAAAAAAACTTGTATTTTAAAAAAAACTTGTCATAAAGTTGTTACTTCGACCCCCCATATCTCCGTAACTAGAAGGTTCCCTGGTATGGTGTAGAACAAAAAAATGATCGATGACGGGGAGAACAAGTGCCTTGCGGCTTCGTGAAGAGGTGTTTTACACTCTTTATATCCTGAAGAATATCATATATTTTTCTGGTTCTGTTTATAGCAGTGAATTATATACTTTTAGTAATTATAAAACACTCGTTTAGCTCATGTAATCGCCTTAAGGCATAAAACACATGAACTAAATCAGCAACTCTATTTGTGATAGTTCAAACTTCGTCTAAAATGCTATTAGATTAAAGTTCTAATCAGCTTGCACTACAAAGTAGTTGTTACGTCAGTCACTGCGGGCCGAATAGCGCGAAATGAATGGTTTCGATCGATTTACAAAAAATCTATGGATTGGACTAAAAAAATAAATCACTATGATGCTAATATGTTGCTTGTAGAATTATTTGCCAATAAATCAGAATGATCGCATGTATTTTAGTATGGTTTTTACTCGTTAAAAGAAATGTTTAGAGATAAATTCGAGTTTTTTTTTATCGAGGAAAATTAAAATAATTGTATTATGTTTTAAGAATATATTACATTATATGTATACTAGCTTCTGCCAGCGGCTTCGCCCGCGTGAAGTTTGAAATTATCCCACGGGATCTTATTACCGGGATAAAAAGTATCCTATGTGTTAATCCAGGTAATAAACTATCTGTGTGCTAAATTTGATCCAAATCCGTTCAGTAGTTTTTGCGTGAAAGAGTAACAAACATCCACACATACATCCATACTTACAAACTTTCACATTTATAATATTAGTAGGATCATATATTTTTTTGGATTTGTTTATAGCAGTGAATCATACACTTTCAGGCATTATTAAACTCGCGTTTAGTCATGTAGTCGCCTTAATTGGCTATAACATTTTTAACGGTTTTCCTTTCATTTAATTTATCATGTTTATTAGAGAGATTTGATCCATATGCTTGACTCTATCGAGTGATGTCAAAAGGTACAGAATGTTATTTTGTCGAACTTTAGTCGATCCATCCCAGGTTCTATGCCCGAGTGTGGCAAGCGAATTTACGAAAATCTGTGAATGCAGATTTGTTTCATTTTTTAGATTAAGGAATGTTTCGTTTTAGTAAAATTTGTTATCTCCAGTATTTAGAGTAGGTATATTTCCCTCCAGGTGGCATTCAAAAATTCTAACCTGTACTACCTATAACTTTAATATTGCACGGCTTTAAAATTTCTATAGATAAAATAAATAAGTTGCGTTTGTTCTACATTTACAACGATCTGCGACGCTAATAAAATCATTTTTGAAGCTGAATGCTGAATTTCAAGAGGAAAAAAAACATCGATTTCTTTTCCTTATTAAATAAAGCTCTGTTGAGGAAAATACTTAGGTGTTTGTGTAGATATTTTATTCATTTTATGTACTCTATATACATAATACCAAATACGATATGAATAAAAAAACAGGAAAAAAAGTTAACTGAATGAAATATATTAAAGGATGTTGCAATCTTTTATCAGATTTTATTTATTTTTAGTATTTATTAAGATTTTCAGCAATCACACATTTAAAGTATGAAAAGTACATTTAAAGTAGTAAAATAAAGTACTTAAAGTATGAATATGAAACTATGTATTTAGGTACTTACTTAAGTATTTAATCGTCACCAAATAAAAAAAAATAAGTGCCTGTAATTTCTTCCCAAACTCATTGAATAAACAATACTTTCAAAAATTATATTTTAAATTAATATAAAAAAAAAACATACCTTCCTTTTCCAAGTCGGTTGTCTCAACTAAAGACAAGACAGTAGAACGAACAATGACTATATTGAAAAGATAACGGCTTTTATCATAGATAAACGAATATTATCAATAAAACACTTTATCTTCAAGTAGCGAACGCCGCTAAAATTAACGGATAGCGTCCGTTACCCACATGAGCAACGAAATGAGCACACACAGAGAAACTACTCGAATGAATAACCAGATTACACGTACCAAACAAAAATAAACCTTAACGCAACTACAAAAAGGCTAAATTAACGAAAAACAATAACAAATTCAAATAAAGAAACAAAAACCGACGTTAACTTTTCAAGAATAGAACACACATTCAAAATTCAAACGTGCGCGTTCGAATTATGATTTATTTCGCGAATTGGTCGAACGATTTCAATTACTGACATTGAATGCGGCCGCTTCAATAGAAATTAGCCTTTGTACGGTGTGCGCAATGGTTAATATTCAAAAGCAGCGTAACAGGAAATGTTTTAAACTTACGTCATGGCTATTTATATATGCGCATGAGTCGGCGTCGTTAAACGAAATAACGAAACGTGATGATTTCGTTAGGGCGGAAAAAACACTTGTAACGATGCCACGAATGCTTGGCTCTCATTGGTTGATTCGTATAGCGTGAGACAAGAACCACGTATGTGTGTTTAAAGTGTGTTACCACCATTTTTTGTGAGGTAAGTTCAACGTACTACTTTTTGTTCAATGTCAGACATTTTGACTTGTCTATGACCAGGGTACTCTCTAAGCCCGTCAACGAAGATACGGCACCCGTCCGAAATCATCATCAGCTTTATCATCATCATCATCAGCCTATTAATGTTCCCACAGCTGGGACACAGGCTTCCTCTCTAGGAGGGAATGGGCTATAATCCACCACGCGGGCCCAGTGCGGATTGGTAGATGTCACATGTCTTAGATTTTTTTGGTTCTAGGACATGCTGGTTTTCTCACGATGTTGTCCTACACCGTTTTGAGAGCAGTGGTGGTGAAATAAATTACACAAAGTAACACGCCTACCTGGGTTCGAACCAAACTAATTTTGAAAAGTAGTTTTATACTTTGAAATGAACCTAATCTGTAATATTTTCAGATTCATGAGTTTTGGAAACATATCGGCAGTAAGGACAGATGACTAATCGAGTTGTCATTCGTTTTTAGTTCGGGCTCCAAACGAATCTTATGTCCGTAAATTATACGGAGTAGGAAACGTCCGTAACTTTGGCCGAAACTACGGGTTTCGTGCTTAGAGAGTAGACTTCCAGACAGATGTATGAATGAGGACGGAGCAAAAGAAGTAATGGAACTAATGGAGCAGTATGTCCTACTCTCATGTAGGGTTGCCATCCGTCCGGGTTTCCCCGGATTTACTCTAGTTTAGAGGGCATCCGGGGAGCGTCCGGGCGGGGATTCATTTGTAGTCCAGCCCCCGTATTCACAACGCTTCAATTCGCTTCCGATTCGGGAAGTCGTATGTCTATCTCGGTCGTTTTCGTAATGCCAGAAGAAGACAGATATACGAGTTGTCGAATCGGAAACGAGTCGAACGTTTGTGAATACGGGGTCAGGTTTAAAAATTTAAAGTCTTTGGCCACCCGCGACACACGCACTGTGATCAACCGAGGAACCACAGAGCATCTATCGACGAACAGACTCGCTAAATTCACCGTCAGATACATTTAAAATGATGATAAAAGATGACTAAGTTTTAAAGTCTGAAAATAAATAAAAAGGTAATATTTGGTCCACTGTTTAAAAAAACGTGTTGACACGTCCGGCTCTAAAATCCTGGGTTTTCACGCGGCTTGTCCTGTTTGCGAAATTTTAGAGATGGCAATCCTACTCCCGTGGGATAAAGGAGTGCCGACCACATTTTAACTTTATAACTTAGGACATAAGGGTGAAAACTGGAAAGTGGCAGACCCTTAGTTCACTCGGTAGTATATGTAAGCTATAGTGTGGACTTTGGTCAGGAAGTATAAAAGTTTTATTATATTTATCATAAGCTTATTGTATGATAAAGTGTTCGATTTGAATGCAATGTAGGTCGAAGGCCTTATCGGGGTATTACCAGCTGTAAAATCATAAAAGAAGAAAATGGATTGAGGGAAATAGGATATGACTATTAGCTGACCCGCGCAACTTCGTCTGCGTGAAGAACTGCTCGACCGATTTTGTGCAAACACCATCTACTAAATAGTCCGAACATAGCCTAAACATTTGGTTTGGATAGGTGAGCCCGTTCTTGAGTTATAAAATTACAACGAAAAGTTGCATTGACTTTTATATAATTATGTACTACCTGACCCACGCAACTTCATCTGCGTCACATAAGAGAGAAAAATCTCACAAAGGAAATCAAATTTCCTCCGATTTTTTAACATTTATCATTGCTGCTCCGCTCCTATTAGTCATAGCGTGATGTTATAAAACCTATAGCCTTCCTCGATAAATGGACTATCCAACGCAAAAAGATTTTTTCAATTCGAGCCCGTAGTTCCTGAGATTAGCGCGTTCAACCAAACAAACAAACAAACAATCAAACAAACAAAGTGTTCTGCTTTATAACATTAGTATTGATTGATTGATGATTGATATATGTGGATGGCTATAAGAGTAGAGGCCAAAGAAACGATGGATGGACTGTGTTAAGAATGATATGGTTAGAAAGGAGGTATCTGATGAGATCACGAGTAATAGAGAAGAATGGAAGAAGAAGACATGCTGCATGGACCGTAATTTGGGATAGGTGCAAAAAAATTATGATGCAAAGAAAGACGCCAAACGCCCCATGACGACATACCTAATAAGAGGTTTTCATTTTGACAATAAAAAAAAAATAGTTTCCATGAACTCGATAGATGGCGTTGATCCGACTACGTTACTAGGTGCCAAAGCCAAAACCCTAAAAAAAACACACGTCACATACGCTCGTTGACTGACACTTTCGTTTGTATCAGCTTCCGAATATAATCATGAGGTCCAAGTGATATTATGTGACGTTCTGTTCCTTGCAGTAACGTAGTCACACTAGCGCCATCTATCAAGCGACTAGGGAAGAGTTGAAAAAGAAAATCCCTCATTCATTTATTAAAAGTCTGTTGCTACGCCAAAAGGCCATGCTCTAAAAAAACTGGAAGGTTGTTTAAGCGGAAAAAATGAGTGGGTGTGATACGGGGCATTCAGAAAAATCGAAATGAAATTTTCGTACTACGTTAATAATGGTTTCAGGTTTTGACTTGTAGCTGCCTGTTTAAAGCCGCGTGCTTGTGAATGGTTGAAAAAGGTTTGGAGGTTACTACAATTTTTTGAGCCTAAAAGACACTTAATTTGCCTTTCGTTCTCTTGTTAGCTTTTTCTTTTTTATGTGACGCAGACGAAGTTGCGTGGGTCAGAGTACCTATACTATAAAAAAAAAAAATTGACGTGTTAAAGTGTTTGTGAAAACCTACTTACAAAATAAAGATCATTTATCATTTATCATTATATTTATCTATGAGTCCAGTTAATAACAAACAGTGGTCTCATTCAGTCTCTAAAAGATCTAGATTTATCAGAATTGATAGTTTCAATCTAGACGAGACATAATTAACGGAGACAGTGACGCATAGTGGCCCAGTTTTAGATTGAATTTTGAGACTGGAACTAGAACCTAGGTTCTATTCTAATGTTAAGGCGTGAATGAGGGGACTATACTTGGGTTGTGAATATCAGATAGACAGTCGCTCCATGTAAAATACTGGTATTCACCTGCATCCGACTAGATTGGAAGCCAACCCTTACAAAGTCGGAGGAAACTGTGGCGCATGTGCTCCTTGAGTTCACCGGTGTTACCAAATATCGCGAGAAGACCTTTGGAACACCAAGATCCCTTGCGGATGTCCTGAGAAGACCGGGAAGTTTGATCTGCTTCTGGAGGGAGGTGGGCTCACGTACAATGGTCAACTTGAGGGACTAAGTGCGGAAACCGAAACCCCATTATAGAAGGCTATGCTGATGATGCAGAATCTCTTCAAGAACTTAAACAAGTCCAGGTAGACGTTCAAAAGGTCTTGAACTACTGATGCAAGATTGTACTGTACTTGAAATCAAGGAGCAGTCTAACTAAACATGGTCCAGCCTTGGCCATGTATCGGTTTTTCCTCATAGCTCGGTCTTTGACATGTCTTCCTTAATAGGGACAATCATGGTCTTAATGTGGGCAGGACTAGATCATCATTCATTGTGACTGGTCATCTCTTAGTCGCCATGGTTTATTTGTTTAATTATTATGTTTTTGAGTTGTATTTTATTTTTGTTTTGCTATGGACACTTTTAACGTGCACATCTTGCTACATTGTTCTAACATAATATACCATCTCAACATGAATGATGTAACCAAGATTTTGTAACAATATTTTGATTTAAAAGAGTGTCCATGGAGTTTCTTGCCCGTTCTTCTCCATAGAGATCTACGTTAGGGAATGGGCAACTACAGTACTTTCACAGTTTTTATGTCTTGTGACTGGGACTGTAGCTACTTTAAATGTTAATTTTTTGTTTCGACAATTCAAAAGTGCCTGTAACTGGCTTACTTGAAATAAATGCTTTGATTTTGATTCAAGGCATATTCTCCCATCTTTCTTTAACTCTTCAACAATTTTACATTTGCGTCAGATCATCATCTGCCGAAGCTTCACCGAAACCAAGACAAATCACGAATCATCATATCTTTCTGTCTTTCTCTTCTTTAGCATTTGCCCACCCAATCCCGAGTGCAAGTCTCTTCCAAATATCTCCATTTTTGGCGGTTTTATAGCGAGAATGATTCCACACAATTATGCTGAACTAGGCTTCTAGTTTAGCCAGATGCAGTTGAATACCAGTATTATACATTATATGGAACTGCCTATCTGATCTCCTAGTCAATAAAGGTTCAGTTAAACCGGACGGACAAATTACGGACTGGGTACGGACATTGACAGATAATTCAATAGTATTTGTCCGTGTCCTGAATCTCTTCCGTAAGTCTTGCTCGAACTTTTACTGGTTTATCTGTATTGGAAGACATGTAAATTAAATCCTGATTGTAGGTATTTACAAAGAGATCAAGTTATTTTGAAGCCTAAGGCATAAACATACAGCTCTCAATAAACAGGTGTAGCGAGTGATCTTTGAATATTCTGCAAAAATTGACTTTCACTTTTAGTGTTATTAAATGTATTAATTTCGTCCCAGTCCGTTATTTTGATTGCACAAGCCGACCATGGTTCTCAAACTATCGTGTTATTCTGCTTTAAGACTCCATAATGTCCATGAAAGAATAATTGTGGGTTTTGTGGTCGTTGGGTAAAATACATAAATGGTTGTTTGACGTAACATTGCCATAGGCACCAAACTTGGGATTTACAACAATATCCTGTTGTGAATATTTTTAAACCACGCAAGATAATTTTTAAGTTAATAAATAGTATTCAATTAAAAAATTAACCTCTTCATTTTCGTAGTGGTTGTGGTTTAATAAGAAACTGGATATCTTAATCAAACTTTGAGGAACGCAAGCATGTTTAAAACAACGTAGTGCACTATTAACAAATATTATCATAAAATACGATTCTCCGAAATAGGCTAGTTTCCACCATCAATACATTGCAAATCTATTTAGTCCGTCAGTTAGAGTATTGGAAAATAATGGACACGTATTTTTTGTTTTTGTAAATCAACGAATATTGAAAAAGATAAAACGTATCAAAACTCGGGAGTGACGTCAGAACTCACTAAGAATGATACCAAACAGTGACGTATTGGGAATTTTAAAAGCCGACGCTTTTATAATTCAAACACACTTTGCCTGACTTAGGAAACGAACTCAGGACCCCAAGCTCAGTTTTCAGATTTCTGAAGGTTTTTTATTCACTAACGTCATCAGCAAATTCTGTTCTCCTAATTGCACGTTCGCGATTTGGTTACAGAGCCGTTCTCCGAATTATGTCGGTGTCTGTTTCCAGTCTAATTAGTAATTAGATGCGAATATCAGTAAGTCCCCGTTTATTTTTTTTTTTTTTCACGTGCATGCAGCGTGCGCGCAACGCGCGCGCGGCGCGCTCGCTACACACGGCGCACGGCGGCAACACCCGACGCTCACGCAGCGCGCGCGCGGCGCTCGCGCTACTCGCACGCCCGAGGATCGCGCACGCCAAATGTGGGGTCAGCCAAACGAAAAGAAGTATTTTTATCTATCAACATTGAACGCGTCCAAGTTTTCTCGCGTGGAGGCGATGCATGCCTGCAGGAACCTAGACACTGCTAGTCCCGCATCCCAATTCAATGATGGCCTAGCGAAGCAATTTCCCAGCAATGGGAACGTTTTAGGCTAGGCTGATTATGGTACGAACTCAAACTCAAATCATTTATTTCAACGGCACTTTTGAATGTCGATTTAAAACGAAAAAACAAAGCGAAGCTACAGTCACAGACACAAGTCATAATAACTTGAGAAAGTACTGTAGTTGCCCATTCCCTAGCGTAGATCTCTATGGAGAAGAACGGGCAAGAAACTCCATGGACACTCTTTTCAATCAAAAGTGTTGTTACAAAATCTTGGTTACATCTTTCATGTTGAGATTACACGTTATGTAATGTAAAAATGCGGCTTATCGAACTGTATGCAGTTTTCCATTACATAGTACATCTTCAAAACCAAAAGGAGTTGCATTTTCCCCCTTTACTTTTTTGTCCGTTACTTTTATTTTGAACATGTCATGCACAAACCAAAGATTAAAATCACAACACTAACAGAAGGTGCAAAACGTTTTTTTTTTTCCAAAACCAAAGACACCTTCTTATAGTTCATTTTTGTTTTTCGCATTCCATATTTTAAAATGTACATCGTACATCTAAAGTATTTGACTTCCAAAAAGACTAGAGACCAACGCGAGCCTAAACAATGCTTTATCTCAGCTGAGAATCGAACTCCGCACCGCTGCCAAGAATTGAGTTGGCGTTGTCTTTTTAACTTTTTCGTTTGAATTACTTCTTTTTGTTCTGTCAGCACCACTACATATTATTTATTTATTTTTTGAAGGTAGCTTATATTATAAAATTAAGTCTCCCGCCGCGCCGCGCCGCGTCGTCTGTAAGTAGCTATGTATGCTTAGGCTGGTTTTATAGTCACGCCGCTAGACGCGCCGTTGGGCAGAAATTGTATTGGAGTAGTAGGTAGTAGCGTTTCAAATTCTGTCCAACGGCGCGTCTAGCGGCGTGACTATAAAACCAGCCTTAGATCTTTAAAACTACGCAACAGATTTTGATGCGCGTTTTTTAATAGATAGTTATTCAACAGGAAGGTTATACTAAAGTATATAATTTTATGCGGGCGAAACCGCGGACATCGGCTAGTATCTATAAATGATTATACAACATAACATCGTGCTTGTTTTCACAGAAGGTTTTGACCGAGGTATCATCATCATCATCATCATCATCATTTCAGCCGAAAGACGTCCACTGCTGGACATAGGCCTCCCCCAAGCGTCGCCACAAAGAGAGAGAGAGAGAGATAGAGAGAGAGATGGATAGAGATAGGGAGAGAGAGAGAGAGAGAGGGGGGGGGTATCAAATAAACAGATATGATCAAGCTTGGATTCCACAAAGGATAAGGCAGAGAAGCAGCTATAGTATTCTCACATTTCGCCATGTTGAAGTTTTAACACCATTGTAACATTTGTAACAGTGTTTTCTGCAAAAATAAATGATTTGATTTGAATAGGGTCGAACCTTTTCTCATTGGGCTTAGATCTTTGGCTTGCTAATACTGAGAAATTCCTGATGAAAAACCTCATCAAATTTTTTTTCCCGACCTAATTATAGAATGCAGTCTCCAACATAAAACAAATTTACACTATTATGCGAAAGTTTGTATGTGTTTGGCTGTTACTCTTTCACGCAAAAACTACTGAACGGATTTGGATGAAACTTAGCACACAGATAGCTTATAACCTGGATTAACACATATGGTACTTTTTATCCCAGTAGTATGGTCTCGTGGGATAAATATCGTACTTGACGCGGGCATAAGACAGTCATCATCATCATTATCTTGCCGTTATCCCAATTAATTTGGGGTCGGCGCAGCATGTCTTCTTCTTCCATACTCCTCTATTTTTCGTCATCTCATCAGACACTTCCTTTCTTACCATATCCTTCTTAACACAGTCCTTCCCTCGTTTCTTTGGTCTTCCTCTACTCAAATACCCATCCACATTCATGCTCAAAACTTTTTTCACGACATTTTCCGCATTCCTCCTCATCACATGCCCATACCACGATAACCGATTACCACACAAGACAGTCATAAGACAGTCGGGCATAAGACAGTCTAGAATAATTTCCACTTGAAAATGGCGCAGGCAAAATATCTAGCTAGTTTTATAAATACAAGCAACCCAAAGGCTTCCCAAATTAATTCCTCAGACAGTTAATTAGGAAAATATGCTGGAATTATATCAAAGAGACGTATCATAGCGGATCTAGGAAAGAAGCCAAGATAAATAAAAACTGTTTAAAGAGATTTATATTATGTACTTATGAATTATGATATCACACAAATTATTTTGTTTCAGATTTATTTTGTATGACATTTGAATGGCATTTAAAAATATCTGTACTTACATCGCTAGTTTTATGCTGCAGTCCCTGTGTGTTTCTGAGTTGAAAAATCGATTGAAGAGAAAAGTATGTCATTTATATACAAATAAATAAAATTGAAGTTTGTGTTTTTAATTTAAAATAACAGCGATACACGGAAATACACGGTATTATAAAAGAAAGCTTATTTTGTCTGTCTGTTTGTTTCCGCTAATGGCGATAGTTTATGTTGCAAGGAATAACGTAGGGTTAGGTTTCTTTTTTAGAAAAAGAAAAAAGAAACCAGTGAAATAACAAAATCCATAAATCCGATTCAAATCGGGAAGTTATATTTTAATAATTTTATCCGAAAGACGTCCACTGCTGGACATAGGCCTCCCCCAAGTGTCGCCACATTGACCGATCCCGTGCGACTCGCATCCAACGGATTCCCGCAACCTTCACCAGGTCATCGGTCCACCTAGTGGAAGGTCTTCCATAGGAAGACTAAATCTTAATATTTCCTGTCATAAATTGATAAGAACTGTGTAAATGTAGGTACAGAAATAGTGTGATAAAAACACATACTTAATGGAGTGCATACCTGAGTAAACTATAGTTCTGACGTAATACTTAGCGTCGCGAACACAATCAATTTAGAGTGTGTACATAGCAAACTATAATGCTTACATAGAAATATGCAGAGTTATCGAATTGAACAAGAAGTAATAACTATGCCTCTAAAATCTTAGAACAAATAAAAACCCGAGACAGCGCTGCCAACAAAGTGTGGCCAGCGCAAATCTACGTCTCGCTCAGTGCATACACGCTCATACGCACACATTTACATCAAACTACAATTAAAATCATCATCTGCCTAGCCTTTTCCCAACTATGTTGGGGTCGGCTTCCAGTCTAACCGGATGCAGCTGAATACCAGTATTTTACATGGAGCGACTGCCTATCTGACCTCCACAACCCAGTTAGTACTGGGTTATACGATACCACTGGTGTCAGACTTTTTGAGCCACTGACTACCTGTAACGACTGTCAAAGATGGACAAATGACAGCCGGGACCAACAGCTTAACGTGCTTTCCGAGGTGCGGAGGAAACTCGGTATGTACACTGAAAAAAATGCAATTCAATCAAGTGACTTTTTAGCTTGATTGACGATATCTTGTTTAGATCAATCAAAATCTTAGTTAAGTTGATCATCACGACATGATTGCAGCAATACTAGTTCACTTGATTGAGCGCTCAAACAAGTTTCTCGATTACCCTTAACAAGACATCATAGTAGAAGAGTTAAAAAGAGACAAGTTCAAAAAATGTTAACTGTAACAAAGTAAGTTAGCTGTGTCAATCAAGCATTTTGATTACTTCAATAAAGATTATTGAAACTTTATTAAGTTGGTGTGACTTGATAGCATCTATCATTGCAATTAATTGTATTAATCATACAACTTGGTCTAATCTTGCGCTAAATGTTTGAGCTAAATAAGTTGCTTGGTTGTGTTTATCAAATACATCATACAAACAAACTACATGACAACATGATTCCAACTATCACGTACGGTGTTTGTCCTAATAAAGGTTCGTGTTTGCCCTGAACAAGTCGCTTGTTTGCCCTAGTCAAGTCTGATAGTTGTATCTATCAAAAACATCGGTCAAAATACTCCAACACAACTTGATTGCGGCTACCAAGTAGGGTGTTCACCCTTAAAAAGTAGAATGTTTGCTCAAAACAAGTGGCTTGTTTGCCCTAATCAAGTTTAAATGATAAATTCTATCCGACTTGATAGTTCACCTTAATAAAGGTGCGTGTTTGCCCTGAACAAGAAACTTGTTTGCTCCAATCAACCTTCTTGGTTGTATCTATCAAATACAACTTGATTGCAGCTATCAAGTAAGGTGTTTACCCTAATAAAGGTGCGTGTTTGCTCTGAACAAGAAGCTTGTTTGCCCCAATCAACCTTCTTGGTTGTATCTATCAAATAAATCATTAAAAATACTCCAACACAACTTGATTGCAGCTATCAAGTAAGGTTTTTACCCTAATAAAGCTGCGTGTTTGCCATAAACAAAAAGCTTGTTTGTCTTAACCCAGTCACTGCGGGTTTCCACTAGGGTTGCCACCTTTATTTTGGACAAATATACCTAGTATTTTCCCAAAAAAGCTGCAAAAATATAGTAAATATAAATTCAGAAAAAAAAGTTACAAATTTATTTTTAAACATCATGCAATCTAAAAAGAAATCCCGCTTAGGTAAGTGTACTGTAACACTTTGCTCCATATTTGTCAATAACATCTTCCATGTTTTTTTTATTTTACCAGCAGAAGTTAAACAATTAAAACAATTATTGACAGTTTGACAGTTGACGTTTTGTTACCGCAAATGCGTTTCGTTCTGAAATACTCCGTGCAGCGCTGCACGGGTACGTTCCAGCCAGACTTCCAGTCAAAGTTTATAAAAAAAAGCGCGACAGTTGAATCAGGGATAAAAATACAGTATTTTTCTATAATATTTATTACAATTTCCTGAAATCAAGTACGATACTATATATTAATAGGTATACAGGGTGAATTTTAATAAATGCGACAAAATGAAATTGGAGCTTCAGTTACAGTAACACAGTAATTATATACTGTCTTTTCTACAATCTAAATCATTAAAAAAAATACGCGATTATCGTTTTCAAAAGATCCATTGATGTTATTATCTTTATTCGAGTACGAATTATCGGTATTCCAGTAATATGCAAAATAAATAAGAAAAAATAAGGCAAAATTAGGTAAATGACCGCTATATTGAGCACTGCGATGAGTCGGACGAGATTTTTTGATACTTTTATTATTTTAACGGTTTTCGTAACACTGCAATCTATTATTTTTTTAATTTTACATTTGATATTTTATACATTTTCTTGACAACACGTATTATTGAATATTTAAATTTGTCGCATCTATTCAATTTCACCCTGTAGTACGGGTGGCCACCGTAGTTTCCACCAAGAAGATGTTTACACAAAGCGTGCACATTGCACAACACAACTATATAAAATATAAAGAAATAAACAACTGTCACTAGTGCCAGTGTTAACCCTAAACAAATGATTTTTTTTCTACTCCTAAGTATAGTATAGATAGACTTTTGTTAACGTTTACTAGAAATTATAAAATACCTTGGCTTGGTTATTGTTCAGTTTGATCTATAGTTTTGCATTTAGATATTGTAATTGAACTGCTGCGTTATCAAGTAATTTTTTGTTATGACTAAAACCAATAAAAAAAAATGAGTGGGATGTTCAAGTAAACGTGGCAATTTTAGGAGTTTTTGCCTTTAGCTTAGGGGTAAATATTTTTAGGAGTTGGTAACCCTGGCCTCCAGCCCAGCGGCCAGCCGCCACGCCGCACGCGCCATCTCTGACTTTCTATCTACTCTCAAGCAAGTTCTTTCTCGTCTCGACTCGTACGGCGCGCGCCCGCGACGCGGGCGCGCGCCGCCGCGTATTTGTTCTGTAGCCGTCACTCAGCCGCCAGCCGCAGCCGTTTTTTTTGTTCATTTTCTGTGAAAAATATCAATAATTCTAATCTAGATTCATTTAATGAGTGAGTTAATTTCCGTGAAAAACAAGAATCAAATCTAGACACAACACTTTTTATACCTATTTCATTTGTGGGATACCTCTGGTAAGTATTTGTCTTTAAATTTTATTGACAATTTGCTGTGTTTGTGATGCATCCTAACTAAAATTATTTTATCTAGCGTGCACGCTTGTGGTGTTTATAATGGACGAAGTTTTAGAGCTTTTAACAACTTGGGGCCTCTCTGAGCTTGCAGGCACGTTTTTAGGTAGGTACAAATAATTAATTTCATTTCTAACCTCATTTTTTTTCACTGCGTCTGACACATTGTCACACTTCGTTAGTCGTATAGCGTATTCGTCTTATAAATAGCCAGTTAAAGGTGAATAGAGCCTCCACCCTTCGTCGTAATTGTCGAAAAAACGCGAATACGAATAGCGAAGTGTGCGAACAACGGTTTTATGATGATGTATTTTCATAGCGCGTTGCTGTGATACTGTAGGCACTTTACTAGCGCATTAGTGATGACCACATCCCTGCATGCACAGGGGCATAACAGCCACCTAACCGTTGTTGCAGAGGACATGATGTGTAAGACCGGCAGTACTTGGGCCAAACTCCATCCTAGTGGCAAAAAAGCCTATGTTTTGTTTTAGATTATTTATTTAAGGTTTTTTGCTTACTAACACATTAAAGATACATAGTATCTGAAATGAAAATTTTACATTTTGATAGGTAGGCAAGCATCCTTTAAGAAAAAACAGGATTAACCTGTTTGTATGCATCAACCTAGTTGAGAGACCATGTTATGCATAACTAACTTGTTGATCATGTTAGTAGTCCCCCATAGCTTAGTTGGCAGCAGCGCTGCCTTCTGCGCTGTGGGCGGTGGGTTCGATACCTACCGAGAACAAACATTTGTTTGATGAACATTAATGTTTGTTCGCTGTCTGGGTTTTATTATAATATTTTATGTATCTAATATTTATTTACAAAAAAAAAGTATGTATTATACCAACTTCCTTTTTCCCAAAGTACAGTGGGATATGCATCAAACATTCAAACTATACACTCCTTGCCGTTGCCTTGTGTAACTGTATCTGTGTCTGTCTGTACAAGCTTAGCTTAGTATGGTGTTGATAGTGATGTGTGAAATATCCATGGTAAAAAAATATTTTATTTAAAATTTGATAGAGTGAGAGAAACAATTAAATAACTTTAGTGATTTTAATGAGATGCAACAAAAACTTTAAAGTTGAATTGCCATACCAAGTTAGCAGGGGGAAGTCAGAGGCAAGTCCAAACATTATGTTTAGCATAAATGTAAATAGGGGGGTGGGCATCACAAGATCTTAGTTCTAGGCGAACAATACCTACTTATAGTAAAATAAAAATATTGATTTCATAATAAATAAATATGAACATTATTGGACATTTCACACATTATTTAGTCCTATTAGTATATAGTCCCAAACTTGTACAGATTGTAATATGGGTTATATATCTTTCAATATATGTCACGGTCAAAATTCTTAGTCGAAACTACTTCTGACTAGTCAAAACGAATTAAACAAACATTTCCATAGAAACTTATTAGGTTAAGGTTTTTTTCAACAAATTTTTAATGCAGAAATCGCATTTTAATTTAAAGGTTCTGACTGACACCAGTCAAAAGTGGTTTTGACTGAATAAGAGTTTTGCCTGTAACATATATTTAAAAAAAACAAAGTCGTGTTAGGGTTAGGGCGCGTACCTACACATATTGGTCCGTTTTAACAGATCAGAATTGGACCGGAGCGACATGATTACTGAATCCGGAATACTGTTTTGTGTGTGAACTCGCTCATGCAACTCCATACGCCATCAAATAATGGACCTGTAAAACGGATCGCTATGTGTACGAGCCCTCAGTTACACCACCTAAAACTCAAGAACGGCTGGACCAATTTTCATGATTTTTGTGTTTTTGGATTAATCTTCGCCCAGAATAGTTAATAAGGAACTAGAACTTATTTAATAAGGAAGAAAATTAATGTCAATCAATAAATAACAATAAAAACATCAGTGTAACCGTTCATTTGTTAAGTTTGTGAGTTGATCAGGTTGTGGGTGGTAGGTGGTAGACACGGTCACCGCCCAACGAAGTGGGCATGATCAGCATGTTATATTTATATAAAAAAAAGGTAATAATTTTCGGACTAACTTTACTAATAAGTAGTTAATATTATACACTTTCAGATAATCAAGTTACTCTGGAGGCATTAGCTGCCCTTACGCCAGACACCATCAAAGAACTGGTCCCCAAAGTAGGCCAACGAGTGCTATTTCTACGTTGCTGGAGGGTGTGGTTTGCGGAATATGTAGGCAAAGAGCCTTCAGATGATGCGAGTATTGTAGTAAGTGACAATAACATTGTATTCATTCATTTTTGAATAAAGTAAGCCTTAATGAAGTCTAATTTGTTTTGTTGTTTCAGAGCCTTGATATCTCAACCACAGCTTTGGAAGTCTTTAATGATAAGCAAAGCATTGGTACAGCTGGGGTTGTGTATGACTTAACACCTGCCTGTAGTCCATCAACACAATCCCAAACTGCACAGGACAGTGGTGTAAGTATTCATTTATGTACATAATTATCTAAATATTTATAAAAGTACAATTAGTAACGCCACGCAGCACAGTTTACCATTTGCAATAGTAGAGACAAGTCGCCACGGGCGGCCTCAGGCTGCGGCTCACAATGATATGTGTTTCTTTTCGTGTAGTAAATAATGTTATATTTTGAGTCGCGTTATTTAAATGTGAGCGCAGAGTCGCGTCGCATCGCGTCTCGGTGTGAGCCATCTCTTATGTTAAGGAATTAACACCAATGTGTTTTGTTTTAACTGAAATTTATAGCAACTGAATTTTATGTTTATAGGTATTGCAGACTCTACTCGCACAAAACTTAGAGACAGCAGGTCTGCTGGTTCATGCAGGTGACAGTCTTCCTGGAGACAGTGCTCGAAATCTATTAGCTTCTGTTATAGCAAAAGAAATTCTACAAAAATTTCAAAACATACCAATTCGGGGTGATTTATACTACAAGTGGTGCTCTGAAATAAAAAAACTCTTCCCTGGGGAGAGGTCAACCACATATTATATTCCAGCCTGCAAAACAGCAAATGGTACCACTCTACAGGCGAGAGGCAAACTAGTAAACCAGATCCTTAACACCCGGAAACGCTTTCAAAGGCATGGAGTGTTAGCTGTAAAGGCAAAAAAAAGCAGGGAGTCAAGTCCATTAAATTCAACTTTTTGCCCATCACCAAGACCGCTACCTTCAACGTTTTCTAACGAGCCTGATGAAATTTTCACTTCTACTTCTGTTGAGGAGGATATAACGTGGCTCAAACACTCATCTGATCCATGGTACATAGTTGAGGAAAAATGGAAACGAACTTGTGAACATAGAATCCGAAATTTACATGCTGGTGAAACAGGGCCGACCATCGAGAAATATGTTGATGATTTTCCAGCACTGAAAACGCCATTAGGTTATTGTTTGGTAAGTGTTTATAATTATTTACTCACATTTACCTACCTGTTATTTTGGATGAAATGTGTATTACTGGTATCAAAAACTTTTTTCTAGTCTTTTTAGGGTACTGACTCAAAGAAGGGTAAAACGGGACCCTATTATTAAGACTCCGCTGTCTGTCTATCTGTATGTCTGTTGAGTTGAAATTTTCACAGATGTTTTAAATATTTATTTTCAATGGATTGTCTTTAAAGTCCGCAGTCGGACACTTCTAGTTATGGGGTTTAGGTTTCCGCACTTAGTCCTTAAAGCGGACCATTGTGCCTTAATGTCCACCAATATTGATGTGTTTTTTTATTTCTAGTTGGAGCATGATTTTGAAGTTTCTCATCCAAACCACACCAAAAATTTACTATTAAATTTCCCACTGTTGAAGACAAACATCATCAGATTGCTAAACCAGAGAAAAACCAAAGATAATTTTTATACGGAAATTGCTGAGCTTGCCGATCGTAAGTGTATTTTTTTTTATTACAAAAAGGAAGAGTTTCTCACGGTTCTTCTTGATTAAGTAGTGACAGAATATGACAATTTGTTTTCTCTATTTTAGATCCCGATGAAGAAGTTACAAATTTAGTGGCATTTATGGCCATACCGCTCCTTCTTCGCTCAGCTGTGAGTTTTTCTGGCAAAAGAAAGACAAATAAAGCTTGGAAGCCAACGAAAGTGGAGGCACGTGACGCTTTCATAACCCATATAAGGAATAATGAAATAAAAGAAGCAATACACAGGAGGAAACAGAAACTCATGGATAAAGGTTTTTCGCCACAGCCATTTTGCATTATTGTAGGCCCTTCTTTATCGGAAATAACCACATTCTTGATTGTTGTAAATGATTGCGCTGTATACGAAAGAACAAATATATTAGCGGCAGTTGATACTTGTTTCAAAGCTATATGGGCTTTGAATGCTGAATATTCGTTTGACTCGTATGCAACATGGTACTTCATCCAACGAGGACTGTATAAAATCACATCACAGTTTGATAAAGGATCGACTGCTGCTGAGTCATTGCTCAGCGATTGTAAAATAGCTTTGTAATTAACTAGTTACGTACCTACTTAAAATGGTTAAATGTTTCGTATGTAGATCAGAATTATTAAATTTTGCTGCACTTAAATTCCATTTTAACAGTATTCATAGCAAGAAAGACCTCAAAATATATGTATGCATAGAAAATGACTGTGGTCGAAAATTTCAATTGTTGAACTCTTTTAGACGTCATTTTTTTCGGGAGCATAACTCTGATTCGGAAGTCGGTATAGTGCCAATTCAACTGTCACAGCAGAATGCTACTTATTTACCCAGAGAGTCGATACCTGAGTTAGATGTTCAGGTGGATGTCGCCGTTACTGATGCAGTTGCAAATAAAGATTATTTTGAAAATTCTGCTGCAGTTGTAGCTGATGCTTCTAGTATTGAAACTACCGTTGAAAAATCATTGTCAATTTTTATAGCAAATCTATATGCCAATCCACTTTTACCTAGAAATGCTGTACAGGCGGTAATAAATGGATTTGAAGAGTTTTTGTCAAATTCTGTTGTACCGGCTATTACGGAGCGCCTTAAATTATTGTCCGCAGAAAATTCGATTTCTTCTACCAGTATCAATACATTGACAAACAATCTTTTGCCACTTATTACTTCACCATGGAACCAATTTAATACTGAACATAAACGCTTACAATACTTTAATAACATAGATACTTATATTAAACCACAAGAAGTCATAATTGGTCAGAGGTTTGACAGTGTAAAACGAGCCGGTGTAACGCGTATGGTACCTGTTGCATGCAAGCAACATTTTATTCCCCTTCGACAAGTCCTAAAAAAATTTTTCAGTTTGGAAAATATTCTATCGGAAACCTTGAACTACATGACTTGTCTCATCAATAATCAGTCAGGTGCTGCTGTTGAAAATTTTATCCAGGGCTCATTTTGGCAGAGCAGAATAAGAGCGCGCTCAAATAAAACTGTTATTCCGTTTTTCATTTTTTTCGACGATTATGAGACTGGTAATGTATTGGGGAGTCGTTCAGGTCAACATAAATTAGGGGCTGTATACGCGTCCATTCCTTGTCTTCCACCTACCCGTTCTTCTATACTAAACAACATATTTCTCACCTTGTTATTTCATTCGTCAGATAGAGCATTATTTGGTAATAAGGTAATTTTTCGATGTATCATAGATGAATGTAATTATCTTAGCGAAGCCGGTATATATTTTGACATACCTGGATACGAAGGTACCATCTATTTTGAGCTTGGGCTAATTATTGGGGATAATCTAGGCATCCACTCGATGACAGGTTTCGTAGAAAGTTTTTCAGCCAATTTCGCATGCAGAATATGTAAAACCAGAAAAGAGGTCATGAAAAGTCAATGTTGGGAAGATGTAACATTGCTCCGTACGTCGACAAATTATGAATCGGATTTACTTACCAACAATGTTGCAGAAACTGGTATCAAGGAAAGATGTATTTGGCTTGACGTTAAAGGTTTCGATTTGTTTAATCAGGTCGGTGTCGACTGCATGCATGATATATTAGAAGGGGTTGCCAAGTATGTGATGAACTTTGTTCTTCTTCAGTACATTCGACATTTCAAACTTTTTTCATTATTTTTTCTCAATGAACGATTACATGCTTTTGCGTATGGCCCTGATAGTAAAAATCAACCATGTTCTTTGAGCATGGAACACTTAATTCAAGGAAACGTTCGTTTCTCCGCTTCAGAGATGCTGACTTTCCTAAGATACTTTGGGTTACTAGTCGGAGAGTTAGTTCCTAGAGGAGACGACACTTGGGCTTTATATCTACAGTTAAGAAAGGTACTTGAAATAGTTTTATGTACAGCATTTGCTAAAGGTACTGACGAATTATTGCAGTCCACAATTGCTGAGCTTAATCAGATGTACATGTCAGTTACCCATGTTCATTTAAAACCAAAGTTTCATCATATGATTCACTACCATTCTGCTCTTAAAAAGTTTGGTCCTCTAGTGTCTTTATGGTCAATGAGATTCGAAGCAAAGCATAGAATTTCTAAAATAGCTGCTAGAGCTTCGTACAATCGCAGAAATATAACATGGTCATTAAGTATGAAACATCAACTTAATCTAAATGCAATTTTTATATGTGGAAAATTGAGTGATATTCTTAAAACTGGACCGGTTAAACGTGTGTTATCTTTCAAAGTCAGATACTTACAAACTCTCTTGCAATTGTGTCCCAACAAAAGTATCACCAAAGTAACTTGGGCGACTGTATCTTCGACACGCTACACTGAGGGCACTATACTAGTGAACTCTACCTACAATGATGAGTTGGTTACTTTTTTAAAAGTAAAAAGCATATATTTATATGATTCCACTAGTCTGATGTTTGAGGGAACTTTATTTCAGACTGTGAGTTTTGACGATCATTTGTTTGCCTATGAGGTTAAAGAACCTGAAGCAACAGAAATGGTAGTACTGTTCTACAATAAGCTAGTTTCTCCGATACCTTGTAATATAAATGTCCTTATGTCTGGGAAAACATATATAACAATTCGTAGTCCGCTTTAAAATAAAACAATATAATTTAGTATAGTAGGTATGTGGTTTAGCTTGTTCTTCTTTTGCTTTTGTTCTTTCCTTGGTTTGTAGGGATTCTCAGGGGTTGTATGTTTTGTATGGATACCACGAAGGGGTTTTTATACGTTTTCGTATAAAAGAATTCAACAATTGAAATTTTCGACCTTACGTAGGATTAAATTTGAACTACCTTTAACGTCTATAGTACAATAAGTAATCATATCACACGGTGTTTTTGGAGGAGATTTCATTAAAATTATTGGTGTGATGTGTTAGTCCCGTAGCTCACTTAAGGTGTCCTGTTGGTCATTCTGATCCAGCAGGGATGGCAAGGGATAAAAGCAGCTGCAGGGAGACTACCTGTCAACCCTCGGCTGATGAAATAAGCTAGGGAATCACGCTTGATTTTCGATTTCATCTCCTGTTAGTTTAAAACTAATCAGGCGTTGGAACTTTGGTACTTAAAAACTAAATTAATATTGTTTTTTTCTTTTTTCATATCATTTTTTGGAAGTCACTGTTTTGTCCACTCTTTAGACAGAGTTTTTTTCGTTAACCAATACTTGATTTTAATGCGCAGAAACAGTAAATATTATTTTTTAGTTTTTTATTTGGTATCAGTAACTTTAATCAAAAACTTTAATACCATAATAATGTTTATTCAGTATTATTATGTCAGACTATCTGTCTGTCTAATTAACCTTAATTGCGTTATTCTTTTATGAGAGTATATACACAATTTATATAACTTAGGTATATCGTTCTAAATATACTTTACAATTAAAATTTAATTTAAGTCTAATACATGTAAGATTTTGTCTGTAACTCACTGTATATATAACCTGTCTGTTACCTAACAATATATTATGATTGTATAATAATTATATCGTTTAATTTAATTTTCCCTACTATAGGATAACAAACTTTTTTAGGAGATAGGTAGGTTACCTAACAATTTTTGACATATATTTTTCTTTGGGTTTTTATCGATAATCTTGTGTGCTCCGAACAAGTTAGATTAATGTACCAATTAAGTGAAACTTGATTTTTAATTGTCACACAATACTAAATCAACATTCGGTATTACATTTTACTAGTCTCTGGTATTACAAAACAAAAATACCGAATGCTGAGCTAGCATTATGTGACATTATAAATCAAGTTCCACTTGATTGGTACATTCATCTAATTTGTTTGGAGCAGCCAAGATTATCTTTATAACCCCGAACAAGAAACATGATTAAATGTATCAAGAGTCTTGTTTAGGGCAAACAAGCTACTTGGTAAGTATAAACAAGCCACTTTGTTAGGTTTGTTAGGGTGAACAAGCTACTTGGTTAGTGTTAACAAGTCACTTTATTTGGGTGAACAAACTAGTTGGTTAGTTTGAACAAGTAACGTTATTAGGGTGAACAAGCTACTTGGCAAGTATAAACAAGCCACTTTATTAGGGCAAACAAGCTAATTGGTAAGTATAATCAAGCCAATTTATTCGGGTGAACAAGCTACTTGGTTAGTGTTAACAAGTCACTTTATTAGGGTGAACAAACTACTTGGTTAGTGTTAACAAGTCACTTTATTAGGGTGAACAAACTACTTGGTTAGTGTTAACAAGTCACTTTATTAGGGTGAACAAACTACTTGGTTAGTTTAAACAAGTCACTTTATTAGGGTGAACAAGCTACTTGGCAAGTATAAACAAGTCACTTTATTAGGTTTGTTAGGGTGAACAAGCTACTTGGTTAGTGTTAACAAGTCACTTTATTAGGGTGAACAAACTACTTGGTTAGTTTAAACAAGTCACGTTATTAGGGTGAACAAGCTACTTGGTTAGTATAAACAAGCCACTTTATTAGGGTGAACAAGCTACTTGGTTAGTGTTAACAAGTCACTTTATTAGGGTGAACAAACTACTTGGTTAGTTTAAACAAGTCACGTTATTAGGGTGAACAAGCTACTTGGTTAGTATAAACAAGCCACTTTATTAGAGTGAACAAGCTACTTGGTTAGTATAAACCAGCCACTTTATTAGGGTGAACAAGCTACTTGTTTAAGGCAATCAACTTACTGTGTATGTGTGCGTGTATATGGACAAGCCACTTTATTGGGGTGAACAAGCTACTTGGTTAGTATAAACAAGCCACTTTATTAGGGTGAACAAGCTACTTGGTTAGTATAAACAAGTTCCTTTATAAGGGTGAACAAGCTACTTGTTTAAGGCAATCAACTTATTGTGTATGTGTGCGTGTATATGGTACACTGAATAAACTTGGTTGGAGGAACTATGTTTTGACTTGATTGCTGCAAATAGGTTTTGTGATAACTCTAACCAAGATATCTCAATCAAATAAAAGTAGTTGTTGTGATCATTGTGCTTGATAGGCTCAGATGCAAACAAGTTACTTAGTCAATCTAAACCAAATCTTGATTGTGGCAACTACTTTTTTTTTTCAGTGTAAGGGTGGTCGAAAGAGATACCGCGGCCCCGGAACATAAAGGGCGAGGAAGGAACATGGATGACTCATTATCAGTAAGAGTCTGACACTCCCTCCCGCTCCGCCCAGAGTGGGAGAAGTCATTTGATGATTTCGGCGCCAAAAAAAAACAAAAAAGGGTGGTCACCCATCCACAGACCAACCTAGGCAAGCTCGGCTTAACACTAAAGATCGACCCGAGCGGCTGATATTATTTAGCCACGAGCTCCTCCTACTGAAACTAAAATTAAATTACGCCATTATAAATGCACAAAACTGTTTTCAAAACCGGCCTCAATTCTCTGTTGCAGAGTTCCGTCTTAACTTTTTTATTTGGTCGGAGTCTAAAATATGTACTAATTAAGCGGCTTCGCACGGATGCAATGTACCTATAAAACTTCCTCTTGAATCAATCTACATATTGCTGAAAACTGCATTAAAATCTGTTGCGCAGTTTAAAAGATCTGAGCATATAGACAGCCGGAGCGACTTTGTTTTATACTATGTAAAGATAAAGAAGATGTAATTTATTCAAATATGTATGAAATACAACACTTCCACCGCCATCGATGTCGCTCTGGTCGAAACAAATTAAACTTTATAACTATGGGAATCATAGACATCGAAATACATACATTGGACCCTCCCACCGCCAGTTCCTAACATTTTATTTGGGTAGAGGAAAAAAAACCCACCAACACAAAACAAGCTAACGAAGCCGTACGAATAAAATATGTCCTAATAGTAAAAATAAACAATTCATAGACAAAAAAAAATTAAAAATAACAGACACTGAAGCAGAACCAATACATTACATCCAGCTTTAAAATAATATTAAAAAACATATTAACTCACAAACAAACGCCAAAAAGGCAGCAACTCCAATTCACTTTTAAAATTAGAACAGCGCGGCTGGTATGCGTGTGCGCAGGTAGGTAACGCTCTAAGCGCGTCGAACGGCGCACAGCGATAAGCTATCGACGATAACGTGTCGTTACGTCCGTTCGTTCGCTAGCACTCGCTGTAACGATGTCGTTACGATGGCAAAGAGTAAGTTGGGTGTAGAAAGGTCATGGTTTTGGAAGACAACAATTTTTTGCCTAATTATGTAATGTATGGCATAACTTTTAAGGGTGTTAACACCTGCTTGAAACGAAACTCACTAAATGAGTTGTTTAGCTAATAGTTTTCAAAACAACACTCTATGTCTCATTTTTAAATGTTTGACGGAAACAAAATGTTGTTTTAAATACTTTTCGATATAAATGCATTAATTTAGAGATTTGTGGCGTCTCCTTTGAAGCATATAGATGCCCGTGCCAGGAGGCGCCGCTCCTTTATGACTTACTATTAGTGTAACATGTTATTAAACAAAAGTTAAAAAAGTTTTTTTTTTTTATACATATATTTATTTAATTACTAGCTGACTCGCGCAACTTCGTCTGCGTCTCATAATTTGAGATTAAACTATCCTATCTCTCAAGTTGGACCGAACTGCACATGGTGTGCGAATTTTATTATAATCGGTTAAGTGGTTTAGGAGTCCATTGAGGACAAACATTGTGACACGAGATTTATATATATTAAGATGTTCAATGTAGCTGAAGTATTTTTTGTAGTGCCGCTACAGACGTTTTTAGATTTGTTGAAAGTGGGCGGTGAGCATCAAAAGGAGCTTAAGCACAGCCATTTCCAGTCAACAATGCCGATTTTATCACTTTCTCGCTAAAAATCTAAAAATAGTTCCTTCATCTCGAGACGAGGTCGTACAATTAAAATGTTATCCTTCAATTAATAACGATTCTATTTCAAAACTCGGTGACTGTGTCTTGTTGAATATTTTGGCTCGAGTTCTGCTATAATGTCTGATAAATCATCCAGTTTCTTAGCCAGCGATGACGATGTGGATGTTTTTTGGATAATGGCGAAAATGGCTGTTCTAGGAACGGATAAAATCACGAATGTTAGTTTCCTTATTTTTGCTTTCGCTATTTACGAGTAAATAGCACGGGAACGTTTCTCCGTATACACATCTTTAAAGCGTTGATAGCTCTTTTGGAATATCTCTTGTACAACGTCTTTCGCTTATTGTATCAGGACTATTTCAAGAGTTGGAGACACTTTGTCGACGACTACAGTTTCTTAATACACCATTCGTTTTTAGGCATATATACGGTCTAAACCACCTCATCACAAAGCCGTTAACTAAGCATTCTGTACATCAAACTATGTAACTTTACGCAAACAATATTGCTGGGAAACTTTTTTGAGGTTATAAATCATGTTTTGTGGTAGAACTCAATGTAACGCACTTAAAACATTGTGCTGATGGGTGGATTGAATAGTACGCGGGTCGTGGAGGGGTTAAAAGTCAAAACCTTACAAAAAAAACTTGTATTATAAAAAAAAACTTGTAACTTTGACTCCCCATATCTCCGTAACTAGAAGGTATGGCGTAGAACAAAAAATGGTCGCAATGATGGGGAGAACAAGTGCCTTTCGGCTTCGTGAAGAGGTGTTTTACACCCTTTATTATTAAGTGCTTTAGCCTTAAAAATGTGTAGCTGGCACAAGCAATCAGAGGCCTGTACCCATCAGTTGGTGAAATCGGGCTGTGGATAATGATGAAAGAGATACTTACTATTCTTGTTAAAAATCTACATCATGAGAAACCCTCACAAGCGTTATTCCAACACAAAAAAAAACAATAATCACCAAGCACGTCCACAATTCACAACTTTCCTCACTGAGGCACTACACATTACTATTTACTACCTACTCGTCCATCTACGGATGTTAGCTCAATGCCACACCACGTGACGTACCAAGGAAAATGCGCGGGCGCAAGCCTTGTGAACAGAGGCCATGTAATTTTAATTCTATAGACGAATTGAATGTTTTATTTTAAGTATTACGTTAGTGTGTTATGTGTGAGGAGCTCGTGCCTCAACAAAACAGCTGCACGGGAAGATCTTTAGGTTAAGCCGTGCTTGCCTAGGTTGCTCTGTTGATGGGTGACCACCATTACATACCGAGATTCCTCCGTGCCTCGGAAAGCACGTTAAGCTGGTCACGAGTGTCATTTGTAGCTTGACTTGGAGTATTTGACAGTCGTTACAGGTAGTCAGTGACCCAAAAAGACTGACAACCAGTCTTACTAAGGGGTATCGTATTATCAAGAACTAGCTGGCCCACGCAACTTCGTCTGCGTCACATAAGAGAGAAAAACGAAAGGAAAAAATATGCCCGTTTCTGCAACATTTTTCATTCCTGCTCCGCTCTTAATGGTCGTAGCCTTCCTCGATAAATGGACTATCCAACATAGAAAGATTTTTTCAATTTGAACCAGTAGTTCCTGAGATTAGCGCGTTCAACCAAACAAACAAACAAACTCTTCTGCTTTATAATATTAGTATAGATGAACTAGGTTGTGGACACTTGTGAAGCTTAGATAGGCAGTCGCTCCATGTAAAATACTGATATTCAGCTGGATCCGGTTAGACTGGAAGCCGACCCCAATATAGTTAGGAAAAGCCTAGACAAATGATGACGTAAGTAATAGGTGAGTGCGAAATGGGTAAGCAGCACGCAAGCCTAGCCTTTTCCTGAATACTAGCTTTTTAGATCTGACTGAGGATTAGGACAGATTATTTTGGCGCAATTTGGGAGAGGTCAGATTCCAGTAGACTACGAAAGACACAATCTATTGATTATTAGAATAAATTATTTTATAGTATATTGAGCTCAAGCGAAGCCCAGTAAGAATTAGGGCCAGTTTCACCGGTTCCGGATAAAGTGTCGGTTAGTTATCTGATAGTTAATACTATCTACCACTTAAAGGCTGGTTATAACTAATACTTTATCTACCAGATATCGCTATCCGACACCTGTGAAACCAAAAGTGTTAGTTTATCTGGCAGATAAGTTCCTAATAGGCTAACCGACACTTTATCCGCAACCGGTGAAACTGGCCCTTAGAAGCAATAGTGTTGTGTCTACTGACACTGACTAAAAGTGATGAATATGGATGGATGGCAGAAGCTAGTCTGATTATATTATTTGTCTCTAAAGAATACTGGCTGTGCTATTTTTCAGAGGGAATCTGGTAGGAATCGGGTTGTATGGAATCCTCGCCACTGTAAGCCAGTAACTACTAGCTTACAGTGGCGATTCCTACCAGATCGTCAACGTCATGTTCCAAAAAGAATCTTTGTGTATCCGTCAGACATGCCAATAAAAACAGACAGCAGAAACACAAGATACTTGATCGAAGACCAAGTACCAAGACCATTTTCAGTGTAAAATGGACACTCGTCAAAAGTATCAAGTCCATTTTCAGCGTAAATGGAGAGTGGACACACAAAACCGGCCAAGAGCGGGGTTCCGTAGTTTCCCGTCCGTCACAATAAGTGTTCAATCCAATCCGAATTTAATAATTCTTTTTTTGTTTAAAAAGGTAACGTTCAGGATAACAAAATATGTAAACGAAGTTAGAAAAAAATGCTTGCATATACGATTATACTACAAACTTAGTCTAGAAATTATTTTGTACAAGTTATTGTCTTTTTTGTACAAAAACATGTTTCCATACAAGTTCAAAATGATTTTCCTAGAAAGTCCTTATACAGTTCTACTTTTCAGATTTTTTTAATATTTTCTTAACTTATGGTTCAAAAGTTAGAGGCGACACATTGTTTTTTACTTTTGGAGCGATTATTTCCGAAATTATTGACATTATAAAAAATTATTTTAGTAAACCCCTATTCATTTTTAAATACCTTTCCAACAATATATCACACGTTAGGGTTGAAATTAAAACACTTCCCACATTACATATAGGGGGGCTACCCTAAAACATTTTTTTCCAAATTTTATTTTACCACTTTGTCGGCGTGATTGATACACATATTGGTACCAAATTTCAGCTTTCTAGTGCTAACGCTCACAGAGATTAAGCGAGGACGGACGGACAGACAGACATGTCGAAACTAAAAGGGTTCCTAGTTGACTACGGACCCCTAAAAAGAGACGAGTATACATCCATTTCAACAAAAGATTGTATAATATTTTTCAAACCACCACAGTTATTACTAGTCAAACAAAAAATCTTGTCTGTCCTTCAATGGCAGTTCGTCGACCCGAAGTTTGACGAACGCTCGCGAAATATTACGAGGCCAGCCAGACGAACGCCGAAAGAATTACGAATGGTAAGTTAAGTTATGAGTTTATAAGATAGTAAGACAGTAAAATGATTGTTCCTATAAAGATTTATTTGCTTCGGAATATTTGCTGAAAGATAGTGGGGGTTATAAGACCATACTTGACCTTATTCAGCCGTTTGGTATGTCTAATATGGCCATGTCACCATTTTGGTTCGGCTTCCAGTCTAACCGGATGCAGCTGAATACCAGTATTTTACATGGAGCGACTGCCTATCTGACCTCCACAACCCAGTTAGTAGTGGGTAATACGATACATCTTAATGAGACTTGGTTCTAATATAAAAATTTAATTATTTTGTTTAAAATTTCCAGGGAAAATATTGTTAAAATATGTTTATCTTTATCATGCTCTCAAAATGAAAACGCGAAATAAAAATAGTTAAATGAAAGATTACGTATGTCTTGTTGAAATAGTTGGGTTGGCCATAGTGACCACTTTAACCCGTGAGTGAATATCTATGACTCAAGGTTCCCATTAAGAGCCCTCTTACAGTCCACTAGCGCCGCCAATCGAAAAAATGTCATAACTCGTAAATAGAATCAAAAATACAAAATGTGGTCTATTATTACTGTAGAAAAGGCAATAACGTAATTTTATAACACATTGTCACCACTTGAAATATAGCTGTTTAGCTAAATCGTGCATTTGTAACAAAAACGGCCGTTTATGTTTTGAATGCACGATTTAGCTAAACACACACAAGTTGTCCCTGTCAAAGTGTGGATGAAATAAATATTCTTCTGTTAAGAGATTACATTTGTTTTTGGAAAGAGGTCATAGTGATCGAATTAAGCCATCCGTCTAATATGTCCATGTCTGCTATTCAAGGTTTCCACTAATATAGATAGAAGATGACCCTGTCAAAATGTGGATGAAATAGAAAAGGTTCCATGAAAAGAAGACATAACCATTGCTGATGTAATATTTCTAGGATAAACTTACTGAAACTCAAGTATAGGTCTCAGTATCGAGGAATTTATTTTTCTTCATAAAGTCGATATCGTATTTTTTTGGGCAGTTACGTTTTATGGGGGTCAGAGTCTTAAAAAGTTTGAGTAACTCTGTTTTATGAGACAAAAACGGCCAAGTGCGAGACGGACTGGCACATTAAGGGTTTCTTAGCACCAAATAAAATTTGGTGGCATTCATAGGTACACTCAAAATCAATATTTAATTTATTTTTGTGAGAATGTTATTGAAAAACAAAGTTACTGCTGTAGTTCCACGTAAATGTCCCATATTTCAAGTTGAATATATTAAATATTATTCAAATAATTTGATTGCAAATTCTTTTCAAGTTCTACAAACCTATTTGTTTTTTGAATTTGCGTCCCTTTTAAATTACAATTTTTAAAGAGTTCGTCTGGACAGAAACGTAAATAACTCTATGAATATTTTGGACCAATAGCAATGCAACTGCAAATTGTGTTACCGTTAATTTATAATTCCAACAGGCTTGTGTCCCGAAAAAATCTACTTAGTCCGACAGTTAGATTATCAAAAAATATTTGACCCGTATTTTTCTTTTGTTACGAAAACCACAATTTGACGAAGATACGACGCTTTTAAAATTCGCAATACGTCACGACGTGGTATAATTTTAGTGCGTTGTGACGTCATAAGCCCACTCCCGAGTTTTGAAGCGTTTTATCTTTGTCAATATTCATTGATTTACAAAAACAAAAAATACGTGTCCATTATTTTTCAATATTCTAACAGGCAGATTAATTCGTTTCGCAAATTATTGATGGTGGAAAATAACCTACTGTAATTATTTCAATCGAATCATATATCAAGTACAAGACACAGTTTTCTAAGAAGGAGTGTAAATGTACTCCTATCATAACATCTCGTTGAAATAATATTATCAGAATCGGATTTCTAATATTTCAACAAGCATATAATACCGCGAGATGTAATGAAATGTCCGCTTGAGATACTAATAACATCTTTCGTCAACTTTTCAATAAGAAACTAAGCTGCAAGGTCGTTTCTGAGCTTGAATTACAATGAGGATGATATGGCTAAAAAGGAGGTGACGAGTATTATAGAAGTATGGGAGATGATGCTGCAACGGCCAGAAAAAAAATTGGATAAAGGCAAGAGCTTAAACAGTGACTCGGGGTCGCAGCAGACCACGAAGGAGATGCGGGACGACCTAGATCTCTTCCTTGAGAATTGGAAAGAAATAGCACAGAAGCGTGATCGTTGGAAGGAATGGAGGGAGGCCTTTGTCCAGCAGTGGGACATTACAGGCTAAATATCTATTAATAATAAAGACAGGAGAATGATGACATTGATAGAGACGATGAAAAACTAGATGCGCGATTAGTTCTGTAGAAAAGAACCTTGCACAAGAATTTTAAAGGCGACGCCTTCTAGATACTTCGAAAACTAATTGAAACATTTAAAAATGATCGTCAATTTACAAATGGAAACTGTAACCATACCCCACAACCATGAGTCGTATGAAGACGACACCCGACATCAAATTGCTATAACAAATAGCAATACTTGCGGATCAAATGACACCCAAGTTTACGAGCCATTGTTTTGATAAACTACAAGTATTGATGATGCCATTAGAAGATCATTTGTGATATACAAGTGGCAGACAACGTGACTGGAATGCCAGAATGCCATTTGCTGGTAAGGACTCCGTGAATCATCGTAAGGAAAGGCCTGCTGAAGACTGGCCTTCGAATAGTGACCGCTAAAGTGAATTAGAGAAATGTAGGGCATCCTCAGACAAATGAACCAACGACCTCAACGGCTAGACAGTTCACAGTTCGGTACGGTGGTGAACTGGGTGATGAGCTTAGGAAAACCTTTTTTCTAGAAGTGGACAACGGGCCCAAAAGAGAAGCAAAGCTCTGTGGGATATCTATTATCTTTTGGGAAAAAGCTAAGCAAATGATGACAGATGTTGCTTAATTAATACCAGTATTTTACTTGAAGCAACTGCTTATAACTTAGCAATTGGATAGCACGACACCCAGAGGAATCATTCACTCAGATCCATTAGTCAAAGACCCAGTAAAATTGAGATGAAAATGTGATCATGACATTCTGCATCCGCCATTAAGTAAACTCATTTCAGACACGACAAACATAGAAGAGCTAAATGCTCTAATTGAAACAACTGATATTATTTCGACTACGCCAGAAGTCCATACGGTAAAATCTGAAACTGTTTTCTAAAGATTGCTACGTAACAGTAGTTTTTAAAGCCGCAAGCAAGGAACAATGAGAAATGCTATTGTTATCTCATAACCACTTAGGTCCATTCTCGTTTGACTGCAACCAATGTTTTTGACACGGCATCGGCAGTAATTCACGTAACTTACGAATTTACGATAAAACAATAGTAACCTACAAGATTATAAGAGTTGAGTGACGTATAGAGAATAAATAAAGTAAGACAAGGCTGGTTAAGTGGTTATAGATGGATGAGAGTGACTAGGGTCAAGAATTAGGGTCAGAGGCATGGCATTGCAGCCTATATTTCCAGCAGTGTAGTAATTACAGAGCGATATCAACCGCAGCTTTTTTTAATTTACCATTGCATAATGTAGGAATCTAACTTGTTAACAAATACTATTTCGGCAAATCTTAAAAATAACATGATCAAAATCAATGCATTTATTTCAAGTAGGCCAGTTACAGGTTTCATTTGAATTGTAGAAATAAAGATGAAAATGCTACAGTCTCAGTCACAAGACATAAAAACTGTGAAAGTACTGTAGTTGCCAAAGGGCAAGTATCTTACACATTTATCCGATCTTCTTCATAGATATCTGCGCTAGGACATTCCCTAGCGCAAATATCTATGAAGAAGATGCAAGGGCAAGAAATTCTATGATAGGAATTAAGGTTAATTGAGCAAATTTTGATCAGATCAGTGGTTTCCAGAATCGCTGTTTGCTTCAAAACGAACTACTCGTATATTAGTTATGATTAGTCATTAGTCATCTTCTATAGATCCGCGACCCAGTTTACTTAATCCTCAGTTTACTTGATTTTTACTCTGAGGACCGGAACTTCAAAAAGCGTTTTTGAAGGCCAAGCTCTTCGAGACCTTGGCAGGGGAATTACTTCTATCTTTCCTACTAGCCACAGCTATTGAGACCACCATTTTGGCTTCTGCTAGTAAGTTTATGTAAATTGAGAGACTAGCGCTTTGCGGCAAAATAAATAAATTATGAGTGTTTCTAACTATTTGGTTTTATTGGAGTTTCGTTGTTTTGTAAACCCCGAATGGATATCGAGGAGAAGTTTTTAGGTATTGGCTTATTGGCATTTAGATTTTTTTGGTTAAGTGGGCCTTTAAAGGCAGGTCCGAAATGTATGCACTTTCTCTGCCAAATCAAGAAAGTTTTTGAACATATGATGATTATTATTGCATAAATGTTTAATGATACCAATTCTCAAGATTTACTAACAAAACTTTTTGATAGAGAAAAGTTTTTATGCCTAAATAAAAATGTAATAGAAAGTAAACTTACCAAGACAGGACCAAATCAGTGTGAGCAATCCAAATGAGACACCACTAAACAACCTCAGGGGATGCCAGTCATCCCGACACTGACGAACCTACGTCACAAATCACCATTTTATACACAAAACACGCGGGAAAAACGAACCGACCAATACGGAAGCAGGAAGGATGCGTTTTTATTCAGCTCCAATTTGAAATTCGAACGCTCCATTAGGCAAATTGTTCCCGCTCTTTGTCGAGATCAGATTAGCTTTTTATCGCATTCTAATTGAAATGAGATTGACGTAAAAAACGTCTGTCATATTTGCATGTGTTTTTTCAAGTTTTTTGTCAGCGAAAAACGTTACTTTTGCAGGAAAACGATGTATTGTTGTTTGAAGGCAGTTGTCATTTTGTCGTGATAATGGTGACACAGAATCAGTGGCGGTTGTAACTTCCAAATATAAAGACGTTTTTGGACGAAGTCTTTTGAACCTAATTGGCTTGTCAAATTTGGCAATCGTCTAGCCAAAAACACTAGTAGAACTTTCTATTTTGGTCTCATTGGGAAGACTATTATTGGTTTTTAAATAATAGTGTAGGAGGTACCATCAAAATTCGAACGATATTTGGCAACGATCTGCCAAAATCGAAGATTGCATTGGAAAAACAAGCTTTGACCAAAAGCTTGTTTTGTGGGGTACTCTGGCTGGACTAATAAGTGTGTGACAAGGACAGATACAGTTAATGATGTCGTCATTAGCTGCCAAGTTGTTCAAAGTTTTGTGCAAAATTTGGACGAGGCGCGATGAAGATGACGAAGAAGAAATTATTTGGAAGATCGAAATGTGTAAGTGTTCATTTTTGTGTTTTGCTTTTGCTCTAGGTTTCTTTAAAGTAGGGAAGTGGAAATTACGGTTTTTTTCTTACTCCTTTTTTTACGGATGGGAAATCATAAAATAACTCCTCCCACTCTGGGCGGAGCGCGAGGGAGTGTTAGACTTTTACTGACTAAAATCCATCCATGTTCCTTCCTCGCCCTTTACGTTCCGGGGCCACGGTATCTCTTTCGAACAGTCCCGCAGGCTTCGGCCCTTACGAGCCCCTTCATATAGCTAACAGTTAAATTCATTCTCTGGGACTTAGCCGAGCTTTATTGATTCGACACTTTTCTGGTGGTCGCCACTGTTGATTCTGGCTTTCAGGAGTTACAATGGTTTGGTCATAAAGTGGCGGGCTTGTCCCAAAAAAAAATCTTTCTGTACTTAAATAATCTTTCAATCACACCCCAGGTAACTTTTAACTTAAAAAAACAACAGGGACGGCCATATTGGCTCGCCTATCCCACTTTACAAACTTAATCGATGTCAACGGATTAGATACAGAACCATGCAATTTAAAACTAGACTTTATCGATTGACCTAGATTTGAAGTTCTTTACACTTTAGTTAGGCCATTGTTTTGGCGAATTTTAATCGCCCAAGCTCTTGTTGTTGTTAAACATGAATTAACGTTTCGTCAGCACATCTTAGACATATGCGGCAAGTCCTTCCGAAATCTTGGATTTATACTTAGGCAGTTTATGCACTCGTACGGAGCCGTCTTGAAACGAGTGCGATCGTGTGGAACCCCCATGAGGCCAAATATAGTGTCATGGTGGATAGAATCCAAAACAAATTCACTCGGTTTTTGTACTTGAAACAGTACGGCGTCTATCCTTTCTTCCCGCTCATGTACCCGAGTCTCTTTGTAATAGGGATGGTAGGGTACAGCAGGCTGGCGGTGCGGAGAGACGTCACTCTGTGTAGCTTCGTGTTTCGGGTGTTGCGCGGCTGGCTGCACCACCCCGAGCTGTTAGCGGGGCTGGGGCTGCGCGCGCCACCCGGTTGCGGGGGCGCGCGTCGCCCCACGCCTACGCTACTGGAGCCATCCTGTAGGACCAACCTGATCAACCCCCCTTGTCACGCGCCATAAGACTCTTAAATATTATTTCAGTTGAGGTAGATATATTTCACTGCAGCCTGACGCAGTTCACAGGAGTTGCACTGAAGTGCATCGAGAATGTTAACAGTTGATTGTTTAATTGTAGGTATTTTTTTAATGTAAGTCTGTTTATTTTTTTGTTATTGTAAGTGAGTTCTTGGTAATAACATCGCATTGGCGTTATAGCTGTCAAGGTGTTATTTACATAATTTTAAATAAATAAATAAAATAAATAAATAAATGAATATTGGTACATTGTCGACTACCCACACATTCTTTGGAAAGATTTTTTGTTGATATATTACAAGTAGTCAGAAGCCACCAATAATTCGAAGATATGTGACATCTACCAATCAGCACTGGGCCCGCGTGGTGGATTATAACTCATTCCCTCTCATAGAGAGGAGGCCGTATGTACCAGCAGTGGGGACATAAATAGGCTGATGATGAGTCGGAAGCTCGATAGTCTGACTACCAGTCTTACCATACGGTATCGTCATCATCAACATCATGATTTCATCCGAAACACGTCCACAGCTGGACATAGGCCTCTCCCAAGTGTCGCCGCATTGACTGTTCCCATGCGACTTGCATCCAGCGTTATCAAATTACCCAGTAAGATCTTGGAGGTGAGACAGGCAGTCGCTTCATATAAAAAAACGGGTATTGTGCTGCATCTAGTTAGACTGGAAGCCGACACCAATGTGGTTGAGAAAAACCTATTCAGATGGAGACAACAAGCATTAGGTCATTTACTGTTTTGACATTTCTGTAATTATTTGTTATTTACCTAATTGACATTGCAATCAGTTGACATTTCTATATACTTTCATTGACATTTTATTTACTTCCTTATTTTATTGTTGACATTGTAGAAATAGTTTTTTGATTTATTAGTTGCTTTGACATTCCAAATTTTATAATTGACATTATCTAAGTACTTACTATACATTTTTATCTTCTTACAATTTTATCATTTATCTTATTTCTTTAATTTTATTTTTGGCATTTTGGGAATATTTATTGTAGGACTTGTTTTGACATTCTTGTTTTTATAATTTGAATTAATGTTTTGTTATAATTTTATATAAGTACCTAATGTATTTGCTGTTAACTTAATTTAATTTAAATTGATTATAACATTTGTACGCCAAATGGCAAAACATAGAGCACATAATTATGAAATGTAACATCTCACAGACTCTGTAACTACCTATGTTGACAAATAAACATTCTGATTCTGATTCTGAGGGTTTGCTGATTACTTTCGGTATGATTATAACCACAAGTTTATTTTTGGAGCATTCTATCCTACTTTTAAACCTAGTCTTTGTCTAACTATAACAACTCTTTAGTACACAAGTTACTGACTGATTTGAATCTACGGATAAACATATCACTTACTTCCAACTTAAACTAACAAATGATTAAGTCTATTGAGTCTATTTGTTCTTCTTGAAACCTTCCCTTGATCGTCGCTAAACTTTCCGCTTGAGGTTTGGAGAACCACATAAATCCATAGGTACCTGTAACAATGAAAAAAAAAAAACATTATTAACTGAACCGCGAACCGGAAGACGATGCGTTGGAAGACCTCCCACTAGGTGGACCGATGACCTGGTGAAGGTTGCGGGAATCCGGTGGATGCGAGTAGCAAGGGACCGGTCAATGTGGCGACACTTGGGGGAGGCCTATGTCCAGCAGTGGACGTCTTTCGGCTGAGATGATGATGATGATGAATGTCCGTCTGAGCAGGAAACATCATTCTCTTGCCCTTATCCCAATTCATTTGAGATCGGTGCAGCAAGTCTTCTTCTTCCATACCTGTTTACCCTGTGTTCTTAGATTATATAATTCATGTTCAATGTAACGTTTGTGATGAGAAAATAAACATACGAGTATATATTATTATTATTTTCGGAAAGTGTTTTCTTCTCAGCCCTTGGACTGGATTTTAACTACATTTACGGGCCGAAGCCAAAGCAAATGTAGCGTGTGGTGTGTTTATGTGTGATGAGGTCCTATTTCATTCTCTTCTATCTGCATAAACTTTCTTACAATTCTACACGTGTTTAAAATTGCTGCTTTTTGCATTGTAATGTAAAGGGTTTCATTCAGGTCTAACAATTTTAAACTGTGAAGGAGATGATTTGGGATTACCCCTGTTGAGGAAAGGACTATTGGGACAACGTATACTTTCTCTTGGCGCCAGATTCTAGTAACTTCTTCTTTGAGTTCTGCGTATTTGCTCATTTTTTCAGTTATAGTTTTTTTTTATTTTGTGCGTATTAGGAACTGCTATATCAATTAGGTATGTAACTTTATTTATTTTGTCCTGTAGAATAATATCCGGTCTGTTGTAGTGGATCGTCCTATCAGTTAGAATAGCGCGATCGTAATAGAGCTTGTGTGTTGTATTTTCTAGGGTAGTTTCTGGTTTATAATTGTAGTATGGAGTGCTGGTGTTTTGAATTAGTGAGTGTTTGAGTGCTAGTTTTTGGTGAATTACATTTGCCACCTGATTGTGCCTGTGAGTGTAGTCTGTCTGTGTGAGGGTTGTGCATGCTCCTGTTATATGTTGGATGGTTTCTGGATGGACGTGGCATTTGCGACATTTGTCATTAGTTACTGTATGATCTTTGATTATGTATTTCCTGTAGTTTTTTGTGTTGATGATCTGGTCTTGAATTGCTATTATAAATCCTTCGGTTTCTGGGAATAAGTTGCCTATTTTTAGCCACTTATTTGACGCTAATTTGTTTATGTGTAATTGCTCTAGATCATGAGGGTGTCGACCGTGAAGTACTTTTTTCTTCCAGTCTTCAATTTTTTGTGTCTGCGGGTCGTCATTGGTTGTGTTGTGGGTTTCTATCTGATCGCTTAGGTTAAGTGGAGTGTAGTTAAGATCGTTTGTTACTATGGCTTTATGAATATTACTATTGCGGGATTTTATGTGGAAGAATGATTTTAGTCGACTAATTTGTTTCCTCCATAGGTGCTGGATATCTATAAGGCCTCTCCCTCCATTTTCTCTTTTAATCGTTAGTCTCTCTATGGCGGATTAAGGGTGAAGGTTGTTATGTTTCGTGAGTGTTGTTCGTGTAATTCGTTGTAATTGTTCGGTATCTGTTTTGGTCCATTTTATAACTCCGAACGAATACGTTAATACTGGAATGGCGAAGGTGTTTAAGGCTTTAATGAGATGTTTACCTGAGAGTTGGGTTTTACAGACAGCGTTAACTCTCTTCTTGTACTCAGTAGTTAGTGTATCTTTAATTTTTACATGGTCAAAACCTTTTAGTTGCGTGTACCCTAAGTATTTATACAAATCAGTTGGTTACGGTTATAGAATCTGACTCATTCACTGCATAGTCGCCGGGCCGCACCTTGCCTCTAACAATGTGAAGTGTTTTACATTTTTCTAATCCAAATTGCATGTTAATATCTCTACTAAACTCTGCTGTAATATCTACTAATTTCTTCATTTCTTTTTCTGATTTTGCATACAGTTTGATGTCATCCATGTATATTAGATGTGATATTGTTGTGTCATCTGTAGAGTGTTTGAGGCAGTATCCGGCCCCGCAGCGTTGCAGTAGATGAGACAGAGGATTGAGAGCAAGACAGAACCACAAGGGGCTCAGGGAGTCGCCTTGATAGATTCCTTTTTTGATAGATATCTGTCGCGTTGTGACATTATTGTTGTTGCTATTTATTTGTAAAGAGGTTTTCCACTGTAGCATAACATGGCGCATGAAATCAACTATTTTTGGGTTTATTCTATAAATCTCCAGAATTTGTATTAACCAGGAATGAGGTACACTATCGAAAGCTTTTTTGTAATCAATATAGGTGCAATGGAGATTTCTGTTTTTTGTGGTGGCGTGTTTATGTATAGTGGAATCAATTATCAGCTGTTCTTTGCATCCCATGTGGCCCTGTCTACATCCCTTCTGTTCCTCTGCTATTATGTTGTGTTGTATAATGTGTGAGTTAATTTTCTTTGTGACTACAGATGTAAGTATTTTGTAAATTGTGGGAAGACATGTGATTGGTCTGTATTGGGAAGGTTCTGATGTGTATTTAGTCTTAGGAAGCATGTAAGTAATACCTATTGTGATAAATTCGGGTAAATTTTGCTGTCCTAATATGATATCTGTTAAATTTTTTGCTAAAGTTTTGTGTAATGCAGTTAACTTTTTGTACCAAAAATTATGTATTTTGTCTATTCCAGGTGACTTCCAATTATGTAATCTAGCTGTTATGTGTATTATGTCAGACTCTGTTACTTCTACGAATTCCATCTCGTCAATATCTCTCCATTTCATTTCTTCATCTGCTATCCAAGATGCTTTGTCGTTGTGTTGTTTTTGCTCTTCCCAAATACCAGCCCAATATGTTTCTAATTGTTCTTTTGAAGGTAGGGTAGGTGTGTTTGTGTGATTTTCATAATTTCTGTCGTTTTTTGGTATATGTAGATTTCTGTAAAATACTTTTTCGTTTGTGGTAAATATCGCGTTATCGTTTTTGCGCTTTTGTGCTTTTTTATATCGTTTAAGCCTATGAACTTTGAGTGCTAGTTTTTGTTTTAAGGTGTCTAAGAATTCTTCAGGTTTCCTGTTATTTTGTTCATGTCTAGTGTGTGTTGAATTGTTTCTAAATATGATCTCAACTCGTTTTACTAATTTATTGGATCTGCAACCACTGATATATTGAGTAAGTCTACCAATGTCTGCCCTTAATTTTTCAATGTCTTTTTCTAGTCTTTGTTGCCATGCTGGTACTATATTTGGCCTAGTTCTTGGGGCTCCTGTGTGATCTGTGATTTTAAAGTTTAGTTCTTCAGATATAACTACGGCTGTACAATATATAAGTAGGTGTATGTCTATAAGCTGTGTGTCATCGGAAATAAATTGTGTGAGTATAGTCTCATTAAACAAGTTAACTAGTCGAAATAGGTTAGGTGTGTATTTAAGTTTAGGTAACCTAGGTCGAGCTGCTGGGTCCATCCCAGAGTATTGTGTTATTGTTGTTCTAAATTTGTCATTAATTTCTTTAATATATGTATCTGTTGTTAGGTTTTGATCTGGGACTACTATGGCCTCTATGTCATTTTCTAGGGTAAGAGTAATTAATTCGGTTTGTGTGGATGTGTGCGATATATTTTGTGTAAAGACTTGTGATTGGTTGTACGGAGAAGGGGAATCAATAATTTGTGATTGACTGAGTGATTGTGGTTGTTCTTGATTACTAATTTCGGTTATATTTTGTGTGATACTGTTACGTGTCTATATAATTTACTGTTTCTACTTGTAGTAATTGTGTTCGTACTTCTTCTCTTAATTGATCTATAACTTCTTGAGATAGAAGTTTATTCCTAACTATTATTCTTCTTTGATCTGAGATTCTTTGTTCTGAAACCGTAATTTCAGGATATTGTCGGGTAAAAAGTGTATGCAATTGTTGTCTATATGTGGTCATATCGGTCTCTAATTTAGTTACGTGTAGGTAGGTTCGCATGATAAATAGATTTACTTCTTTACTCCATTTCATGCGAACTCTTGCTTTTCCGGCCTTGGTGGACGCGGGTAAAAAGGTGGAAACCCCCCGCGCAGCATTCAAGACCGGAGTGGGTGTGACTGTATTTAAACTAATGGTGGAGGATGATGAAAGTGTTGGTGACGATGGTATGGATGGTGATGATCGCCTAGAAGGTGTGTATGATACTGTGCTTGGACTATACGGTTCTACAGGGGTGTCTATCCTGCCTGTCAGTCTGTCACCATCGTCAATGATTTCGGCTGTAGTAGCTTTGTCGGTGGGAGCCCGCCTGTTCAACTCCTCACCTATTATTATTATTATTATACTTCTCTTTAACTCATCATCTCATCAGGCATCTCCTTTCTAACCATATCATTCTTCACACAGCCCATCCATCGTTTCTTCATCCATCTTCTTTTCCGAGAAAGACGTTTGTAGTATATAACGTCCAAGTTTAAGTTGCGAAGAGAAATAAGTCTCTGAGACCAGGATTAAGTTTAGAAGACACCTCAGGTCCATGTTCACCGAAAAGATAACAGTCTGATTATGTAAAAACAGCTGTCACTGTGACGTGTTCCGAGGGTCGTGTGATCAGCGGGTCAACTTTTTGGTGACCATGAACCTTCGAAACGTCAAACAAATGCTCAAGTTTGACATTTATGACCAAGTTTCAAATCATCGTCTGCCTAAAGTTTTCCCAAGAATACTAGACATTTTTTTAGATTCCACTTTTCCCATTCCAGTCTTCCAAAGTGTTTATACAAATATAAACACTTTGGAAGACTTACAGCTAAATACAATAATGATACAACAACGATAGTGATTTGTGGAACAAGCACCCAACTAAATATGTTGGGGTCGGCTTCAGGTTTAACCAGATGCAGCTGAACACTAGTATTTTACATGGAGCGACTGCCAATCTGATCTCCACAACCTAGTGAGCACCGAGTTGTGGTAACTGGTCGACTGGAAGCAGACCCAAACATAGTTGGAAAAGGGCTACGCAGATGAAGTTTATAGTCCCAAAAATATGTTTTCTAGTATCTGTGTAAATAATATTAGTCGAACAACCAGGGGCCTAATTCTGCTATTTTAATAAATTCGTCACTCTAACACGATTCCATTCTCATCCCATTGTCATTTTGCTTAAAGTTCGTAATCTGCTAAATTCACAATGATCTCGTAATAAAATTGTGTTTTAATGGCATTGTCGTTTTGTCATTATTATAAAACCCTTAGTACAAATGGTTTTCGAAATCTACTACTAAATGCGAATATTTATTCATGCCAGATTTCATGTACGAGATTAATATTCTATGACATTTCTTTTAATGGAGTGTCAGTGGTTGTTCATTGAGAAGTCACAATGGCGCCATTATGATAGTAGAATCAACGAACTTGTCAAAATTTGACAGAACTTGATCATTATGAAATCAATGATGGAATACTCGGACACTATTGTAATAGCAGAATCGAGGCCCTGAACAAATCGTTAGTTTACAAACACCTAGTATTAAAACTTGTTTGCGTGTCAAACATGTAAACAAATTATGCATGTTGACAATTTCGCAACCGACCTACGTGCTTCCACAAATTGGTAGAGATTATCTTTGAAAGCGATGGAAGAATAAATTGCGCTGATGATTATGGTAAAACGCAGTTTCATTGTGTATCAAAATTGAAATTAATCAGTGCAGCGAATTTACTCGTTAGGTATCATGGGCAATCAATTGGCGTACGGCTGCTCCATAAATTCAATGTTGCCCAGAGAGCTATAGAACGGGCTATGCTTAGAGTTTCTGAGGGATCGCATCCGGAAAAATGAAATCCGACAGAGAACCAGACTTGTCGACAAGGCTCACAGAATTAGTAGACAGAGCGTCGACAAACCTTTTGTTCATCTGTCATTTTGTCGATTCAATGACAGATGAACAAAAGATTTGTCGAGTCTCTCTCGTTTCTCCAGTGGTCATGCTAAGCGGACTGAAGTGGCAATGAGCCGGCCATATCTATACTAATATTATAAAGCAGAAGAGTTTGTTCGTTTGTTTGATTGTTTGTTTGTTTGGTTGAACGCGCTAATCTCAGGAACTACCGGCTCGAATTGAAAAATTATTTTTGTGTTGGATAGTCCATTTATCGAGGAAGGCTTTAGGCTATATAACACCATGCTACGATTATTAGGAGCGGGGCAGGAATGAAAAATGTTGCTAAAACGGGTTTTTTTTTTCCTTGTTTTTCTCTCTTATGTGACGCAGACGAAGTTGCGTGGGTCGGCTAGTTAGCCATAAATCCGATGACCGTTGTGGTAGACGTGTTCTTGAGTGGACACCGCGAAGCGCAGCCCTCAGATTGGCGAGCAATGACCTTCGCAGGATGGCTGGTAACCACTGGAAGAGAGTTACCAGGGATCGAGTGAAGGATCTACCTCAAGCCTCAAGACTTTGAGCGAGTGGGAGCCATAGATAATCTATACTTATATTATAAAGCAGAAGAGTTTGTTTGTTTGTTTGGTTGAACGCGCCAATCTCAGGAACTACCAGCTCGAATTGAAAAATTCTTTTTACGTTGGATAGTCCATTTATCGAGGAAGGCTATAGGCTATATAACATCACGCTAAGACTAAAAGGAGCGGAGCAGCAACAAGAAATGTTGGAAGCGGGAAAAAAGTTGAGCAGGCGATGCGTTGCGATATCAAAACTTCACGAGAACGAAGTCGCGGGCAGAAGCTTGTATAACACAAGATAGATGCGCAACTCTGGTTTTCGTTTTTCGTTTTTAAAACTGTGTACCCCAACTGTTAGATGGCACTGTTAGTTTCTGTTCAACCAAATAAATACAAAAAGTAATTCTTGACTACGGTTTCGAACTTGGGAACTATTATTGACAAGGCAACCGCTGTCACCGCTAGGCTATCTACTTCACTGGCAAGTTGTCTAAAATAGTTGTTCTCTTTATGACAGTTGTGAAACAGTCAAACAGTTGAAAAGTTTGTGTCCTCAAACACACAGATGGCAGCACTATCTATGAAAATTTTGTTTGACGCCAATGTATGGAAGTTTCACCCCCCTGGTGGGAGCTTAGTAATAGCGTCCTGTACCGTACTGTTAATTTCTGTTCAACCAAATAAATACAAAAAGTAATTTCTTGACTACGGTTTCGAACTTGGGAACTATTATTGAAAAGACAACCGCTGTCACCGCTAGGCTATTTACTTCACTGGCAAGTTGTCTAAAATAGTTGTTCTCTTTATGACAGTTGTAAAACAGTTAAACAGTTCAAAAGTTTGTGTTCTTAAACACACAGATGGCAGCACTATCTGTGAAAATTTTGTTTGACGCCAATGTATGGAAGTTTCACCCCCTTTTTTTTTTTTTTTGGGGTGGGAAATCATCAAATGACTTCTCCCACTCTGGGCGGAGCGGGAGGGAGTGTCAGACTCTAACTGACTAAAACCCATCCATGTTCCTTCCTCGCCCTTTATGTTCCGGGGCCGCGGTATCTCTTTCGAACAGGCCCGCAACCCCGGCAGGCTTCGGCCCTTGCGGGCCCCTCCCCTTATGCTGACATCTCTTTGAGGCGCGCGTGGAACACGAACGCGCCGTCGACACGGCCTGTCGTCGTCGTTAGACGGACGGACGGCTAGCTAGCCCATAGCCAACCGTCCACAGGCCCGCATCTACGGTGGCCGGTAGCCACCACGTGGCTCCCGACGCCCGGTGCGTCTCCCGCGGCGGCCGGGAAGAGAGGATCTCTCCCTCAGTTTCACCCCCCTGGTGGGAGCTTAGCAAAAGCGTCGAGTCGCCATGCGTGAGAGTGGTCAGCGATAAACTGCCGCCCGTCACCCGCTAGAGACCCCGCGTCAACGCGCACCAAAATTATTCGAAAAAACAACCTAACTTGATACATATCACATGATGGTGGCCGTTGCTTATCTAATTTTTTACGGCCTTTATTTTTGACGACCCAAATGGCGTAGCGGTAGTGAGGCTGCCTCATTCTTAGGGTCCCGGGTTCGAATCCCGGTAGGAGCAGATGTTTATGTGATGAGCATGGACATTTGTTTCCGAGTCATGGATGTTTATATGTATAATAAGTATGTATTTACAAACAAAAAAGTATATATTTAGTATATCAACTGTATGGTGACCACGACACAAGCCTTGCTTAGTGTGGCACTAGATGGCGCTGTGTGTATTTTCCAGCGCTATTTATTTATTTATCATTCCTCACACAATCCATCCATCGTTTCCTTGATCTTCCTCTCCCTCTCCATCCATCCATATTCATCACTTTTAGTCAGTGTCACTACACACAACACTATTTCTTCTAATTCTTACTGGGCTTCGCTTGAGATCAATACAGTTAGGATATCAACTATATCTAGTGTCCACGACACAAGTGTTGCTTAGTGTGGCACTAGGTCGCGCTCACGGTGTAGGCTCATGATGACAGCCGAAGAAAAAACATAAATCAAAAACCCTGTACACATCTCTCACTCCGAATATACACGTAACATGTGGTAATGTGTTCATCTGTTGAATAACAAGCAGCGGCATTGATTCATCCGTGACCGCGAGGTCGCGGGTTCGAATCAGACCGTATTGATAAAGGATGCTTGCATATGTTACTTGTTATGGTCAAATATCTTATGAGCAATCTTTGAATCTATACGTAATAATATCCGTTTTAATAATTTTAATGCATAACTACAGGCACCAGCACATTAAGGTACCCGGAGCTGTCAAATTATCCCAATCAACCTAATGCTTTAAAGATGAAAGAAAATGGCTTTTGTTAATTTCAAACGAGAAACCTTTAAGATAAAACCTCGAATATCTAAGGCGCAGGACACACAGAAAAGACGTAAAATGCAGACATATTTCTTCCGCGTCTCTTTCATACAAAATGTATTAAAGCGTCGCGACGAAAAACATAGAAAAGGCAGGGCGCGAACACGACGCTTGCCCGTCTGTGCCCTGTTGTAAAACAGATAGAAAGGATGGGGCACGGGTGCGAGCGGACGAGGGGCGGGCCAGAACGGGGGTGCGGGAAGGGGGCACGCGGGTGCCAGGAATCGCGCGGCGAAGTCCAGCGCCACGTTCGTGCCTCGTCTTTTCTATATGTTCTAAAAAGTCGCGATGACGCCCCGTCTGCGCCCCACCCAGGCCTTACAGCTTTTCTATGTGTCAGAAAAGCGCTTTAGGTTACAATTATCAACCTCAGTAAATAGCTTGTTAACTGAAAAAATCTAATTAGTCCGTCACTTAAATTATCAAAAAATATTTGACCCGTATTTTTTCTTTTGTCACATAGGCCAAAATTGACGAAGACACGACGCTTTTAAAATTCCCAATACGTCACTGTTTGGTATAATTCCATGTGAGTTCTGACGTCACGAGCCCGCACTCCCCGAGTTTTGATGCGTTTTATCTTTGTCAATATTCGTTGATTTACAAAAACAAAAAATACGTGTAAAATAAAATACTCTAAAACTGACGGACTAAATAGATTTGCAATTTATTGATGGTGGAAACTAGCCTATTCAGTAGAACCTGTAAAATACATATTTATAATTTTTCAAACAATTTCCATCCGCATCGATTCCCAATATAATCATTTTACCGATATCGAATCAGAATAAACGTCACACAGTAAGTAGGTGAGTACCAAATAATTGATTGCCCTATGTTTTCAAAACCTTAGAATTTCCATTCGTTTTGTTATTGAAATATTCTCAATCGGAACCATGTATAATCCTGGAAGCCAACCCCAACATAGTTAGGAAAAGGCTAGGCAGATGATGATGAGGCGATCAAATCAATTAGTAACAGGAATCATTCAGGTCAATTAAAATTGATAATCGAAGGATTACATATTTAATTACATGTTTCAATGATATAAATTATGTCTTTAGATAATATCAAAAACATATCAATATCGTTTTGCTTGATTACATTATAACTAAGCGAATCACAATTTTAATTAAATATAGAACATCGTGAAATAAATATTACAAGGCTATTTAAAAAATAAAAATGTCCATCTAAATGAAGTTCGTTAAATAAACGTAAATCCCACTACAGCCAATTAAAGCAAATTTTGACTGAAAATGCACCGGGATTTTCCGCGACAATTTTTTTTAAATCGAATGTATCGAGTCCCATGACAAAAACTACCAAAATGGTAGAAACTACATTACCATGGCAACACAGAAACGTTACGTTGTCGTACAATGCGCGCATATATACACACATGTGTGTTATCTCCTAAATAATGATAAATCTTTGGTTAAATTAAATACTTATTCTATTTATGTACATTATACAGCTAAATGTCAGCAGTTCACCTTTAAATAATTAGTCTTAGTCTAAGTTCGTGCGTGTCGTTAGTTTTAACGATGTACAACTTTTACAGGTTTGGACCAGTCAGTTCGGATGAGCTAGTCAAGTATTTTATTCGCGTTCGCCATAGAAAGTCGAGAGAAAATGTGTTTACATTGGTATGAGCGGGTCCACACATCCCCACGACTGGAGGCCTTAGGCTGAGGCTACACAAGGCAGCGATTTGCGATGCGACTGGAAGAGCGAAACGAGAAAAACATGGTATGGCTACATTACAAGCGAGATTCCGGCGTATTTTCTAATAAATTCGCTTCAATTTCTCTATGTTGGTGTAGCCGATGCCGTGATTACAGTAATGTTGTTTCGATCGCATAAATAAATCAAAGATCGCTAGTAATATTTGATGTGCAGTGTAGCCATATACGTGTGCATTCATTTACTTGTTTTAATCGCTCATGTGTCGCAGGTCGCGTCGCGGTCTAATGTTGCCTCAGCCTTACACTCAAGACACTCACTGGATAGTCTGGTTGAGCAAAATCCAGCCTCATAGGTTGACCTGCGAAAGGGCATTAAAAACAGGCTTGTCTCAAAGACATTCGTGTGTTTACAAGCGATAGACGGGACTTGACGAAGGAAATCGCAATCCAATACTTGATACTACTTAATGAGAAACCTGCCCTTTTAGTATCATACGCCTCTTGTCTGGTACCATTCGTGTCGTGTGTCAATAACGAAAAGGTTCCCGAGTAAGTAAAAATATTCTCAACGAGGGATTTTCTTTTTCAACTCTTCCCTAGTCGCTGGATAGATGGCGCTAGTCTGACTACGTTACTGCAAGGAACAGAACGTCACATAATATCACTTGGACCTAATGATTATATTCGGAAGCTGATGCAAACGAAAGCGTATGTGACGAGTGTTTTTTCAAGCGTTTTGGCTTTGGCACCCAGTAACGTAGTCGGATCAACGCCATCTATCGAGTTCATGGAAACTATTTTGTTTTTTAAATTGTCAAAATGAAAACCTCTCATTACGGCTGTGTAAGTCTTTTAAATCTCTTTGATTTATCTGATCCTGTACCTACTTAGCTTTGCATTCTTTGGTGTCAAAATCAGCGAAGAGAAGGATCTTCGGCCGGATCCTATTTCCAGACTACAAGCGAAAGTGTGACAAGTTGCCATCTAAAATCAAATTTCTACCAAAAACCGTCAAAAATCAAAATAAATGTTATTCTAGTCTCTATCAATGAAAACCGATTGTTTTTATAAATCCCCTGACGTATCGTATTGTTACGTAAACCCGACGCACAATACATTGACCTACTCCCCGCGGACAATTCATAACATTCCACATACACAGACAATCGAACACGTGACCAATCGTAATATCTCTCTGTTTGACATAACAATTAACCTAAAAACATACCAGTAGCATTTTGCTGTCAGAAAGACAATTTTATACGAGGGCAAAACGCGTTTTACATCATCATCTGTTTGGCGTTTTCCCGGCATTCCGTCTTACTGGATACCAGTTAACGTGCACATCTTGCTACATTGTTCTCGCATCATATACCGTCTCAACATGAATGATGTAACCAAGATTTTGTAACAATAATTTTGATTTAAAAGAGTGTCCATGGAGTTTCTTGCCCGTTCTTCTCCATAGAGATCTACGCTAGGGAATGGGCAACTACAGTACTTTCTCAGTTTTTATGTCTTGTGACTGTAGCTACATTTAATTTTTCATCTTTGTTTCGACGATTCAAAAGTGCCTGTAATTGGCCTACTTGAAATAAATGCTTTGATTGATTGACAGTATTATGCATGGAGCGACTGCTGACATATCTGACATCCATACTGGCAAACGCGCTACCTCTTGGTAAACCTGGTTGTCAGATTTCCAGGCTTCCTACGAGTAACAACGCCTGTCAAAGATCTATGAAAGACAGCCGGGACCGTGGGCATTTAAAAGCCGTCAAATATCGGAAGCAACAAGCGAATCATAAGAACGGCTAACGGTGGTTTAACCAATAAACTAAACGCAATCAATTAAATCGGGATCAACAGCTGTCAGTTACAGTGTTCTACTACAATGATACTTCTGTCACGAGGTTCAGATATGCTCTTGGCGTTAACAAACAACTTATTTGAACAAGTTCAGGGCCTCGATTCTGCTATTACAATAGTTTCAGAGTAGTCGATCATTGATTTCATAATAGTCAAGTTCTGTCAAATTTTGACAAGTTTTTTAATGCTACTAACATAATGGCGCCATTATGACTTTTCAATGGTCAACCACTGGCACTCCATTGAAAGAAATGTCATAGAGTGATAATCTCGTACATGAAATCTGGCATGAATAAATGTTCGCATTTAGTAGTAGATTTCGAAAACCATTTGCACTAAGGGTTTTATAATAATGACAATACGACAATGCCATAAAAACACAATTTTATTACGAGACCATTGACCGACCAATGATCGACCATTGTGAATTTAGCAGATTACGAACTTAAAACAAAACGACAATAGGATGGGAATGGAATCGTGTTGGAGTGACGAATTTATTAAAATAGCAAACTTAAGCCCCTCTTTCTATGAGTAACAACTGTTCTAAAATTAGCCTTCTGCGTTATCTCTGTTTAGTACACACACGCCGACTAATCAATCTATACGTAACCAGTATACCATGGCCTCCAGTTTTATACAGGTGTAAACAACCTCATCACAAAGCCGGTAACCAAGCATTCTGTACATCAAACTAAGTAACTTTAGGCAAACATTATTGCTGGGAAAGATTTTCTTTGGGGTGGAAATCACGTTTTTCGGTAAAACTCACACACTCAAAACTTCATGCTGATGGATTTATCCTACTAATCCTACTAATATTTGTTTGTATGGATGTATGGATGTTTGTTACTCTTTCACGCAAAAACTACTGAACGGATTTGGATGAAATTTTGCACACAGATGGTTTATAACCTGGATTAACACATAGGATACTTTTTATCCCGGTAGTAAGATCCCGTGGGACAATTTCAAACATCACGCGGGCGAAGCCGCTGGCAGAAGCAAGTAATATTATAAATGCGAAAGTTTGTGAGGATGGATGTATGTTTGTTACTCTTTCACGCAAAAACTACTGAACGGATTTGGATGAAATTTTGCACACAGACAGTTTATAACCTAGATTAACACATAGGATACTTTTTATCCCTGTAGTAAAATCCCATGGGACAATTATGAAACTTCACGCGGGCGAAGCCGCTGGCAAAAGCTAGTTTAATAATAAACGGGATTCAGAGGTAAAGTAAAGTTATGATCCCTAAAAACTAGTACTTATTTGAAAAAATCTTATGAAAACGTTGGAACTTTGACTTCCAATATCTCCGTAACTGGAAGGTTCCCATTACTTCCCATGTATGGTCTAGAATTCTAGATCAAAAAATTATCGCAATGGAAAAGAAAGAAAAGGAAAGAAACTGGTATATTTACACCCTTTAGATTTCCCGTACAATGAGAGGTCCACTAACACTGGTTACAATACTTAGCTTGATTGGAAGTCGTGCGTCCGAAAATTATAATAATAAATTCATTACGCGTCGACATCTCCGCAACGCGTGACGTACATCGCTGGCCCACTGACCTACACGCAGTAAAAATGACACACCCACGCGTCAATGGAACGCGTGGAGCGATAAAATTACATCGCTTCTTATACATGTTTGCCTAGTAACACATGAAGTTATTTTTGAAGCTAGAATTGAAGTGCATTTGCGCACTAGTGAGGTAATCAGAAATCGAATTTTACTCTTAAAAATGGAAGTTGCATGTCTATCTGTGTGATCGCGTTGATCTTGTAAACTGAACAACGGCTTTAGATGCAGTTTTCACTTACATTTTTAGATTATTTATTTTGGAAGATTTGTGTGGAAGTCATTTAGACTTCCACACAAATCTGTGTTGATTTTATGACTAAAAACTCCGCGAAGCACCGGAAACATAGTCCTGCGCCGCATCTCTGTCTGTTCGAAATAAACTCAAAAACTGCTGCACGGATTTTCATGCTGTTTTCACCAATGGATAGAGTGGTTCTCGAGGAAGGTTTTAGTTAAATTGAACGCGGGCGAAGCCACGGTTATCAGCTAGTAAATGATGAATTGGAGTCAAACAAGCTATTCAATAAATCACCTTTCCACTATGATACCATTGCAAAACTCACTTATTGGAATTTACAGATGGCTGCACCCAGTCGTTATCCCTTTTATTGAGTGTCTTAGGTCCATGTTCACCGAAAAGATAACGGTCTGATTATATAAAAACAGCTGTCACTGTGACGTTCCCATTCAAAAAATGTGTTTTAAACAGCTGTTTTTAGATAATTAGACCGTCATCTTTTTGGTGAACATGGACCTTTATCCTTATCAGATACCTAATTATTGCCGCTGTCTGTACATCATCTTCCTGCCCTTGTCCCATTTTATTTGTGGTCGGCGCAACACGTTTTCTTCTTCCATTCTCCCCTGTTAGACGTCACGGCATCATTTACTCCTTTCTCTTTCATATCAGTCTTTACACAATCCATCCATCTTTTCTTTGGCCTTCCTCTCCCCCTCCATCCATCAATACTTATGTCCATCACTCTTTTAGTCACATGCGTTTCATCCTGTCTGTACATTCAGCTAAAAAATGAAGAAACGATGGATAGACTGAGGAGCTTGTCGCTAAATAATAACAGCCGCTCGGGTCGATCTCTAGTTTAAGCCGTGCTTGGTTGGTCTGTGGATGGGTGACCACCGATTACATACGACTGGTTGTTAGGCTTTTTGGACTACTGACTACCTTTAACTGTCAAAGATGAACAATAATGATAGCCGGGATCAACAGCATAACGTGTTTTCCGAAGCACGGAGGAAACTTGGTATGTAAGGGTGGTCACCCATCCACAGACCAACCTAGGCAAGCACGGCTTAACCTAACGATTGACCCGAGCGGCTTTTATTATTTAGCCACACGAGCTCACAAATAAATTGGGATAAGAGCAGGAAAAATGATGAAACAGCAAAAAAAAAAGTTTACACACAAACAATCATTGTCTTTGCTACGTCAATAACTGTCATTAGTATGACATTTAAGCTCATATTCATAAACAAAACTCTTTCCAAAGCAGCTGTCAAAATGTAAACGTCATCAGATAGATGTCATTACAATACAAAAGGTGTTGTTTTTAAAATAAAGCTTATTCTTGTTTTGAGTAAAGTAAGATTCCTTTTTCTTTTGTTACGTTAATCAAAATTGACGAAGAAACGACTGTTTTAAAATTCCAAATACGTCACGCCCAGGTATAATTTATAGCTAGTTCTGACGTCACGAGCCCCCACTCCCGAGTTTTGATGCGTTTTGTCTTTGTCAATATTCGTTGATTTACAAAAACAAAAAATACGTGTCCATTATTTTTCAATAATCTAACTGACGGACTAAATAGATTTGTTATTTTTTGTTACTGTCGTCATGCTATTTTACATGCAGGACTGCCTATCTGACCTCCACAACCCAGAATGTCAAGATGGTATTAGGAACATAACTAATGATGAAATAATGAATGATTTTTTTGTCGTATACCCATACTGGTATTCGCCTGCATTCGTTTAGAGTTTAGCCTCATCCACGTTCATACAAAGAGACATACAAACACGCCACTTGCAAGTTACCACGTATATCTAAATGTCTTTGCTTGTAACCCAAAAGCAAAGTTCATCACCCGTCTGAAGATAAGACTTATCAACTATTATGTCAGTGGAACTTCATTAGTGTAGTAATTACGGACGGTTGACGTCATTTATGCTGACTATCCACCCGCGGACCGGCGCGCATAGGGGTTAAACTTCTATACATTGGCTTCAAACAAAATTTTCATATACAACATAATTTTTTGTTTACACTAAACCCGAAAACGGGTCATTGTACTCATCATTTTGAACAACTTTTTCTCGCGATTTCAAGATGGGACGAACCATGAAATCAAATCGCGAAAAAAAAATCAGCTGTTCCCTACATTTTGAAGAGTTATGCAAACATAAATGTAGGGAACAGCTGATTTTTTTTCGCGATTTCAAGTTTCGTCCCATAGAAAAAGTTGTTCAAAATGATGAGTACAATGACCCGTTTTCGGGTTGAGTGTAAAAAAAAAAATGATGTATAGTGCTGCCATCTGTGTGTTTAGGTACACCCACTTTTCAACTGTTATAACGAGAATAGCTATTTTAGACTACTTGCTAGTGAAGTTGATAGCCTAGCGGTGACAGTGGCTGCCCTAGTTAATAATAGTTCACAAGTTCGAATCTTCAGAATTTCTTTTTGCATTTATTTGGCTGAACAAAAACTAACAGCGCCATCTAACAGTTGAGGTACACAGTTTTAAAAACGAAAACCAGAGTTGTGAATCTATCTTGTAATAAATAGTGAATTATCTATGCCGGCGGCAGCGAACTGGAGGACTGAGCGAGGGAGTTAGACTGCGTTTCTACAGATAAGAGCAGAGGCGTAGCAAGGGATGTGTGTGAAACTAAAGGTCGTGGCGCACTTGACAAGCACCGCACCAGCATCGCTCCAACTTCGGCAACGAAAAAAACCATTACTAGAATGATAAGACTCCCAAGTTATGTAAAATTCAGTACAAATACACCGGCAATTTTTTTTTTCATAAATAGTTTACATTAAACTGAACTTAAAATATCGTCAAAACTGTAACGGAAAGGGTGTTCGCGGGTGAGTTAAACCGCGAATCAACGTTCACAAAATATAATTACTAGAGATAATACCGAAAATGCAAAGCTACCTCCTGGTTTATTACTGCCAGCGTGTGGACCGCGTGCTTACACCTCGCTGACGACGCGTGGTAAGCGCGCCGTAGCGTATATTCGAGGCAACACCGGGCAACAACTGTGCTGGTGCGGTGCTTGTCAAGTGTGCCATGACCTTAACAAGGTATCGCTTGGCATGCTAGTCAAAATTCTAAAACACAATTTAACAGACGAAACGTGGTCGTGTATACAGGACTTAGGGGCCGTCTCCACTCCACTGCGAGCATCGACCGGAGGAGACGGTGGAGCACACGGTGGAGGTTTGCACCGCGTGGGCGGAGCACCGCCGTGTCCTCGTAGCGGCGATGAAGGGAAGCCGTCACCTCCTTTTGTGGAGCAGTCATGCTGGCGTAGGAGGTGACGGAGCGCGGGAGGGAGAGAACCTCTCGCCGCTGCGGGTGACGCACCGGGCGTCGGGGGACACATGTTGGCCCTCGGCCACAGTAGGCGCGGGCTTGTGGACGATGAGCTATGGGCTAGCTTGCCGTACGTCCGGCTTAGTGACAACAGGCCGTGTCGACGGAGCGTTCGTGTTCCACGCGCGCCTCAAAGAGATTTCAGCATAAAGAGAGGGGCCCGCAAGGGCCGAAGCCTGCTGGAGCTGCGAGACTGTTCGAAAGAGATACCGTCGCCCCGGAACATAAAGGACGAGGAAGGAACATGAATGGGTTTTAATCAGTAAAAGTCTGACACTCCCTCCCGCTCCGCCCAGAGTGGGAGAAGTCATTTGATGACATCAGAAAAAAAAAAAATGGGACCGTCGAATATTATCGTCGTGCCATACATTCTCTACGTCGCGATTCTCCCGCTCGTGGAGACGGTCCCTAAGCCCCGCATACACGACCACGTCGAGTCTCGTCTCGTCGGCGTCAGTTTAATATGCCGCTGTCGGCCCAAGGTCGGCTGATAAGTCTCGTTCGTCGTTATTTTGTATCAATAACGGCGTAGTAGTCGAGTGAAACTGTTGTTATCAGGTTGTTTATTACCATTCAGTAGCGTATGTTTCTGCTTTCAATTAATTCATCAGCATGTGCCTAGTTTTCAAAACAAAATTGAGTAAATAAAAACTCGCTAAATGCGAGCAGCGGTGGCCCAGTGGTGGCGGCCCCGACTTACGAACAGTAAGTCGTGGGTTCGAACCCAGACAGGCGCATTACTTTGTGTAATTTATTTCATCACCGCTGCTCTCAAAAACGGTGAAGGAAAACATCGTGAGGAAACCGGCATGTCCTAGAACCAAAAATTCGAAGACATGTGACATCTACCAATCCGCACTGGGCCCGCGAGGTAGATTATAGCCCTTTACCTCTTATTGAGAGGAGGCCGTGTCCCAGCAGTGGGAACATTATAGGCTGATGATGAAATGCGAGCGTTCCGTACTGTTATCAAAAAATGACGTTTGTTGTAGAGGAGCCCCACTTAAATATTCATTTTATTTGTTGTTATAACGGCAACATAGATACATCATCTGTGAAAATTTCAACTGTGTAACTACCACGGTTTATAAAATACATCCTGGTGACAGATAGACAGACGGAGAGTGGAGTCTTAGTAATAAGGTCCCGTTATAACCCCCAGATCTATCCGTCTCTCTCACTCGCCCTCGTCTGCAGACGTGCGCGAGGGAGACGGATAGATCGGAATATAGGGACGAAGCGTTATGGAGTAGGGCCTCTGACCCAAGAATCAGTGCAGGTTTACTTCATTAAAACAGAGATTACGAAGAAATATTATAATTTAATGCGTACTGTTTGATGGCTGCTTATCAAAGACTACAATATATGTTTATGTCACCGTAAAATTGTCAAACACGTTATATTACAATATAACGTGTTTTTTCTCGCGATATTGTAATGTCTCGAATTATTGTCAACTGAACATACGGAAGTATCTCTGCCCCCATAACCGGGACTTGGGGCACCCCCCCCGTTAGGTTAGTTAGGTTCCTTTAAACCCTGCACTCGGAAATAGGGGCCCCGCGAAGCGGGGCTCCGTCGACTACGCTTTTTAGGGGGAATAAGGTTGTGTTTTAAGGTTATGTTATATTAATCGGTATTTCTCAGGAATGGTGCATTATCTTTTCATGAGAGTTGTGCCACTGGGCAAGGGGGACTCCTCCTTCCCTCCACACTGCGTAAGTTGACTACCATCGCATGCATTTCACGAAAAATAATGCGTTTTGTTGTAAGCAGTATGTTCATTTGACAATAATTCGAGACTTTACAATATCGCTAGAGATATTACAATATAACGTATCTGACAATTTTACGGTGACATATATAATGAGATAGACGGTACTCTCAACCATATTTCCGTCATCATACAAGCAGCGCTCTCTATCCGTGGTGGTGGCGAACTAAATCAAAATCTAACAAAATAAATACAAAAAGTGTGTCGTGACTCAGGTTTGATCTTACGATATGCAGCTCCTAAATCAGTGGTAGTCCTCAACGGGCTACACGTTCTATGGACAATTCGTCTAAAATAGCTGTTCTATTGCATGCTATGACAGTTGGTGACAGATGGTTGATAGTGTAACCATGAATAAAATACGTCTCTATCATTGATTGATTTAATTCTTTTTTTTTATATTTACTTAGATTGGTGAGATTTTAAATAAATATGGTTTCTCAATCTAATTTATCAAAATTGTTATTTTCAATTAAATCTTATCACTGTTATAAAATGGCAACCCAACCAGTAAATAATTTCATCCTCAGGGATAGCCTTGGGCGCATTCAAAATTTTCGAGCAGGCTCCAATGTTCTAAGAGAGCACAGCATGCTGCTTATCAAGTCACAGAGTATATTATAATCACTACGTTTATATCAAATGAACTACTAAGGGCCATGTTCACCGAGAAGATAACAGTCTGATTCCAAAAATCAAAATCAAAATATTTTATTTCACATAGGCCTGGATGGGCACTTATAAAACGTCGAAAAAGGTGCACGGTTCGCGTTAGTCGATTCCATGGAGAAGATCCGGCAAGAAACTCCATGGTTACTCTTTTCAAATCATTTGGTATTACAATATTATTGTTTCATTACAGCATTAGTACTAAAGTATGGGGGGACAGCGTAGGCCCGACACTAGGTCGTTGCTTGCTATGCAAAAAAATGTAAAACAAAAGGAATATTTAACAAAAGTTAAACAGCATAAATATTATCTAAAAACAGCTGTCAATGTGACATATTCCCATATAAAAATTTGTTTTAAACAGCGGTTTTTAGATAATCGTCCGTCATCTTTTTGGTGAACATGGACCTAAAAAATGCCTAATATACAGTTGTAAATGACAGCTGTAACGGCCAGTAACAACACGTCTGAATATCGATACTGAAACGAATCGATAAACACTTAAGTATATATTCGAAAAACTCGAATATTATAAGGCTAACCAGAGTGATGTGCATGCAGCTTCATATTATTATTACTAAAGAATACTTGAACAAACATAATCATTCATTATTATTTATATTTAGACACGTGTCAGCAAACGCCTACACAATGCTGACAAGTAAATAGATCGTAAACTGGTGGAGTCGTAAAATTATTTATTAGATACATGTCAATCAGCATTATTAGAATTGATATCGCAGTTCCCTTGATATATCGGAACACTCCTGGGCATAAAATAACACTCTAAAGTAAATCGATTGGATTTTATTGATTTGTGCCGGGTTGATTCAGTTGTCATGTCAAATTGAATATAGGCTTTTCTTAACTAAGTTGGCGTTAGCTTCCAGTCTAACCGAATACCAGTATTTTACATGGAGCGACTGCTTATCTGATTTCCACAATCCAGTTAGTTTTGGGAAATACGATACCCCTTGGTAAGACTGGTTGTCAGACTTTCGGCCACCTGACTATCTGTAACGACTGTCAAAGATTTACAAATGACAGTCGGGACCAACGGCTTAACGTGCTTTCCCGAGTCACAGACGTAAATCGGTATGTAATGGGTGGTAACCCATCCACAAACAAACCTAGGCAACCGCAGCTTAACCTGAACATTGATACGAACGGCTGTTATTATTTAGCTACGAGCTTCTCCTCAAATTGGATCGAATTTCTATGCAAAGGTGCAACCACACTGGTAAATCGACGTGAACCTTATAAACCACTAGTTGACCCATGCAACTTCGTCTGCGTCACATAATAAAGAGAGAAAACGAAAGTCTAAAAATCCCCGTTTTTGCAACATTATTCATTCGTTCCTGCTCGGCTCCTAACAATCCTAGCGTGATGTTATATAGCCTAAAGCCTTCCTCGATAAATGGACTATCCAACACAAAAATAATTTTTCAATTTGAACCAGTAGTTCCTGAGATTAGCGCGTTCAACCAAACAAACAAACAAACAAACTCTTCTTCTTTATAATATTACTATGGATTCGTCAAATACCCCGCAATACGTGTACCTATGTCACAACGACCACTGCACCGTCTGGTTGTACCCTAATATCTAAATCGGTAGAACTATTATTAAACAGTTTATTAATAGGTAACCCAGTCATTGTACTTTCTTAGACGGTTGCTCAGACCATTTTTTAGCGAATGAATAATTGTCAAAATATTTGTGTGACGACTCTGACGTAGATGCTTCGAGAGCCAAACATAATATGAAGATGGGTAAACTATACGTGGAAATATGGTAATTTGCAATAAGTTGAATGATCGATGATTTTTTTGACAGATACTATACTACAGGGTGTATTTCACCTCATCACAAAGCCGTTAACCAAGCATTCTGTATGTCAAACTAAGTAACTTTACGCAAAAAATATTGCTGGGAAACAACTTTTTTTTTGAGGTTATAAATCATGTTTTGTGGTATAACTCAATGTAACGCACTCAAAACATTGTGCGGATGGATGGATTGAATAGTACAGGGGTCGTAAAGATATTTAAAGTAAAAATAATGCGATAAAAAGTGGTATTTAAAAAAAAACTTGTCAAAAACTTGCAACTTTGACCCCCAATATCTCCGTAACTAGAAGATTCCCAGGTATAGTGTAGAGCAAAAAAATGATCAGAATGACGAGGGGAACAAGTGCTTTTCGTTTTCGTTAAGAGGTGTTTTACACCCTTTATAGTTAGTATACCCCACAAAGTCACCCTCACTCACTCATACACAAGAAACATACTCACTCATACACATGACTCCATCACACCTTCTGCAATATTATAGGTAGGCATTTTAGTTCTCCTTTGTTTTTAATTTGTTTTAATTTGCTTTTAATTTGGGTAATCATATTGTTTGATTCATACTCTCACTCGTTATCGCTGTAAAAGCAGATTCTATCCTGGAGGGCGGCCTGGTGACCTGTAACACAGGTTTTTCCCAAAAACCTACATCAGGCACCAGTCTCTCACAACGGTTGGATACAGCATATTGACATTATTTTGTAAGCATTAATTTTAAGTCAACTTTGTGAGAGAGTATATTAAGAAGATGTATAGAAGAAGACATGCTGCGCTCCTCCCAAAAGACAGTCATATAGTGGCAGGATTAGTTCATTTGGTTTGATTGACCTTAAAAAAGTGGCTGGTTCAGACTGCTTGCAAAAAGTGTAAATGCAGGGTGTTCCGGCGTACTTTGGTAGAGGCATATGTCCAGGAGTGAATTGCAAGAGTCTATTGATTTTGGCAGATAACACTGTATATCTATTTATGTTTTTCTCTATAAGTGAATTTGTAATTCTTTTGAGAAAATAAACACGAGTATCTTTAACCGTAGAAATAAAATTAATGGTCTTTTGACAAGTCCGCCACAATATTTCGAACCACAGCAAGTCCTGAGCCAGAATTGACAGGCGACCACCGGAATAAGCATCAGCGTCCGGCGTACTTTGGTAGAGGCATATGTCCAGGAGTGAATTGCAAGAGTCTATTGATTTTGGCAGATAACACTGTATATCTATTTATGTTTTTCTCTATAAGTGAATTTGTAATTCTTTTGAGAAAATAAACACGAGTATCTTTAACCGTAGAAATAAAATTAATGGTCTTTTGACAAGTCCGCCACAATATTTCGAACCACAGCAAGTCCTGAGCCAGAATTGACAGGCGACCACCGGAATAAGCATCAGCGTTCTGAACACAACCTCACATAAAGTTCTCCTAATTTATGAAATGGGATTGGGCGGGTCACGTCAGCCACATGCACGCTGACCGCTGGGCAAAAGTCTCCACACAGTGGTTACCGGAAGACTGACGGCGGAAAGAGGAGGTGAAACAGTCTTGACAAGTACCGTGAGGTCTGGTCAGAGGAGGTTCAGAATAAGAGCTCATAGAAGGAATTGGGGGAGGCCTATGGCCACCAGTGGGGCAGTATAGGCTAAATAAATAGATACTACGTAATTCAAAACCGTCTAGATTCGCGGAAGAAATACTTACACTTATACACAAGTGGATAAACTGTTCTACTGCACTCCGCCATTCGCGTAATATTCCAGCGTTCGCTTCATAATAAAAAGATGCCAAAAATAACAGTTGTCGTGTTGTAACCGGTGCTATTTCTGCTCAGGCGCACGTGAGCGGCCGCTTGTTCTGATCCCCGACTGGATTATATATTTACATAGACGTTATTTCACACCATCTTCTTAGGAGATCGATATGTTTTTTATTTTGTTGGTAATTAGGAGAAAAGAAATATACGCCACTCCAAGACTTGGGAATGAAGGCATTTTTTTTTTCAGCATCAATTTTGCACTTTTTGGTTAGCACAATTCGAGTCAAGCTTTTTCTTGAACGCACACATACATTCATCAATACCAGTTTTTATTGAAGACCGAAATACCTCCTTTATGACTTCCAGAGAGGAAGTGGCAACACTTTCAATCAGTTTATTATTTGGCTAACACAAATACAAGTCATTATCTACCGTGGCTATCAACTAGAAAACCTCAGACAATGAAGCTTGGCGTGTGAGTGTTTCCCAAAGACATGATTCAATTGTTTTGGCACCCATAGCAACATTGGACGGAGAGAAATTGGAAACTTCCTTGTCGTGTAGGTGATTCCCACAATTTTTTAATAAGTTTCGACCAGAATTCTGCCCCAGCGAAGGCGTTGGTGGTGTGATAGGACCTTGGACCTCACTTAAATTGTAGGTGGAGTTGCACAAAGAGAAGGTCAGGGATTCCGCAGTCGCACCGTGCTGAATCGGACCAAGTTCTGCCTGAAGCAGATTATCATTGACAAGTGCGGTTGCGGGGTTTGCTAGATCAGCTAGATGCGAGGCCTATGTCTAGCAGTGGACGACTTTCAGTTGAAATGATGCTGATAATGATGAAATGCTTAATGTAATGCCTGCCAGTTGAGTTACGGGATTACATCGGTGGTGTAATTCCTTCGGAAATCCAATTTTCTGCGTCAGTTCCATATTAGGATCTTCATCGTAGATTATCTCGAAATCTGGACCAATCAGGAGTCCGGAAAGTGATTTTTGGTACTTTATACGTCAGACAAGAGGCAGTAGGCCAATGGGTTGTGGAAGGCAGATAGGCGGTCGCTTGATTCGGTTGTCATTCAGCTGCATCCAATTAGCCATTCCAACATATTTGAAGACAGGCTAGGCATACGATGACTTTTCTGTATCTTGTGAATTTTGCCTCCACCTTCATACCCAAAACTTTCCTCCTATTATTCGACTATCTATGTATTCTAAGGTAAATCCTCTTCACTTCTAAATCTATCGAACCAATTGCGTGTAAAAGGTCTATCCATCATAACACGAAGAAATTGTAGCATTCAAGTAATATTTATTGGAGTTAGCAGGTCAGTAAAACTAGCTGTATTGCCTATACTAATGGTAGGTTTCGAGCCGTGCAGTAAATTACCAGAACACATCGATTTTACTGGGTATTATTGGGTAAATATTTAATGTGGCCTTCAAGAACCCTATACGGGGTAAATTATTGGAAACCCATGGCCACGATTCAGCGGTTTCTTTACTATTTTGATGCCGTATTGACTAGCTATATGAAGAGTTATGTTAGGGAGGTCTTCTTGGGACACGTTTTTTAAACCCAGGAAGAGGAGATCAAAGAAACGATGGACGGACTGTGTGAAGGATGATATGGTAAGAAAGGAGGTATCTGATGAGATGATGAATAGTAGAGAAGTATGGGAGAAAAAAACAAGCTGCGCGGACCCTAAATGAATTGGGTCGGGATTAGGGCAGAAAAATTATGAAGGATTCCATTTGTGACTTCGTAAATTGCCGCAGACTGTATTAAAATTAACCTTTTTCGTAATTATAGTAAAGGTCGTCTTCGGAGCTCGTGGCTAAATAATATCAGCCGCTCGGGTCAATCCTTAGGTTAAGCTATGCTTGCCTAGGTTGGTCTGTGGATGGGTGACCACCCTTACATACCGAGTTTCCTCCGTGCCTCGGAAAGCACGTTAAGCTGTTCGTCCCGACTGTCATTTGTACATCTTTGGCAGTCGCTACAGGTAGTCAGTGGCCCAACAAGTCTGACAACCATTCTCACCGAGTGGTATCGTATTTCCCAGTACTAACTGGGTTGTGGAGGTCAGATAGGCAGTCGCTCCATGTAAAATACTGGTATTCTATACAGGTACTACTGGTATTATACTACAGTACTTTCACAGGGGTCAGGACCAAATTTTTGACGTAATCGCACAACGGAAATCACAACGGAATGTGTCACACTGGAAAATAAATGTAGCACAATAGAATTATTAGGGTGTGTGTAAATAGTCATAAGATTTTAGGTAGGTAAATGGAATAAATAAATAAAAACATTATATTTCGAGAAATATTTATTAATTAGTAGGTATAATCCAAATAAATTAAATTACAAAACCAAAAGTTTCAAATAGAATCCAAGTTTCAACTATTTTTAAATATTTAAACAATAATCTAAATTTTTAAGAATCTTTTAATTACATAGTAGCTAATGAGAATAGAATGATTGTAAACACAGCTTTATAAATTTCCCTTGTGACACGTCGCACAATTTCGTGTCACAAATCGCACAACGGAAGGAAAATTATATACGATCTAACCTTAAAGATGCAACAACTCATAAATTTAACCATTAATCGAACACTTCTGCATCCTTTTAAACAATAAAGTTAAAGGGGATTTAATAAATATTTGTCAATTTCTAGAAAATCGTAAAAATATTACAAATTTACGCACCCAAAGTCCGGAAATCTTAACGACACGCGCTGACGATACAAACACAATCTCAAATGACAGTAAAAAAACAGGGCGGTTTGTTTCCGAAATTTTGTTGCCAGCTTGAAGCCAGTATTGCCATACTAAATATTCAAGAAACTTCCACACACGTTTATTGGTTTCGAAATTATGGTGTCGCACAACAGGAGTATTACAACGGAAACAAATTTGGGATGTATGTAAAATTACTTGTAAAAATTAAAAAAACGATGGTTATTGTAATATTATTTATAAAAACGATTACTGGTGTTTATAGGGCTCTAATAATGTAAAACTATAAATGCTAGCTTACGTTAGAAAAAAACAAGGGCAAAATATTCTTAGGAAGTCAAGCTAGGACATGCGTATTTTACACAGCGTAAAAAGACACCGAGCTTGGTATATATTTTATTTTGAAGAAATTAAGCTTGTAGTTAAATTATTTGATGAATGAGACTGTTCATGACATATTAAGATATTATTAGCAAATATCCAAAATTATTTTAAGGCATGTTTTGTACGCAATATTTTGTCACTTATGAGTCGGACACCACAACGTGTATGTATCCGTCAAAAATTTGGTCCTCACCCACAGTTTTTATGTCTTGTGACTAGGACTGTAGCTACATTTAATTTTCATCCTTGTTTCGACAATTCAAAAGAGCCTGTTTGTTATTGGCCTACTTGAAATAAATGCTTTGATTTAGATTTTAATTCAGCTGCATTCCGTTAGACTGGAAGCCGACCCCAACATAGTTGGGAAAAGGCTAGACAGATGAAGGGCAGTAGATTGATGATGAAGGATTCCATTTGTGACTTCATAAACTGCCGTAGACTGCTTTTTTCGTAATTATAGTAAAGGTCGTCTTCCAACTGTTGATCAGTCGTCCAAAATATTACAGTTGGCAACTATTATATATATGTCACCGTAAAATTGTCAAACACGTTATATTACAATATAACGTGTTTCTCTCTAGCGATATTGTAAAATCTCGAATTATTGTCAACTGAACATACGGAAGTATCTCTGCCCCCATAATCGGGACTTGGGACACCCCCCCGTTAGGTTAGTTAGGTTCCTTTAAACCCTGCACTCGGAAATAGGGGTCCGTCGGCTCCGTCGACAACGCTTTTTAGGGGAATATAAAGTGTTTTAAGGTTAGGTTATATTAATCAATATTTCTCAGGCATGGTACAGTATCTTTTCGTGAGAGTGGTACCACTGGGCAAGGGCGACCCCTCCTTCCCTCCACACCGCGTGAGTTGACTACCATGGCATGCATCTCACGAAAAATAATGCGTTTTATAGTAAGCAGTATGTTCGTTTGACAATAATTCGAGACTTTACAATATCGCTGGAGATATTACAATATAACGTATTTGACAATTTTACGGTGACATATATATTATTATATTTACATAGTAAGTAGCTTTATTCGACTTGTTTTTTTGTTGTAGATTATTCTTTATTTGTAGATCCGACATTATATTCTGCTGATTGCGAAATGTCAACATGTTATTTGCTACAACGAAAACATTGTCTTTCTTCGAGTGATGCAAAACATGACTAACATGTCCCAAACTATGTCGTTTTAGAGAAATGAGTCATTCCTACTAAATGCGAATTTAATTTTCTATTTTTTTGTCTACCCGAATGGCGCAGTGCTAGTGACGCTGCGTTACGTTCTTAGAATCCCGGGATCGAATCCCGGTAGGAGCAGTTTGTGTGATGAGCATGGATATTTGTTTCCGGGTCATAGAATATATAATAGATTAAGTATATATACTTATATGTGGTATATCAACTGTCTGGTGACCACGACACAAGCCTTGCTTAGTGTGGCACTAGACGGCGCTGTGTAGAATGTACAGCGATATTTATTATGTATTATTACAGACTGGCAATTTTCTGGAAATGTGGTAGTTTGATATTTACATTAAAACCATAAATCTCGGAACATTTTTTAAGAGGAAGTCAGTGTGGTGGATTTCGATAAAATCTGTTACAAAGACGAGAAGTAAGCCGTCTAGTAGACTTTTTCTCAGCAGAGAAAAAATATAAGCTCATTATATGTTTCAAAGAACAACAAATCTTAAACGGAAGAGTCTATTCTAAACTTTAATCATCATCTTCCTGCCGTTGTCCCATTTTATTTAGGGTCGTCGCAACACGTTTTCTTCTTCCATTCTCCCCTGTTTGACGTCACGGCATCATTTACTACTTTCTCTTTCATATCTTTCTTCCCACAATCCATCAATCTTTTCTTTGGCCTGTCTCTCCCTCTCCATCCATCAACACATTCATGTCCAATCTATTCCGAACCTTAACAAGAAGACATATAGTGTAAGATATATTGTGTGAACAGTTATTAAACTGTTCACACAATAGATCTAACTTACTCATTCGATGATCATCTGCCTAGCCTTTTCTCAACTACGTTGGGATCGGCTTCCAGTCTAACGGGATGCTGAATACCAGTATTTTACATGGAGCGACTGAATATCTGACCTCCACAACCCAGTTAATACTGGGAAATACGATACCACTTGGTAAAACTGGTTGGCAGACTTTTTGGGCCACTGACTACCTGAACGAGTGTCAAAGTTCTACAAAAGACAGCCGGGATCAACTGCTCAACGTGCTTTCCGAGGCATCGAGGAAACTCGGTATGAGTAATCCATAGACCCATCCACATAGATAATAAACGACCAGTTATAACAACACTGTCGGTCGCGTCGGCGCGTGGCGGTCAGTTTAATAGCCACGAATCAATATAAATTGGGAGACAATTAACTGAACAGCTTACAAATTACATTTTGTATAGTTGTTTTGTTTACACAAGAGCTGATCAATTCAGCTTTAGTTGTGGTATTCCTATAAAGCAGTGGTTCCCAACCTTTCTTAGACCAGGGGCCACTTTGGTATGTTCATTGTTAACAGGGATCACATGGTCCTAGATAAACATGGACAACGACAGGATTGTAACTAGGGGAGTGAATTTTTAACTCACACAATACGAAAATTGGATAATGTAATGAAAACCTTTAGAATTAAGATAGTGATGGATACAAAAGCAATCGAATTGAGCTCGAAAAATTTGGCGATTATTTAGTACAAGATTCTCAAAAAAAAAATAGAATTTTGCCTCTGATAGGTTCAATTAGGTTGGATTGAACTAGCATCGTCTGTGCAAGTTAAAAAGTACGAATAACATTTTACTCTTTCGCGGACCGTAGTCGAGGCTCCTGCGGACCACTAGTGGTCCGCGGACCACAGGTTGGGAACCAGTGCTATAAAGGGTGTAAAAGACATCATAGCATAACGAAGCCGAAAATTACTTGTACTCCGCGTGATTGCGATAATGTTTTTGTTCTACACCATACCTGGGAACCTTCTAGTTACGGTTATATTGGGGGTCAAAAATCATTTTTTTTTTTATACAAGTTTTTTTGTAAGACTTTAAATCTTAACACCTCCACGACCCCCGTACTATTCAATCAATCCATCAGCAGAATGTTTTGAGTGCTACCGCAGTTTACCGCACTGACGTGTTTTTTTTCATCCCAAAAAAACGTCGTTTCCCAGCAATATTTTGTACGTAAAATTACTTAGTTTGATGTACAGAATGCTTGGTTGGCGGCTTCGTGATGAGGTGGAATACACCCTGTATTTACCGACCTGAAAAAAGAATCGATATCTCTAAACTCATCTCTGACAAAAAAAAACAGCGTAGAGACTGCATCTCCGCGCAACATTTAGTCAGTACATCAGTAATAATATACCACGACATTTGCAACGTTATTTGTCGTAATGACGTCGTGCAGTCGCGCAACTTGATTAATATTACTCCTGCTGCGATGCAGTTCAACAAAATATTATTACAAGCGGAAATAACCGAACGGCGACGAAGATCTTGGAAGCAAATGTGGCGAGATTAAATGAATAATGGTAAATTTGATTAGAGACAGCTGGGGTCTTTTCTTGTCATTGTGTCGTTGGCAATGTAAATTCAGTCAGTCCAGAACTGGACCACGACTTTGGCGCCTTCAGTAGTAGCGTCCATCAGTTCCTGAAAACCTGTTCCTGTTGGACTGACGACCTGGTGAAGGTAACGGGGGTCCGTTGAATGAGAGCAGTTCAGACTTGTCGGTGTGGAGATCTTTGGGGGAGACCTATGTCCGACTGTGGATTTCCTAAGGCTGAAATGGTGATAGATGGGGTCCCTTTTGCCATTTCTTCTTGTAAATACTAGAAAATGATTATATAAAACCTCCAGTCATTTATTTATAAGTATAATTTGTCAGCCCCTGAATCGTCCGCCCGTCTCTTCTAAGTGTTTTCGCTGGAAAGAATAAGTAGCGGAATCATCCTGCAACACATTGCGCAGAATATGGGCATTGATGGCGATCTTTTGAAATTATCAACGTTCAAAAAGTGTCAAATCATTACCCAATTTGAATAAACGAGCTTTGGCAATTATTGTTGTCATTCTTCACGACCATTCATGAGGTACGACCATTTTGTCATGTCACACATTTTGTCAATCTCGCTAGAAAAACACAAAAGCATCATCTAGAGGACATTGTTGCTGTAACCCCATTCTTAGACCACACAAAGACCTTTTATAATAAGGAATGTAGGGGCAACTCTCCTGGGAATTGGAGCATACATGAAAGGCCCTTTAAAATTATATTTGCGTATTTTTGGGGCAATTGCAGGTCTAGCGTTTGCCAGTCTAGTACTGTACTGCCAAGAACTGTAGTTGCCCATTCCCTAGCGTAGATCTCTATGGAGGAGAACGGGCAAGAATCTCCATGGACACTCTTTTAAATCAAAATATTGTTATAAAATCATGGTTATTTATTGTAACAGTCATCGACTAAACATGCTTTCATTTTATAAGGTCAGACTTTACGTACATAGTCAGAAGACTATTATTGATCTAAGTATTCCAAATATGTGTGTTCAAGATATACCTTTCATGTCAAGTTAAACAAACAATAACAATTTCTATTTGACCACTACAGAGGCAAATCGAATCAATATTAATGTTAGTTCAAACATACGAGTAAATGTATAAACACATAATCAGCTATGCACAGTCATAACATAACAGAATGGCTTATGAGTACAAATATATATCGATCGACCTGGATCGATCTGGTTCGACGACCCGAATGGCCTGGCAGTAGCGAAGCTGCCTTACGTTCTTAGGGTCCCGGGTTCGAATCTCTGTAGGAGCAAATGTTTGTGTGATGAGCATGGACCTTTGTTTCCGAGTCATGGATGTTTATATCTATAATAAGTACTAGCTGACTCGCGCAACTTCGTCTGCGTCTCATAATTTGAGATTTAAACTATCCTATCTCTCAAGTTGGATCGAACTGCACATGGTGTGCGAATTTTATTATAATCGGTTAAGTGGTTTAGGAGTCCATTGAGGACAAACATTGTGACACGAGATTTATATATATTAAGAAGATGTATTTACAAATAAAAAGAAACTATGTAGTATATCAACTATCTGGTGTCCACGACACAAGCCTCGTTGCTTATTGTGGCACTAGATGGCGCCGTGTGTAAAATGTCCCGCGATATTTATTTATTTATGTTGTACTATTGGAAGTTCTCATATAGCGGATGTAGCGTTGACCACCACCATCACCTGCCTTTATGGGTTGGCGTCCAGTCTAACCGGATGCAGCTGGATACCAGTAGGGACTTTTAGCAGGGTTTTGAGGAATAAGCCAGTATTTGGACATGGAGCGGCTGCCTATCTGACCACCACAAGATAAAAATCTGCCTGGTTTTTCATTATAGTATATTTTGATTACATAGTTCAGATCAGTTTTCAGCCTAATTGGGTTCAGCTAAATACCAGTATTTTACAAGGAGCGACTGCCTATGTGACCTCCACAACCCAGTCAGTAATACGATAACCCTTGATAGAACTGTTTGTCTGACTTTCTGACCAATGGCTATTCATCGACTGTCAAGGATCTATAATTAGCTCCAACAATACAATTAGTGCTATCCAATTTTGCGCCCCTGTCCTTGTGGAGCAGGACCAGCAATGAGCCAATCATTTTTATCAGCGATATAATCGTCCGATTTGTAATATGCTTGCTTATACAGTGTGCGTTTAATATGCATGTTTTTAATTTGGTTTCATTTAGTTCAAGAATGCTTTGTGGAATTTTATTACTTATAGCATTTCAAACAGTACCCCATGAAAGACGAGTCTACTTTAGCGAGTCTGAAGCCAGGCTGAACTAATTGGTCTCTATTTCTAGTACTGTAGTTGTGTCTGTCACCTCTTTTACCAAAAAGATGCAGATTTTTTCTGACATATATTATGTTTTCGTAAATGCATTGACAATGTACAGTCATGATGTTAATTTCCTTAAACAGTTCCCTTAGAGAATCGCGCCTACGAAGATGTATATGGCTCTGATGGCTCTTTTCTGCAGAATAAATATAGACAATCAATATCATTTCACGTCACACAACGGTTTAAATAACCTAAACAAGCGCGGTTTAACCTAATATATCGACCCGAGCGTCTGTTATTATTTTGCCAAGAACTACTCTCCGCTACGTAGATAAAATACAAAAAGTATTTGACTATAATTACATGACATACAACGCTTGTACAATATACATGTAACGATAAAACGGATTGTCGTTAGCGTAACGAGGGCTCGTTACAACAATTGCCAGCGGTCGTTATGTCCGTGCGATGAGCGCTTGTGTGGGCTGGCATCGGATATAATATGATATATTTATATACTGGTATGTATTGATGTATGATTATATGCTTGAACATGATACTGGTGTCAATTAGTGTGGCTGAGAATGTGGGTTGTGTGAAGTTGTGTCGAAATGAGGATGTAGTTAAGGCGCTTAGACGAGCTAAATTAGCAACTCTATTTGTGGTGGTTCAAACTTCGTTTGAAATGCTGTTAGAATAAAGTTCTAATCAGCTTGCACTACAAAGTGGTTGTTACGTCGGCCACTGCGGGCCAAATAGCGCGAAATGAGTGGTTTTGATCGATTTACAAAAAAACTATTGATTGGATTAAAAAACTGAAACAGTATCATGCTAATATATTGCTTGCAGAATTATTTGCCAAAAAATCAGAATGATCGCATGCATATTAGTATGTTTTTTATTGTTTGAAAGATATTTTTAGAGATAAGTTCGTGATTTCTTTTTATCGAGCCAAATTAATTGTATTAGTGTCTATTTTGTCACATATTTGTGTCGTTTGGCGTACAGGGCACGCGCTTGTTTGTCACGTATATGTGACAATGGCGTCCAAAAGGTTAATCACTAAGTCTCAAGGTGTCTGATGAGATGACGAGTAATAGAGCAGTATGGAAGGAGAAGACATGCTGCCACGACCACTAATAACATTGGGTTTTCGAATTTCGAATTTCCAGTCTAACCGAAAGAAGCGACTGCCAATCTGACTTCCACGACCCAGTAACCGAGTAATTCAATACCCCTGAACTTCAGACGGCTTCTGCCTACTTGTACTGACTGTCAAAGATCTACAAATGACAGCCGGGAGTAACGACCTAACGTTCTGGAGGAAACTCGGTATGTAAATATGGTCAGACATCCACACGCATCTTTGCTGACGGTCTGGAATACGATCAGTAGGATTCGCGAACCTTGACCGAAAGGTGAAAATCCAGTGCGCGATAAATAAGTTCGCCCGAGAGAACGAGGGTTTTATTTGGATGGGCAATCATGAAATGACTCCCGCTCTGGGCGGAGCCGAAGGGAGTGTCAGACTTTTACTGACTAAAACCAATCCATGGTCCTCCTTAGTCCTTTATATTCCATTTGGCGTATCTCTTTCGAATAGTCCCGTAGCCAACAATGAGGGCTTAGTGCTGCTGGTATTATTATAACCTATAGTCCGCGCCACAGGAGCTATAATTTTTGTAAACAATTCTACCTAGCAATATACGTAGCTATAACTCAATTAACAAGAAAACTCGCAAAATTCAATCAACTCAAATTATACGTGTAATACGAAACTAAAGCAATTGCACTTGGTCGGGTTATATTTTGGCGATAGCGCTGTCGTATACTGTTTTGTGGTACTGGAACGCATCTGACATTATGGAACGTAAACATTTGGTTCGCCAAATCGCCATTTTGAAGTAAGATCACGATGACGGACGCTGTCATTTTTTAATTTGATCCAAAGGTTGTGAATCTGAACGTGTGTTTATAAAATTTATAGCTTCTCGAGGCGGTGACTTATAGTACTTTATTATTTAATTAAGGTGAAATTAACTTTCTTCATACGGTCGTCAATTCATTCACTGTGTTTGATAAAGACTTTCTAATATTATATCACAGGCAAACATGTTTATTCATGTACTAGCAACCGTCCCTACTTCACGCGGTTTTATGACTTGACAAAATATGAAGATTTCTTCATTATGTCTTAGTACAATATTCATGTATTTTATTATTAAAACATTAGGAATAAATTTTCTAAATAATGGTGAAAGCCACGTCGAAATCCGATGCCCTAGTATGAGAGCTCGCAGTGTAACTGTTACGTATTACGTTTTCGATATATATGTCACCGTAAAATTGTCAAATACGTTATATTGTAATATCTCTAGCGATATTGTAAAGTCTCGAATTATTGTCAAATGAACATACTGCTTATAACAAAACGCATTATTTTTCGTGAAATGCATGCGATGGTAGTCAACTTACGCGGTGTGGAGGGAAGGAGGGATCCCCCTTGCCCAGTGGCACAACTCTCATGAAAAGATAATGCACCATTCCTGAGAAATACCGATTAATTTAACATAACCTTAAAACACTTTATATTCCCCCCAAAAAGCGTAGTCGACGGAGCCCCTATTTCCGAGTGCAGGGTTTAAAGGAACCTAACTAACCTAACGGGGGGTGCCCCAAGTCCCGATTATGGGGGCAGAGATACTTCCGTATGTTCAGTTGACAATAATTCGAGACATTACAATATCGCGAGAAAAAACACGTTATATAACGTGTTTGACAATTTTACGGTGACATATATATTTTTCCGCTACAATAAGGTAAACGACAAAAAAAAATATTTAACCCGTATTTTTTCTTTTGATAAACTTAAGTTTATCAAAATTGACGAAGATACGACGCCTAGGTATAATTTTTAGCTAGTTCTGACACCACGAGCCGACTTCCGAGTTTCGATGCGTTTTATCTTTGTTAATAGGTATTCATTGATTTACAAAAACAAAAAATACGTGTCCATTATTTTTAAATACTTTAACTGAGGGACTAAATAGATTTGTAAGTTTTTGATACCGTCGACATGCCTATTAAAGGCTCTCCCTCCCACAGGGGCTTTATTATCAGTCGATAATACGGGATGTATTATCGGTCGATAATACGGGATGCGTTATTGCGATAATGCGTCCCGATTCCTTGCAAACAATGGGTTTTTAAGTTTTAGCCCTACCAATAATTCTATCGGTGTTTTTGGCAGGTTTGGTTGTTCGCCATTGTTGAGATAGATTATCGCGGAACGGTGAAACGCAATGCGTCGTTATTATCGCAGCAGTGTGTAAACGAGTTTTCGCGACACGACTTGCGACGGTTCTTTCACTACACACGCTAAGACAAAACTTAAGGCGCTTAGACGAGCTAAATTAGCAACCCTATTTGTGCTGGTTCTGTTAAATAAGAAATGCTGTTAGAATAAAGTTCTAATCAGCTTGCACTACAAAGTGGTTGTTACGTCAGCCACTGCGGGCCAAATAGCGCGAAATGAATGGTTTCGATCGATTTACAAAAAAACTAGTGATTGAATCAAAAAACTGAAACAGTATCATGCTAATATATTGCTTGTCGAATTATTTGCCAAAAAAATCAGAATGATCTCATGCATATTAGTATGTTTTTTATTGTTTGAAAGATATTTTTAGAGATAAGTTCGTGATTTCTTTTTATCGAGACAAATTAATTGTATAATGTTTTCAAAACAGTATCATGCTAGCATATCCAGAAGAATATCATATATTTTTCTGGTCTTGTATAAAGCAGTGAATCATATACTTTTAGTAATTATAAAACTCGCGTTTAGCTCATGTAATAGCCTTAACACACGGGCGTTTGACGTTAGACGCATCGGTTGAGGTCTATTAGCGTTGCGTCCCCGAACCAACCTTTGTACCTGTCACCGTAAAATTGTCAAACACGTTAGATTGTAAAATGACTAGAGAGATTGTTAACTCTCGAAATATTGTCAAAAGAACTTACTGCAATAAAACGCATTATTTTTCGTGAAATGCATGCGATGGTAGTCAACTCACGCGGCGTGGAGGGCAGGACGGCTCTCCCTTGCCCAATGGTACCACTCTCATTAAAAGATAATGTAGGTACCATTCCTGAGAAATACCGATTAATATAACCTAACCTTAAAACACTTTATATGCCCCTATTTCCGAGTGCAGGGTTTAAAGGAACCTAACTAACTTAACGTGAGAGTGCCCCAAGTCCCAATTATGTGGGCAGAGATACTTCCGTATGTTCAGTTGACAATATTTCGAGTTTACAATCTCGCTAGAGAGATTACAATCTAACGTGTTTGTCAATTTTACAGTGACATACCCACGCGCTTATGAGAAGCAGGTGGTTGCGTGATGACCTGGTGATTGACCTACTACAGTTACATTGGTATCACAAACCGCTGGTTACTGACCTTACGCAACGTAACCATTACTGGCATAGCCCTGAGAGTCGATTATACCTGTATAAAAACTCTTGTTAAGTGTTGCCATGACAAAAAAAAATATTGAAAGGTCAACAATGGTTGATTAAGCCTGTATAAAAACTATTGTTAAATGTTGCCATGAAAAAAAAATTAAAGGTATAAAGGCCTAACCTTAAACTAAACCTATACCGTTAAATGTTGCCATGACAGAAAATAAATAGGTCAATGTTGAAAAATTTTAACAAGTGACTACCTAAAAATTAAATAACAATCTTTTCCTATTTGTGTTAAAAAGCTATACTTAAAAATAGGGTAAATTCTAGTTTTAATACAGTTGCTCAGATTAGGATACAGGAAAATTTGTCAAAACAAATTTTACTATTTTATTTATTGTTTAACTCACAAGTATTTCAGTTTAAAGAACAGTGGTGACCGGGTAACCCAGTGTTAATTAAACCCAACTATCATCGGTTCTAATCCAGGCAGGTAGTTTATTTAAGAGTTATTTTTCTAATCACCACTGCTCTCAAAATGATGAAGGAAAATACTGTGGGAAATCGGAATATCCTGTGACAGTTAACAACGCAAACTAAACTTTTTGTTTTAATTTTTTTATCATGTCATGTTACCAACTATATTATAAACCTTAATTCAAGTAACTTGAATTCTACTACGCCTTTTGAAATGGTTATTTAAGATGCCATTGTATTCAAAACAACGTACAATGTCACAGATTAAATAATAATTTTGAAACTCTTGATTAAATCTTGGAAAAACAAATTAAAGCAAATAATAGTCACGATTATTTGCTGTTAAAAGAATAAACATATTAACAGTGTGACCATCATGTGTGACAATAACACTGTAAACTAAGAAAAACAATTGAAAAATTGCAAACATAATTATAAACTAGTAGATTAGTATGGAGTATATGCTGTGTCAGTAACTAAACAGAGTTTTCAATTATTTTAAAGACGCTTACAGCACCACTAATGGCACCTTTTTCGACGTTCTATAAGTGCCCATCTAGGCCTACATGAAATATAATATTTTGACTTTGAAAAACTTACTCTGATGCTATCAGGGTAAAACGTTGCAAAAAGTCCGAATAGTTGGCTGCCCATTTGGCAAAGCCCATCATTGCCGCTTGTTGGATTCAGGGGGCATCAGTCATATATCTGTGACATTTCTTGTACAGCTAAGTTGTTTGCGTTGAGTACATCATAAAATGTGTTTGTTTGCATGGTACTCTACGGTCATACAAATTCTTCGTTTACTTTTTCTGTTACAATATAAAAAGTTACAATAATTATATGAGTACTTATTTTTTCGTGCTGTATGCCCGACGAGCTGTGGTTCAAAATAACCACTTTGTGGAGCCCTGACACAGCCAGAAGGCGACGCGGTTGACCTCGCAGGAAATGGCGGGACGAGCTGGACAAAAACCAAACCACCAGTGGTCCACAATGGATCGAAGAATATGGAAGTCTTGGAGAGTGGGTTTTGTCTATCGATGGGATGACATAAGCTAACAGTAACAGTATGTAAAATTTTTATTATGGTCAGATAGTTGGCTTTTCCGATCGGTACATCTATAATTAGTATGAATAAAAGGAATGTACAGTCAACAAAAAGAATAATGATGATCAGATATAGTTGCAGATTTTTTTACATGTTTTCAGATGCATCTGGTTAGACTGGAAGCCAACCCCAACATAGTTGGGGAAAGGCTAAGCAGATGATGATGATGACATGTCTTCAGATCAAATTCAATTATATTTACATAATTCAAGTAATTTGAAATGGTTCAAATGTATTTCTATCAATTTCTTTAATACTTATTTGGTTTGTTGACTGTACATTGACATCATGTGTCAATAAAATTGTTAACTAAGAAAAACAATAAATTGAAAAACTGCAGACACATGTATAAGTAATCATAGTGTTGCAATCAATTAAACTGTTGATTGTTTTGAAGTGGCATTGCTGCAAATGTAACATACTCAGCTATTAATGTTTATATTGATGGATAGAGCAGTATTAGATCATGTTTATTTTTGCATTTACAGTATTTATGTTTTAGCAGTTGTCTAAGTAAAATACTGGTATTCAGCTGCATTGGGTAAGACTGGATTTGTCCAAAATTGCATGATATGATTTTGAGATAAGTTTAAGGCTTAATAATCAAGTTAAGTACATTATATTTGCAATAGATGCTTATATATATCATTTATATCAACTATTTGTAGTTAATTTATTTGTAAATATTGACATAACCTACATTTCTGTTTCTTCTTCAATTTAGGCCTGATTAGGTCAAAGGGTTATCTATTTTTTTATAATCTTAAGTTTTAGTAATACTTATAGTTTAGTTTTTACATAAATATACAACCAACAAAACTTAAATAGTAAATAATGTATTAATGAAAACTATGCCATTAGTGTAAATATCTCTTTAGTTAACGGAAATTAATTCAAGCACGTTCACGTAATATCTTCACATAAAATCCGAAACATTCCTTGAAAAATGTTTTAATTATCACACATTCCTGCCAACATAAAAATCCTTCACGCTTCTATGAAAGCGCACATTTTTCAGCGATTTAACCTTCTACCGGCGTTCGAAACGGTAGCGGCAACAGTAACAATCAAGTTTTAATAACTACGTACATGCCGATACTTGCCGACTTTCCAAATTTACTCTTGAGACTTACAAAACAACCGTACCATATTTACACAGATTTTTTTACATAACCAGCCGATTATACTGCACGTACGGTCTGAAATTGAGTTTTAAAGATACAGAGATTCATAATAAGCTACACGACACCGCGAGAAACCTCAGAACACCCAAATAAAGACAACAAAATATACCATGTCCATCTTCAGTTACACTGACCTGTATCTCGTTATAGAAGCGTCAGCGGCCCGCAAATAGGCTTCCATCAAACATTTAACACTATACAGAACTTGAAAGTTAACAATAAATGTTTATTTCACACAATAATCATTCAGTTTTTGCGATTTTTTTTATTGTGACACTCGCGGGTTACTGCCGACAGCACAACGCGTTCGCGAGTTTTGAGTGTTGCCAGAATTGGTTTTGTTAAGCTACTAAATATTTTAAATATTTTCTACTAAATCGGAGTCCACTAAAAATTGAAAATAGCTGCATGCCATAAAAAAAGTCCAAGGAGATTGTTATATTTTCTAAAACCTCATTTGAAAGAATAACAAAGTTTACCAATTTATAAAGAGTCAAAGCGTAATTTGCTCTGAGAACAGAATTCAGACCACATTAGGCTCAGGTGAAAGCAATGTACGTTACTGCAAACGACAGAATCGCGATTGTGGCGCGGTAGGTTAGCGTTTACATCGCTACCTACTGCAATACAACACTGCAAAAAGATGTGGTGGGCGAGCCTCTAACCTAAGTTCATTTGTTTGAGTGGGGACGATTTTAGGCAGAAACTACAGAGACCACTTTGTTGGGACAATCCCGATGCCAAAGTGCCTTGGCTATATATATATATAGACCATACAATTTGTATGTTTAACAAAACTAGTTCTTTCTCCAATCGCCGTTAGTGTAAAACGTTTTGGGTCGCGAACAGGTGCTCTCCAGTTTGTTTTTTTTTGTGCACGTAGCAAGAGGATACATGTCTCTGTGGGTGATAGTCAAAATTCATGTACCTAGTGTACTGTACGTTTACTTTAAAGGGGTCATACAATTTTGTTCGGATATTCGCTTCTTACTTCCCTTATAGCATTATACTTACTCAAAATTATATTTTCCCTTCTTTCCTTCTTTTTCATATTTTTCATAACTTGTCTGGCGTGAATGCTGAAATGGACCTTCGCAGTATTTTCCTTTTTTTTCAAGTCTAACTTTTATAATAAATTATTGTACCGACGTCACCTAAAATGACAGGAGTAAACAAAATTGAAGGGTACAGGGGCAAAACAAGGAATGTCACAAAAAATCCAAAAGTTAATTTTTGATGGCAACATTCTCATTTTACCGCGTATTTTTATTGGCATTATACAAAAAGCGTAAAAACAAGCGTAGTCAGATGTAATACTCGAATTTAAAAACTGTGTACAGGAACAAAACAGGGAAGGAAACATGTTGAAACGGAACGTAAGGGCGATTGTGCACTACAAGGAATTTTACTGTCCGGCAGTCCGATTTTTTACGGTCCGATATGGCACGCCATATAATATATATACTAGTTTGTGCACTATACGTAATTTTACCGTCCGACATTTTACTTTTCCCCATTCCGGAACGGTTTTTTCCGGTCCGAAATGACAGCAATGAAAAACGTGTTTTAAATGCTTGTGCACTACGTCCATTTTCATGAGCAGGCGGGGCGGGCGCGGGGAAGGAGGGTGCGCGTGTTTCAAAGACAGAGCTACCCTAAACTGAGGCGTATCATCCGAGTAAAGACGGACAAGTGCACAAGCCAATCATCCGTTTTTTTCATGCCACTTCGGACCGTAAAAAGTCGGATGTTCGGACAGTAAAATTCCTTGTAGTGCACAATCGCCCTAAGAAGGAATGTCCCATCTTACGTTCAAAAAATTTTGCAGTCAACTTTTTATATGTTTGTTTCTGTTTCAATATATTTAACAAACCACCTGAATAGACGTCTAAACCATTTATTTAGAAGTATTTTGTGATTTAGCAGGTGGACAGAACAAGAATTACTTGGTATGAGGTTTATCAATTTTTGTATGGGACGTATTGGACATTCCCAGTTTTTGTATGTTCTAAAAGGGAACTACATTATTTTTTTATCATTTTCAAACTTTTTATTTTCATAAAAGTATTTATTGTTTCTAAAACTAAGACTTTAAAAGGTATACTTAAGTAATACCTAAGAAAGTTATTAACTTTGAAAAATAAAAATGTTAAATAAACAACTTTTTGTTTTTGTGACATTTCTTGTTTTGCCCCTGTACCCTTCAATTTTAGTTTGAACTTTGACTGATTCAACTTCCCTGCAGATCTTGTATCGGCCGATAGTTCACTCGACCTTTAAAATCAGTGTAAATAAAGAATAAACATTTAGTGCTCAAAGTATGGTGTTTTAGAATCGTCCCATTAGTTTAATGGGCTACATGATTGCGTCAGACTATATTCAATGGACAAACTATCGAACTGCTGGATCATTATAGCGCTTTTATTCCACACACAACCTTGCCAATTGTTTAACCGACCGACTCTTCGAGCATTGTCTTCATTAGCCAGAATCAATACTGGAACGCGCTAACTATTTTTTATCTACGTTCGTTCTGACAAATGTTTGACGCGTGTTTTGTTTTAATTTCCGAACGAAATTGTTAACGTCACTGTCTAAACACAATCGATAATTTTCATTCATGATTGGATTACAATAGATTTACTAATTTAATAAATGAAAATAGAGTAGTTAGTTAAGTTTGTAGTTAATTAGCACAATGATTAAGGCTATATTAGTATTCAATAATCATGGGAAGCCGAGGCTATCGAAATTCTACCAATACTTTGTGAGTGAAAGTTTTTTTTTTCTATTTTGTGTACAAAGGAATGTGTATTTTAAACGCCTATGTTTGTGGCGACAGCAGTTTTTACAAATGGAACAGGTTTTTATAGTATCGGGATTGCTAATTTATCATGTAATTTATTAATTGAAATCATTTTTTGCTTATCTTTTCTCGTTTTATCGCACGAATGAGGAGTGAGCAAACATTTATGTGTACCTAATAATCTTCTCCCTCAAAAACCGGTAATCGATTCCTCGTGTAGCCCTTTAGCTGTACGATTACTGCAATCCACAATGCTACTATCTCCAGCCAAAATCTGCTACTTAGCCTGCAAATGTCAATTTAATTTGAGACTGCCCACAATTTACCATTAAGACAGACAGGACACAAAGTGGCACATCGTTTGGAGGTTGCATGATCTAAACTAATGAAAGGAAAGATTTGATTTTTTGTTTGTTTGTGTGTATTTTACTCAACAACTACTGAACCAATTTTAACAATTCCTTCACCTTTAGAAAGCTTCATCTTTGCCAAGCAACATAGGCTATAAATTATATTGATTTTCGCTGATGAAGTCGTGGCCAAATGCTGCTAGTGTGAGCGCCATACATTTTATCGACAGCGACCCGGGTATGCGCCCTGTCCGCTTTGTATGACTTCTCCATAACCGGCTGGTGTCTCCTTTATAACTTCACATCAAAGCGCGTACTTTGCGTATCATGGATGGAAGGATGTTATGTTTGTTGCTCTTTCAAGCAAAAACTACTGACGCGATTTGGATGAAATTTAGCATACAACTAGCTTATAACCTAGATTAACATTTGGGATACTTTTTATCCCAGTGGTATGGTTCCATGGGACAATATCGAACTCCCATGCGGTCAAAGACACGGTCATAAGCTAGTTTAAAAAAATAAAACCGACTTCAAAAAAAAACAAAAAAGTGAAAAATAACTTTAGCTTCTGAAGTCGGTGACCTTTGTTTGATTGCTTTAGTTTTTTTGTCACCGACTTCAGAAGCTAAAGTTATTTTTCACTTTTTGTTTTTTTTTGAAGTCGGTTTTATTTTTTGCAAAAAAGTTTTTATTTTTCACTTTTTAGTGTTTCACATGTGCTTGATACATGGAAAGTGCATACCGTTACAATTGCAACAAGCCCAAACACGACTATGGTACATTGTCTCATTATGGAGTTCCGTGACTCTTGGCTTCATCATCAGATCTGATGGTAGAATGGTTCTTATTAAACGCAAATGCTTCACTTGTTGTAGAAAATACCAAAATCGCAACACGTTTTCATATAAAATCTGAAGAGTTCCCTCGATTTCGCCAAGATTCCATCATCAGATCACGACTTGGTGGCTATGGGACCATTTGGAAAGAATATCCTTTCCAACAAAAAAAGAATTTTCCAAATCGGTTGGCAAGCGACGGAGTTATGCCCGAACAAACATAAAAAAAAAAAAAAAAAAAAAAATAGAAACATCCGAATTGAGAACCTCCTCCTTTTTTAGAAGTCGGTTAAAAATTTTATTCTTAAAATCATACAAGTTAATATTAACGTAAGGAACTGTGTCACAGTTTCTTTACTCATTTACATAAACAACTGGTCAAGCAACATATTTTTCATTAATTAACATATTTTTTATATTTAAACTAACAAATACATGTAATGTGCTCTGTTTAAAATTAAACTTTGTTAAATATGTAAAACAGCTAGTTTTTATGATAACTCAATCGCATACATTTGTTTTATTGTGGAATACTAGCGACTTCGCTCTGTGATGTTTGATAATTATTCTCCCGTGGGTCTTACTACTGGGATAAAAAGTGTCCTATGTTTTAATCTAGGTTATGAACTATCTGTGTGCAAAATTTCATCCAAATCTGTTCAGTAGTTTTTGTGTGAATGAGTAACAAACATCCATCCATACTCACAAACTTTCGCATTTATAATATTAGTAGGATAGGATAGTAGGATTCCACTTTTCACATTACAGTTTACAGTTTGGTTGGTGACTTAATACCTGCATCTGTTTTCTTCTTGCTTGTCATAAAGTAGGTGCCCGATTTGCATCATTTTAGTACGCTACGTAGCCTTTTATTGTAAAACACTCTGGTGTATGCAACTCCACATCCAAAACACATGATGTGAACAGTGCGAGACCGTACTCAACATACATGTTTTGGCTTTACAGTTGACCTGATGCAACTGACCTCGTTCGTTTAGTCCCTCGTTGTATTATACAACGGGCTAGTGTCCCCAATTCCACGTCAAAGCGCGTATTTTGCGTATGGGCTATATAATCCACTACGCGGGCCCAGTGCGGTTTGGTAGATGTCACATGTATTCGAATTTTTGGTTCAAGGACATGCCAGTTTCCTCACGATGTTTTCCTTCACCGTTTAGATAGCAGTGGTGTTGAAATAAATTACACAAAGTAATGCGTCTGTCTGGGTTCGAACCCATGACTTACTGCTCGTTAAGTCGGGGCCGCCACCACTGGGCTATCGCTGCTCTCCGATGATGTGACTGACAACTGATACTTTACATGGAGCGACGGATCTGATCTCCACAATCCATTATCCCAATTGGGAAACACAAAAGATATAGTATTAGCCTGTATTGTCCCAGTGCTGGGCAAAGGCCTCCCTCCACTCCTTCCAACGATCACGATTCCGTGCAATTTCTCTCCAATTCTCAAGGAAGACATCTAGTTCGTCCCGCCATCTCCTTCGTGGTCTACCTCGACCCCGTGTCACTGTTTCAGGGCACCATTCCTGAGCCTTACAGGCCCACAGTTCGTTCCGCATGCGACAGACATGTCCTGCCCAGTCCCATTTAGTTGGGCAGCCTTTTGAGCCACGTCAACGATTTGCGTTTTGAGAGCAGTATAGTATTACGAATACGATCCGTTAATTTTACACCTTAGATACTGCGCTCCATAGCACGTTGGCAAACCTTGAGTTTGGACTTTTGGATGTTAGTCAAAGACCAAGTTTGTGCAATGTAGGTCAAGATGGGGAGAATACACGTGTCCTTCACTTTTGCTTCAAAGACATGGGCAGAGTGTCCTTAAAATATTCCTTCATGGACAAATAACCTTTCCAGGCATTTTCCGTTCGTCTAGCAATTTTCTTATCTTGCCTTGACTGGAAAGAGAAGATATCCTTTGAAAAAAAGAAATCAGTAAATCTACCATTAAGGCAACTACAGGAGCTAAACACGAATTTTATAATACCTGAAAGTATATGATTCACTGCAATAATCAAAACCAGAAAAATATATGATATTCTTCAGGATATATGCTAGTATGATAGTGTTTTGAAAACATAATACTTACAATTAATTTTACTCGATAAAAAAGAAAATCACGAACTTGCCTCTAAAAATTTCTTTTAACAAGTAAAAACCATACTTTGGCTAATAATTCTGCAAGCAACATAAGCAACAGATTTTTGTAAATCGATCGAAACCACTCATTTCACACTATTCGGCCCGCAGTGAGTGATGTAACAACCACTTTGTAGTGCAAGCTGATTAGAACTTTATTCTAACAGTATTTCTAACGAGGTATGAACCACCACAAATAGAGTTGCTAATTTAGCTCATGTGGTCGCCTTAAATCTCACGTCCAACCAAACTCCAAAGTCAACATTTTTTTTTTTTTTCTTTAAAGTATTGAAAAGGTTCCTTATTTATTCAATGCAAGTGGGAAATTCTGGACTGTATCTTTCGGTGTTAATTTTATTAAGTCTATGACTCTTCTTGTTTCAGAATGAAGACATGCAGCAACAGATAATAAAGGAAACATTTCAACTGGTTTCAAAACGGGATGACAATGTGTGCAATTTTCTTGAAGGAGGAAGGTATGAGTATTCCGAGTCTTAATATAATAATAATTAAGCTTTATTTAATTCCAAACAAATAACATTAATAATTAGTAACAATAAACATAAACACTAGTTAACAATTATCATCAGCAACAAATAAATAATTTAATCAAATCAATAATATCTATAAAAAATGACAAAAACAATAATTAATTCCATCAATAAAAATAATAATCGTTTAAAACAGCAATCAGTAAATAGTAATACAATCAGATCGGTGTTCCCATTAATACACCCATATTTTGCCAGTTATGTTAAGTCCCTATAACAAAGGGCGAGCCTATTCAAATCGGTCAAATCTAGACTTTGTGGCAGCCACTGAGAAATTCCTAATGTCCAATACCATTTTGCCTGACTTTCTCGCGTAGAATGAGCCCGTAGAAACGGGTTTTGTCGACGCAGAATCGACAAAATGACAGATGAATAAAAGAAATCTATCATTTTTTCGATTCTTCCTTCGAAGACACCTGTTTCTTCGAAGTTCTTATATATACAACATTATTTTTTGTTTATACTAAACCCGAAAAGGGGTCATTTTACTCATCATTTTGAACATTTTTTTCTATGGGACGAACCGTGAAATCGCGAAAAAAAAATCAGCTGTTCCCTACATTTTGACGAGTTATGCGAACATAAATGTAGGGAACAGCTGATTTTTTTTTCGCGATTTCACGGTTCGTCCCATAGAAAAAGTTGTTCAAAATGATGAGTAAAATGACCCCTTTTCGGGTTTAGTGTAAACAAAAAATAACCCTGTATACTGTTGAAGTAAAGCCGAACGTATATCAGGGTGGTGTCTTTGTTCAGGGTTGTACAATAAAACACAGTTTCCAATATTACTGGGTTAGGCGTGCTGTCGCTAGGACTGCTCGTACCAGACTGAGCGCGGCGCATCGCCCCGCGCTCCCTCCAACGCGCATCCCTCACCACAGCACGCATAACTCATTTATTAAACGTCACATACACATAACTTTTTTTTTCCTTTTTTGATTCTAAAATGGTAAGTAAACTTATAAACTAAGCTACTTGTTTGTACTTCTTTGCCGTTTGAACGCATTAATACTGTCACATTTACTCGAATGTGTGTACCTTCACGAGCAAGCAGGACGGACAGAGAAAGATAGTGTTGAAACCACAAACCCTATGTTATCTAATCAAAAACTTTTTCTATTTTCCAGCCTAATAGGCGGTTCAGACTACAAGTTGATCTACAGGCACTACGCCACGCTATACTTTGTGTTTTGTGTGGATTCTTCTGAGAGCGAACTTGGTATACTGGACCTGATTCAGGTAAAAATTCAGTTATTATAAAACTACTTTCATCATTATCATCTGCCTAGCCTTTTTCTAACTATGTTGGAGTCGGCTTTCAGTCTAACGATGCAGCTGAATACCAGTATTTTACATGGAGCGACTGTCTTTTTGACCTCCACAACACAGTTAGTACTGGGTAATATGATACCCCTAGGTAAGACTGGTTGTCAGACTGGTTGTTGGTTGAGTAAGTAAGTTAATAATAACGAGCTTAAAATAGTATAATATAAATATCGCTGAACATTAGACACAGCGCTGTCTAGTGCCACAGGCTTGTGTCGTGGACACCAAATAGTAGATATGTCGCAGCCAAATGGTAGAACACGCCGTATTATGTAATGGCGCGTCGGATTGTAAAACGTCGCCGTTATGTAATGCGACGTCGTCGCGTTCAGCCGGATTACAATTCGGCTGAAATAACGTACGCCGCATTGAATTAGCACTTCGCGTTCGTCAAAGCGGCGTAAACGTGCCGCCCAAATACAAACGGGCGCATCGTCGTTATGCCGCAGCGCCGCTTTGAAAGCGAGCGAAGCGAGCTCGGTACTTAGGGCACCCAACGTTAGGTTATGTTAGGTTAGCGTAGCGGGGCTACGTCTACTACGTCTATACGCCTGTTTCTTGCTCAAAAACTGCAAAGCTTTTGTACGATTTTTTTGACGCCCTTTTATCTTTTCTACTTTTGATACATGTTACTGTCATCTGCTGGGCAAAGACCTCTCACCGTGACTTGCATATTCTTCCATCCAAGGCCAATACGGACCACTGTGCGTTGGTTCTGTCCAGCAGGTCCCGCCTGCGAGGTCTACCGCGTCGCCTTCTGGTTGTGTCAGGGCTCCACTTCGTGATTATTATGGGCATACGCAGATATGGCCAGCCCAGTTGACACATGTACATATTTATATTATTATGAGGCTTGTATGGTTAGTAAATAATTTAATTTGGTCATTTGAACTCCCACAGGTCTTCGTGGAAACCCTAGACAAATGCTTCGAGAACGTCTGTGAGTTGGACCTGATCTTCCACGCTGATGCAGCTCACCAAGTCCTGGATGAACTGGTCATGGGTGGCATGGTACTACAGACCAACATGGCGGATATACTCAGCAGGTTACAGGAACAGAACAAGATGCAGAAAGCTGAGGTTAGTATGAAGTTTTATAGGGGGTATAAGAAAGAAGAATGAACTTATGTATAGACAGCCTCAAAAAGAAGACAGAAGACTTTGACAAGAATTAATTTCATTGACATCAACTGTGAAATTAATTCTAGCCTTGTCCCAACTATGTTGGGGTCGGCTTCCAGTCTAACCGGATGCAGCTGAATACCAGTATTTTACCTGGAGCGACTGCCTATTTGTAATACGATACCACTTGGTAAGACCGGTTGACAAGACTTTTTGGGCCACTGACTACCTGTAACGACTGCCAAAGATGGACAAATGTTGAAGTTGTCAGTTGCCTGAAAGTCTGACAGTCAATCTTACCAAGGGGTATCTCATTACCCAGTATTAACTGACTGGTCAGATAGGCAGTCGGTCCATGTAAGACTACCTGTAACGACTGCCAAAGATGGACAAATGTTGTAGTTATCAGTTGCCTGAAAGTCTGACAGTCAATCTTACCAAGGGGTATCGCTTTACCCAGTATTAACTGACTGGTCAGATTGGCAGTCGGTCCATGTAAAATTCTGGTATTCGGCGGCATCCGGTTGGATTGGAAGCCGACCACAATATAGTTGGGAAAAGGCTGCAGATGATGATGATGTATCAATTTGCAGTCAGAAAACATATTATTACACAATGGATACAAAATATTGTTACAAATATTATGGAACACAAATTGTAAACAATCAAATGACTTCTTGTCGGTGTTAACATCTTTTTGAGATTGCCTACACACATATTCTAGCAAATAATTTTTGAGTTGTTAAATAATTGGTAAAGTTGAATAATTAGTTGGTTATGGAAATAATTAGTTGATCATAGAAATAATTAGTTGATTATAGAAACAATTAGTTGATCATAGAAATAATTTGTTGATTATAGAAATAATTAGTTGATCATGTAAATAATTAAGTTGGCAAAAGTTCATAATTTCTACTTTCTAGGTAAACAAACAAAAGTGTAGATATAGTGGCGTCAATGTTACTTATTGAAGCAACTAAAAATAAAAATATCTTTGAATTTCGTTTGTGAAGTTATTTTTAGTAATAATTTGGATGGAAATATAATTATTCTATTCTGTGATCGTTTGTTACAGGATATTATGGTAGTAAGTAAAACCAGATCATTATTAGTTTATAACAAAATAATGATTTTAAATGTTTCTACATAGCAAATATTCTACTTTAAAAAGTAAGTACCTTGTAATAGCTTATTTAAAACAAAACAAAATATGTGATAAAAACATTTGGTTAATCCTCACCCAGATGAGCCATGATGAGTTTGAGTTTGATGATGAGACTGATGATGGTGATAAAATAAAGCATTCTTGTTCGATAGACATATCATTCCGTAGGTACAATTTTATTTTATGGTCTGTTGCAAAGGTATCTGATGGAAGCGTATAAACTGTTCAGGATAAATTCTTAGACAGCAATTGTAATAAATCAACTTTTATTTGTTTAATTGTGGCAATAGGGAATATGCATTTCTTTTTCTTTACTTAAATCAATAAAGTACAGCACTATTAACCCAAAACAATATTTAAAAGTTAAGTTCAACGACTGCTTGTCATTCAGAAATAATATTAAACTCCTGCAATTCTCTATGACAGTTCAAACGTCCGTAATTGTCCCGGCCATTTATGTCACAGCATTTGTGTGTGTTTGTTTGTGTCTGTCGACCTGAATGGCGTAGTGGTAGCGAGACTGCCTTCCTTTCTTAGGGTCCTGTCTTCAAATCCCGGTAGGAGCAAATGTTTGTGTCATGAGTATGGATATTTTGGACATATTTACAAACAAAAACGTATGTATGTAGTATATCAACACTATCTGGTATCCACGACACAAGCCTTGCTTAGTGGCACACAGCGCAGTGGTTAGTGACTTGCGTGTGGCACTAGATGGTGCTGTGTGTAATGTCCAGCGATATATATTTATATTAAATACAATATTTGTCCTCATTTCCTTCTATCTGCCTTGTTTACATCGTAAGTTTTTACCCTTAATCATTTTACTAAATGTATGAGCTTTATTCAAGCAAAAATTGCAATAACAACATTATATTAACATCTTACAATAGTTCTAAGTGTCAAATAAAAATTTTTATTTGGAAATAAAAGTGTTCCTTTGACACATAACATTTGACGCCACTACCAGCGACGATGTGTTTTGAATTTGCGTTCCATTTCACCAGAAACACGTAACATAAATTAAATAGTTAAAATAGTGTTGTATTAGAAAGGCAAACAAGTGTACCACCATGTTTATATGGGCCAATACAAGGCATTTTTAAGGAATAAAAAAGTTTTGTATTCCTAGCATATTCCCTATTGTAATTATTACTTATGAATTTAGTCATGAATTTATGATTGATTTAATCAAGTTGTAGACTTTAGTCAACATTTTGACAAATTAAATGTTTATGGATCTGTGGTCCGAATTAAATAAATAAATAAAATTATAAAAGTATACTATCTACATGGAGCGACTGCCTGTCTGACCTCCCCAACCTATTTACTATCCTATGTACGGGTCTCCTCCGAGCATACGCCTGTTCAAATTCGAGCATGAAGCCGGGTCCAGAAGTGTGTAACGTGTAATGTAATTTATCGTGAAATGTAACACGAATTCTGTGTGTACAGCACTACGAGCGTTACTGTAATGTTTATAGTGCCGTCCACATATAGAATTCGCGTTACATTACACGATAAATTACATTACGATTTACGCGTTACGCACGACTGGATCTGGCTTTATATCGGTGACTGCGTGACCGAGCATAACAGTGCGCAACCTGTAAAGTCGGGTCCAGACGTGTGTAACGCGTAGTGTAATGTATCGTGAAATGTAACGCAAATTCTGTGTGTGAACAGCACTACAAGTATTACAGTAATCTTCGTAGTGCCGTCCACATTATACTACTTTACATTACGCGTAGCACACGTCTGGACTCGGCTTTAACCCTTTGACCGCCAAAGCATGAACGCACGCGCGTGCCCTCCACGCCAAGCCACAATTTATTTTACTATTTTGTCACATATTTGTGTCGTTTGGCGTACAGGGCACGCGCTTGCTTGTCACGTATATGTGGCAATGGCGGTTAAAGAAAGCGACTATTTGTAACATTATGCTCAAAATAGTATCTTGGATCGTAATATTACAGGCAAATACTGTACAGGGGCGTAGCTACCGCTGTATCAATGATACGGGCCCCCGACCAACCTGGGGTCCTGATGAGGAAAAATATCACAATATTTTCTCATAACCTCAAATATTCTCTATATCTTTATGATGAAATATAATGCTCCAATTGTCAGGATGCTTTTTTGTTAATATTGCAAGATTAATTTGTTTGACATTAATAATTTTCTCCTCTAATATGCATAAAAAGCTGCGAAGACCCCCAAAAAATAATGATACTGGCTCCTACTATGACGCCACTGATGCTCCGATGACGTCTTTTATACGCTTACGATGTGACGTTATTTATCTGCTATCTCCCTCTTACAGGCGGGAATATCAGCCGCGCCGGCTCGTGCGGTGTCAGCTGTGAAGAGTATGAACCTTCCTCAGCAGCTGAGGGATATGAAGTTGCCCGACCTTCCGCAGGCTATCAAGGTGAGTTGGTTAAAACATACCATGATCAGCCTATAATGTTAGGACACACGGCCTCTCTATCAGCCCTCTGGTATCTCTCTATAATCCACCACGCGGGCCCAGTGTGGGTTGGTAGATTTCACATGTCTTCGAATTTTGGGTTCTAGGACATGCCGGTTTCCTCACGATGTTTTCCTTCACCGTTGTGAGAGCAGTGGTGATAACAATCGATTGTATTTTGTTAGGGATTATTATCGCTAAAGTCAACGTTTTCCGGTTTGCGGTCGCCACTCCAGAACTTCCATCCCTAAAGTTCTGGAGTGGCGACCGCAAACCGGAACTTTTCGGCCCCATCGGCCATTCGTTCTGCGAGTAATGTGCCCTGCCCATTCCTACTCTCGGAAGACGTTGCGTTGAAAGACCTCCCACTAGGTGGACCGATGACCTGGTGAAGGTTGCAGGATTTCGTTGGATGAGAGTCGCACGGGACCGGTCAATGTGGCGACACTTGGGGGAGACCTGTGTCCAGCAGTGGACGTCTTTCGGCTGAAATAATGAATAATGACCGGTTTTATCAACTCCAGCCCTGTTCCATTTACTCTTAACAATTGTATATTCTGTATAATTTGAGAATGCAAAAAGCTAACTGAAAAAAAAAACCTTTCGTTTTCACTTAAACTGTGTTCTAACAGGTTTACAAAACTAAAATAATATTCAATTTTTGTTTTAACAATAGTTTAACTCCCGATACAACAATTAACAAAATCAGAACACATTATAAAACTTAAGAAGACGGGTGTTTATCGCGAATTTACCTTTAATTTAATCCCTTAAAAAAATTAAAGATAAAATTAAATGATTTAATGATGGATTAAATTAAAGGTAAATTCGCGATAAATACCCGTCTTCTTAAGTTTTATAATTAACAAAATGTCCATAAATCACAATCCCAACCATATTTTTTTTTTATTTTGTTACCTTTTTTATGTTTATTAAAAAACGCGTTCCAGGATTTTCCGGTGTCGCTGTATCAATAGGTAGAATTAAGATAGTATTGAACACATCAAATAACGCATTTTTTCATGAAATAAAATAGTTACTAAACAGCTTTACGAAGATGCTGTTTATCTAACGAAAAAGCCGACGTGCTAAATCAAAATACTTAGCTATGCAAAAATGTTAACTGGCTAAATCAAAAGGCCAACTGACCAGATAAAGGCTAAAGCTTTGGCGAGGATCTGCATCCAAACCCATTCATTCCACCTGCTGAAAATCTCCCACCTGGACTTGAGTCTGACCTGGAAGTCTTTAGATAGGCTCCAAACCCAAGTTGGCCGCAGCAAGAAAAACCTGCTCAGGTAGAGATTCATTAAAGACTCTGTCTTGGAGTGTAAATGTGGGGCTGTTCAACAAATGATGCAGCACTTAATATCGCGTCCTGTGTGTCCTGTTGTTTATTCACTACAGGAACTGATGGACGCTACCGAAAGCGCCAAACTAGTAGCTTAGTTTGTTCACTACAGGAACTGATGGATGCCACCGAAAGCGCCAAACTAGTAGCTTAGTTTGTTCACTACAGGAACTGATGGATGCCACCGAAAGCGCCAAACTAGTAGCTTAGTTTGTTCACTACAGGAACTGATGGATGCCACCGAAAGCGCCAAACTAGTAGCTTAGTTTGTTCACTACAGGAACTGATGGATGCCACCGAAAGCGCCAACCTAGTAGCTTAGTTTGTTCACTACAGGAACTGATGGATGCAACCGAAAGCGCCAAACTAGTAGCTTAGTTTGTTCACTACAGGAACTGATGGATGCCACCGAAAGCGCCAAACTAGTAGCTTAGTTTGTTCACTACAGGAACTGATGGATGCCACCGAAAGCGCCAAACTAGTAGCTTAGTTTGTTCACTACAGGAACTGATGGATGCCACCGAAAGCGCCTAACTAGTAGCTTAGTTTGTTCACTACAGGAACTGATGGATGCCACCGAAAGCGCCAACCTAGTAGCTTAGTTTGTTCACTACAGGAACTGATGGATGCAACCGAAAGCGCCAAACTAGTAGCTTTGTTTGTTCACTACAGGAACTGCTGGATGCAACCGGAAGCGCCAAACTAGTAGCTTAGTTTGTTCACTACAGGAACTAATGGATGCAACCGAAAGCGCCAAACTAGTAGCTTAGTTTGTTCACTACAGGAACTGATGGATGCAAACGAAAGCGCCAAACTAGTAGCTTAGTTTGTTCACTACAGGAACTGATGGATGCCACCGAAAGCGCCAAACTAGTAGCTTAGTTTGTTCACTACAGGAACTGATGGATGCAACCGAAAGCGCCAAACTAGTAGCTTAGTTTGTTCACTACAGGAACTGATGGATGCAACCGAAAGCGCCAAACTAGTACCTCACTACAACTATCGATACTGAGAAGAAGAAGATATACTCTATGAAGCTTTGCAGTGGTCCAACGCAACAAATCCAGCTATAAAATTCCAAATTTTTGCCCAGTTATTCTTCGAGGGTTTAATGTAACACTCAAAATTAACTAGAGTCCTTAATCAATAAACAACCTTATTTATTTTTCTTTTTTTTTTCTTTTATTAAATTTATACTGTCTAAAGCCCTGTTCCAAATATGTCGTGACGATAAATTTATCGTTAGTTTTTACTTGGCAAAAATGGACGACAGTAATCGTGTCGTCCTATATGTAAACACCTCCATTTAAATATACAAACTACGACACTTAAAACTACACGATTATTGTCACGACATAGTGGGGACGGCGCCTTACGGAATATCTTCCTTGATTGTTTTGCCGTAACTTTGTATCGTTCCAGTAATGCGCGTAGTAAGGGGGCGTACTTTAATTACGCGAGGCGTTTTTGATAATTTTTCAACTCCCCCTCCCCCATTGGTGAGATATCGTAAGATTTTCGTCAACTCCCTCCCCCCCTACCCTAAACTCACGCGAGATTCTTCAAACCTTCTATTTGGACTGTAAACGTACTGGATTATTGAGAAAGAAAAACGTATTCTACATATTACTTTTATTGAAAAGACTAGCAGATCCCCTTCCCCTTCCTAAAACACTCACGTAATTAATGGACGCCCCCTAAAATACACAGAAAGAGGGTAGAAAGATATTTGTCTGCTCCTAACAATTTATTTTCCATCCACCCGCATACTCCAGTCAACCCGCGATCATGGCGCTTGCAACAGCATCGAAATATCGGGAGCTCAAAATAATGAATAATCACGGAAGATATCCCGTATTTGACGGTATAAGTTTAGTTTTAAACCGTGAAAGCTAAATGGTGCATCTACACCCCAGCTGCTTTTTGTGGAAAAACACGGTAACATTAGGTAACAATCTGTAACATTTGTGGTTACTTGTCCCGTGCGACTCGCATCCAGCGTATTACCGCAACCTTCACCAGGTCATCGGTCCACCTAGTGGAAGGCCTTCCAACGCATCGTCTTCCGGTACAAGGTTACTATATTTGTTGAATGTTATCATCGCGTGCATTAACAAAATATAACAAAGAGCAACATTCAGCAACAAGCATTTGTTCTAAGTAACAGAAATATTCTCCAACATACCAATGAGAGGTATTCTTTTTGAGAATTAAAAAAAAAACAGTTTCCATTAACTCGATAGATGGCGTTGAACAGACTACGTTACTAAGTGCCAAAGCCAAAACGCTTGAAAAAATACACGTCACATACGCTCGTTGACTGACACTTTCGTTTGCATAAGCTTCCAAATATAAAAATTAGGTCCAAGTGAAATTATGTGACGTTCTGTTCCTTGTAGTAACGTACAGAGATCAGCGCCATCTATCCAGCGACTAGGGAAGAGTTGAAAAAGAAAATCCCTCATTGTGACCAAATGTTGACGGTTTTCAAAAGTTAGGCATCATTACTTAACATATTATACTAACACGGCAACATTCAGTTTTTGTTATTGGAGGTTGCTCAGTAAAACTTGGAAAAGTTGCTCCACAAAAAGTAACTGCAGTATGGATGCACCATAAAAAAGCTGTTTATTTTTTGTTTTTCGTTGGCGTTCTTCTTATTTCTTCTTTGAATGGCACTCATCTGAAAAATAAATGGTTTGTTAAATCATGAAAGTTTTCGTAGCTCTCAATGAACCAGAAGAGTTATTCTGGTGGCTGGCAGCCTTCCAAATAGTCAACTAACTACCTGCTGTACCTAGATGACAAAGTGAATAGAATACCATATTTATAGGTGGGTATAAGTATCGATAGGACATGTCTTAAGTGGACGAGAATAGGAAATATGCATTTACTTTTTTTTTCTTCATCTAAATCAGTGGTTCCCAACCTTTTTTGGATCAGGGACCAATTTGGTGTTTTTATAGGTAGCAGGGGTCCTAGACCAACATGGACCCCAACAGGATTATATCTAGGGGGGTAGACAATGCGAAAATTAGAATATGTGTTGAGAACCTTTACAAAGTGAAAGACGCAAGAGTGATCAAAGTGAACTCGGAAAATTTTGCAATAATTCATACAGAAATAGCATTAAGTAAATATACTTTTGCAAAAATATTATTAATCTTGCAAAACCGAGCGTAGCAAACTCAAACAATTTTACGAGTAGCACCTCGCCTCAGATATGTTTTTAATAAGGTTGGGTTGAGCTTTTTATTTTTCGCGGACCGTATTTGAAGCTCTTGCGGACCACCGATGGTCCGCGGACCATAGGTTGGGAACCACTGATCTAAATCAATTAAATAAAGTACGTAACAAGAAAATAATTAAAAGTTAAGTTCAACCACTGCTAGCAGCTCAAAAAAAAAATTTTACTACAATTTTCTATGATAGTTCAAACGTCTCTTGCTGTCAAGGCCTTTCTAGTCATAGCGGTCAACATCATTTCCCTCTGAGAGGGAATCCCTCAGTATAATATTTTTTTAACTAAGTATATGTGTTTTATTCAAGCAAATATTGCATAAGGTATACAATAGTAAAATAAATCTATGTAAAAGTTTAAGGCGATTAGACGAGCTAAATTAGCAACTCTATTTGTGGTGGTTCAAAATTCGTTTAAAATGTTGTTAGAATAAAGTTCTAATCTGCTTGCACTACAAAGTGGTTGTTGCGTCAGTCACTACGGGCCAAATAGAGCGAAATTAGTGGTTTCGATCGATTTACAAAAATACAATTGATTGGATTAAAAAACTAAAACACTTTCATGCCAATATATTGCTTGTAGAATTATTTGCCAAAAAATCAGAATGATCGCATGCATAAAGGGTGTAAAACACCTCTTCACGAATACGAGCACTTGTTCTCCTCGTCATTCTGATCATTTTTTTGTTCTACACTATACCTGGGAACCTTCTAGTTACGGAGATATTGGGGGTCAAAGTTGCAAGATTTTGACAAGTTTTTTTTTTAATACCACTTTTTATCGCATGATTTTTACTTTAAATATCTCTACGACCCCCGTACTATTCACTCCATCCATCCGCACAATGTTTTAAGTTTGTTACATTGAGTTATACCACAAAACATGATTTACAACCTCAAAAAAAAAAGTTGTTTCCCAGCAATATTTTTTGCGTAAAGTTACTTAGTTTGATATACAGAATGCTTGGTTAACGGCTTTGTGATGAGGTGAAATACACCCTGTATTAATATTTTTTATTTGTTTGAAAGATATTTTTTTAGAGATAAGTTCGTGATTTTTTTTTATAGCGTCAAATTAATTGTATTATGTTTTCAAAACAGTATCATGCTAGCATATATCCTGAAGAATATCATATATTTTTCTGGTCTTGTTTATAGCAGTGAATCATAAGCTTTTAGTAATTATAAAACTCCCGTTTAGGTCATGTAATCGCCTTAATTAGTTTTAAAAAGTATTTCTTTCACATATAGCTTTTGACGTCGCTACCGGCGAGGCGACGATGATGCGTTTTGAATTTGAATTTTCGTTTCACCAAAAAACACGTTACATAAAATATTTAATTGTAAAATAAGTTTTGTATTAGAAAGAGACCTAAACTAGTGTACTAAAATATTTTTTGGGCAATTACAAGGCATTTTTAAGGAATAAAAAGAGTGTTGAATTTCTTGCATATTGACTATTGACTTATCATCTTCCTGCTTATCCCATGTTACTTGAGGTCGGCGCAACTCATTTATTTCTTTCATTCTCCTCTGTGAACCGTCCCGCTATCATTTACACCTTTTTCCTTCATATCAATCCATCCATCTTTTCTTTGGTCTTCTTTTCCTTCTGAATCCATCAACATTTATATTCTTTTAGTCAAATGCGATTCTTTCCTCCCCATCACATGCTCATACCAAGACTGTGGGATTTCAACTTTGCTGTTATTGGCACAACTTTTAAACTTCCTCTAATATACTCATTCCTCACTTTATTCATTCTTGTCAATTGACTATAAAAAGTATGTTTCATCGCTTAATCAAAATCCAAACTACAGACGCTAGTCTAGGCTCCGAAGTAAGACAATAAAAATAAAATAAATGGATAAATATCGCTGAACATTACACACAGCGCCATCTAGTGCGACACTAAGCAACGAGGCTTGTGTCGTGGACACCAGATAGTTGATTTTTATCTGAACATTTTGAAATGGAACTACTTACATGGGCTAATACAGTTCTTTCTCAAATTATTATGCCTTGTGACTGAGACTGTAGCTTTGCTTTTTTTGTCATTAAAAAGTACCGTAATGGTCTAATTGAAATAAATGATTTGAGTTTGAGTTTACAAAATACCTAATACCGCTGTTGGCATAGACGGAAACTAAAAGAATAAAAGTTAGTTCTCCAATCAAACAAATTAATAGATGGTTATTATTAATTGGTCCTTACACAATATCACGCCTAAAATCCCCAAAGAGATAGGCAGACATGTATGTAATAATACACCCACATTTCATTGATTCCCATTTAATAGGGGGAAGCCTAATGCTATGAACCGGCCACAAATCCAGACACCCGTAGCGTGCATGGCTGCTATTGATAAAAACCTTATCAAAAACCAAAGGTCACTGCTCGACCTGACAACCAAACATCATTTAAGTACCTAACCTTTCTCAACTATGTTTGGGTCGGCTTCCAGTCTAACCGGACGCAGCTGAATACCAGTATTTTACATTGAGCGACTGCCTATCTGACCTCCACAACCCAGTTAGTACTGGGTAATACGATACCACTTGGTAAGACTAGTTGTCACACTTTTTGGGCCACTGACTACCTGTAACGACTGTCGGAAACCTACCTGACAACCAAACAAAATAAAATAAAAAGTAATATCACCAAAATTTACAAAGAAATGCCCCAAAACGTAATTCCGTGTAACGCACTTGACTTCACCAGCCTTACTGATTAGAATATTTGAACTACAAATTAACTATACTTAGATAACATTTAGTCCATGTTTGCTCAAGAATCTAGATAATGTCGTCTTAGATTTATTGATATGTTAACATTTGTAATGATTACTGTGTTAGATATGGTAGAATTTATTACAGTTTATTTATAGGCATTACCTATTACTGTAAATTCTTAAACACCAATAAGTATACATTTATCAACATTTTAAATGTATTTTTTTTTCTTCTACTGTTATGATTAACATTAAAATTTCATGTTGTTTCAAAAACAGAATTCTGAAGCTCATATTTTTTATGAAAAAGCTCCTGCTCCGAGTTTCAATGGTTATTTCTCACGAAAATTGCTTTTGAATTTAGAACTTGTATATGTCACATCAAAACTAAAACTACTTCTGACTTGTGAAAACTATGTTAACATTAAATAACACTTACTTAGAAACTTAGTAGGTTGTTAGGTATTACAAACAAGTTTATGTTAATATTTTAATATTATCTAATAGGCTTGTTAACTGAAGAAAAACATTTGACCCGTATTTTTTCTTTTGTCGCATAAACCAAAATTGACGAAGATACGACGATTTTAAAATTCCCAATACGTCACTGTTTGATATCATTCTTAACGAGTTCTGACGTCACGAGCCCCCACTCCCGAGTTCATATGCGTTTTATCTTTGTCAATATTCTTTGATTTACAGAAACAAAAAATACGTGTCCATTATTTTCCAATACTCTAACTGACGGACTAAATAGATTTGCAATTTATTGATGGTGGAAACTAGACTATTATAATAATTATTAACTACTAGCTTTTGCCAGCGGCTTCGCCCGCGTGAAGTTTGATAATTGTCCCATGGGATTTTATTACCGGGATAAAAAGTATCCTATGTGTTAATCTAGGTTATAAACTGTCTGTGTGCAAAATTTCATCCAATTCCGTTCAGTAGTTTTTGCGTGAAAGAGTAACAAACATACATCCTCACAAACTTTCGCATTTATAATATTAGTAGGATAATATAAACTTGTTTATAAATGCAGGATAGAAATAGAAGCAACAATATTTACTAATTAGGTTAATAACTACTTATAGATAACATATTAACTGTTATATTTCTGGCCTAGAACTGTCAGATTGTATAATAAAATTATGTACTTAACCAATTATGTTCTATGTAGGGTGTAAAACACCTCTTAACGAATACGAAAGGCACTTGTTCTCCTCGTCATTCTGATAATTTTTTTGTTCTACACTATACCTGGGAACCTTCTAGTTACGGAGATATTGGGGGTCAAAGTTGCAAGATTGTGACAAGTTTTTTTTTAAATACAACTTTTTATCGCATGATTTTTACTCTAAATATATCTACGACCCCCGTACTATTCAATCCATCCATCCGCATAATGTTTTGAGTGTGTTACATTACCTATACCACAAAACATGATTTATAACCTCAAAAAGAAAAGTTATTTCCCAGCAAGATTTTTTGCGTAAAGTTACTTAGAGGTGAAATACACCCTGTATATGTGTCGTTTCTTACTAAATGCCTGAGCTTGTTTGTTTAGTTGGTATTAGATTTCTTTAATCAAGTTTAAGTAATAACGTATGCAACCACATTTTTTATGAATTAGACAAGAAAGTAGTCAAAGAAAGCAAATAATTCTAAGTATCTTATTTTTTTTATTTTTGTTCTAACCTCAAGCAGTTACTTAAACTACAGAATAAAAATTGCATCTTAGGTAATGGCTTACTCAAGTAATAACTTTGACTTATTTATTTATAGAGACGGGTGTAAAGCTTGGAGTCCACATAACGACTCCGCTCTCACCCAACAAAAAGAATATAATTCAAATATGAGCTTTATGTATTGCTATTTAGATATACTTTACATTGGCAACATAAATTAGCAGATAGCTCGCTGTCAGCGGGCGTACCGCTGTCTATGCCAATCTAAAGTTTTTCTGAAGAGAAATACTTAAAGCCCATATTTGTTTTTTTTTTGCCGGGTGCTAGCGGAGTCGTGTAACTGGGCTAATACGTTTAGCCTCCTTTTACATGAGACTAGAAAAATGCCGTATTCTTAAATCGCATAAATACTGTTACTTTTAGTTTGCGTCATACCACTGTTGGCAAAGGCCTCCCCCATGACTTCCAGTTGTTTCCATCCTGGGTTAATCTGGACCACTGGTCGTTGGTTTCATCCAGCTCGTCCCGCCATCTTTTTCCCGACCCCGTATTCACAAACGTTCGACTCGTTTCCGATTCGACAACTCGTATATCTGTATTATCTGTCTTGTTCTGGCATTACGAAAACGACCGAGATAGACATACGACTTCCCGAATCGGAAGCGAATCGAAGCGTTGTGAATACGGGGGCAGGTCTCGTTGCCTTCTGCTTGTGTCGGGGCTCCTGAAAATTGTTATTTTGGCCCACAGCTCATTGGGCATGCGGCAGACGCATAAATTATAGGGTATACAGAAGACATAAAAATCTAATTATTCCGTCAGCAACAACAAATTTTTTTTTTCTTTTGTTACACAAACCAGCATTGACGAGAATACGACGCTTGTAAAATTCTCAATACGTCATGCCTTGGTATAATTTTTAGCGAATTCTGGCGTTACGAGCCTCCACTCCCGAGTTTTGATGCGTTTTATCTTTGTCAATATTCATTGTCAATTCATAAAAACAAAAATTATTTTCCAATACTCTAAGGAGTACCGCTTCTTTCGCAATACCCAACTTACTAAACCAAATACCTGTAGACATCAGAGACTCAGTGAATAGTAGAAACATAAAGCGTAGCTCAAAGAATATTACATCAATTCGATTATAATTTAACCGTTAATAGTGCGTTGATCAAATCTCAGGCCATGGCATGCTAAGACAGACTCAGAGGTCTAATTGTGTGCTTTATCTAAGTGTGTCAAATGTAATTTATAATAAATAATAAATAAAAAAAACTGACGCACTGAAAAGATTTGCAATTTTTGATACTGTCGTCAGGAATATTAACCAAATTATTGAATTTCTTTTTCCAGGACCTGAAATTCTGACCGATACAGCAGGGGACCTACCCCGCCACACCGGTCGCCATAGCAACCAACATATTAAACACGATCTACCCGCATAATGAAAAGTACCAAAATCTTCAACGGCCCGCAGAAACCTATACCACAAAATTTTTTGGCTCCGAAACCCTTAGCACTAAATTTTCAGAAACTTTCTCGGAGAATTATCAGCAAACGGAGGGAGTGAATTTTCCTAATTATGAAAGTCATAAGTCGGATGGTTATCAGGATTTGAGTGGGACTACAGTGGAGTATGACTATAGTGAAGTTCGAAAGAGAAAGAAGAAAAAGAAGAGCAGTAAGAAGTAATGGTATTCATTTTTAGTGCTGATCCGATGAGGACTATGGTGAATGACGAAAAAATCTAGTTGGTCCGTGAGATGGATTCCAAAAAAATATTGGACACGTATTTATTATTCTTTTTTACAAAAACAAAAATTTAAGACTACAGTGCGTCGTCAAAAACTCGTATTATGTCACAGTTGAGTACATTTTTTTTACTGGAAAGTGATTTTTCAAGCCCACTCATGGTCTTTGATGCGTTTAATCTTTGTATTTTTTTATTAATTTGTTCAAACAAAAAACATGTACTTATCCAATATTTCTCGATAATTTAACCGACGGACTAAACAGAATAATATTTTTTTTGTCAGTCCCTATTATTTAAATCATTAGTAAGAATTTGGTGTTGTTCGCGGAAAAACTTAAACTGTCAAACATGCATAAAGGTTCAGAATCAAAGGAGATTTTCGCCATCTTTTATCAGTGTCTATGGGACAAACTTCCCAACACATCAAAGATTCCTCTTTAGATTTAGAGTTGGTAAAAAACTAGATAGATATTGACCTGTCTATTCTTTTATATGTCTGTTGGGTTCGGCTTCCAGTTTAACCGGATGCAGCTGAATACCAATATTTTACATGGAGCGACTGCCTATCTGACCTCCACAACCCAGTTAGTACTGGGTAATACGATACCTCTTGTTAAGACTGGTTGACGGTTTGCCCCCAATTGCATGGGATTTTGCTAAAAATATGAATCATATTATCATGTAATTGCTCTATTGATTTTAGATACATACTTCCAATAGTGATAATATAAAGAAAATACTACTGAAATATTGTCAGCCACCAAATTTTGTTTGGACAAAAAATTAGGAATGAATATGGATTCATTCCTAATTTTTTAGGAAAATAGCTCTCTTTTATAATGTGCACCCTTGAAAGAAAATTAATACCTAGACATAAAATATAAAAATTATATTTTAAAAATTTATAAATAATTATATGTAAGTAGATAAAAAAGCTTATTAACTAATCGTTATAATTATTAGATGCATTGATTATTGTGATTATTAAATTAAAAATTAAGAATTTTATATCATTCCTTTAAACACTGCGTGGAATTTGTGTAAATCATGATTTTACGGTTCGCATGGCGCCCTTGTGGCGATTTAGACTTAAATTAGCTTATTATCATATAATTATGTATTTAGCCGATAAGAAATATATATTTTATGTTACATGTTTGATTGTTTTATTTTGAAATCCTTAGAGGCAAGAGAATTTATTTTAGATTCAAGATTCTTTAGTTGCATGAAATATGGTACGTTACATGATGGTCTTATAAATTAAAAGGTTTCACATATTTCGCTGACTTCATCAGCATGCAAACTTAAAAATTAAAGTACCTAACACATTTTACTCTTAATGTAGTTCTAAATAGCATTAGAATGTCAATTTATCTTTGACAACAGTATTATTTTAGAATTAAAAATACTCATGTGTAGAATAAAATAAAATAAAAAAACAATACAAGGCAAGAAAAAATAAATAAGTTAAAATATTAACATCAATAAAATAGGAATATAAGATATTTTGGTGCGGGAATCCGTTGGATGCGAGTCGTATGGGACCGGTCAATGGGGCGACCCTTGGGGGAGACCTATGTCAAAAAAATTGAGGTTTTATTCTCTCTTCCAAATAAGCACACGGTCCTCTTGTTGGGAAACTTAAGATAGCCTTTGTCCTCGTGTACTCCCCAAAAAAAAAAACTGACAAAAAGCCAAAAGAAATAGTTCCACAGTTTAGTTAGCGCACTCACTGCCCTCGTGTTCTAAAAGCCTGTTAAAGTTCCATCAACTTCAGAATGCTCTCCTAGTTAAGTCATAACACACACAGCTACTGGACTAGAAAGGACTTAGTTGCTACTGAAACAAATCTCATTTAAGAATCAAAAGGGTTAATAATTGAACAGAGCAACTTAGATGAACAGCGACTGTTCAAAATTGATGTTAACGCCATCTATTGTAAATGAGAAGCAAGTATTCTGTTATAAGAATTTTCTACGCTTTGTAAAATTCTTATAAACCAGCGCTAGTTCCATTAGGTACCTGAAACAATTTTATTTTATTTTTACAGTACAATATGCGTTCCACAAAGTGTGTGCCGCGGCACACTGGTGGCATTAGTTGTTGTGCAAGAAAAATTAAGTTATGACCATATGACGAATTGAAGAAAAAAAACCTACATATACACCGGCCGGCATAACTTTTACAAATATTGATTTTAATTATGTTAAATATGATATTCAATTATGGTGTAGATACCTCCAAAATTTACCGATTAGATGTACCTTGAACACAAAATGTTTGCGGAACACTGGTTGAATTATAGATGGCGCAACAACTATCGCCGACTCCAAGAAACAGGTAGGAAGATGATGCACAACAGATGGCGTTGTATTTCTCTCAGCGTTTTTGCTGAAATTAGCGCCATCTACTTTCAACTCCAGACAACAACCTGGAATTAGTGCTAGTCCCCGTGCAGTAGTTGCTACTGAACACAAGATGGCACTAGTAACACATCATAGAATCGTCCCGCTATTCAATACTAGATGTCACTACTCTTATTAAAACAAATTATTTGATTACCTAATGCATCAAAATTAGTATTTTTCGAGCTGTCAATCGAATTATTGTGAAAATAAATTTAGGGCAATGAAAAACGAGTTTAATCTTTATTTAAGTCCTAGCAAACCAATGTAATTGGGTGTTCTAATTATCTGGCTAGGCAAATTACTCATAAAAATCAGAAGTTTCTTAAAATATAATATCTAGTCATAATTTCAAGGGAAATGTTACATCTCAAGTGTTATTGTATGACATAAATCATCCTTCTTATTACCACATAATTGCGTCTTGGAACGGAACCAAAACACCTGGCGTTGATATGTTCAAATTGCCTTTAAAACACCGCAACGATACGTGCGATTAATTTGGCGATATTTTATGTCATTTAATGGCGCCAATTTAATAAATTATGTGGGTCATATTATCGCTGATTAAGCTTGACATAGACACTCTAATGATGATAGGTAGTTAGATAGAATATCGCGATATCTATGATCGCGTGGTACATTTTGACATCTCGCAAACGAGAACTTTGTTTTTAAATTGTAATTAAGTAGGTTTATGGCCTGTGTTTTCCCAATGCAGGGCAAAAACCTTCAAAAGCAGAGCAAAAAATCTATTTTTGGATCTATTTCCAAAACCTAGTATTGATGTGTTTAAATTGCTTTTAATTTTAGGATATTTTATGTCATTCAATGGCGCCAAATTAAGTAAGTTATTATGTGCGTCATATTAACGTTGCCACTGGTGTTAAGCTTGACATAGACGCACTAATCAGATAGAGCATCACATGATGTATGTTGATATCTCGCAAACGAGAAGTTTGGGATGAATCTGTAAAGAAGGAAAGAAGGAAAAAACATTTATTAGCCCGACAGGGAGCCAAAAATAAATGAAAAACATGGTTAAATTGTGAATAGAACACGAATAAAAAGTAAAATTTGTTCTGTACAAGACCCAAAGGCTCCTATCTTAGCATGGTGTTGTACCTAACATTAAAAAAAACGTCATAGCGCGCAAATAACCAATCTGTGTACATCTGGCTTGTTTTCCCACAGCAGATCAAAAACCTCTAAGAGCAGATTGGTTATTTTCATGGAAACATTTTGATCCCAAAAACATTTTCGATTTTGACACACGAATGCGACCAAACAAACGGGCGTATATCTCTACACAAAACGATTTGTTATATGTAGTAATTCTCAAAAAACAAACAATATAATTTTCTCTTTTGGTGGCACGAATACAGTAATATTGACGGCCGGAGGATAAACGCTCTTGAATGCACCCTAAAAAACTTAAGCGTCTTCACTTGAGGTTGTTTCTATGCAAACAATCTCGACCACCACCATACATGGCTTTGATAGAGAACGCTATTTTATAGTACTCCTTTTTTTTTTTTTTGGGATGTGGTATCATCAAATGACTTCTCTGACACTCTGGGCGGAGCGGGAGGGAGTGTCAGACGTTTACTGACTAAAACCCATCCATGTTCCTTCCTCGCCCTTTATGTTCCGGGGCCGCGGTATCTCTTTCGTACAGGCCCGCAACCCCGGCAGACGCTATAGTACTCCTGGACACAGCGCGTAGGATGAACGGTCTTTCTCCTCTCCTCTTGGCTTCCAGTCTAACAGGATCCAGCTGAATACTAGTATTTTACATGGAGCAACAGCCTATCGTACTTAGATAACCCAGTAAGCACTGGGTAACATACGATACCTTTGGGAAGACTGGTTGTCAGACTTTTGTGCCACTGTCTGTCTACCTGTAACGACTGTCAAAGATCTACAAATGACAGCCGGGAATAACGGCTTTACGTTCATTCCGAGGCACGGAAGAAACTCGGTATGCCTTTTAAGAATACGGAAAGAAAATAAATATTGGGTATTGTAAGTTTATAGGTCAAATTCAAAGATATAATTTTGGTCAACTTTTAAAATCGGCTTGAAGAATTGCATTTGACCACAACTCAAAATGGAACCTTAAAAAAATACTTATTACAACTAAGTAACGTTCCCATTAATTTTACTTCCTTTTTCCATTCTTTGTCCTGCATAATTAACTATAAAAACCTTGTATTTATTTAACAACATCTACTAATAATATAGTAAAATGTGTATTATTTGTTATGTGGACTGTGGTCAACAGATGGACTTAAGGAATTGGGTCATTCCTTCCGTAAAGAAAGTTCCTTTTGTGGTCAAGACGACGATTTAATCACAAGGTTCCGTCTAAATTTGTGAATAAGTTAAAGAATTATGTGTTAATGTTAAACTTATTTTATGAGAATGTTTCACGTCAAACCTACCACTTCTAGTTCGCCATTGTCAGTCCGATTAGTTTTAAATATTTAATCATTGAATAGAAATATGTGGTAAGTTAACCGCCATTTTGAATCTGTTGTCACTGGCCATAGACTCAATTTTTAAAAATGTGACGAGAATGTTTCTATTAAAAAAAATGACTTTGATGGCCCTCCATCAAAGTCATTTTTTTCCAATAGACAAATTCAAACAGAGAAAGAATATCCCTATATTCTTTCTCTGTTTGAATTTGTCTATTTGACAACGCAAAATAACGAACGCATGGATGAAAGTGTATTTCGAGAAATTGACAAAATAAATTGTGTGACGCTAGTAGGTACTCTATGTATATCGCTGCTCTTCAATAATATATCTAAACATATTTGAACGTCGTCGTCATCTCTTCGTAAGAGCCTGGTATTAGAGATTATCAACTGCCTAGTCTTTTCCCAACTATGTTGGGGTCAGTTTCCAGTCTAACCAGATGCAGCTGAATACCAGTATTTTACATAGAGCGACTGTCTAGCTGACCTCCACAACCCAGTTAGTACTGAGTAAAACGATACCCCTTGGTAAGACTGGTTGTCAGACTTTCAGACCACTGTCTACCTGTAACGACTGTCAAAGATCTACAAATGTCAGCCGGGACCAACTGCTCAACGTGCTTTCCGAAGCACGGAGGAAACTCGGTATGTGATGGGTGGTCCACAGACCAACCTAAGCAATCACGGCAGGTATTTGTGTCCTACTACAGGACAAAGGCCTCTCTTCCCTCTTTCTACTTATCCTTATCTAGTGCTGTTACTTATACGCCGATCCTTGTGGAAGGAGTCAAGTTCGTCCCCCCATCTCCTTCTGGGCCTGTCGCGTTGCCGTTTGCTGCTTTTTGGGACCCGAATTAAAAAACAGATCTCCAAAAATCACCTGCGTTCACAAGACGACAGTGGTCGCCAAATGACTGTGTAAGTATTGTAAGTCCAAACAAATTGATCTGTAATTACGTCCGCGGCCGGCAGATGTCGCTGTGGTCAGCACAATCTGGAGCAGGTAAATACATGGATCACGCGAATTAGGAGGCTTGGACGTTTCAAAAAGAAAGAAAGAAATAATTTTGGAAGATTACTACGACAAATGGCGGTGTCGGTGCTGATTTTGCGTAATAGTAGGGGCAATTTAATATACCACAATTGACATTTGTCAATTTCAAATAAAAGGTTACCTACCTCTTTAGCCTAAAAAAGGTACAATAAATATGTAACCGTAATTGAAAAAAAGTTGTGTTAGGTATTATGCAGTTCAAACTTCGAAAAAATCCTATCCTATAATATTATTAGCTGACTCGCGCAACTTCGTCTGCGTCTCATAATTTGAGATTTAAACTATCCTATCTCTCAAGTTGGATCGAACTGCACATGGTGTGCGAATTTTATTATAATCGGTTAAGTGGTTTAGGAGTCCATTGAGGACAAACATTGTGACACGAGATTTATGTATATTAAGATAAATGTGAATGTAAGTTTGTTTGTTTCGCTTTCACGCGAAAACTACTCAACCGATCATCATGAAACTTAGTACACATATTCTTGGAGGTATTAGAAGTAACATAGGATACTTTTTGTTAAAAAAAAACTAACCCTCACTCGCAGATGAAGTTGCGCGGGTCAGCTAGTAAATAATATTTTACGCCAGCCGTTACAAGATTACGTTGTTGTATTTTGATGCAAGTGTCAAATATGATCTATTAAATTGGTCCTACCGTAACAGCTCTTGGGAACATAATATGTGAAGTTGCAATGGTTATCGAACCATTTTGTATTGTACACTTACTAGTAGGTATAATGAACATGTTTATTTTCTCATCACAAACATTACATTGAAAATGAATTATATAATTTAACAAATACAGGGTAAACATTTGTGAGAGACTGGTGCCTGAAATAGGTATACAATACCTGTGTTACGGGTCACCATGCCCCCAAGACTTAAAGGTATAAAAACCAATTTAGATTAATAACTTAACAACTAATGCGTGATGATTTAACTTAAATACGGAACTTGGTACAGAATATTTAAAAATAAAAGTAAGACAAATGATAATTACTCTAGTAGGACATACTGTATGTGTGATTTAAATGTGTATGAAATAGTGTGGTTATGTGGCAGTGCAGATAGATGTTTAGCGGATTTGGTATAACAAGATTGAACATAACATAATAAGAATGGATTCAGCTAGTAGCAGATTGAGAAAAATTCAGCTCAGCCACCCAAGAAATCTACCAGCTTAGCGAAACAAATACTACTGACGATGAAACATATAAACGAACATAATATTTCATCGCAATCACCAGAAACGAACATGCCGTTCCAATGCTAGAAGAGAACAATCAAACGAAGATCGAACACCAATGCTCATTCCTATGGATTGTACCTGTCTTTACCACTATTCCTATATTGGCTCTAGGCTGCATAGTCGGCTGATTGTGCTCGACTGGCTGCGGTTGGTCGGGCTTCCTCTCCCATCCCAGAGCATGTCTTTCCTTACAAAATCGTGCCCCTTGGTGTATCCGACTTGTCCGGGTCAGGCTTGCTCCTGGCTAGGTGTGGTGCGCAATCATCATCATCATCAACAAGATTGAACATAATGTAATATCACGCTTGTAAACCACAAAGAGTTAAGCAGAGCTGTATCTAACAGTACACTCACCTTTTGCCAGTTATGTTTAAGTCCCATGTAATAGGGGGGACCCTATTACCATCAACCGGGCCCTAATCCAGACTCCGTGGCTGCTACTGAGAAATTACTGATGGAAAAACCCAACAACACTTTGCACGACCCGGGAATTGAACTCAGGACCTAATACTCAGCAGTGGCGCTTGCCACCACTAGACCAATGAGGTATACCACTTTTAACATGATTGACTTGTATTGTATTGTATTGTACAACGGGCTGGTGTCCGCAACTCCACGTCAAAGCGCGTATTTTGCGTATGGGCTATAATCCACCACGCGGGCCCAGTGCGGTTCGGTAGATGTCACATGTCTTCGAATGTTAGGTTCTAGGACATGCCGGTTTCCTCACGATGTTTTCCTTCACCGTTTTTGAGAGCAGTGGTGATAAAATAAATTACACAAAGTAATGCGCCTGTCTGGATTCGAACCCATGACTAACTGTTCGTAAGTCGGGACCTAATAGCTTAACTGACTAAATTAATTGACTTATAGCTTTTCGGTGGCTTCATCTTCATCATCATCATATCAGCTGAAAGACGTCCACTGCTGGACATAGGCCTCCCCAAGTGTCGCCACATTGACCGGTCCCGTGCGACTCGCATCCACCGGATTCCTGCAACCTTCACCAGGTCATCGGTCCACCTAGTGGGAGGCCTTTCAACGAAACGTTATACGATACAGTATAAGTTTTTTTATAGCATATTCAGTTTGTATAAAATTCCCACTGCAAGGGCGTATGACCCTCCTCTGATTAGGGGAAAGAGGCTTTAATCTTCAATATTGAACACAAAACATGGCGCAATACTTTGTGTAATTTATACCATCACCACTGCTCTCAAAACGGTGAAGGAAAACATCGTGAGGAAACCGGCATGTCCTAGAACCAAAAATTCGAAGACATGTGACATAGAACCAATCTGCACTGGGCCTGCGTGGTAGATTATAGCCCATGCGCAAAATACGCGCTTTGACGTGGAGTTGCGGACACCAGCCCGTTGTACAATACAATACAATACAAGTCAATCATGTTAAAAGTGGTATACCTCATTGGTCTAGTGGTGGCAAGCGCCACTGCTGAGTATTAGGTCCTGAGTTCAACTCCCGGGTCGGGTAGAGTTATTGGGTTTTGCCATCAGTAATTTCTCAGTAGCAGCCACGTTGTCTGGATTAGGGCCCGGTTGATGGTATTAGGGTCCCCCCTATTACATGGGACTTCAAAATATAACTGCCGAAATGTGAATGTACTGTTAGGCAAAGCTCTGCTTAACTCTTTGTGGTTTACAAGCGTGATGTTACGTTATGTTCCTTCTCGTAACATCCATTCCATTGCCTTTTCCTTGTTCTGTTTTGATTTAATTTTATGTTTATTTATTGACTTAGATTCTGGATTTTATATGATTTATTGGATTTAATATGTTTTTGATTTAATTTATTTCTAGTTTGATTGAGTTTTGTTTTTATTTTATTTTACTGTGATGTTAGTTGGCTTTAATGTTTATAATTATTTGGCAATGGGTGTTATTTACCTGAGAATAAATGAATTTATTATATATTTATAAAGAAGAGGTCTGTCCCAGCAGTGGGAACACTAAAGGCTGATGATGATGGACAGAAAATCATGAGATATACGTAGACAGAAATTACAGTTATATGTATAGCTTATGTAACTACGGTGAGCTTAATCCCGAATTGTTTATTTACTGATATATTCTAACAATACCGTAGGAACCCAGCAGAAATCTACGTTATCTTCATTATCATTGTTTTCTTGCACTTATTCAAATTCATTTGAGGTCTTCGCAGCATGTTTTCTTCTTCCATACTCTATTACTCTCATCTCATCAGACACCTCCTTGCTCACCATATCATCCTTCACACAGTCCATCCATAGTTTCGTTGGTCTTTTTCTACTCTTATACCCATATTAACCATCCACATTCCTACTCATAATTTAAAATAGGATTTAATTTCATAATCAGAAATCTACATAGACTAGAAACAAAACATATTTGTTGCGATAAACCTATATAATTACAACCAATATTTAAAACCAAACCGAAAACAAACCGCCCCCTCAAGCCGACCACAATTAATTTATCAAAATAATTACCATCGACAAAAAAGGACCAAAAAGTGCAATATTTTACCAAAAAAACTTTGGTCCTTTGTAGTATTTTGTCACTATTCGACCACCCAAGCCCAAAGTCACCGCCTGAAGTTAACCGTGATATATGGCTGCATCACACAGGTAGGCTCCTAAAGACGTCTAAAGGGTGCCGCCTCAAAAGTCACCGAAAAACGATAAATTCAATGCTTTTGTTGTAAATATGTCAAAATATTTTGAATCGGTCTCAATTGTGTGTTGATGCGATTATTTTTAAGGTGTTTTTTTTTGGTTTTAGTGGAAAATAGATATTGTAGTTAACTAATGGTTACGAAATTAGTTGTGCCTTCGCATTTTCAGTCTGCTTTCAATGGGGCCTGGAAGCTAAAAGAGATCTTATCTTATGAAGTACCTACTAAAGGAATTAGTTAGTATTTTTATCCGGGATAAATCTTAGTTTTAATATAAGTTTTAATATATAAATATTTGATATTTATATAATTATTTATCCTTGTAGTTTATCGTGGTTTTAATAAAATTATTCGTGAAGTTTCAGGAATGACACCTACCACTGCTTGTCTCTGCATCACCTAAAGGTTGACTGGTAGAGAATGCCTTTGGCATTAAGTCCGCCTCTGTAGTTTGTGCTTGAAGTGTTAAATAAAAAAAATAAAATAAATCTGAGGAGGAGCTCGGGGTTAAATAATAACCGACTCTCGGGTTAACCTTTAAGGTCCATGTTCACCGAAAAGATAACGGTCTGATTATCTAAAAACAGCTGTCATTGTGACATGTCCCCTGTTTTAAACAGCTGTTTTTAGATAATCAGACCGTCATCTTTTTGGTGAACATGGACCTAAGTCAAGCTACGTTGCCTAGGTTGGTCTGTGGATGGGTGACCAGCTATTACATACCGAGTTTCCTCCCTGTCTACTACCAAGGCGTATCGTATTACTCGGTACTAACTGGGTTGTGGAGGTCAGATAGGCAGTCGCTCCATGTAAAATACTGGTATTCATTTGCATACGGCTAGACTGGCAGCCGTCTCTAACATAGTTGGGAAAAGGTTAGGCAGACATTTTTTTTTCGATAAAAAAAAAAAAAATTATAAGCGATTCAATAGCTGACAGTTTCTTGTCTTATCGATGTGACGTCCTTGCATCCAATTACCAATCGGACTGATTACTTACGTATCATACTAGTTATATATTCATATTAGTACTTACATACATATTTAAAAATACATAAGACTTCATTACGACTCTCTGTGATGACAAACACCTCACATTCCACATCCCTCTCTCATTCCCACAAGAAAAAAATATATTACCTAATAATTTCATGGTTTAAAAAAATAAAAAAGCAATAGATAATATAGAGTCATCGGGCCGACCATAGATTATATGAAGTCATCCCGCGGCTACAGATGCCCGCCGCCATTATTATTTGGAGGGAAAAAATCCAATATGGCTGACTCTAATGTATGGTGACCATGAGGGATCAAGGGCTTATTTTTGTAATTTTTTAAGGATACAATAGGTTATATTTATGTTGAAAAAACGCTTTTAAAATGTCCGACCAATAGGTATCTCCTAATAAAGCTTTTGTCGTGGTGAAGTTGAGGAGTCTTTATCATAAAAAGGTTTTACTAGCCAACATTTCCACTATCACAATAATGAAAGTACGTATGTGAAATATAACGTGCCCTGGTTTTCGATCTCTCATCAGTTCCTAAGCTGAGTGTTTATCACCGATGATCACCTGTATTGAGAAAATCTTTCGGAGACAAGGCATACCTACTCAAGAATAACGGTTGGATAACTCATTTGCTTAAAACTTTGACAAATGACAGTCGAGGTTCTAATTCTGTCATTGAGATATAAGTACTAACGTACTAGAGAAGACACCGTAAATTACTACTTTGTCTCGTTCAACTGCGGCGATCGCGCCGCACCTCACTCAGCATACAAATACACTTCCGCAGCAAATCTAGCGCTGTAGTAAATTCGTTACGGTTTAGACGATGTTATTATTTTAGCGCTGCAGCGAACTAGAGATTCAAATTACGAAGAATAGGACAGTTCAGTTATTTGACGTAGCTTCTCTAGTACGTTAGTACTTATATCTCGATGAATTCTGTTTTTTTTTTGCGATTTTCTATGAGCCAATCAACAGACATCAGCTGGTCTGCCTTTATTTCTTTATCTGCATAAAAAGACTATTGCTAGTTCTACTTGGTTTCGTGACTGAAGATCGGGTGCCTCGTCCACTCGTATAGAAACTAAGAACGAAAAAAATTCTAGACCCCTACAGAGAGGGGTCTAGAATTTTTAGTTAATGAGTATAAATTTTATTGCTTGTAGGCTGAGGCTACAATAGGCCGCGACGCGATCTGCAACACATCTATCTATATAAATAAAAATGAATTGTTGTTCGTTAGTCTGATTAAAACTCGAGAACGGCTGGGCCGATTGAGCTGATTTTGGTTTCAAAATGTTTGTCGTAGTCCAGGGAAGGTTTAAACGGTGAGAAGTAGACAGGTAGGTAGGTAGGTAGTAGGTAGGTAGGAAAAAATGCATTGCAACGCATGCCGGGTACAGCTAGTGAGCAATAAAAACAAGTAAATGAATGCGCACGATATGGCTACATTGCACATCAAATATTACTAGCGATCTTTGATTTCTTTATGCGATCGGAACAGCATTACTGTAATCACGGCATTGCCAACATAGCGAAATTGAAGCGAATTTATGTAGCCTCTGCCTTAAAGTAAATTAAATAAGGAACTTATTATCAGCCTGGTTCCTTAATAATAAAACATCAGGAAATATCTTACAACTTTTAACCGACGAAAAAAAGGAGAAGATTTTAACTCGACCCGTATTTTTTTTATTTCCCAGAACAAATCCATCAAACGCCCTAAATCCTATTACTCCCAACGAAGTAGTCACCCTACACTTAATTTCGAAACCAAAAAAGGCCAAAATGAACCCAAAGATAATTATTATTTTACCTACTCCAAGTAAATTATATGTAAGCCACAGTTACTAGAAAATAGGCGCTCAACCAACGTTACCTGATCTCGTACTTCCAACATTTCATTCAGGACCAGAGCTCAACAAATTCCTACTTATTAATTTCTTTACCATTTTGGGTGAGACAGAGACAAGTATAGCTATTAGCTTGTATTAGAAAGAGAGAGCGAATGTTTTTTTTTATTATATCAGAGTGCATGGGCGGTATGCTTTGGTGATTATTGTTTTTATATACAGGGTGTTCGTGTTTTAAAAAGGTATTAAATGTTTTTTCTTTGATGTTGGCACGTTAGTTGGATGCCAGTTAGTGCTAACTATTTCAGTTAAATGTGTTAGTACTAGGAATGGGTTAATTAGAAATGTAGCGTGATTACGTTAGGCGTGAGGTTATGCTGTTAAGAGCTAGGAACAGTGTAGGCCATTTTGAAAAAAAGTATTTCAGTAAGCTCGCTCCTAAAAAGTAAGTAGTATATTTTGTGGTTAATAACACCAGGCCTGTACCTACCTAATAGGGAATATGCAAGAAATACGAAACTCTTTTATTTATTAAAAATGCCTTGCATTAGCGCTTATTAACATAATGGTACACTTTTTTAAGTTTCTAAAACATCACTTATTTTACAATTTATTGTTTTATGTAGCATGTTTTTGGTGAAATGGGACGCACTCTCAAAACACGTCTTCCTCGATAACGGCGGTAGTGACATCAAAATTCATATGTCAAAAAAATTTTTTTTTTGAAATGTAGGTAAAGTTCCACTACGATTTTATTATAATATTATTATCGCAATTTTTGCTTGAATAAAGCACATACAATTAGTAAAATTACTTTATTAAGGCCAAAACAATAGATGTAAACAAGGTAGATTTTGATAAATGACGTCAAAGTATAATCGCTACAATACGGACGTTTGAACTGTCATAGAAAATTGCAGGAGTTTAGTATTATTTTTAAGCGACAAGCAGTAGTTAAAATGAACTATTAATACTTTTCTTGGGTTGATAATAGTGTTATTCATTGATTTAAGTGAAGAAAAAAAAATACATTCATATTATTAGTACCAATTCAATGTATTTCGTATGTGTACTAATAATGTGTAATGTACTAATTCGGTACACCTACATTTCGCCAGTTACTATTATTTATTTAGTTTCATTTCACATCTTTATTTTAATTTTGTTTTCCTTTTTTAATTATACTTTATTTTGTTCATTAACTTCATTTTCATTGTAGGTAAGGATACCACTAACGGGAAGAGCGAGACAGCTCCGACACAAGTACTATTGTAACTTACTGGGGCTGCCTCAGTTTATGTATGATACAATGTTTGAGAAGTAATAATATTTTTGTTATTTTTGTATATTAAATATTTTTTTATTTTTGTAAATGGGTCGAGCCTGTTGCCGTCAATAAAGTAGCTCCCGCAGTCTGTACGCTTAGATCTTAAAAAAACTATGCGATTTTAATGCAGTTTTCAGCAAAAGATATTTATAAGAGTGATTCAAGACCACCCGTGTGAAGCCGGGGCGGGGCACTCACTTGTTAACAAAAGCAAAAAAATAAAATAAAAAAAAAAAACAAAAGAAATAATAAAACTAGAGGGGCATCCTTTGGATTTATTATCTTGCGGATTTACTTTTTTAAACTTCTGAGTTTAATCAAATACCTAAGTAAAACCTTATCTAATTCAAAATTAAATGATAGAGATCAGAGTTTCCAACCACCCTGTATAAAAGTTTCGGGTTCTAACAAATGTGATAATTTAGTTTCCGAGACCACGCACACATACGTACAGACAGACGGAGTAATGATTTTATTTATAGGCTGACTACATTATTAGGGTACCTTGATGTGTATGTTATTTAAAATCCCTGTCTTTTTAAGAATTTTTAAACCGATTGCAGGATGGAAAAAGAAGTCAATGTGCTTAAAGTTTCTAAAATAAATATCGTAGCCTGAAAATTCGTTAAGATTAAAATGTGAAATTCATAGAGTGGTAGAAATTTATTCGAAAGTGATTGTTCGAAAGAGATACCGCGGCCCCGGAACATAAAGGGCGAGGAAGGAACATGGATGTGTTTTAGTCAGTAAAAGTCTGACACTCCCTCCCTCTCCGCCCAGAGTGGGAGAAGTCATTTGATGATTTCCCATCAGAAAAAAAAATGAGGTTGTGTCTTTGGTGTAACGCAAATGGATAAAATAAGGAATCAGTACATAGAGAAAGGGCGATTGTGCACTACAAGGAATTTTACTGTCCGGCAGTCCGATTTTTTACGGTCCGATATGGCACGCCATATAATATATATACTAGTTTGTGCACTATACGTAATTTTACAGTCCGACATTTTACTTTTCCCCATTCCGGAACGGTTTTTTCCGGTCCGAAATGACAGCAATGGAAAATGTGTTTTAAATACTTGTGCACTACGTCCGTTTTCATGAGCAGGCGGGGCGGGCGCGGGGAAGGAGGGTGCGCGTGTTTCAAAGACAGAGCTACCCTAAACTGAGGCGTATCATCCGAGAAAAGACGGACAAGTGCACAAGCCAATCATCCGTTTTTTTCATGCCACCTCGGACCGTAAAAAGTCGGATGTTCGGACAGTAAAATTCCTTGTAGTGCACAATCGCCCAAAGAATGAAAGTGGCACCGGTGACTGAAAAGTTATGTGGTAATCGGTTGTCGTGGTATGGGCATGTGATGCGGAGGAATGAAGAAAATATCGTGAGGAAAGTGTAGAGTATGAATGTGAATGGATATAAGAGTAGAGGAAGATCAAAGAAACGATGGATGTACTGTGTGAAGAAGGATATGGTGAGAAAGGAGGAGTCTGATGAGATGATGAGTAATATACCTAGAAGTATGGAAGAAGAAGATATAAAGTCGGTCTAAGTTGTTTACCATATAGTCATTCATTCTTTGGGCCCTATCAGAATATCAGCGCTGTGACGTTTTTTTTTTAAATGTTACAGCACCATGCTGAGATAGGAGCCTTTTGGTCTTGTACAGGACAAATTCTGTTTTTGTATTTTGTTTGTTTTTCTTGTTTTATTTATTATTATTATTATCTTCTTTTTTTTTTACTCTCTCATTATGTTTACTTTAAACTAGCGTTATAATCACAATTTTACTATTCTTTTTTTTTATTTATATGTTGTCCTGTCGGGCTAATAAATGCTTTTTCTTTCTTTCTTTCTTTTCTTTCATAGAGTCGTAATTATATCAAAAGATTTCTTGTATTTCGGACTATTCATATGTATTTTATATATGCTTATTTATGTATTAGTATGTAGGTACCTATTTATGTGTTTATTTTAGGATTACAAGATGGTATGTTTATTTTTATTTTTATTGTACTCTATCACAATGCTGTCTATGTGACCCAATGGTTGACTGGTAGAGAATGCCTTGTGGCATTAAGTCCGCCTATGTACCACTCTTGTACATGAAGTTTATAAATAAATAAATAAATATACCTACTGCGACGACCACTAATACATTGGGATCAGCATTTGCCTAGCCTTTTCCCAACTATGTTGGGGTCGGCTTCCAGTCTAACCAGATGCAGCTGAATACAAGTATTTTACATGGAGCGACTGCCTATCAGACCTCCACAACCCAGTTAGTACTGGGTAATACGATGCCACTTGGTACGATTAGTTGTCAGAGTTTATATGCCACTGTAGCGACTGTCAAAGATCTACAAATGACAGCTGGGACCAACTGCTTAACGTGCTTTCCGAGACACGGAGGAAACTCGGTACGTAATGGGCGGTCACCCATCCACAGACCAACCTAGGCAAGCACGGCTTAGCTTAAAGATCTTTAGATATTTAGCGAGTCAGTGGCATATATACCATATGAGGCCTTTGGCAAATCCATTGTACATGGGGACCCAAGGAAACTCGTCACATTTTAATTTTATTATTTATTATTATTATTAAATTAAAAAAAAAAAAAAACAAAAAGTATTTATTCATTAACCACAAAAAAGACAACAAGTTGATGATTGGAGCCTCTTTTTAAGCAACAAAAAGCGTGTATTAGGAGACTCCGCTCTTTCACAGCATGTTTTTGTAACAGAACAGAACAGAAAAAAAAAACATTAAAGAAAACAACAGAAAACATAAAAGAAAACAGAAAACATAAAAGAAAACAGAACAGAAAACATAAAAGAAAACATAACAGAAAACATAAAAGAAAACAGAAAACATAAAAGAAAACAGAACAGAAAACATAAAAGAAAACATAACAGAAAACATAAAAGAAAACAGAAAACATAAAAGAAAACAGAACAGAAAACATAACACAGGGGTGGGGGTTTTTATTATTATAAGCCTACATTGTCCCACTGCAGGGCAAAGGCCTCCCTTCCCTCCTTCCACATTTCGCGATCTTGTGTGATTGTAGGCCAATCCTTTGCAAAAGAGTCTAGCTCAGGGATGGCGAACCTATGGCACGCGTGCCATTCATGGCACGCGACACAATATTTTGGGCACGTCACCTATCACAAATACTCATAATGCACTTATAACAGTTCAAGGAATTATCGGAAACACCCAAGTTCATTATGTACCCTGATGTGACGACATTTGATAAACTGAACTTGTCTCAATTCGATTGGAAATGGAAGAATTTGAAATGCAGCTAATTGATTTCCAGTCTAGTTCAATATGGATTCAAAAATTTATTGAAAAAAGGAAAGAGTTGGAAGTATGAAACCGAAATATTGACAAGTAATATAAGTAAAAATGCTAATAACAAAACTTTGAAAACATGGAATGCGTTACCAGACACATTTAACTGTTTGAAGAAGCTGGCTCGTACTATTCTAACAATATTTTCCTATGCCTGCGAGTGATTATTTTCAGAGATGAATAACATTAATAATATTTCGTGGTTTCATTTTCGATATAAATAAACAGGTAGTCCTTTGACCTACAAGGCAACACTCGCACGCTTTTAAAAGTTATTTATAATTAGAATAACGAATCGATTTCTTTTTAAATAATAATCGATTAAAGTATCGACTCGTCAACGCCACACAGTGACAACACCCATTCTTTTTCCGTGCGAGGCAACGAGTGCACGCGCTCCTACCTTCGATTGTTTTCTAATTAGTTCGAATTTTAAAAAACGTTCTATATTAACGATGCCTAAAAGGTCTTACGAAGAACGAATTAATTATTATATGAAGAAGATGGAAAAGTTACGGGATAAACACCGTCACAAACGACGACGACGAGAAGATTCTTTCTCAAGTTCGGACGATGATAACCAACAAGGTTAGTTACTGTTAATCTCCGTTATTCCTACCGTTCAAGTTCTGGTCTAAGCGACAGATTTGATACGGGTAATTTGCCATAGATTCAAATTTGAACACGGCAAATATTCTAACCGCCATAGATTCCATAAGCGAACGAGGCGTGACAAATAAAATAGTAATAGATTCAAATTTAGAACTGTTACTTTTTAACGTACCTCCTACCTACATAGTTGCGTTACGTTTATTATTATGTTTTTTAGGAGATGAATCGATGATGTGGGACGTGCCAGAACCACCGATTGAAACTGAGCCGCACCACAGTCTTGGGGCGGATGACACAGTCGTTATACCCGACCCTGATGGACCTCGACCTGACATTTTGCTGGAGTCTGTTCCGACTCAACAGGATGATCCGAAGTCATTACCACCGGCACCGCCGCCGGCGCTTCCTGAACCTCCATTGGATCCAGATATCCTGTCCGCTCTTGGCGAGGCAACAGATGAAGGTCCTGTATGGGGCCAGGAAATACACAATAACTTAACCCAATTATGGTTACCATTGCTCAAAAAGGGAATGGCTAAAGAGGTGAGAGAGAAAATATTAAAACATTATCTCATACCCAGTAATTGTACATTACTTCAAGCGCCAAAATTAAACATCGAGATCTCAGCCGCCGTACCAGAAATGGTCAAGATACGCGACAAAAAAGTTGAGACATCTCAACAACAATTGGGTGCAGGCATTAGCGCTATTAGTAAGGCGATGACGTCATTAATAACCAGTGATAACAAACTCGAAGCTATAAAAACTCTTAGTGATGGCTGTCGCATATTATGCGATTTACATCATTCCGAAACCCAGGCTCGAATCAAAATGGTTACACCCGGACTAGCGAAGCCATTCCTCAACGTCATACAGGACAGCGAGCGAGATGAGACGTTGTTCGGTTCCACATTACCGGATAAAATAAAGGCGTCGAAAACCATTGAAAAACAGGGACTACAGATAAAGAAAACTGTGCCACTGCCAGTAAAATCTAACACAAATGTCCAGTCCCAAAATATGTCTGCACGCCATCAGTTCCAGGGAAACTGGGCAGGACCTTCTCGTTACCCAACGAACAGGGGGGGGCGAGGGGGTCAGAGGAGGTTCCCCACGTCAGCGCGTCGATCAGCAGGGGCGACGGCGACAGCGACGTCGCTAAGCAAGGCGAACCAGAACCGGTCTCGTGCCCCTGCACGCCAGTAACACAGGTACATGCAGGAAGGGTACAACTTTTCTATAATTGTTGGACCTTTATTACTAATAATACCACTATTCTTGATTGGATCATGAATGGAATACCTATTCCGTTTTTATGCGAGCCGTTTCAAACTTATATTCCTAAAATTACGTGGTCATTGAGTGAACAGCGTGATATGTCATTAGCTATCAAGAATTTAAGCAAACTGGGCGCTATTTCAAAGGTCGACCCCAGTTCAGATCAGTTTATTTCTAGTACGTTCTTAGCCCCAAAGCCTAACGGTGGTAAACGGTTTATTCTGAATTTAAAATCTTTAAATCGATTTATCCCTAAGTCACATTTTAAAATGGAAGATAGTAGAACTGCCTGTAAGTTAGTACAATCAAACTGGTACATGGCAACCATAGATATGAAGGAAGCATACCTACTTATCCCCGTCGCTAAGCAATTTCGTAAATACCTTCGATTCCATTATATCGCGCAAAACTCAAGCGAAACAATAACTTACGAGTTTAACGCACTACCTTACGGGCTCGCTATAGCTCCTAGGTGTTTCACTAAGATTGTAAGAGAAGTTGTAGGTTTTTTACGTAATCGCGGGTTTCTATCTGTATCCTATTTAGACGATCTACTTTGTTTAGGGAGTAGTTACGAAGAATGTCTACGTAATGTAAAGGAAACGGTAGCATTACTTAAATGTTTGGGATTCGTAATTAATTACGATAAAAGCAAATTGCAACCTCAAACATCATGTAAATTTTTAGGTTTTATATACAACACGTCTGATATGACTTTATCGTTACCTCTAGACAAACGCAACAGGATAGCCTCTTTAGTACAAAAATATTCCAAACTACCCACTGTTTCAATTAGAAATTTCTCACAATTGATAGGAGTACTCGTAGCAGCGTGCCCAGCGGTGCGCTACGGTTGGTTGTATACAAAGATATTAGAAAGAAATAAATATTTGTTTCTACAACAACACGGTTCATTTGACATAAAAGTTAAACTTCCTCATAGCATATTAAATGATTTGAACTGGTGGGCTCAAAATATTTCCGAAGTAAATAATCCAATTAAGACCCAAAGCTATGCTTTGGAAATATACACTGATGCGTCACGCACAGGCTGGGGGGCTTTTAGTAATGGGGTACGAGTCAATGGTGTTTGGAAAGAAAGTGAAATTAGTTTTCATATTAACTATTTGGAACTATTAGCTATATTTTTCGCCATTAAATGTTTTGCTCGGGACCAAACGGAGCGTGCTATCCTGCTTCGAGTGGATAACACTACCGCGATTAGTTATATAAATCGCATGGGCGGTATTCAATTCCCACATTTAAGCGCTCTTTCTCGTGATATTTGGCAATGGTGCGAGATGAGAAAGCTGTGGCTATTCGCTTCGTATATAAACACAAAAGACAATGTCGAGGCTGACGAAGAGTCACGCAGGGTGAACCCCGACGTCGAATGGGAGTTATCACAACCTGCATTTAATTATATTGTAAAACGATTAGGTCAACCAGAAATTGACTTATTCGCTTCTCGCATCAATGCCAAGTGTCGCGAGTATGTGTCCTGGAAACAGGACCCAGACGCGATAGAAGTCGACGCATTCACGATAAGTTGGTATCCAAAATTATTTTATGCTTTCCCACCATTTTCTCTGCTAATAAATTGCATACAAAAAATTATACAGGATAAAGCTACCGGTATCTTGGTTTTTCCCATGTGGCCTGCACAGGCTTGGTATCCGATGCTAATTGATTTAATAATCGGAGAAATTGTTGTCTTAGGACCGCACCCAAAATTACTGTTGTCACATTTCAGACAACAACATCCACTCCACCAGACGCTTTCCCCGGGGGCAGCGCTGCTCTCAGGCTCGCGTTCTCCCGCCGCGGTACACCGCCAGCTGCCCTACGCTTGATGCTCGCTTCACTATCAGAAGGTACACTAAAGCACTACAGCGTTTGTTACAAGTTGTGGTGGCAGTACTGTAAAGATAATAGTTGTGATGTGTTTGGAAGTCCCATTCCACACATAGTCACTTTTTTAACCGAACAATATGACAAAGGTGCATCTTACGGCACGATTAACAGTCATCGTTCAGCTTTATCCTTGCTCATAGGAAATAATTTAGCTTCTGACGAGTGCGTAAAACGGCTCCTTAAAGGGATATTCAAACTGAGACCATCTTTGCCTAAATACTCAACTACTTGGGATCCTCAAATAGTCTTGAAACATATTTCGGAATGGGTTCCAAATTCACAGCTTGATTTAGAGAAAATTACTAAAAAACTTGTTGTTTTATTGGCTCTGTGCACTGCACACAGAGTACAAACTTTTTCTTTAATTAAAATTAGTAATATAAAAATTAATTCAACCGGTATCGAAATTATTATCACGGATATTATTAAAACCTCTGGTATAGGACGGGATCAGCCTGTTTTGTATTTACCCTATTTCCTGGAAAATCCTTCTATTTGTCCAGCCACAACGCTTAACGACTATTTGTCTGCAACGAAGGCCTTGAGGCCTTCAGACACAGATCACCTCTTAATAACTGTGAAGCGTCCTTATAAGAACGCGACAGCACAGACAATAAGCAGGTGGATTAAACAAACGTTGCATGCAAGCGGCATTGACGTGTCAGTATACGGTGCCCATAGCGCCCGTCATGCTGCCACGTCGACGGCGCGCGCGGCTGGGCTAAGTCTTGATCTTATCCGAAAAACCGCAGGCTGGACCACGTCCTCCCAGACCTTTGCTAAGTTTTATAATCGGCCTATTGTAGAATAATCTAATTTTGCAAAATCTGTTTGTTTACACAACTATGCTCATGATTTAGAGTAATATTAAAATTGTAATCGTTTTTTAAATCATTCAATACAAGAAAGTTATGATTTATGTTATCTCGTGTTTTATTTGTTAACTATCCAAGATCCTTAATACAAAATTAAATGTAAAAATATTACAGACTCTGAACATCTACCTGTTTATTTATATCGAAAATGAAACCACGAAATATTATATATGATCAAACGAACTTCTTAAGTGAAGTTCGATCGATATAATATGAGTGGTTTCATTTGAAGATATAAATACCCAACCCACCCAAAACCCAGTTTATTTTTACTATAACACGAGAGGACTTGAACTCAAGTCGCAACTCTAAAAAGAATGAGTGTTGTCACTGTGTGGCGTTGACGAGTCGATACTTTAATCGATTATTATTTAAAAAGAAATCGATTCGTTATTCTAATTATAAATAACTTTTAAAAGCGTGCGAGTGTTGCCTTGTAGGTCAAAGGACTACCTGTTTATTTATATCTTCAAATGAAACCACTCATATTATATCGATCGAACTTCACTTAAGAAGTTCGTTTGATCATATAAACTTGTTTAGAAACCGTTTGACAGATGACTCTAATGCACCATGCATTCTGCTAAAAGTAACATCTTGCAACCCTAACATAAGTTACTTGTCATCTAATCTGCAACAACAGAAGTCATTATTTTTTTTTGTAGTACCTACATAAAGAGTTTGAGTTATAAATAGTATTTATTATTATTGCTATACATATTGTGAGCTGGCCCTAACTTGCGACGCTATGTGATGGCACGTCTATGACCTCATTTAAAATTACTTTAGAAAAATGGCACGTTGATACATAAAGGTTCGCCAACCCTGGTCTAGCTCATCCCGCCATCTCCTTCATTACATTTAAATTATTCATTTTAATTTAGTTTTAATAAATCACTGATAGTTATCCAATAATAACATTACTGCTGCTGCTGCTGCTATTTTTTCTATATTTTGCAAGTAATATTTTTTTTGTGTGCAATAAAGAATAAGAATAAGAACAAGAATTGTGTCCATTTTTAGTTAAATACCTATCTAATTTTCAAAAGCATAGGCATATTTATAACAACTTCCTACCGTCTAGTAGGGTTATTGGTAGGTAATGGATTTTAATTAGATACTTATATAGAATTAATATTAAAATAAAATTTTGTTAAAAATGTTAGGTCACTTTTGAGCTCACAGCGTCTCGGGTCGGGGGCCCCGTCATGCCGGGGCATTTGGCCAGTCCTAGCACCCAATAGTTATGCCACTGCATGACCGCCTCCAACTCTCAAAATCTCCAATACTTTTATATATTATAGTACGGAACCAAACACCCAATTGTTTTTCTGTAAGTCGTGGGATTTCCATAAAAACTGTGTACCGCGAGTCCGCGACTAATCGCCTTCACAAAGCTGTTTTATCTTTATTTTGTGTGTATCAGCAGGTCTTTCTTCCGTAATTGCTGACGCAGATAGCGTGAGGTTCAACGATATGATAGGCTGAAGCTTCTTAAACATATAGAGTGTAAAAAGACACTAAGAAGCACTTGTTCTCCTCGTCATTGCGATATTTTTTTTTGTTCTACATCATACCTGGGAACCTTCTAGTTACGGAGATATTCGGTGAAAGCTCCAACTTTTTCACAAGTTTTTTTTATAAAAATGCCTGTTTTAATGTAGGTTTTTACTTAAAACACCTCCACGACCCCCGTACTATTTAATCCATCCATCAGCGAAATGTTTTAAGTGCGTTACATTCAGTTCTAACATGGATTTTCACCCCAAAAAAAAGTACCAGCAATATTTATTGCGTAAAGTTACTTAGTTTAATGTACAGAATGCTTGGTTGACGGCTTCGTGATGAGGTTGTTTAAACCCTGTATAGTCTAGATATCGTCAAGGTGGCTTGGCTTATGTTAAGAGTAGAATGTATGGGCGTGTATGAGCAGATGAGTGAAGGTGGGCGAAGCAAAATTAATATAATAAGGATACCCTTATGGAAAAAGAAAGAAAGAAAAAACATTTATTTGGCACACGCCACAAGCGCATACAGTATAAAAAAAAAAAAAACAAAAAAAAAATGGAAACAAAAAAAAAACTTAAAACTGAACTGAAAGAAAAATATTAAACTATGTGACAGTTCAGCAAAAATGGATGATGGCGAAGAGTCAGGCAGACCTTCTATCTCTAAGGTATCATCATAACTTCGACGTCCACTGCTGGACATAGGCCTCCCTGAAGTGTCGCCACATTGACCGGTCCCGTGTGATTCGCATCCAGCGTTTTGTATCGTAGGTACTAGAAGAAAATCATAGTCATGAAAAATTGGTATAGTTATTTATTTCCGTACGTAAATAAAACAAATTCCCAAAATTTATCTCATAGGTTTTATTTCAATGTTCCAAACTTAGCTAAACGTCCGTTTCAAATAAAGTTATTTGAAGTTTCACTATTTAAAATTCCTTTCCTTTAACAAAACCGTTAGCACAGCAAATCGTAAGATAGCCATCAAAATACATAACATAATTCACAAAATTAAGATTCAAATATTTAAATCTGACCAAAAAGGCCGGTACCTAACCTTACCCAAAAATAAATTGTTATCTCAAGAAAAAAAAAACTCAATTAAGTAAATGCATTTTAAAAAAGACCGCGTAATATAAAGAATCCTTAGGCTCCGTAACTTAATGTCTTTGCTTTAAAAAAAAGAGTGTTCCTTTTTTAAACGGACCAATGAGAGGTCTCGATACTTAATGTCCTACCGAATTTTGAAATTGGAGATTGGAAAGTAAGGAATGGAGTCGTTTTGAAAAGTGTTTTCTTTATTTTAGTTACTTTTCTTATATTTTAACTCTGTTTCAGATTCTTCTAGGTGTAACCTATGTTATGTTGCCTAGACACAAGTAAGATATTGAATTCAAAGAAAAAAAAATCATTTCAGCTGCAATTTCCTGAACTACTCCGAAATAATTAAGTTCAATTTTTCTTGTAGTAGAGATTTTTAAGTGTTTAACAAAAAAATTACAAAAAATCAGCTCTACGTCTCTTTATAACCGTGCGATATTGCAGCCGAAATTCAAAATAAGAGAAAACCGAGTCCACCCGAAGTGAGCCGAGTGGACGTTCTTATTTCAAATGTGAAGCGACTCGCGATAAACAACTTGCAGACTTATTTGTTGATCGTTTGGATTTGGAATTGACGCGTATTTTTTTTTTACTTTGATGGCGATGGCGAGTCTTATGAACTTACCCATTTGAGCAGAGCAGCATTGGCCCAGTGGTGGCGGCCCCGACTTACGAACAGTAAGTCGTTCGCATTACTTTGTGTGATTTATTTCGTCACCTCTGGCTGCTTTCAAAACGGTGAAGGAAAACATCGTGAGGAAACCGCCATGTCCTAGAACCAAAAAAATCGAAGAAATGAGACATCTACCAATCCGCACTGGGCCCACGTGGGCTCCTGCCCTGGTTCCCAGCAGTGGGAACATTAGTAGGCTGATGATGATGATGACATGAGTAGAGGTCGTAGCAGATTCGGTCTAACCATAGACAAATTGCGCACAGCTCTGACATCGGACAATTACTAAAAATCCGTCTGTGTCTAGTGTTTATAAAATGTTTGTTACCAATTTGACCGAATATCATAACCAGAAAACTTCAGCTGTAAGTAAGTATAACTGAAATTTTCCAACTCGAAATAACAAACATAACAATTTCGGGGTACCTAAGTGTACAAATTAACGTATACTTTTCGCACCGAAAGAACCGATCGACCGCTCCGGAAGAAACAGTTTCTCATCCGTTTATCCGTCATCTTTTCGTCCTATTTGACGTGGATATGTGTGCGAGGTTTCATAGGATTTAATACAAGTAATTCTAAAATTCGATTCTTTCGGTTCCTTCGCTGCCTTCGGCTCTGATAAGTGTAGGTACGTTCGCCTTTAATCACACTTTATTTTGCGAAAGGTTATACAGAAGTATTCGGTTTAAACAGAAGTGAGAAGTGAATCTGAAATTGTATGAATATTGTCCCAAAAGTCCCGTGCATCTAATTTCGGAGACACTTAACTCTCGAACCAGAAACAGTGTCATTGAAAAATGTCCTACTCAACCGTATCAGAATTTAAACAAACATTTGAACTTAGAAGACAAAGCAATCAAATGACCGTCAGTATCTATGGTCGCGTTCAGTAAAAATTGCCATAATTAAAATTTAGTTTAGAAAAACTCGGAATGCACCCGTAACAATGGGCCATTAGGCGCTTTGATAAACATCTATGGAAGAATAGTAACGACTTTTTTGAATTTTGAATTTCGGAACGATTGTGTTTTTTGTGAAGTTGCCAGTTTAGTGTTTGAGAAGCGTTGGAGAGTTTTTAATAGATGACAAAATACATTTTTATTACGCTCAGCGCATCAGTAAGATTATCGAGTTTATAATGTTTTTAAATGAATGTCTAAACTGAAAAAATGCCAGCTGTTAAATACATAACATCTGGGTAACTAGCTTATTCTCACGAAAACCTAGAATATTATTAGTAAGTTTGATAAATATGATAATAGGCTAGGTACACATCCCAGCAGTGGGAGAGTAGGTACAGGTAATAATGTTAGCTATCTTTCTCAACATTGACGTCATTTTCTCGCTACATCTTTTAATGATTACGTCTATGAAAAGTAGAAAAGTTTATTTTCAGCATCAACATTTCATGGCAACATTATGCCAAGTAGCTGTGAAGATACTTAAGAGATACCTACTTTGACATAGTTGAGAAAAGGCTAGGCAGATGATTTTTAATGACGACCTACTTTGACAATCAAAATCTCATTTAAATGGTCCATTTGAAGTAAATGCCATGCTTAAAAAGAAACCTAGGTATACCCATACTCTTTTACTTACTATAACAAACAGTAACTAAAGAAAAGGAACTTTTAAGATTACGTCTATGGGAAGCCAAAAATTTAACTAAATTGGAAAAAAGCCTTTCCCCTTTTAACATAACAACTAGCGACCTCTCACAAAAAAAAACACCATTAAAAAATAAAAAAATAAACGTATCTATAGCAAACCGCCAATAAATTGGAATTATTTAAATTCGTACATGGAACGTGGAACGTTGGCGCTATAGACCTCACACGTTGCTAATGCGCGCTATCGCCAATCAGACACGTCGCGGGTTCGGAGCGAACCGCACGTCTCAACTAGTTCTGTTACTAGTTAATTAAATAATTAATCTTATTTAGTTGAACATAACTGTATTCATTTGTTTTTCAAACGAATTTTTCTTCTTTTTAAAACCAAATGATCTTCATTTGCTTAGCGGCTTCCAGTCTAACCGAATGCAGCTGAATAAGTACCAGTTTTTTACATGGAGCGACTGTATCTTACCTCCATAACCCAGTTAGTACTGGGTAATACGACTCCTTTTGGTAAGACTGGTTGACGGACTTTTTGGGCCACTGACTTAACAACTTTTAAAGATCTACATTATGACAGCCGCGACCAACATTCCGAGGCACGGAGGAAACTCGGTATGTAAAGGGTGGTCAACCTAGGCAAGCACGGCTTAACCTATGGAACGACCCGAACGGCTGTTATTATTTTTAGCCATGAGGTTTTCAAAGTCATTGAAACCACATCGAAATACTTGCTTAAAGCCAGCAGTATTCAGTCCAAAAGTCTGACATCTTACCAAAGAGGATTGCATTTCCCAAAAACTGGTTATAGAAAACATATTGGCAGTCCCCTCATGTAAAGCCCTGGTCACATAGTTGGAAAAGGCCTAATGTTAAATAAACAGCAGTTTTTGAGCAAAGTCAAAGTAGGTAATTCGATTTCTAAACAGTTGTTGACAACATATTGCGTGCGGTAAGCTGTATTTATCTACACAATCAAGGACTTAAGATTTTTCTTCCGGAAAACAGAGTTATCTCAAACTTTAGTAATCGAAGTCTGCCTCGTTCGTCGAGTGGTCGCAAGCGCGAATGTAGCATGAAGTCCTGTTTTTGATACTCAGGCCGGTGGTGGCCCCCAACGCCTATTTTGCCGTCCGTGTCGACGACGCGTTCGTGTTCCACGCGCGCCTCAAAGAGATGTCAGCAAGGGCCGAAGCCTGCCGGGGTTGCGGGACTGTTCGAACGAGATACCGTGGCCCCGGAACGTAAAGGGCGAGGAAGGAACATGGATGGGTTTTAGTCAGTAAAAGTCTGACACTTCCTCCCGCTCCGCCCAGAGTGGGAGAAGTCATTTGATGATTTCTCATGCGTATAAAAATGCCGACCAAAGTGTTATTGGGTTTTTTCATCAGACATTTCTCAGTAGAACCACGCAGTATAGATTTGTGGTCGGTTGATGGTAATAGGAGCGCCCCCTATAACATGTGACTTCCAAATCTTTCAGTATTTCTATTATCATCTTCCAGCCCTTGATCCATGTTACTCGGTGTCAGCGCAACCATTCGCTTCTTTCATTTGTTTTTTCTGGTCTAACAAGTTCCCTATCGTACAACTAGTATTCTAACACTAGTGGATTATCACAATCTCCCCTCTGATCACATAGCGATCATTCTATAACCAAGTCTTCCTGTATAAATACAGGTGAATGTAACAAAGTTAGTCTATCATAAAAAAAACACAGCATTTTACACGCGTTTGCTGTTTTATCGACGTATCTATGAAACTTATTAGCATATAGTAGTATTTAATGTTCTAACGTTTACATATAATAAAATAAACTCACTTTTCTGTCTATTTGTTTGACTACTTACGTCATTTTTCTAAACGGTGCAGCGGATTTTGATGCGTTTTTACCTACTTCTAAAAAAGGAGGAGGTTCTCAATTCGGATGTTTCATTTTTTTTTTTTTAATGTTTGTTCGCGCATAACTCCGTCGCTTGCCAACCGATTTGAAAAATTAGTTTTTTGTTGGAAAGGGTTACTTTCCAAATGGTCCCATAGTCACCAAGTCTCGACTTGGTGACTATGGGACCATTTGGAAAGTAACCCTGAAAAGAACCCCTGAAAGAGACCCTGGAAAGTATCAGATCTCGATCTGATGAAAGAAAGAAAGAAAGAAAGAAAACAGAAAAAGCATTTATTAGCCCGACAGGACAACAAATAAAAAAAATGGTAAAATTGTATTGTGTTGTGTTGGTTTGTGTTGTTGAATTGTAATTGCAAATTGAGGGAACTCTTCAAATTTGATTAAATAACGTACAGCGATTTTGGTATTTTTAACAGCAATTGAAGCATTTGCATTTGATAAGAACCATTCTACCATCAGATCTGATGATGAAGCCAAGAGTCACGGAACTCCATAATAAGACAATGTATCCTAGATCGTGTTTGGGCTTGTTGTTATTGTAACGGTATGCACTTTCCATGTGTACCAAGCACATGTGAATCGCTAAAAAGTGTTTTTTTTTTTCTATAATTTACTGTATAGCTGTCAGATAATATGTCTATGCCTACGTCTCGTAGTCAGTGTTTCTATAACCAAAGTTAACTTGAAATATACTATCCGCGTCACCTGTCACTTGATTCATAGAAAAATCAAAGAAAGATTTTTTGTGATGCTTTGTTTCTAACCGTCCATAAGCTTAATGAAACAGACAGAGATAACAACGTAACCTGTCAGTAAGTTATTGAAAATGGCCGTTTATGCCAGGACGCGTATGAAAGCGAATATAATAAAGAAATATCGATGTTTTGACTGGTTCGTGACACCCATGCGAAGTATGGACGCATGTAATCATCCACAGGCCGACTTCATCCACTGCTAGTATAAAAGGTGTAAAACACCTCTTAACGAAGCCGAAAGGCACTTGTTCTCCCTGTCATTGCAAACATTTTTTTATTCTACACCATACCTGGGAACCTTCTAGTTACGGAGATATTAGGGGCCAAAGTTCCAAGTTTTTTTTTAAATGCAAGTTTTATATGTAGGTAAGATTTTTACTTTAAATACCTCTACGACCCCCGTACTAATCAATCCATCCATCAGCACATTTTTTTATGTGCGTTACTTTTGTTCTACCTACCACAAAACATGATTTTTCACCCCAAAACAAAAAAGTTGTTCCCCAGCAATACATTTTGCGTACAGTTAGTTAGATGTACAGAAGGCGTGGTTGACGGCTTCGTGATGAGGTGGTTTACACCCTGTACTATAGGCCTCTCTTTGTTGGTGCCAAGCTCCACGTTCTTGTGCCAACCTCATCCAGGATATTCCCACAATGGCGAGCGCCTTAGCGGTAATTATAAGGAGGTAAAGTTTCGAAAGTTTGTTGGTTACATTTTACACTGAACTGTTCATCTTGAAATTTTGCATATACGTTGTCAGGTGTACAGAAACAGACTTATGGTACCTTTCATCCCGAAATAAAAGTACTGTTCTCGAGGAAAACAACAATAACGTTCTTATGATAACAGATGGCGCCACCTGTCTTTTAAATCTTGATTGAAATATGTTATAGAAAGTTTAGTAGTGAAAATTGATTGTTAAAGTCTAAATTAGCGCGAAGCCAACTATACAACTAGGGTTGTCAGGTCGTCAAAAATAATAGCCGGGCAGACCAGCCAGTTTGGCCGGACATGTGGTTAAAAAGGCCTGTCCGAACTTTTTACCCTACATTATTAAGGTTTTTGTGTCTCAGTATTAATAGGTACGACACAAAAAAATTATGTAAAATCAAGCCTTTTTTTATTAGTACCAAATTCTAATGAAATGTAAATAAAATCGAATGCAATCGAATTATTATTTATCAGCCAAACAAAGTCATCGTTAAATTAAATTCTAGGTAAATATTTATCAATGTTTTTAGATTGTAATGAAAGGCAATTGCACAAATGTCTATTGCTATTACTTCCCAAAGCAATATAAAATAAAATAAAAACAATCTAAACAAAAACCTAATCGTAAAAAGCCTAACAAAAGCCGGACGCCGTTTATTTTGGCCGGACACGCAATCAAAAAGCCTAACTGTCCGGCTTTATCCGGACGTCTAGCAACGCTTTAGACAACTGATTTCGATATTCTTTCATTGTTGTCAAGTTACACTATTGCGGACCGCCATAGTTTAATGTCAAAACAAACACAATACTTTGAGCGGGTGATACCTACCACGGCCAGAATCTAGTCTACACTATCATTATAGAGAAGAAAGATTTAATTTTTGGTTTGTTCGTGTTTGTTATGATTTAACTCAAGAACCGCTAAACCTATTTAAAAAACTATTTCACCATTTGAAAGCTACATTTTTACCGAGTAACATAAGCTATAAATTATGTTGATATCTTGCAAATAAGCCGATCTATCACAATTTTCGCAGACGAAGTCGCGGGCGAAGGACTAGTGTTTAATAAAATAGTACTTTTATCTTTTAAATACATCTGTTTTATGTAACGCAGTGTTTGTTAGAGCATGTGGCTTTGTAAATAAAGTTTTACGAAGGCTCTAAACTTTTTATTTGTTGCAATACAGCAACATTTAATCAATATGTATTTCAGCTGTTGATTAAATAGGTTTTTTATTTGGATTTGTTAAACTGAGCTACACAGAGTTGTGGCAACGGCTACGAATTTCATGTTCTATAGTTCTTTCACGCAAATACCTGTTCTTGCTTTTTTATATTTATTTTATTTTAAATTGCCTTGCTAGTTTGTTCCGTATTGGTTAAATCTTGCAACTGAATTTCAACCCAGTACCCCAACCAATTGAGATAAAATTCTGCATACCTAGGTACACCTTTGTCGTTCTGGTGACATTGCAATTTTATGACAATACTAGCTGACCCACACAACTTCGTCTGCGATCACATATGAGAGAAAAACGAAAGGAAAAAATATCCCCGTTTTTGCAACATTTTTCATTCCTGCTCCGCTCCTAATGGTCGTAGCGTGATGTTTTATAGCCTATAGGCTTCCTCGATAAATGGACTATCCAACACAAAAAAGATTTTTTCTATTTGAACCAGTAGTTCCTTGAGATTAGCGCGTTCAACCAAACAAACTCTTCTGCTTTATAATATTAGTATAGATGAAATAGTCATTCAATGAGATTCAATGATCTTAGAGGGTTGTATTGATGATTTAATGATTATAATTAATTAATTAATTAACTGTAAGCCATACTTGTTACGGTTGCAAATAAATAATAACGTAACTTGGCGCTTCCACTTTAATTATAGTAAATACATACGTTCTTAAGATATCGTGGCTAAATAAAAACAGCCTCTCGGGTTGATCTTTAGGTTAAGCCGTGGTTGCCGAGGTTGGTCTGTGGATGGGTGACTACCTTACATACCGAGTTTCCTCCGTGCCTCGGAAAGCACGTTATGCTGTTGGTCCCGGCTGTCATTTATCCATCTTTGACAGTCGTTACAGGTAGGTAGTCAATGGCACAAAAAGTCTGACAACCTGTCTTACCAAGTGGTATCGTATTGCCCAGTATTAACTGGGTTGTGGAGTTCAGTCATAGGCAGTCGCTCCATGTAAAATACTGGTATTCAGCTGCATCCGATTAGACTGGAAGCCGACCCCAACATAGGAAAAGGCTAGGCAGATGCGTTCTGACTTGTCGTAAAACTGAAAAGTTAAAAGGCACCAACCCGCACTGGGTCAACGTGGCCGATAATGGCGGCTTCGACTGTCCATAAAGACAAGTCTACTGTAATCAAAAAACTAAAAGCCTGGGAAAAAGCGGATACCAATTGAAACTGCTTTAAACAAATAATATATCACTAGAGCTTATAAATAATGATATACAGCGAATATGTGCCTCGAATAAATTAAAACGTTATAGAAATAAAAATGTATCTATCACTTTTTCCCGCTAATCGTCGCCATTTTGTTCAAATGTCACGCTGACATAACATTTCGCGCGCTCCTGCGACCATAGATAAAGGGTTTAAATCTTTTTTATTCGACCACAATAGGCACAGATCGGGGTTGAAAATAAAAGCGATTAATTTTAATTCCTCCATTTATATTCGTGTCACATAGTTTTAGGAGCGGAAGTGCGTTTTTTGATGCCGTAATGGTTTCTTACATCCGGTTGTAATAGAAAATTGTTCGGTTTTAGGGATGGGCGGTAGGGCTGTTACCGTTATAAGTAATTTGTTACTGTTAGGTATACTATATTTTTAATAAACGGATTATTTAAAGTTTACTGTTCTTAATACATTTGTAAAAACGATAAATCATGTTATTTAGGTGGTTTTTAGACTTGTTTAATTTTATTTAATTCTTTATACAGCTAGCCGGAAAATAACTGCCTTCTGTGTCCTAGGTCATGGTCTATCTGTGCGCATTTTGTCGTAAGCCGTTGGAACGAAAAAATCTAACCTCCAGACAAAGTCACTTACGCAGTTTTATTTCTTTATTAATTTTGATCTCATTTATTTGCATTTTTAAAAACAAACTTATACAAAATATAAAAAAAATAGATGACACATCGGTATCAAAAACAATGTCCTGGTTGGCGGTGGTCAGGGCTCCAGAGAGGGGAACCTCCTCACTATGCGCGCCGTGTCCAGAAGTAGAGACTGCTTTCTGAATCAAGACCAGCAGGGGCCTAATTCTGGTATTTTAATAAATTCGTCACTCCAACACAATTCTAATCTGCAAAATCTGCTAAATTCACAATGGTCAATCATTGGTCGGTCAATGGTCTCGTAATAAAATTGTGTTTTAATATCATTGTCGTATTGTCATTATTATAACACCCTTAGTACAAATGGTTTTCGAAATCTAAGTACTACTAAATGCGAACATTTATTCATGCCAGATTCCAATTACGAGACAATCATTCTATGACATTTCTTTCAATGGAGTGTCAGTGGTTGACCATTGAACAGTCATAATGGCGCCATTATGTTAGTGGAATTAACAAACTTGTCAAAATTTGACAGAACTGGACCATTATGAAACCAATGATCGACTACTCTGACATTATTGTAATAGCAGAATCGAAGCCCTGTTTTATTATTAGTAGAAGTTTTATTTTGCAGTTTAAAACGCGAACCGCAGTTATTTTAAAGAAACAATGTAAAGTAAGTTATAAATAACAGTAATCATGAAATGGTTTTGCTTGCGTGTTTTGCTGTAGTAAATCTTGGGCTCAAATTATTTTAAAGAACATTGTGACTTGTTTAAAGAAAACGTACCTGGCGACCGAACTCTGCTTGGGTGAAAATGAAACAAACAAACTTCCCCAGCTATGGGACCTAGCTAGATCGATTTTTCGTGGGCTGCAGCTGAAAATCTGCGTCAGGTGGCACACGTTGTGTTGCCATCTGACATTATGCTGAGCTGAGGCCCTTTTGGCATAATACTGCTGTTTGTTTATGTATTATGTTAAATGTTATAGTTATTTTAATGCCAAATAAACACAATTTTCTTTCTTCTTTCTTTCTTTCTTTCCCCGTAAATCTGATTATGGCAACTTTTAGCAAAACTGTCACAGCCGTTTTCGTGAACGTGAACGTGATGACAATGGCTAATAAGAGTTGAGCAGAGGATTATCTAAAGTACACCCACATATCGCTATGTTGTAATATGGGGCGCGCCAATTGCCATCAACAAGGTATAAATTCAGACTCCGGAGCTGCCATTGAGAACTCCTAACGGAATTGCGATAAATTCATGTACCTATTCATAAATGTATTATTAAATCTTGCATGCTAGTGTTAGCGAATTGTGTGAGCAACTGTATTAAAACTCGACCATCTATTTATATACTACAATTCTAGCAAATAAATTTCATTTGTTTTCATTTAATTTCATTTCATTTCTTCTGCAACCTAAATTGCAATCTAAATGATCTTTACGAATTACCTACTACTGAGATTTCTACGAACAAAATGTAGTTTTCAGAAACTCCTATATCTATCCTTGAATTCTTAAATGACCGAAATCCATATTAAGTAAGCTTTTGATGGCCCTAGTATTAAATAGTTGTATAATTTCATAGACAACGGTAGTTTTTTTTTATAAAGCGATTATACCAATTGGTAGCCAAACAACTGTTGTGGGATGAATTATTTAAATTACTACAAAATATTTTGGCCGCCATTATGTTGTTTAAACTAAATGTTTCTATTATTTAAATTAAGGTTAGGTATGTTGTAACTATTTTTTTGTTAGGTATGATTATTTTTATGTTACACAAGTATTTATTATGTAATAGTTTTTGTGTAGGTAACGGAAATAAATGTTTTATTTGTGTGGAAGTATTTGAATAATGAAATCGTTAAATTTATTCAGTTTTTTTTTATAAACAGTGTGTAAACAACCTCATTACGAAGCCGTCAACCAAGCATTATGTACATCAAACTATACTTATAAGTAACGTAACGCAAAAAATATTGCTGGGCAACAACTTTTTTTTGGGCGTAAAATCACGTTCTGTGGTATAACTCAATGTAACGCACTCAACATATTGTGTTGATGAATGGTTTGATTAGCTCGGGATTTGTGGAGGTATTTAAAGTAAAATTCTTCCAATAAAAAAAAATAAAAAAAAACTGGTTGTAGGTACCCAAGGGAAGGCTACTGGTGTGCACATTTTTCGTAAAATCGTAGTTGATCCGATGGTAAAAAATCTGTTCATACTGATTAGAAAAATCACGTATAGGTCAATAAATACTGATTTTAAATACTGCTATATCTATCTGTGACATCTTAATTTGTAACTTCATTTTTAGATAGACTATTAACAATTTTTATAATTTTTTCGTGCCTATTTCCAACCATGGAGAATGTAATGGCTCACTCCTTTGTACCTGTATTTTAATGTAAGTACATTCAATGCAAATAAATGATTTGATTGATTGATTGATACTATTTTCCACACAATCGATAAGCTTTTAAACCAGCTTTACCTGCAAAAAAAACCCCAATCGACGCAAAATTTCAAACACCCGCCCAAACCAATTTGCACAAACTACAACAAAACGTTATCCCTCACAAGTTGAATGAAAAAAAAAACGACCATAGACCAAAAACCCAACAACATTTAAGGTTTTAACGTCGCGGTACCTCAAAGTACTCCCCCGGGGCGTCGAGAACGTATTTTCAAAATATTTTGACTTTAATAGCCCTCTTTGACATTACACTGACGTATTGTCGATGGTCGTGATTTTTTTTCGTAAATCGGCAAAGGTAAAGGTGTTGTCGTGCTCTTTTTGTTGTTTTGTAATAGATGTCGGTGTCGTGTGTACTGTGGGGGTGGCCGAATTTAATGTGCGTAAGTTTAATTGAACGTGGTTACTTTGTAATTTTTTTTTCGATGGGGTATTTGTCTATGGTGCACTTTGTTTTCATTGTAGCGGTAAACCTGTTAGGTAAGAAATTGAGAACAAATGAGATGGCTAGACTGTGATGGGTAAAAATTAAGATTTTGAACTTGTTTATACTATCAAGTACTTGTAGTAGTAAAAAAACATTGACAACCTAATAGTGTGACAAGACACGTGCTTCTAATTTTTCGGATTCATATGCGTATTGTATAATAAATTATCACTTGTTTCCTTGAAGAAAACATCGTGAGAAAACCAGTATATCTGAGAGATATTTCTCGACAGCATGTTATACCAAGTCAGAGGCCCACACGGGCGATATAAAGGGTGTAAAACACCTCTTCACGAAGCCGAAAGGCACTTGTTCTCCCTATCATTGTGACCATTTTTTTGTTCTACACCATACCTGGGAACCTTCTAGTTACGGAGATATGGGGGGTCAAAGTTACAACTTTTTGACCAGATTTTTTTAAATACAAGTTTTTTTTGTTAGATTTTGACTATTATCACCTCCACGACCTCCGTACTATTCAATCCATTCATCAGCACAATGTTTTAAGTGCGTTACATTGAGTTCTACCAAAAAACGTGATTTACTACCTCAAAAAAAAAGTTGTTTCCTAGCAATTGTTTTTGCGTAAAGTTACTTACTTTGATGTACAGAATGCTTGGTTAACGGCTTTGTGATGAGGTGAAATACACCCTGTATATCCTCTGAAACCTATTTGGAGACTAACCACATGAAACAGAAGTAGTAAAAGTATATTTTGCTATGTTTACAAACAGCATGCTTTAAAGCATTGAAGGACAAAGGGAAATGGAGATGGAGACGCTACAGTTGGAGTTTCTGCTGACCTGGTGACAGTAATCCTCTGAATAGCAGAACCATAGATCGACGTGATAATGAGATTGTTTATTACTGTTCGAAAGAGATACCGCGGCCCCGGAACATAAAGGGCGAGGAAGGAACATGGATGGGTTTTAGTCAGTAAGAGTCTGACACTCCCTCCCGCTCCGCCCAGAGTGGGAGAAGTCATTTGATGATTTCCCACCCTAAAAAAATAAAAATAAAAAAGGTGGTACGAAGTTGTGCTTGATTGTTTTGATATCATGGTATCTGCTGTAACTTTTATGGTGCCCAATAGAAGAAAAAGCTGGCAAAGTTCTTTTATGTCAATAATGTTTGCATAAGTAAATAATTTATACGGCATGCGGTCAATATTTTGGCAAACATCTTTGGTCAAGTCGCTAATCAAACGTCACAGCTTTCAATAATACCTTTACAGTAAGAACAGTCCATCTCCACAACCACAATAGCCACAAAAGAGAAACCACGCAAGGTTTTTTCCAAACATGTAATCACATTTACTTTATAATACTCCTCATTCTATGTCCTTTTGATAACACGTGTCCATACAACATTCACAATACAAACAACATCACACCCTGGCAGGAAACGGCTGACCGCCACAAAGCCTTTGCGTGGCGGCTTTCTTTAAAAAAAAAAACAGTAAATTTATGGTCAAGCCTGACAGCTGTCATTTTTCCCGCGCGGGAAACGTCAAAGGAGAGCGTTTTCATTGAATAGGGATGTGCAATGTACGGTTGCTGTTATTTTTATTGGGTTATCATGCTGAGTACATTGTGGGTGGTCGCTTGTATAAGTGGAGCTTTTAATTTCATATAAATAGTCGTAATTACTGTAAGTTTTTAACGTTTGTTTTTAGTCTGTGAGAGAGGAGGCTTCATAGGCTTTTTCTCGAAATCATCAAATAACCCTTCCCGCTCACGGCGGAGAGGAAGGGAGTGGACTTCTTAGACCGTTGTGTTCTCTCTTTGGAACAGTCCCGCAGTATGGGCTACGGCTATTTATTGCTTGTTAAAAAAAGGTAATTATAGAACTTATAATTAGGTTTAATTTTGATCATCGCGAATCAGGATGTATGAACATGGCCGAAGCCAATGGAACGTAGGCTAGATGACATCAGAAAACAAGAATTCCGTGCCACCAATCGTTGTCTTGGGCCTGTAAACCCGATTTATTTTCAATTAACTGCCAAATTGGATTTTTAGTTGCTTTGTAATCAATAAATAGCGAGTCATTGAGTTGACTAAACAGTGACGTCACAGCGTGCTATTGCCATACGAAATCTATGAGAGAGCCGCGTTTTGACAGCTCTTAAAAAGTATACCAATTGATTGGTATGTCTTCCACTTCAACTCCACTCACTCCACCAACGAGCCACTCGAGACTTACAAAGTTACTTGCTCATCCCTACATAAATCTAAAAAATGTCGACGTCAAATGTTAGCCAAATAAAAAAAAGCGGCCAAGTGCGATTTGGACTCGCCCATAAAGGGTTCCGTAGCAGCAAGTAACATAATACAAAAGTTACGATTTTACGATTTATGACCCATTAAAAAATACTTTCGTTCAGACCAATTTTCGGTGGAAGTTAGTAGGTAGTTAGAGGGTTTTATCTTTCTCTTATTTTAGAATTTACAGGAGGGGGAGGGGGGGCACATTTTACCACTTTGGAAGTGTCTCTCGCGCAAACAAATTAGATAAGAAAAAAATAATTTAAAAAACCTCGGGTTTGATGAAAAAAATTAAAAATGTTGAGTTTCAGTTCAAAGTATGGGGGACCCCAAAAATTTATTGTTTTTTTTTCTATTTTTGTGTGAAAATCTTAATGCGGTTCCCAGAATGCATCTACTTACCAAGTTTCAACAACACAGTTCTTATAGTTTCGGAAAAAAGTGGCTGTGACATACGGACGGACAGACAGACAGACAGGCAGACAGAGAGACATGACGAATCTATAAAGGTTCCGTTTTTTGCCAATTGGCAACGGAACCCTAAAAACAGATACATGTAGTTAAAATTGCCACCATCAGCTGTCGACCGCAGAGTTGACCAGTAATGCCGGACGCACAATGCACACAGCTGATGCACAAAACACACAATTTTGTATTGTTCGAAAACAATTGAAAAATAGGCCTTTCTTTTATAAACTACTAACACAAAAATTGGTACGATTTTGTAGTACAAACATTGCTAATTGTTGATCGAAGGTACAAACTGTCCGGGGTTGCGGGCCTGTTCGAAAGAGATACCGCGGCCCCGGAACATAAAGGGCGGGGAAGGAACATGGATGGGTTTTAGTTAGTAAGAGTCTGAAACTCCCTTCCGCTCCGCCCAGAGTGGGAGAAGTCATTTGATGATTTCTCATCCCAAAAAAAAAGAAAAAAAGAAGGTACAAACTGTCAAGTTTACCCAGAGAAGCTCGTGGCTAAATAAAAACACCCGCTCGGGTCGATCTTTAGGTTAAGCCATGCTTGCCTTAGGTTGGTCTGTGGATGGGTGACCACCCTTATATACCGAGTTTCCTCTGTGCCTGGGAAAGCACGTTAAGCTGTTGGTCCCGGCTGTCATTTGTAGATCTTTGACAGTCGTTACAGGTAGTCAGTGGCCCAAAAAGTCTTAACACGTGGTGTAGTTTACCCAGTATTAACTGGGTTGTGGAGGTCAGATAGGCAGTCACTCCATGTAAAATACTGGTATTCAGATGCATCCGATTAGTCTTTCCGCGGTCACGGCTGGTGCAATCCGGTCGAAACGTTGGGCGTAAGTACCTATGTTAAAGTTAAAATTCGCGAGAATTTATAACCGTTTCCGTTACTGCACGGCTTAACCTAACGATCGACTCAAACGGCTGTTATTATTTAGCTACGAACACAGCAATGAATGCTGAAGTAAGGTTTGTATTACCGTAACACTTTCCAAAATTGGGCGAAACAAAATTAGGCTTTTTAACCATTTAACAAAGACCTCTAAACGTTGCAACGTTGCAAAGAAAACTGGATCTTCGTTACATTGAAAGAATAACCATCTTTATAAGACCTTCCGATTCTTTTTTTGAAAGCGAAGCTCGGGAAAAATTGGCCGTCAAATCAACAAATTTCCAAAGACCCGCAATTGTAAGCAAAATAAAAGACAGTACAGACCATCTTTCTGCGTTTGAAAAGTTGTCGCGTGCCCAAAGCGGCCATAACCAAATGTTTGTAATTTTTTTCGCTTCAATTGTTCGGAGACAATGGACAACACGGGTACAGCCTTTTGACGGATTGTTTTGAATAAATAAAACTACCGGTGTTACTTGCAGTGAAAAAAAAAGTAAGACGATGATTTTTATTTTTTTATTGTGGCAACTTGTGAAGTTGAGTTGCGGTTTCGAATGATAATGTCGGTTTTAAGTATTGTTGAATGTAAATGGGTAAGTACCTGAGGTGTATTGTTTAAATAGGTATACACAGCGGTGAGTTGGCGGTTTTTTCCCCTAATATTAGACTAACGTCGCGTCGCCCTTTTAAGACAAAGGCCAGTTCTCATAATATAGATAAAGAACAAATATTAACCAGAACGCTTGTTCACTACGATTTTCCATTTCAAACAGTTAAGTCCAGTATTTTCTCAAATAATAAATCACTTTACACAATATAAATGATATATCTCAAAAACCAAAAATCTTTTAAAAATACATATAAAATTGTAGTTCATCCGTTTCGGGAATATGTTCCAAGCTACCGGCTTGGTCCTTGCCGTGCTGAAGGTGCTAATTGTTAAATAAATCATTCACAACCACCAAATATTAAATACTCAACTACATAAAATAGAACGGGGTACCCATCATACCCCAGGGTGCTATAAAACAATTTCGCTGTACAAACAGATGAACCGCAAGCTCTTGACAAGCCATAATCTGTTGATGGTGTTCGGGAACAGAAATAGGGTCCGTGATGCAGGGGAATTCAATAGGGGTGTACCCTTTTAAAATTTTCAAGTTAGCTTGCAATTTTACAAAGAATAATTGATATTCTCGCTATCGCTTTACGAAAAACAAATTGTTAAATACCGATGTATTTATTATGGATTTTTGAAGTGAACACTTCTTTTGGCGATGTGAGTGACTTTTTGGGTGAACATAAATCATGGAATTCGCGTGACCATCACCTAACACTTCGTAGCACTCGTAGCCGATTCGCTACGGCGTAGCACCACTAGGCGTGCGCGGGGCACACTCCGTAGCGGATATAGATTACTTAGTTTTCGCACGTTTATCGGCAATCCGCAAAGACTGAAGTAAGTTTTTTTAGGGGGCCGGCGGAGCATGCGTTTTTCACACAAAAGTAATACCAAAATTACATGAAAATCAAAAACATTCTTAAGGCGTACTTCGATTGTATTTTAGATTATCTATGTTCCCAAATAAATATTTTGAAAGGACAATGATTTAAAGTCGAGATATGAGAAATTTAAAATGTCTATACAAAATTTATTTTTCTCATAACTCTTGTTTAAATCAGTTTACATTCAAAAAATGTGTTTGGGCACCTATATATTCTGTAATCCAACCAAAATAAATACACACTACCTAAGAATATGTGTGATTTACAAATTATTTTGGTATAAAATTCATTTGCTCCGCAGGCCTCTTAAGGCTTATTTGCTAAATTAGCAACTCTATTTGTGGAGGTTCAAACTTCGTTTGAAATACTGTTAGAATAAAGTTCTAATCAGCTTACACTACAAAGTGGTTGTTACGTCAGTCACTGCGGGCCGAATAGTGCGAAATGAGTGGTTTTTGTTTAATTGTAGCCAAATGAATCATTCGATCAAAATTCCAATTGTACACTTTCTGAAGAAAATAGCGACAAATATTAGTGTGTAAAAAAAAACTTAATGCGGTTTAGGAGTAGTTACGAAATTTCAAAGAAAAAGTGCTTTACTTTGAACAAATTTTGTCATATATATAGTAATAATAAAGTTAGAATTATTTCAATTGTACAAATTAAAGTTTAAAGTGTAATAAGCAACATTTTTTTGCACATTTATAGCTATTTACAGGACTGTTCGAAAGAGATACCGTGGCCCCGGAACATAAAGGGCGAGGAAGCAACATGGATGGGGTTCAGTCAGTAAAAGTCTGACACTCCCTCCCTCTCCGCCCAGAGTAGGAGAAGTTATTTGATGATTTCCCATCCGAAAAAAAAGTTTGCCAGGGAAGAACCTAATTACCTACCTTAATGAAATTATTTAAAAATAATCTCATCACCAACTGACATTTCCCAGATTCTGCGTTAAAAGTTTAATTTATTTATTTAAATTAAATAAATAAATAAAGCAACCTGGCAACCCTGTAATAAGGGGTCGCACTTTAGCACCCTCTCGCGCGGATTATCACCGTTTTGTTACTTACCGCTGTTTTCGTGTTACGCAACGTTTCGCTAAATTGATATTGTGATCATATTTTGCTTATTGTTAGTTATTATTTTTGTAATTTGAGGGTGAGGATTTTGTTGGGATGATTTTAATTGATTTGCTACCGTTTTGGGGGAGTTGTTAATTTGTTATTATTAATTAATACATTGCACAAATTATCCACACAAACCACGGCACTCGCAAAAACGCCAGTAAGGGCCAGTTTCACCGGTTGCGGATAAAGTGTCGGTTAGTTATCTGATAGTTAATACTATCTACTCGTACCACTTAAAGGCTGGTTATAACTAATACTTTATCTACCAGATATCGCTATCCGACACCTGTGAAACCAAAAGTGTCAGTTTATCTGGCAGATAAGTTCCTAATAGGCTAACCGACACTTTATCCGCAACCGGTGAAACTGGCCCTTAGTATCAAAGTTTTTTCTTAATAAGCAAAAGCCAAAAAAACGTAAACTTTGCCCAAAAAGCCTCTAAGCTGAAGTGGGACTGCACTGGCCACGTCTGCGGCATGCTCAATGAGCTGTGGGCCAAAATAACCACTTTCTGGAGCCCTGATACCTACCCTAATACGCCCTGATAGAAGGCGTCGGAGCAGACCTCGTAGATAGATCTGAACGGGCCACATCCAAATTATTCAATGGTTCAAAAGAAATTGCTCGTGGCTAAATAATAACAGCAGCTCGGGCCGATCTTTACGTTAAGTCGTGCTTGCTTAGGTTGGTCTGTAGATGGGTGACCACCCTTACATACCGAGTTTCCTCCGTGCCTCAGAAAGCACGTTAAGCTGTTGGTCCCGGCTGTCATTTGTAGATCTTTGACAGACGTTACAGGTAGTCAGTGGCCCAAAAAGTCTGACAACCAGTCTTACCAAGTGGTATAGTATTACCCAGAATTAACTGGGTTGTGGAGGTCAGATAGGTAGTCGCTCCTTGTAAATTACTGGTATTCAACTGCATCTAATTAGACTGGAAGCCGACCCCAACATAGTTGGGAAAAGGTTAGGCAGATAATGATGAATTAAAAGTGCTTAACGTGCTTTCCGAGGCACGAAGGTAACTCGGTATGTAAAGGTACGTAAAGGTTACTCATCCACAGACCAACCTAGGCAAGCACGGCTTAACCTAAAGATCGACCCGAGTGGCTGTTATTATTTTGCCACAAGCTTCTCGTGCGTCGTCCTCGTTTGCGTCGGTGTCCCAACCACCTTTTATGTATATCACCTAAAACCATAAACTATCTCCCTAAAAACAGTCCCTCAACATACCTACATACATAGATAAAAGACCAATCCCACATAACACCTCCACACCACACGGCCACATTACGAACATCCCTCACAAAAAGCGCCTCTTCAAAAATCATCCCCTTGCGATATGAAACATGTATAACATCGGTTGCGCCCCCCTGTAAACAATGAGCTTCGAATAAACAGAACTACCCCCACAACGGCGCTGTTTACGAATTTTCACCCCCGACCCGCGCGGTAATGGATTTTGTGGGGTGTGGTACAGGGTGTAGGGTGGAGCGGGAATGTGTCTTAAGCCGGAAACACACTTACGTGGCGTGGCGTGGCGTGGCGCTTGCTGTCGTGACGTTGACCGTGGACACTATTATGTCGTGTCGTGGTTCGCTCTGGCGTTATTTCTGAACAGCACATATTCAACCTTTGCAGCGTTCAAACATATTGTTATCTTCGGCAAGCTCACACCACGAGCCACGTGGTGTAGAAACACACTTGCCTGTTGTGGCGTGCCGCGCCATAACCCTCACCACCGCTCTGGCGCAATCGGTGGTGAGCAGACATCGCCACGCCAGAACGCGCCACGACACGACACGACCTACAAATATGTCTCTAACCATACTAAATGTATGAAACCGATATGCTTCTGGCGCGCCACGCCACGCCACGCCACGTAAATGTGTTTTCGGCTTTATTTATTAATCTGCCTCGGCTTTGTATTGTATTTGCTTAGATATGACTTTCATGCCGTCTTTCGCAAACGGTGTGTGTCGATGTTTAGGCGATTCAGTGGTAGCAAACAATATTTCAGCTACACTGGTGGACAAAGTTGACGGGCCTTTTATTAGACTCAGTTGGCAGACATGTGCATGCATATGTTCATGTAGTCCCAAATTGGTCTAAAATAAATAAATAATAATTTGGTTCATCACATTTTTGAGAGGACATGTTACAGGTATTGATCCTGGATCCTGTTACCAGCAGACCTACTGTTTGCCTGGGTTGGACTGTGGCTTAGTGACCACCCATTATTTACAGAGTTTCCTTCGTGTACAAGTGTAAAAGTACTTTGGTTTACGACGATATTCTCGACTATTTTGTAATTAAATAAAAGTTTTCTTATAATGGCAATAATTTCGGGGACAAGCGTTTCCTCTGTTTTGTCCACCGTGAATAGTTTATCCACCTATGTCGCCATGTTCGGAGGTTGGACAAAATTGACAGAGGGGAATAGTATTTTGTCCTCTCCCCGTGGATAAAATGTCTCCGGCCATGCTAGCCCTGCTGGTATGCTGGAAGAGATTTCTTTAGAAATCAGCATCGCCTTTGCACTTACTTTCTATTCCTTTCTTCTTTTCTGTATGCAGTGTGTACATAAATTGTTAAATAAATAAATAAAGTCCTTTACAAATTGTAAAGGAAGTAGCCTACTAAAGAACCCAAGATGCAGTGCATTTCTATTCTCCCCGCTCGTCGCTCCTAACTTGTAACAAAAATCTTTCCAGCTAGGTGTGGCCCCGTGATTGTTAATATCGCGGGGTGAACAGCACCCCGTCGCATGTATTGAATGCTAATCACCATGTTTGTGAAATAAAGTGACTGTCTTATGTTGTGCCAAGTAATTGGGAAGATGTGTTTGAGTTCTTGAGAATGAACAATAATAAAGTTCTTTATAATACTAAACGTATTCATCATCATCATCATCATCATCTGCCTAGCCATTTCCCAACTATGTTGAGGTCGACTTATTCAGCAGTCCTGCTTGTGGCCACTAGACCAACGACGCAGTCACGTTAAATCCGTTAAGCAACACATGGTCAGACTAAAGGCTAGCCCTACCTAATATCATCTCCGTAGCCTTTTCACAACTATGTTGAGGTCGGCTTCCAGTCTAACCGGATGCAGTTGAATACCAGTATTTTACATGGAGCGGCTGTCTATCATGAATAGATAATGCAACCGATTAATGTAACCTAACCTAAAAACACTTTACATTCGCCTAAAGGCACCTATTTCTGTCAGCAGGGTTTATTAAAGGAACTATCCTAACGTGGAGGTGCCCTAAGTCCCGATTATGGAGCAGAGATACTTCCGTCGCATGCATTTAACAATATTACGGTTTCACTTCGATAGATTACAATCTACCTATAAATAATGTAGTTCAGTTGACAATATTTCGAGAGTTTACAATCTCGCTAGGGAGATTACAATCTAACGTGTTTGACAATTGACAGTGTCAAATTTGAATTTAACCCAATTAAGTTGAATATCAGTATATTACATGGAGCAAGTATACCTATCTGACCTCTACAACCCAGTTGGTACTGGGTACGATATGGTATACTTCTCGGTAAGACTGGTTGTCAAACTTTCGCACCTCTGCGACTATCTGTAACGACTGTCAAAGCTCTTCAATTAACGAATGCAAGTAATTGAGATCAGAAAACAGAAAATACTTCAAGAATTTGTTTTACTTTTAACAGCGATTTTGACTGTTATTCCAAGCGTTGTTTTTATGAACCAATGATTAAAAACAATGAGAAATCATATTAATCTAACAACCAAAACATTATAACCACAAGCAAAACCACAGGAAACGAACAACAAAGAAAATATTTTCAGTAATATCTCCGAAAGCAATAAAAAGACGCCATATTGCCGTAACATATGTTCTAAACGCTCCCGCGGTTTGTCTATGACAAAGTTTTTTTTTTATCTGTCGATGGGCAAAGACGTTTATTGGATGTATTCGCTGACTAAGTTCTCCTTCGGATATTGTCGTTTTTATTAGAAAATGGAACGTCGTAAGTTTGACATTTGCGGCCAGCTAACAAATATCATAAATGTGAAATATGGTGCTTAGCTTGCGAGGCAACTATGTAGTAGAAGAGAATATAGTTTGTGAGGTGCGTTATTGCTTTTTCTTGTCTTCATAACTTACATCTAATTTAAGTATTTTCCATCTTGGTAGTAACTTGAGGCTTAGCAGAGATATTGCTTTGATTTTTCAATATTTGGTTACCATTATTTTGTTAGTAGTGCAGAGTAAGGCGGAAGAAACAAGCGTCTCATGCGCGTGTTAGGTGAATCAAGATTCGCAGGTTGCATCGGCTGACGTCTCGAACGAGGCCTAAGGTCCATGTTCACCAAAAAGATGACGTTCTGATTATCTTAAATCAGATGTTTAAAACACATTTTTGTATGGGAACATGTCACAGTGACAGCTGTTTTTAGATAATCAGACCGTTATCTTTTCGGTGAATATGGACCTTAGTCTGACTTAATGACTTTATTAGCTGTTTTGGCGATCTTACAAGTCGGATTTTTCCTGATGCCATTACAGACGATTATGAAAAAACTCGCAGGGTATAAACACTTTATTAATAGTCCATAAAATGTAACTTGATTAAAATGGCAGCTGTCTGCCACACCAGTTGGTTCACATAAAACAGTAAACCTAAAAGCGTAAACCATGAAATTCTAATTCTCTTGGTTACTTGAATGACACTTCACAAGATGAAATAAATAAATTTCATTACTGCCATCACAATACAGACAAAAAAAAACAAGTTTGCGTAACAAGATTTAAATTGAACGTGCCAAAATCCCTCAACAACAACTTTTTTTGTCCTCTTCGAATTTTAATACCGTCTAATCCCATGTCAAGTTACAGATTACCTCGAAACAACTTTCAACAACACTTGAACTAAACCAAAACATCCAATTTGGTACCAATCCTATTACAATAACAATTTTCCGTCAAATTTAATCACAATTTCAAATCTAATCACAAAAAAAAAGATTACATACAATCTATGGCGATCTACCGCAGGCCGTACTCAACGAACGCCTTTGCCGAAAAGAAAGTGGAAAGATTGTCTATGGAAAAACATGGCGGTACATTTAGGCGGCTTGTTTGACACGAACATCTTGTTAGCCTGTACCAAATACGTAGTTTTATAAATATAAATAAGGTGTAAAAAAGGTTGGTAAGTGTGTTTATGTTAATCGGGTTGTGGGTTCTGTATAGATTAATTCAATTTGCTGTGCAATGTTCCTTGCTTTATTGGGATAAAAAGTTTAGATGGGCATTTATTATTACCTTATGCCTGTAAACCCCAAAGGTCTAGGCAGAGATGCATCTAACAGTAAACTAACATTTCGCTAGATGCTGCTAAATACCAGCAATTATACTTACGTAGCGACTACCTATCTGACCTCCACAATCCATTCACTCTCTTTCTTCTTACCAAAAACATGCATAGTTCTTACTCTGAGAGCAGCGGTGGGCCAGTGGTGGTGGCCCCGACTTATGAACAGTAAGTCGTGGGTTGGAACCCAGACAAGCGTATTACTTTGCGTAATTTATTTATCAACTCTGCTCTCAAAAACGGTGAAGGAAAACATCGTGAGGAAACCGGTATATCCTAGAACCAAAAATTCAAAGACATGTGATATCTATCAAACCGCACTGGGCCCGCGTGGAGGATTATAGTTCCTACGCAAAATATGCGCTTTGACGTGGACTTGCGGACACCAGCCCATACTTACATATTTTACGTGTTCTTGGTTAAACAAACTCACGGAACCCTAAAACCCCTCGGATATAATACTCTCCAACACAATGGGAAGTCCGTAACAAATGTTGCGAGTCGTTTTCTTGACACTTTTTCTATGTAAATTGTCCGCGCAATTTGTGTCGCGACTGTCGCGCCTTTGTTGCCGGCAATTTTTTGTTGTAGTTGCCAGCAATTTTTTTGTTGCCGCCCTTTCGTATTCAATTAAACGTGTTGCTGTGTCCTGTTGTTGGATTATTGGATAGATTTATTTATATTTTACGCGTTGGGTTGTTTGAGGGGTATTTTTGAGATAAGTGTCGTGTCAGTGGGGTGATTGTGGGGTTGTGGGGTCGTTATTTGCTTGTGTGGCCTTTAATGCTCTTATTTTTTGAATAGATAAGTATTTTGTTAGCTTTAAACGTTTTCGATTGCGAATTATGTGATATAGAGTAAGAGGTTTGTGTGGAATGGAATCCACGATGGAATAACGATCAAACTAGGTTGTGGAGGTCAGATAGACAGTCGTTCCATGTAAAATACTGGTATTCAGCTGCAACCGGTCAGACTGGAAGCTAAGCAGATGATAATTATTCTGAGACGGTCTCGTTAGCAGAACCATATCGTGTGACTGATTCTATTTTGTCAAAACAAAACATCGGAATCATTAGCTATTTGACCAAGTAGTTTGTAGACGGTACTTACTTTTGTATTTTCGGCCTGCCCCCATGTGAAAATGGCGTCAGCTTATGTACCTGTCTTTGTTATTGTGTTTGTTTTGTTGAGCCTGCAGTCTGTATCCTATTGTACCTTTATTTTTTATTTGAAATGTTTTTGTTTTTATGCTAATTATTGTATACTCTAAGTCCGATCTGTTTTATTTTAGTTACATACTCATTTATTCAAATATCGCTGTATTGGCTTCCGTACGTTTTTCACAGGTGACCACTGAAAACCAGCGCTGTTCTGTGGGTTCCCCATAGCACAGCATCATGCTGAGTGGTAAACCTATTTGTCGCACTCACGGCGTGCAATTTTTTATTTTTTGTCCGTTTAGTCTTACTATTATGTTAATGTTGCTGTGTTCATTTTCGGTTTAAGTTTAAGTGTTTGTGTTTGTATTAATGCGTTCTATGTTTACCTTATTAATATTGTATGCACGTCATGACTTTGCGACGAATAAACATTTTTTCTTTCTTATACCTATCTTATTTATTAATATTCTATTATTCAAAAATAGGATGTAGATTGTAGGTACCACAAAACACGCTTTGACGTTGCCGCCAGATAGGACCTGCAAATAAAAAGGACGAGTTCATATCATGATCTTGAAGTAGAATGTCATGAAGATTTGCATTTTAATGTAATCACAGGCATTTCAAAGATTTTCATAAGCCAGGCGGCAGGTTTTCATATCTGGGGTTGTCGTCTTATTAATTGGCTGTTTGTATTCGGTAATGTTACGTAGTATAATTATTATAATGTTGAGCTTAAATCGTTCTCCACATCATCATCATTTCAGCCCAAAAACGTCCACTGCTAGGCATATAGGTCTCTCCCAAGTGTCGCCACATTGACCGGTCCCGTGCGATTCGCATCCATTCCCTTCACCAGGTCATTGGGCCACCTAGTGGGAGGTCTACCAACGCAACATCTTCCGGTTCGCGGTCGCCATTACAGAACTTTTCGGCATCATTCGTTAATTGGATCATCATGCATCTTTCTCCTGCTTTTATGTATTTCGAGTCGGGACGACATATATTATACAGGGTGTATTTCACATCATCACAAAGCCGTTAACCAAGCATTCTGTATATCAAACTAAGTAACTTTACGCAAAAATTATTGTTGGGAAACAACTTTTTCTTTATGGTTATAAAATCATGTTTTGTGGTATAACTCAATGTAACACACTCAAAACATTGTGCGGATGGGTGGATTGAATAGTACGGGGGTCGTAGAGATATTTAAAGTAAAAATCATGCGATTAAAAGTGGTATTTAAGAAAAAGCTTGTCAAAATCTTGCAACTTTGACCCCCAATATCTCCGTAACTAGAAGGTTCCCAGGTATAGTGTAGAACAAAAAAATATCAGAATGACGAGTAGAACAAGTGCCTTTCGTATTAGTTAAGAGGTGTTTTACACACTTTATTATATTCTTCAAACATATTCTCCATCAGCAATTAGGTACCTCAGTCATCACCGTTCTTCATCTTTTCACATTCAAACATCATACATCATTCATTCATTCATCCATAGTTATCATTTCATTAATTAGTCCACGGACCTAATAAACTAAACGATTACGTTACCTGAAAATGAATTGGTGACACCCGATTACATACAGAGTTTCCTCCGTGCCTCGGAAAGCACGTTAAGCTGTTGCTCCCGGCTGTCATTTGTAGATCTTTTGATAGTCGTTAAAGGAAGAAAGTGGCGCGAAAGTCTGACAACCAGTCTTACCAAGGGGTATCGCGTATTACCCAGTGCTAACTGGGTTATCGAGGTCAGATAGGCAGTCGCTCCATGTAAAATTCTGGTATTCAGCTTCATCTGGTTAGACTAGAAGCCGACCCCAACATAGTTGGGAAAAGGCTAGGCTGATGATGTGGTCACATCAATAACTCAACTATTTTCAGTAGATAAGTTATATTAACCTTATAATGGCGGAGTCACCCTCCCTCAATTACAGGTCGTATGCCAGCAGCTTCACTTACTACTCCAAGAAAAAACTATAAGATAAACACCGATAAAATCTCATAAAAAAGATTAAAAACTAAAAGGGACTAGACTACCACCTAAGTGCCCGCCATTTTATATTCCCCTGCGTTCATAAAATTGTCATAAAACCCGATTGCTTGGGCTCAAAACGTAAAAACTCAACTTTAAGACCAACTTCACAGCTTAATGAACACAGTATGAGCCCCATTGGCTAATCCCCACAGATTATAACCTCTTTTAACCTCAAAACTTTTTTTCATTTTTCTTTTTTTTTTTACAAGCGCGTCCATCGACAATAATTGGTTAATTGATAACTATAAAGTTTGTAGTTTATGGTTGCTTTATTTTTTTATATTAATCGTGAGTTTTAAATTAAGTATTTATACGTCGGTGTGTAAAATGAAGAATTTTAATTGTCGAGCGGCGATTGTGTTATTTGAGGTTATGTAAATAGTTTAATTATGGGTTTTTCGCAATTTCGCGTTTTATAAAGGTAATCTTAGTGGCGGATGATGAATTTGATACCACACAAGATGATTGGAAGTACGAAAATAACCTCCTCGCTAGTCGAGGAGGAGTCATATTTATGTGAAGATTGGATAAGTGATCAATTTAATTAAGAGAATGATGATGAAGATATTGATACCAATAATTAATGATTCTGAAGTTTCGTCGGTAATTTGACGATTTGACGAGTAATTGGGCCCTGTATTCGGTGTTCTTTTGGAAAGACATGTCCGATGTTTTCACATTGCTTAGGCTGGCAAACATTTCTAGCCTTTTGCTCTTGGCGAAAACGAATGTAAAGTTTTTACCAAAGCAAGTCAATTAGTCGTATAAGTAATAAAACTACCCGAGTTTAATTTTTTAATTGAACTAAAATACCTGGATCTGAATGATTTTAAATCGACACAAAGATTGTTTTTAATTCGATGTAGTGGCACGAAATACTAGATAGTAGTCAATAAGGTAGTTCTTGCAAGACTTTTTAGTTATTCAAGTTTTAATTCTGTGTACTATCAGTTGCAACTTACATATGCAAACGCAAAGGTAGGGTTACCATACGAAATAAGAGTCCTAACAAAAGGGACTATTTTGCAAAAAGTCAGGTAAGTTCAAGATTTTATCTTTTTAATTTCAGTACTGCAGGTTTTAAATCCCCTTATATAACTGGACTACTAGGCTGTGAGAACTAATAGATATTTCAGAATAGTATCTGTGAATGTCCGGTGTCCGGAGACGTATCTGCAAATTGTCCGTATTGTTTTAATCGTACCTTTATATTTAACTAGCTTCTGCCCACGACTTCGTTCACGTGAATTTCCCGCTCGCAACATTTATTATTGCTGCTCCGCTCTTATTAGTCACAGCGTGATGTTATATAGCCTATATATAGCCTTCCTCGATAAATGGACTATCCAACGCAAAAATATTTTTTCAATTAGAGCTAGTAGTTCCTGAGATTAGCGCGTTCAACCAAACAAACAAATTAACAAACAAACAAACTCTTCTGCTTTATAATATTAGTATAGATTATTTATTCAACACTTCAAGCACAAAGTACAGAGGCGGACTTAATGCCATAGGCATTCTCTACCAGTCAACCTTTGGGTGATGCAGAGACAAGCAGTGGTAGGTGTACATCTGAAAATAATTTGATTAATACTAAGGTAATAAACTACTACACGACACACCTAACACTACTAACTGCTACAACTACTACTCATCATCATCATCATCATCAGCCTTAATGTTCCCACTGCTGGGACACGGCCTCCTCTCAATGAGAGGGAATGGGCTATAATCTACCACGCGGGCCCAGTGCGGATTGGTAGATGTCACATGTCTTCGAATTTTTGGTTCTAGGACATGCCGGTTTCCTCACGATGTTTTCCTTCACCGTTTTTGGGACCAACTACCACTCATGTTGGTTTTAATAAAATCTGGGACAGACAAAAGACTTTAAAAAAAATACACCAATTTGACCTTTTCAATTCAACATGTACTTTCTAAGTTTATCTTGGACCTCACAGACATCGATGAAGGAAGATATCGTGAGGAAAAGGCCCAGCAGTGGGGCAGTAATAGGCTGGTATTTTATTAAGTCGAAAAACAGCAGACAATAAATAACAGACGTATATGGACACAGACCCTAGTCTTACCAAGTGGTATCGTATTACACAGTACTAACTGGGTTGTGGAGGTTAGATAGGCAGTCGCTCCATGTAAAATACTGGTATTCAGCTGCATCAGGTCCGACTGGAAGCCCACACCGGGGTGGGCTTCCAGTCGGACCCAACATAGTTGGGAAAAGGCTAGGCAGATAATGATAGCCCGGACAGAGACCGGACAGGGACGCAAAGTGTGGGACATACAGGGTGTAAACCACCTCATCACAAAGCCTTTAACCATGCATTCTGTACATCAAACTAAGTAACTTTACGCAAAAATTATTGCTGGGAAACAACTTTTTTTTTTGAGGTTATAAATCATGTTTTCTGGTAGAACTCAATGTAACGCACTTAAAACATTGTGCTGATGGATGGATTTAATAGTACGGGGGTCGTGGAGGTGTTAAAAGTCAAAATCTTGCAAAGAAAACTTGTATTTAAAAAAAAACCTGTTATAAAGTTGTAACTTTGACCCCTCATATCTCCGTAACTAGAAGGTTCCCAGGTATGATGTAGAACAAAAAAATGACTGCAATGATAGGGAGAACAAGCGCCTTTCGGCTTCGCGAAGAGGTGTTTTACACCCTTTTTATCCGGACTGATGGTAACCCTAAGCTTGGTTCTGTATGTTTGTTCCACACGCGATGCGTTGAAGAGTCGAAGTTATTGCTTCCCTTTGCTGCCGTATCGGACGCCATGTTTTAAAACGCAGTTCTTTGTCTATACTTATAATATAACTACTAATATTATAAATGTGAATGTAAGTTTTGTTACGCTTTCACGCGAGAACTACTGAACGGATTTGGATGAAATTTTGCACACAGATAGTTTATAACCTAGTAAGATCCCATGGGACAATAATCAAATTTCACGCGGGCGAAGCCGCTGGCGGAAGCTAGTCTACACTAATATTATAAAGACGAAAACTTTGTTTGTTTGTTTGTTTGGTTGTAATGAATAGGCTTAAAAACTACTGGACCGTTTTTAAAAATTCTTCCACCATTCGAAAGCTACATTATCCACGAGTAACATAGGATATATTTTATCCCCGTACTCCCACGGGAACGGGAATTACGCGGGTGAAACCGCGTGACGTCCGCTAGTAATCTTATAAAGAGGTTCGTATTTATGTATTGTAACGAATAAACTTAAAAACTACTGGACCGATTTGAAAAATTCTTTCAGCAATGTATAGCTACATTATCAGCGAGTAACATAGGCTATATTTTATCCCCGTACTCCCACGGGAACGGGAACAACGCGGGTGAAACCGCGTGACGTCCGCTTGTATAGTAACTAAGTGATGATCTGAAATACAAGTTGTGTAGTTAACTACTTACAATTAGAAGGATCAAATAAAACAAATATATTTTAAACTACATTCATGCTAAGGTTCAATAATAATATAATAATATCGCTGGATATTAACACACAGCGCCATCCAGTGCCACACTAAGCAAGGCTTGTGTCGTGGACACCTATACCAATATACTACATTTATACTTTTTTGTTTGTAAATACATACTTATTAGACATATAAACATCCATGACTCGGAAACAAATGTCATCAAACAAACATTTTTGCTTCTACCGGGATTCGAACCCAGGACCCTAAGAACGTTGCCGCCGCGGGAGACGCACCGGGCGCCGGGGGCCACGTGGTGGCTACCGGCCACCGTAGATGCGGGCCTGTGGACGGTTGGTTATGGGCTAGCTAGCCGTCCGTCCGTCTAACGACGACGACAGGCCGTGTCGACGGCGCGTTCGTGTTCCACGCGCGCCTCAAAGATATGTCAGCATAAGGGGAGGGGCCCGCATGGGCCGAAGCCTGCCGGGGTTGCGGGCCTGTTCGAAAGAGATACCGCGGCCCCGGAACATAAAGGGCGAGGAAGGAACATGGATGGGTTTTAGTCAGTAAGAGTCTGACACTCGCTCCCGCTCCGCCCAGAGTGGGATACGAACCTCTTCATAATATAATAAATATAAATAAATAATATCGCTGGACATTAACACACAGCGCCATCTAGTGCCACACTAAGCAAGGCTTGTGTCGTGGTCACCAGACAGTTGATATACTACATATATACTTTTTTTTGTTTGTAAATACATACTTATTATATAGACATATAAACATCCATGACTCGGAAACAAAAAATGTCCATGCTCATCACACGACCATTTGCTCCTACCGGGATACAAACCCAGGACCCTAGAACGAAAGGCAGTCGCACTTCCACTACGCCCCATTCGGGTCGTCAAAGAAGAGTATAAGAAGAGCTTGTGGCTCTAAATAAAAACAACCGCGACGGTTGATCGCTAGGTTAAGCTACGCTGGCCTATATTGGTCTGTGGATGGATGATCACCCATTACATACTAAGGTCCATGTTCACCAAAAAGATGATAGTCGGTTTATCTAAAAAACGGCTGTTTAAAACACATTTTTGTATGGGAACATGTCACAGTGACAGTAGTTTTGAGATAACCAGACTGTTATATCTTTGTTGAAGATGAACCTAAATCTCCTCCGCGGAAAACAAGCCGTTGATCCCGGCTGTCATTTGTAGATTTTTGACAGACTTTTTGGGTAACTACCTACCTGTAACGACTGTCAAAAATCTACAAATGACAGCCGGGACCAACGGCTTGTTTTCCGAGGCACACGAAATTGGGTATGTGCTGGGTGGTCACCCATCCACAGACCAACCTAGGCAGGCACGGCTTAACTTAAAGAGCGACCCGATGCTACTGTTTTAGCCGTTTCCACTTAGGTTGCAAATCGTCTGACCTATTCAATATAATCCAAGATGGCTGCTATACTGATAATCAGGGATCCGATTTTCTTATTTTGATTCCGGGAGGCAATCGTTCAAAATTCCCATTCAATAGACAATTTATGAATAATTCATAATTTCCAATAGTGTTTAGATATGGATCGTTACCATAAAGTTTAGCCGTAAACTTTTATAGATCGTAAACTTTTTGGTCAAGTATTTGGTTTAAAGTTAAATAATTTACGCTCCAAATTGTTTAAAGTAAGTGTTACCATAAAAATTGGATGAGTTTTATTTGAATTTCTTTGAATAAATAAATGCTTATTGGTTATTCTTGATTGGAGTATAGTTATATAGTTTATGACTGCCATGTGTGTAAGAGCAGCAGTGGTCCAGTGGTAACGGCCCCGACTTACGAACAGTAAGTCGTTTGTTCGAACCCAGACAGGCGTATTACTTTGTGTAATTCATTTCATCACCGCTGCTCTCAAAACGGTGAAGGAAAACATCGTGAGGAAACCGGCATGTCCTCGAACCAAAAAAACGAAGACATGTGACATCTACCAAACCGTACTGGGCCCGCGTGGCCGTGTGTCCGTCGTGTTCCACACGCGCCTTGAGATGTCAGCACATTGAAGGGGCTTGCAAGGGCCGAAGCCCTTTTTTTTTTTTTTTTTTTTTAGGATGGGAAATCATCAAATGACTTCTCCCACTCTGGGCGGAGCGGGAGGGAGTGTCAGACTCTTACTGACTAAAACCCATCCATATTCCTTCCTCGCCCTTTATGTTCCGGGGCCGCGGTATCTCTTTCGAACAGGCCCGCAACCCCGGCAGGCTTCGGCCCTTGCAGGCCCCTCCCCTTATGCTGACATCTCTTTGAGGCGCGCGTGAAACACGAACGCGCTGTCGACACGGCCTGTCGTCGTTGTTAGACGGACGGACGGCTAGCTAGCCCATAGCCAACCGTCCACAGGCCCGCATCTACGGTGGCCGGTAGCCACCACGTGGCCCCCGACGCCTGGTGCGTCTCCCGCGGCGGCCGGGAAGAGAGGATCTCTCCCTCTCTCGTTCCGCCACCTCCTTCGCCAGCATGACTGCTTCGCAGAAGGAGGTGACGGCTTCCCATTCCGTCTCGCTCCGGACCATGGATTGAATCTGGGCCGGACGCGAGAGGTCGCCGCCGCCGATCGCCGCTACGAGGACACGGCGGTGCTCTGCCCACGCAGGGCAGACTTCCACCGTGTGCTCCACCGTGTTCTCCGGTCGATCCTCGCAGTGGAAACACCCGGGCGTTTCCTCCCGCCCGATTCGGTGCAGGTACCTCCCGAAACATCCGTGTCCGGTGAGGACCTGCGTCAGGCGGAAGGTGAGGACGCCGTGGCGCCTCTCCAGCCACTCCTCAAAGAGGGGACTTACCGCCACTATCGTGGCGTGCCCTGCACGGGGTTGCGACAGTCGCTCTCTCCATGTCGCCATGAGATCGCGCCGGAAGTCCGTCCGCTGAGCGGCAATTTGCCGCGGCAGCGGAGTTTCCCCCCGGCGTAGTACCTCCACGCGCCATTCATGCAGGCTGCGGGACTGTTCGAAAGAGATATCGTATCCCCGAAAGGGCGAGGAAGGAACATGGATGGGTTTTAGTCAGTAAAAATCTGATTCTCCCTCCCGCTCCGTCCAGAGCTAGGAGTCTCTGGATGATTACCCACACGAAAAAATAAAAATAAGGAAGTTAACTAACAGTATACTCTTGGCCAGATGTTTGTGTTATGCGGGAATCATTTGAATTATACGAGTATGTACCGAAGAGTGCTGGTCTAATTGACAGGAATATTAAAAATTAAGCAATGGTATTCGAATCTCAAGATGGAACTGTTGGCTATTTAAACTATTTTAATTTTATTGTTAAATAAGTAAGTATCTACCTATTTTTTTGCCTGAGGCGTGATGTTAAACAATAAATAATGGAATTCCCGGACGGTAAGACAGAGGTGTACCTACTAATAGTTCACCTACATTTCGCTAGTTATGTATAATAATAATAATATATCATTTAATTCAGGTAGCAAAAGATCCATATCACATAAATACCTTACAGACTAACATACATAATTATAAAACCACTAAACATAAATACACTATTGCACACGAAGAGACGGCGTCATGCTGCGCTGCGTGGTGTCGCGTAGCCTTCCGCGGAATCGCCGATATATGACACCCTTCGGCCAAAACTCTTCCTTGAGGAAGGTCTCAATATGATGACTCGGCACTCGCACCACGAACGACTTAAAATTTGTGTTGTGGCGCGACGCCAACTTCTCAACCCTCAAGGTCCAGCTGGTCTTCACTCGGACATACTCCACGATCTCCTCAACCTTCGTGGTGTGATGTAGCCGGGACACATAGAGCTGCGTCGTTGGTATCGCCGGACCCAGCAACATATTGGGTCCTGACAGCGCGGTCCCGCACTGGTTCCGACTAGGCGGCTTCTTCCTCTTCTTTTTCTCCACCATTACAAAGTCATCTGGGCCTTGCTGTATCGAACCCTCGTTGGAAGGTTCACAACAGCTCTTACTTTCCCCCTTCTTTATCTGCGATACAGGCTTGTGCGTGGTGACAATATAAATATACTCGTAAGTGGTGATAATATGTATATAAGACCCATGTAATATGGGCGAGCCTATTTCCAACAAATCCATACTCCGTGGTTGCTACTGAGAAATATGTATTCTAATAAGTAATGATGATTATTTATGGAACCTGTTTTTTGTTGCTGTAGTATTTTCGCCCCATGTTCTTGTTTTATTCATCAAAACAACAATTTACTACTAAACAAATTGAATTCCTACCGCTTAAATACTTCTATGAATTCACAAGAACACAATACCACAACAATTTTAAATAAAATGTGAAATAACGACTTTTTCAGATGTTAAATTGATAATAAAACTGCACATAAAAACTGATTAAATACACGCGAACAGAATCTTAGGAATCCATTTTAACAGAAGAAAAACTCATTTCATTTTTATCGAACGCATCTAAAGAACGGCCATCAAAATTCTATCTCGCAACCTCATTACAAAAATCCAATTCTTTCTTCAAAATAACATCATCATTGTTAAAAAAAAACACCCCCAAACACATCCCTACTATATTTATAAAAATAACCAATAACATGCGTTAATGTTGGCTGAACACATGCAGCTGCCGTTGCTATGAAAAAAGTTAGGCGCGTTGTCATTGGTCGGTGTCATGGCGGACGCATTAGCCGCATCTGTCATCTTTATATTGTTTCGCGCCATATTTTGAGCGCTAATATTACGTATTTATGTGTTGTAATAAAATGTTATGTTTACGGTTAATTGCGTAAGGTATGGGTGTTTATTTTGTGGAGAATTTTATGGGAAATGAAACGTGTGGTTTTAATTATTGTGAACATAGGTCATGTATTTCGTTGACCGTTGACTGCCGTTGATACCTAAGAATAAACAGTGTAAATAAGAATTGTGATGCTTTATGCTAGTAAGAAAAAACAGTTGATGATAACTTGGATGTAGCAATATTCGGAACTGCTGTTCCGATTCTAAACATTCTTTCAATACTGAGAAGCTCCATTATCCCCAAGAGTCATATATATGCCTAATTAAAACGTTTCTGTCGGAAAATTACTGAAAACGCGAGCGCAGTCGCGGCCAAAACCTAGTTTTACATATACAGCGTGAAATTTTAATGGTAGTTTTCCCGCGGCAGGACGATTGCCCATCAGTAGCACTATCGAAACGCAAAGTTAAACTTAAAAAAAAGTTTTTTTTTTTTCAAATTTTTATTATAACTTATTGGGTTTTGTGTTTTATTAAGTCAGGAGTAGTGATCAGCTGATTTATACGCGAAGTGCAACGACCGCGCGGCTGTTCTGGACACCCCCCGCGCTCGGCCCGCGTTCCGCGTAGATATTACTGGTGGTTCAAGTCGCTTTCGAGTTTTGTTTATCACATTGTAAATCTGCCATTTATTGAGTCAATTTTTTTTTAAATATATTAATCGATTGTATTACCGATACAAACTCATTTCGCTTCGGGAAAACAACCACTAAAATTTCAGCGTGTATACAAGTAAAACAGAAGACCAAATGGACACCAGAAAACAAAAAAGCGTTCTTTTTCAGAACCTTTTTCATCATCTGCCTAGCTTTTTCCCAACTATGCTGGGGTCACCTTCCAGTTTAACCGGGTGCATCTGAATGTCAGTATTTTACATGAAGCGACTGCCTATCTGACCTCCACAACCCAGTTAGTTCTGGGTCATAATACCCCTTGGTAAGACTGGTGCAAAACTTACTATGGCCCCTTTAGATTCTAAGCAAGATGCGGAATACTTAAAAGCGTTACGGAAAGTCAATCAGGTTCAAATTATAGTCATCACAAATCAATAATATTTTCAAATGAATCATCTCGTAAAATACCTTTTTTAAGTTCTCCCACGCAAGTTATTCTGCGCGTGACTTGTATATTTTTTCATAAATAAATTGATAACCATGAGGAAATTAATGGCGTGAAAATTATAGTCTGAAGTCATGTAAGAGTTGAACTGTATGTTCGCGTAGGGAATACTAAGCAGACGAGGTAATAATTAAATGCTTAAGTTTGTAAATGAAGCGAATAAATGAGTAGATTATATATGGACCTTGCGTGAACGCGCGGAGTAAAGCTAGAAGCCGACCCCAACATAGTTGGGAAAAGGCTAGGCAGATGATGATGATGTGGTTTATTTCTTTTAAAAAGAACCGAACGAATTCTTATAATATTTACGTCACACTCGTTCTAGAAACTGTTTTCTAATACCTACTCGCGGCCTGGAGATTTACAGGCTGTTCTAAATTCAAAGTTAGTTACCAGCCTAACTTTGAATTTAGAACAGCCTATCCGAATTTATATTATAGCATTCAGTTATTGACGGTGAAATGAACGATGGGTAGTAAATCTGGACTGAATGATCTTAATAAGTTTAGTAGAAGACCAAAGAAACGATGGATGGACTGTGTTAAGAATGATATGGGATAACAAAGGAGGTTTTTATGAGATGACGAGTAATAAAGAAGTTTGGAAGAAGAAGATATTGTATTTTATTTATTTTTGTTTTTACTATGGACACTTAACGTGCACATCTTGCTACATTGTTCTCACATAATATACCATCTCAACATGAATGATGTAACCAAGATTTTGTAACACTATTTTGATTTAAAAGAGTGTCCATGGAGTTTCTTGCCCGTTCTTCTCCATAGAGACCTACGCTAGGGAATGGGCAACTACAGTACTTTCACAGTTTTTATGTCTTGTGACTGGGACTGTAGCTACTTTAAATGTTCATTTTTGTTTCGACAATTCAAAAGTGCCTGTAACTGGCCTACTTGAAATAAATGCTTTGGTTTTGATTTTTGATTTATCAATGCTGCACAGACCACAATTAATTCAGGAAAGGGCAGTAGAATTATGATGAAATAGTCAGTAAAGAAGAAGGTAGATGAATGTGTTGGGTAAAGGAACAAGTGCAGTAATTCTTTAGAGGATTATAAACCTTTGCATCGTTGATTTAGAGGATACTTACTTACTTATTAAGTATTTTTAATCTATACTAATATTATAAAGCAGAAGAGTTTGTTTGTTTGTTTGGTTGAACGCGCTAATCTCAGGAACTGCTGGTTCGATTTGAAAAATTCTTTTGTGTTGGATGGTCCATTTATCGAGGAAGGCTTTAGGCTATATAACATCACGCTCCGATTGTTAGGAGCCGAGCAGGAATGAGAAATGTTGCAAAAACGGTTTTTTTTTACTTTCGTTTTTCTCTCTTATGTGACGCAGACGAAGTTGCGCGGGTCAGCTAGTCTTATTAAAAAATGGTAGAGGTTTTATGTTCGTACTTAGAATGCATTTTTTACACAACCCTGTTAGTACCTACTGGATAATATGATACCCCTTAGTTAGTGTGACTGCATTATGCATTATCAGCCTGAAATATTCCCACAGCTGGGACACAGACCTCTTCGGTATGTGAGGGAGTGGGCTGTAATCCACTACATGGACCCAATGAGGGCTTTCGTTTTTGAGTTCACCACATGGCGCCACTGGCGAGGAAGGTCTTGTCATTAATTCTATTTGATACTTTGAAGTATCAATAACTTCATAATTTTTTTATTTTATTGCATATTGTGCATACTTCAGATTCATATTTACAATATTGCCCTTTTTTATTCGCATGGGAAATCATCAAATGACTTCTCTCTCTGGGCGGAGCGGGAGGGAGTGTCAGACTTATACTGACTAAAACCCATCCATGTTCCTTCCTCGCCCTTTACGTTCCGGGGCCGCGGTATCTTTTTGAAACAGTCCCGCAGCCCCGGCAAGCTTCGGCCCATGCGGGCCCCTTCCTTTACAATATTGGCCCTAAAATGAGCAAGCATTTAACATTTAAAATATGGTTTCCTCCAAGTACTAACAAATTAGATGTTGAAAATCAAACTTGTTACTACAGGTATGGCTCAATCCAGACCACAATTGCGAATATTAGTAAAAATACGTGATAAAAAAAGGGCATTGCGTGAACAATCAATGACATCTGACATTTCGGAAGACCTCACGCTACACGAGCGCCCCTAGCGGCGGATTCATGCGTGATAGTCCCCATTGCCAGTTTGATGGATCAATCGTGATTATTACTCCTTACTATTAAACAAAATATACCTATTCCATCTTCAAAAAACATTCAAAAAAAGAATGCCAAAAATCAGTTAGGTTCCTCCTGTCACTACCCGCATCCAGCCGCTCGTAAAACCCGAATTATTAACATATAAATTGTTATTTGTCAAGCACGGTGGCCGTACCGCGATAAGGCACGCCGTGCAAACGATTATATTGTTCTATATTATACGGAGGTACGATGAGGTGGTAAGTGGAATAAACTTGTTTGGAGTTTGAGGGTTTTTTTGAGCTAGGTTTTATGTTAAAATATTCTTAACCAGTAGGTACTAATTGGGTTGTGGAGGTTAGATAGGTAGTCTCCATGTAAAGTACTGGTATTCAATGCATCCGGTTAGACTGGAAACCGACCCCAACAGAGTTGGAAAAGGGCTAGGCAGATGATGATGATTCTTTACCAGTGGCCTTATGTACGTCCTGATGGCCATGAGCAGTGTCCAGGTCTCATCTTGACGCCATGACCGACTTTTACTACGGTATGATGTCATGTGTTATTTTGATGGCTATGGTATACAGTAGGATATGGCTGTATTTTGTCTGAACAATTATGAGGAACACCATGTCATACAATGTATTTAAAACCAATAAATATACGTGATTGGAAGACCAGCGTCAGACAGCATCACCTGTCTGGCATGAATGCTGAAATGGACCTTTTTCGGCGCAGCCGTGAGGCACACAGCACATACTATGTTTTCCACCTAATTTTCTATCTTTTTTATCGTGTGCTTAAATAACTGACGTCAATAAATATTTTTCTTTCTAGATGGAGCTTATTTTTTCAGTTTTTAAACACGCGCAGTGAAAAGTTTTCGCCCAAGTACACTTCTACGGCTTAAGGCATATTTATTTATTGTAACTCTCCAAATCTTATGACCCATAGTCCAACTTATGTATGCGAGTTAATAGTAGATATCTATTGAATGATTAACACTATATTCTTTATGCTTTTTAATAAGTGCAGAACCTGTTAGCTGTCCTGCTTTTTGTGCCCCAAAAATGGTACTGTTTATGCCTTGTGAGGTCTGAATAAGGTCGTCTAGTTGTAAGATAGATTCATCCAGAATTCCAATGTTTCAGATGTTCATTGTTCTGAGAAAGGGTTTTCCTACCCTACCTATTTGAAAGCTAATAATCTCACACCGTGACACAAGTTGTCATGGCGGATCTGCCCGCGTAGCATGGCCGCCGTGGAAACGGGTTTTGTCGACTGGCAATCGACAAAATGACAGAAAAATGACAGATTTTCGAAAGACTTCTATCGTCCTTAGCATGGCGATGTTTGACATGTGGAAAAGAAAGGTCTCTAGTCTCTAGCGACAAAAGTCTATAACGCCGAGCGGGCGATATTTTTTTGTCTACTTTTGACACTTGTTGTAGGAATCGTTTCTTGACATCTAATGTCAAAAAGTCTACAACACATAGGATGACTAAATAGGCTCACTAAATAGACTCAGGTTGGCCAAAGCAAGGAAACCTCTCTCTGGTGGAGATTCATAGATGTCTCTGTAAATAAAAAAAGCACAAGATATCAAAAAGGGTTACAGGTCGTCAAAAAATTCGTCCACACCGCTGTCAGCAGTAAAAGTGCTTAGAAGGCTTGCAGCATTGCTACATTGATTGGCAACGCCGATTCTTTTGCCAAAAATAGGCGCACACACTCTGGAACCGGCGCTCAGCGAACCCCAAAGGCCTAGGCTTCCACTAGGTGGACCGAAGACCTGGTGAAGGTTGCGGGAATCCGCTAGATGCGAATCGCACGGGACCGGTCAATGTGGCGACACTTGGGGAGGTCTATGTCCAGCAGTGGACGTCTCTCGGCTGAAATGATAATGATGACGACATTCTGGGAGAATTGGTTCCTATTTCTCATAATTATTCAGTCACCCCCTCACTCAACTCAGCCTAGAGCTGTCACTTACCATAATTATGACGTGCAAACTGAGGACATTATCAGGAATTATTTTATACTGTACGTCTATAGAGCTCCACCTGTCTTTACTACCGGTTAATGTATAGATGGCTCCTCTGATAGGCTTATATTGCGAATTGCTTTTTAATGCACGTACTTAATACGTTACATTGTTGATAATTAGGTTTTAATTGGGATAGCGGTTTTATAGTGTAAGAGGACATGGTAGTAAGTGTGCTAACTAATTCTATTGCAAATAAAAAATGTAGAATTGACAGACAAAAAGGTGGGTGCTGAAGTACATGGTTTAAAAAAAACTGAACGAAGCCAAAAGCATGTTCGAAATGTTTTTGTGAAACACGCCCAATTATTAAAATAGAGATTCGATATTATTTTAAAAATAAGAAGTTAGTCAAAATCCATTCATCGTCTAAGTTGCTTAATATCGATTATCATTTTATTCTCCGTACAGCCTGACAGGGATCAAAATGGTACCATTACTTATCATTTTATTCTACTGGTTGTTTGGGTGCAACTGATTATGATATAATACTTTAATATCATCTTATTCACATTAATATTGTAAAAAATTGTTTCTGATTGAGCGAGAATACAATGATAACTGCTTTGATCATTATCAAGTCGAACGACTGGATCTAATCAATTTCAAATCAGTAAACTACCTACATTAAAAGACAGTTCCTAATCTCATTTCCAAAGATACAACACAAAAACATCTTTCCAGAACATCCCCTCTCGCCCCTACCATATTTACTTACTCCCAACAGACACGATAATACCCCAAAAATGAAATAAATCACTTAACAATACCCAACTGGGGCGAAGCGGCACAATTAGATGCTAACTAGTCCAAATTACCCACATCTCCTCGTCTCAGGGGAGAGTGTAACAGATTAGTGTTACGAAGCGTTCGTGGGGGCGTGATGGTGCATTTTTGCCTATTCTCCTCATAATAGAGTGGAGTGGGGAGTGGGGAGTGGGTTATTGTTACTTATTTCAATATTTTACCATAGACATGGACCTTATGAGTAGAGGAATAAAGGTCACAATGACAGGACTGTTAGTGTCGGTTTTTTTGTCAAGAAAGATTGGCTATGGTAAATGGTGATAGGTACTGGAATTTTGTTTTAAACTTGCGTACTGGCCGTTTTTACACTTGATGGAGATGATGCCATCTCGCCCACAGCGCATTCTATGGATTTCGAGGGTCGTCGTTGCTTTGGCGTGCTGCTCTTAATGTGCTCTCAAGTGGCTAGCATATACATGATTACATGGCATTAGATAACCTTTTAGAAATGAAGATGTGGTTGTCCTGTACTTGTAAATGAATGATACAAGATAGTTTTAAGATATATACAGCTTCAAGGTATCTCGCGAAGTATATTTTTTACGTTTTTCGTAATTCGAATGTCAGCTTTAGGTTGTATGTTGAACGAAATATGATTGGCGACTGTAACGCGTAAGTAATATGTAGTTCCAGAAAGATTATCATTAAAATCCACAAACATCCTCAGTTTAATCTCATTGAAATACTTTTTCCCCGGAACATAAAGGGCAAGGAAGGAACATGGATGGGTTTTAGTCAGTAAAAGTCTGACACTCCCTCCCGGTCCGTATAGAGGTAGAAGCTGTTTGATGATTTCCAATCCGATAAAAAAGGTAGGTAGGTAATCTTGTCAATACCTACGTAAAATGACTATATTTCGCTATGTTAAGTGCGAGCTAATCCAGACTCAATCCAGACTGGTCTGCTTCTGAGACTTGAAAATAGCAACCGCTAGATCAAGGTAACCTGCTAAAAACTAAACTCAAAACATCATCGTTCAAATTGCAAAAACAATAAAACTCGCGCCAAAAACAAAATCACAAACGTCAAATTCAAACGCCGAACGCAACTAATCACCTCAACAAAAAAAAAAAAACAAACGAAAAATCGCCTCGTTCCACGTAACGAAAAAGACCGAAAAACGATTACAAAAATAAGCCATACCCACACCTATTTTATTACATGCAGATAACAAAATAATCTTCAAAGGCAGAACCACATACTTACCGAGGGGTATTTAAAAAACTATAAAAAGTAAAACTGGCGAAGGCGGCCTGCTAAGAAGCGTGGATCTTCGTAATAAAACATTGTTATTTATGGACGGGTCTTAGCTCCGGACCCGTTTATATTTATATATTCAAGGTGTGATTGGAGTAGGTAGTCTGATATTGTCTTTGATTGGCGATTTAGGCGGCATTTTGTGGTGAGGAACGATTTAGTTTTGGCGGTGGAATGGTGGTATAGTTTGGTTTGATGTTAATATTTTTCATCTAAAAAGACATCATCATCCGTCAAGACTTTTTTTTTCAATTAAGATGGGGTCTTCTTTCAGTTTAACCGGATGCAACTGAATACCTGTACTTTATCTGGAGCGACTGCCTATCTGACCTCCACAACCCATACAGTACTCGATACCGCTTGTTAAATATGTTTAAAAAATTATCATCCTCTAGGAACGTTTTAGACAGGATCAAACGAGGCCTGGATAGTAGTAGACCGCATACAAGAGTAGTGAGGAACACCAACCACCTTTTTTGATTAGCTCAAAAAATATGGTTGGGACAGACTGGATGGAAGAGAGATATTATTTACTTATTTTTCTTTCATATCATCCCTTACACAATCCATCCATCGTTGCCTTGTTCTTCCTCTCCTTCTCCATCCATCAACATTTATATTCATCACTGTTTTAGTCGCATGCAATTTCTCCCTACTCATTACATGCGCTTTGAATGAGAAACTATGTATAACAAACACACACACACACACTCGACAAACTTATTGGAAACAGAATCACTACACATTATAAAACGAAATCCTCCACCGCGTCTGTCTGTCTGTTCGCGATAAACTCAAAAACTACTGCACAGATTTTCATGCTGTTTTCACCAATGTACAAAGTGGTTTTTGAGGTGGTTTTAATAATAAATAATAAATAAACCATTTATTTCAGGTAACAAAGACCCATACATAAATACCTTAACCTAAATATACATACTAATAACATTTTTTGTTAGTATATATAGTAACTTAAAAACTATGTTAGTACACGATGCACTTCACTTGCACGATCTTTTGTGCGTTCTTGTGGAATCTGTCCGCGGAAACGACGGAACACCACATCCTGCGGCCAAAAACTTTCTTCCATCACCAAATGGAGCATACACGTTGGGATACGCACCACAAACGCCTTGAAATTGACGTTGCGGTGCGACTCCAGTAGTTGTACTCTTGGCGTGTACTTTAACTTTCGGCGCACGTACTCCTCGATGTCCTCAGCCTCCGTGGTGTGGTGTTTTAGTATATAATGTGTCAAGCGGGCGGACAATACGATGCGGGCATCAGCTACTTTCAAATAAAATCACAACGAAACACTGTTGTAATTTCTAGGCAAAATACGACTTATAGTTGTGAAATTTTATTTGAAAGTTGACATTACTAAAGATATAATTATAACATCACTTCTAAACCAGTATTTTTTTCTTTAACTTATCAGAGAGGTTTAATAGGTGTATAAAATATTTGACATTTACAACAAACACAAAGCCTAAAACTTTTCATAGCAAAATAAATAATACTGAAGAGTGGTAATTTACGTCTTCAATATGAAAACTCCCTTAGAAGAAGAATTTAGAATAGCTCTTTCCAAAATGTAAATTTCCTGCAGCCCATTTCAATATTTGTAGCCATTTTGCAAATCATGTCCCTGTCACTTTAGTGACTGCAATGGCTACTCACAAAGAAATATCCAACAGTTATAAACACAACATAATTTATTATTAAAATAGTTTACTGCTTAATTACATGTTACAGAAAACTGATCGTTTATGTAAATTACTGAACAGCTGTTAGTAATAACTTATCTAAGTCTTGTAGAAGTAGATCATGGCGGATAGACATCAATATCTAGATTAAAAGCTTGATTTTGTCTAGGCTGTGTAATAAATAATTATTTTGGTGGCAAAAATACAAGTCAGGCAGTCCCTGGATGTAAAATACTGGTATTTGGCTGCATCCGATTAGACTGGAAGCCGACCCCAACATACTTGGGAAAAGGCTAAGCAGACGATGATGAGGTAGCAATGCTCATATACCTATATATGTAATTGCCCCTCTTCCAAAAGACAAAGGTAAGTTCTTAAACTGTCATGGTCACTCTGCATTCAACCAATCATTAACAACTAAAACAGGATAAGTATTTACCATGCTTCTTATTGTTTTGAGTTTCTAATACTTATTTTAATTTATTTTATTTTATAATTACTGCTCGGGAAACTTACATCTAATAAACAATGTTCTTGAACTATATGGATTTGAAGGCCATTTACAAGTATCCGCAGGTGATGTGTTATTTTTCGGCTGGATGAAATGGTATTTTATAATAAAGAATCTATGTCAATGCTAATCATTTTATTTATTCGTCTAGATGTTTCTGTATCTTATCATAATAATTATTGTGCACGTTTTATCTTTTTTAATTGCCAAATTCATTTTTTTTATCATTTTTTTTTTAATTTTTAGGGGCTCAATTTGTTAACTTTATTAAGTATGTGTGTCTCCTATAACTGAAGGAGTACCTACACCTACCTAATATTTTTGTTTTTCATTACTTATATAAAATGCCTTGTGTATATCTTTTGTTGGAGATCCTTAAATAAATAAATGAGCTCCTAACTGATATCAACAGCCTTTTCTTTCTAAATTCGGCAAAAATAAAACGTAATTCAGCCACAAATGGCAACTAAAATCCGTTGCCATTTGTGGCTGAATTACGTTTTATTTTTGAAGAAGGTCGGCCGTCGGCTACAGCGCCCAACAGCTTTGAAAACTATAATACGCAAATCTGGGACAAGCTAATCACGATATTTTGGGTAATTTGTTAAAAAAACATTTTCAACACACTTGCTCATAAAGTGGCTCTAATTTCACCGCAATTAGGCACATAATGACACCTGTAATCAAACTGTGACTTTTTCATTGCTATTATTCACAAGTGAGTTATAGGGTTTTTTTTTTATTTTATTGGTTGAATTGCTTTGTTCTTAAAAAAGTTTCGATACAAAAAAGATCGCGTTCAATAGTAAAAATAAATTCATGTAGGTACCTATTGCTTGCTCATTTCATGCAACTTCGTATCTACATAGATAATTTCAACTTATAAGTTTCTAATAAATAAAACTTTCACTCAAATGTAACTTTTGTTTTCTCTGTAAGAATTAAATAAAACTTTGAATTCCCCATTTCGTTCGTGGATAAAACGCTATCCGCGAAAAGCCAAAAAAAACAAACCTCATTCTTTTAGTCTATGGCCGATCGCCATTGTTAGATGCGCGCGCATAGGAAAACGGATTAATTATTCCCGCCATTGCGAAAAAAAATTCACAACTCGTTTTCACTGTTGAAATTATAGTTACCTATTTATTAATTCAAATGTCTACAAGTACTAGTTATGAAGAAAATTATTTATTTTGTACACCGCCCGATATAAGATGTGCAGCGTTTAACGTTATCGAAAGTTTACTACCTGAAAACTCCAAAGACAAATTAATATCTATTTTTGTATTATTTTATTCTCAAGTGTGTTGAAAAACGTCGTATGATACACGTGTGTGTTGATGATTACCGTCCTCGGCTCTCTTAAGACCCTCGCCTAACGGCTCGGGTCTCAATATCGCCTCAGCGGTAATCACCAACATTACACACTTGTACCATAATGTACTATTATAGGTCATTTTATACCAACTCAGAATATTTTTTTAGAGTCTATAAATTGAGTTAGCAAGATGTGGCTTGGTAATATTCCGACGGCCGCGATATGTGGACTATCAAAAAAGGACTAATAAATAAGATTAGTAGAAAAAAACGTTTCGCAAGTGTTAAAAAACTACAATTTATTATTATTCTTATTCTCTATTGCACACAAAATAATAAGTGTGTTCATAAAAATTGCAATAACATAACTAATGTACAAAGGCGAGATGATTATGTGATTTTTTTATTAAAATAATAAATATGAAACAAATTAAAAATAACTATTCAATAAATGATTTCAATTTTTTTTTTCAACAATATCAAATTATTTCATTGCATTTTATGGCCACCGAAACGCATAGAGTGAGAGCCTATTATATTTTTTTTTATTAGAGGTAAGTATTTTCCACACGCAAAATTAAAAAAAAAAAATACCCGTCTTCTTAAGTTTTATAATTAATTGCCAAGGTCAGCAAAGTTTTGGTTACAGGTAAAGGTAAGGTTATAACTAGTAGTTTCTTTAATTCTGTCCTCATCTTTCCTTCTGCCCATATCCCAATTAATTTAGGGCGCAACATGTCTTCTTTTTCCATACTTCTATATTATTCATCATCTCATCAGACACCTCCTTTCTACCCATATCATTCTTCACACAGTCCATCCATCGTTTCTTTGGTCTTCCTCTACTCTTATACCCATCCACATTAATTCTCAAAACTTTCCTCATTTTCCTTTTTTAACCATAGAAGATATTGTAATAAATCGACACCACACCGGTGAATATGGTTACATTCGAATTTTGAAATCGCTGAAAACAAGAGCTCTAGTAATTACGATTTGATGTCAGAATCTGGCCCACAGGCCCCATAGCACACAAATTCTCCACGGAGCCTAGATCGGGGCCCGTTTGATGCAATGTGCTCGGCTTCTATTACATGGGAATGGGAATTTGATATAACGTGCGAAATGTGGGTGTAATACTAGGATACCTCTACCAAATCCTTCGGGAATCTTATGTCAGTAAGTACACCAATTCCCATAAAATTTTCAAAACCACACAAATCAATTGACTTAAATAAAAACAAAGATTATAAAATCAACTTCCAGTTTCTCACAATCGTTTGCTACTAAAATCCCCCCTACACTGGAAGGCGTGTATATAACTAGCTTCGATACCTTTGCTCTTAAAAAAAGAAAATTAAAAAAAAAACCACCCGACGATGAGGTAACGAACGAGGCGCGGTCGACGCGTTCCTTTTTTAAAAACCTTCGTCGTGTGTGGTCCGAATGGATTCGAAACAACAGATTTTGATCCTTTCCTTCTTTATGATTGAGTTGGTTTTCCTGTGTTGAGGTTCACAAGAAATGTTTTTCTGTAGTTTGCGTATGAATATTGGAAGTTTGAAGAACTTAATTGGTAGAAAATTGTATGTAATTTTAGTTTCGTGTGTGTGCGTATGTTTTGACTTTCCTAATTTTTGTATGACTCAATATTGTGTATTGTTTAATTGGTTTAATTTTATTTAAGGACTGTTTTTCAGACACCTGGAATGTTTCACGCGTATTATTTACGTGTATTGATAAATCGGTTAACCGTAACCTCGTCATATGGAGGTACATAAATACAGCATAGTTATTTTGGCTGTTTGTAATCATTTCTGAAAATTGACTGATAATAATATTGTACCTATAATTACCTATTGTACATATAAGTTACCTAACTCATTTAAGGAACTTCCCTTCCCCATGTTCAAGAAAAAGCTGACAAACTGGTTTTTAGATAGGTAATTGTTTTTACGACATTGGCGAATATATGGAATATTGTAGTAATTCAAAATGACATGTAAGTACTTAATTTGGACATTGGGACATTTGGTTAAATCGATTTATAATATTGTATTAGGTAATTCATGCTGGACATAGGTATTGTATAAAAAATATTGACATTTATTGTACTTAGTTATAAGAATGACATTGTATTATTTAATTATTTAATATTTGTACACCACAGGTTGTGGTAGAGTGTATAGAACTTAAAGAAATATTAACATCATACCATGTAAAACTACATTCTTACAAACAAATGAATTCTAGGTATTCTATTCTACCTAAGTATTGAAAACACAAAATGGCGTCTTTAGTTTTCATTATGGCGCTTGCAGATTGATGTTACAAATAAAGATACTTAATGCCTACAAAACATATTTTATTATCACGACGATGCTTTTTATCAAATTAGATGCTTTGCACCAGATTAGAATAAGCTCTGTTATTGCTAGAAAGTCTTTTCATATTTTTAGAAAAATATTTGTTTTGAAAACATTCTTATTATAAATACTCTCAATAGATGGCGCTAACAGTCTCTTTAGTCCATAGATTGCAATAGGTAATACGTATTATACATAATTCATTGCCAATATCACGGTACTTATTTACTGACCGTATATTTTATTCTTTAACCCGTAAAGTTTTTACTACAGTATTAATTTGGGGCAAAAACTAAAAGTTTGTAAAAAATGATTTTCAGACTGATCTAACCGTTCGAATTAACAGATACTTGAACAAACAGTCAAATGAAAATTAAATACCTCACTATAATAGTGAGGTATTTATTTTACTTGGTTTAGAAAATTATACAGCGGTAGTACAGTCACGTCTAATAATATGTAAACACTTAGAAGTTTTTTAATTTGTGTTTCTCCTAATGTACTGATTAAAATTTAATGTTATTACGGAACTCATATTTTATGAAAAAGATCCAATCTCCTAGTTACAAAATCGTTATTTCTCATGAAAGAAGCTATAATATTAAGGAAAGTGTATACATATTATTAGACGTGACTGTACAATACAATCTATGTTTAAAGAATGTATGTTTGTTAGTGACAAACATACATTATAATATGACTTTACGCAAAAACTACTGAACAGATTTGGATGAAATTTTGCATATTAAGTACACTTAGTTTATAACATGGATTTATACATAGGATAAGTACTTTTTATCCCGATAGGAAGATCCCATGGGACAATTATGGAACTTCACGCGGGCGAAGCCGCTGTCAGCAGCTAGTTATACATTGTTTCTTTCTTTCTTTCTTTCTTTCTAATGAAACCAAAAGGTATTTGTTCTTCCTGTCACTGATACACGTGATTTTTCACCCCAAAAAAAGTAATTTCACAGAGCAAACAATGTGTAAAGTTACTTAGTTTGATGTAGCTTAGTTGATGGCTTCGTGATGAATCTGTTAATACCTAACGAGCTGACCCACGCAACTTCGTCTGCGTCACATAAGAGAGAAAAACGAAAGGAAAAAAAAACCCCGTTTTTGCAACATTTTTCATTAAAGCTCCGCTCCTAATGGTCGCAGTGTGATGTTATATAGCCTAACGCTTTCCTCGATAAATGGACTATCCAACACAAATATAATTTTTCAATTTGAACCAGTACTTCCTGAGATTAGCGCGTTCAACCAAACAAACTCTTCTGCTTTATAATATTAAGTATAGATGTGTACCTTAGATTGTATTTGTCTATGTTTACTCGAGCAGTGCGAAGGAAGGAAAGGTTTTGATTTAAGCAGTCTATGTATGTATGTATTTACGTATGTTTCTCCGTAACGCCTAAACTTCGTCCGGTTCATCCGATTTTGATGAATGGTGTCAATCGGTTCGTTATTATGACCCGAGTTACATCTAATAGACTTTATTTTAAGCGACTTCAACAATACAAGAAATTGATTTTACCTTGTATACCCCGAATTTAATTACAGAGTTATTTTTCAGTACTCGGGTTTTTTAGTTGTAATACACCACATTTATTTCATCACCACTGCTCTCAAAACGGTGAAGGAAAACATCGTGAGGAAACCGGCATGTCCTAGAACCAAAAATTCGAAGAAATGTGATATCTACCAACCCGCACTGGGCCCGCGTGGTGGATTATAGCCCATTCCCTCTCATAGAGAGAAGGCCGTGTCCCAGCAGTGAGAACATTATGATGACGATGATGATTTGGATACCACACAAATTCATGTTGTATATTTTTCATCAAATACTTAAAAAAACAAACAAAAACTTACCTTTTTCGTCCCCCGTCGGTTCAAAACGTGACACTATAGGTACCTACCCATAGACACAAATAAGGTAATCAATTGAGATAAATGATTATTGGGGAAGCAGAAAGGTTCAATTTCAATCATTTATTGCGTCGTTGACAATGGGATGAGTATTCTGCCTATAGGAAAAACGGAACGAGGTGAAATGATGTTTGGGAATAACATTTTATAACTTTTAATGTTAGCCCATAGCCCATTCCCTCTCATTGAGAGGAGGCCGTATCCCAGTAGTGGGAACATTATAGGCTGATGATGATGATGATGATGATGACTTTTAATGTTTGTGCCTCAGAAAGAAAGAAAATAACAAAAAAAAAACAAAACAAATACAAAAAAACGGGCCAAGTGCGAGTCGGACTCGCCCATGAAGGGTTCCGTAGCAGATTTAATGAAAGGTAAATTGCTGTTAACGATTTGAGATGTATTAAAAAAAACTACTGACTATATTTCGTTCAAACCAATTTTCGGAGGAAGTTTACATGGCATATATTTTTTTAAGTTTTATCATTCTCTTATTTTAGAAGTTACAGGGGGGACACACATTTTAGCACTTTGGAAGTGTCTCTTGCGAAAACTATTCAGTTTAGAAAAAAATGACGTTAGAAACCTCAATATCATTTTTGAAGACCTCTCCATAGATACCTACGTATGAGTTTGACGAAAAAAAAAATTTTTGATTTTCAGTTCTAAGTATGGGGGAACCCCCAAAATTTATTGTTTTTTTCTATTTTTGTGTGAAAATCTTAATGCGTTTCACAGAATACATCTACTTACCAAGTTTCAACAACATAGTTCTTATATGTAGTTTCAGAAAAAAGTGGCTGTGACATACGGACGGACAGACAGACAGACAGACATGACGAATCTAAAAGGGTTCCGTTTTTGCTATTTGGCTACGGAACCCTAAAAACAAACACCAAACAACAACAAATACAGGTATTCAGCTGCATCCGGTATTCCGGTTAGACTGGAAGCCGACCCCAACGATGATGATGATGTCTCAGAAAGCAAGTCTCATTGAAGCGACTACCTATCTGACCTCCACAACCCAGTTAGTACTGGGTAATACGATACCCCTTGATAAGACTGGTTGTCAGACTTTCGGACCATTGTCTGTCAAAGACCTGTAACGACTGTCAAAGATCTACAAATGACAGCCGGACATGAAATGCAGAACCGCTTTGAAGAAAAAGAGTTTTTTGGGAATGGCTTCAAAAATTTACAATAAAATACCCGATAGTATAAGAACATTGCCCCTATCAAAATTTAAGAAAGCTCTCTCCTCCCTATTAATAGAAAAATGTTATTATACTTACTGTTCCAGATTTTATAAATGATAATTTATAACTTTTTTTAGTTTATGCTTCGTTTTGTTTTATTGTTTTGTTAGTATTCGATTTTAAGTACTTCATTTTAGTTTTTATAATTACATTTTATTTAAAACTAGCTGACCTACGCAACTTCGTCTGCGTCACATAAGAGGGAAAAAGCTACCTACTACTACCTACCTACTTACTACTACCTACCTACCTACTACTACCTACCTACCTACCTACCTATTACTACATTTTTTCATAAAAACCTTCTCCTGACAATAACAAACACAACAAAAAAAGAATCAGCCATGTCGTGACAACGGAAAACGGGTTTCATTTTTATATATATAGAAGATTTGTATGCCTTCGCGGCAAATCATAGCGCTCAAATATGTTTAACCTAACACCTTTATGTTAATACCTATGTTTAACAAATAAAGATTCTGATTCTGATTCTGATTCCGGGACCAACAGTTTATTGTGCTTTCCGAGGCACGGAGGAAACTTAGTGTGTAATGGATGCTTACCCATCCACATACCTACCTTTGCAAGCGCTGCCTAACCTTGAAAAAGATCCATGCAGCTTTTACAATTTAGCCACGAGTTCCTTACACTTTTGCACTAGCCGCAACTTCACTACATACTCTAAAACAAAGTTCTCCGCCGCGTCTTTCGGTTCGCGATAAACTGTAAAACTACTGCACCGATTTACATGCTTTTGATTTTTGATAGAGGGTTTCTCAAGGAAGGTATTAGTATATAATTTTCAATACACTTCCTCGAAAACTGGTTCTTTTCGCACTAGATACTATTAGTTTCAAAATGCAGTGTATTTCACACGCGTGCTTTTTCCATGTTTTATCCACACAAGTGCAGAAAGTAAAATTGCCACAGATAATTGATACAATATACTTAGTCCGAATTGGTTCATTGTATAATTTAAAAAAACATTCACCTCTGACTGTAGAGTCAGAGGTGAACGTTTTTTTTTTTAATTTCGGAAAAGCGATCTACGTCTTTCTTTATAACATTTTTTTAATATTCAAATTGTGTTTATAAATTCAATATCGGTGATAAACATGATTATTTACAACTAATATTTACTTTTATAAACAAATTAACATTTATTTGTGTTCTAAATTCAAACACAAATTAAAATTTAATTTTTATATTCGCGGAAAAAATTAAATTTAAATCATAGTCTCGTGACATTCATGACACAAATATTTTACATTACTTTATTTTATTTCTTCAAAAGTGTATTGAAAAACGTCGTTTGATACACGTGGACATTTGTTGTTGCAGTTCTCGGCTCTTATAACACACTCGCTTTACGGCTCGTGTGTTAATACCGCCTTGTACTACAATAACAAACTTTCTCCACTTGTATCAAAATGTACTATTGTACGCGGGCATCAGCCAGTATTTAATAAAATAATGAAGAATGAAGAAGAATTATCTACCTACACCAAATAGCGACCCACCACTTATAGAATTCCACCTATAAAATATAACTTCTTCACGACCATTACCTGCGCCTGCGCACGTCACAAGTAATAGGATAATTACGGTGTTGCCAGCTTAAAGCGTGGCAAGTAATTATGTGCAGATAATTGGCGAAGATGGCTGGGTTGCCACGTATAATAATTGAAATGCCTAGCGTTGCGTTTGTGCTTGTCTTAAGGAATTCTTTGCTTTTATTACCTATATATTTTTTAATGGGTAGGCTGTTTAAAAAGGTACATCGTCTCTATGTGGTTTCGAAGTGGAATATAAAAGAAATCTATAAAAAGTACGGAGATATAAAAAATACCTACTTATATGGAAATAAAGCTTCCGTGCGCTGGCTATTTATTTATTAACTAGCTTCTGCCCGCGACTTCGTACGCGGATCCTGTTGCTTATGCCAGCAACAACGGGGTCGTTGAAATCGTCATTCGTATAAAGGGTGTAAAACACCTCTTAACGAAGCCGAAAGGCACTTGTTCTCCCCATCATTGCGATATTTTTTTTGTTCTACACCATACTTGGGAACCTTCTAGTTACGGAGATATGGGGGGTCAAAGTTACAACTTTTTGACAAGTTTTTTTGTAAGATTTTGACTATTAACACCTCCACGACCCCCGTACTATTCAATCCATCCACCAGCACAATGTTTTAAGTGCGTTACATTGAGTTCTACCACAAAACGTGATTTATAACCTCAAAAAAAAAGTTGTTTTCCAGCAAAAAAGTTACTTAGTTTGATGTACAGGTTAACTGTACAGAATGCTTCGTTAACGGCTTTGTGATGAGATGGTTTGCACCCTGTATTAAGTCTAATGGTGTAGCTGGGCTCTTGGAGTTCCACATCAGGTGTTCCAGATCTTCAAATTTATTCTCTCAGAAGAAAATTCTCATCACGTGGAACAATTTTTGCTATGGTGTCATTTTTGTATCTCTTTTAGTTTAGCTGATCTGTGGTCCTGCATCAGGTGTTCAAGTTTCCAAGATAAATTATACCCTATATGTTGCCCAGACTTAATATCTATACAACGAAAAAATCACCCAAATCAGTCCAGTAGTTCCGAAGATAAGCGTGTACAAACAAACTGATACACAGACAAACAGTTCACACAGAAACACCTTTTTTGAGGTTATAAATCACGTTTTGTGGTAGAACTCAATGTAACGCACTTAAAACATTGTGCTGATGGATGGATTGAATAGTGCGGGGGTCGTGGAGGTGTTAAACGTCAAAATAATAAAAAAAAATGAATTTATAAAAAAACTTGTCAAAAAGTTGTACCTTTGACCCCCCATATCTCCGTAACTAGAAGGTTCCCAGGTATGGTGTAGAACAAAAAAAATATCACAATGATGGGGAGAACCAGTGCCTTTCGGCTTCGTGAATAGGTGTTTTACACCCTTTATTTAGCCATGAGCTCCTCATTGTTTACAAATAAAGTTTTCATTTAAAAAAATGCACATTTCGTGTTTCCTTTTAGCTGCATACATTATTAAATCACATCATTACGACTTAACAAAGAGTGCATGACTAGACATGTAACCTCAATCAGCACTATAAAGAGAGAAGGCGTGTCAGATATGTATGTATGTGTTGCTTGTGCAATGTGCATGCGCCCTAAGAACTTTCAGAACTGTATTTACTACCTATGTACCTTACCTACCTACCTACCTATATTTATCTAAATATATATAACTCAAAGGTGACTGACTGACTGACTGACTGACATAGTGATCTATCAACGCACAGCCCAAACCACTGGATGGATCTGGCTGAAATTTGGCATGCAGGTAGATGTTATGACGTAGGCATCCGCTAAGAAAGGATTTTGATCAATTCTACCCCCAAGGGGATAAAATAGGGGATGCAAGTTTATATGAAAGTTCGTCAGATTTAAAGTTAGGATCTTTTAATTTTGTGTTTAGGCTGACGATTAAAAATTAATTAATTCGTGTTTCAGCGTTTTTGATAATTCCACACCGAAGGTTTAAAAAGGGGATGAAATGGTGTATGAAAAATCCTTAATTTTCGACGAAAAATCAACAAAATTTGTTATCTGGGCTTATCATTAGAAGCTAACGCAACGGCTTTATTAGAATTTCAACACTTGAGGGGTGAAAAAAGAGCAACATTTTGTTTTTAATTAAAGATTTTATTTTTGAGTCACTACATATCAAAGTTAGTAAGTCGTTAGTTTTTTTTTATCGTTGTTCATTCGTTCACCAATAACAGCAGCAGGAGAGACCTTTAGCGGTAGTGCAAGTTAATTGTATAGGCCGTACACAAGTTAATAGCTCAGGTAGGTACCAATCGTATGGACTTCGCGGCTGGCAGTACTTAGCGTTTTGCAGGGATCTAGGTAAGCCGAAGATAATGGAGTTACGGCAGAGGCAGAAAAATAAAGTATGTATAGTGGAACGGGATAGAACGAGTAATTGTCGATTTATTTTCATGATTTCTGTTTTTTTTCTAACACTTCTGCATTTCCGATCTTACTTTTGATGGATGAAAATGAAGTTAAAATAAAAATCTAAAATGGCACGGACGAAAATTTTTGGATTTTTTATCATGGGTGTGTCGTTTTCGTGGTTTTTGGTGTCGCTGATAATGAAAATGAGGTCAAAATTAACATGGGAACAAAAGTTAACCAAAGCAAAAAAAAACAGTGCTCCTTTTTTTCTTCGGCTTCCCCTGACACTATTTTTACCCTTCGCCACTGTTAAGTAGAGGTGTAATCCTAAACCCACATTTCGCACATTTAGCTTATTTCCATCATCTGGGCACAAATAATACAATAACACTTTGCCCGTCCCGGAAATCGAACTCAGGACCTCATGCTCAGTAGCGCTTGCGACAACTTGACCAACGATGCAGTCTCACACATGTCATGACCCATCAATATTTTCACCTAAACGAAGTCGCGGGCAACAGCTAGTACACAAATAAAATGATTTGATTTGATTTGATTTGACATCGAAAACCGCTGTACCAATTGATGTTTAACTTTTGAACGGGAAAATTACTTTATTTTAATTTTATTTGAGCTGTATTTTGTCCTTTTTGCTCACGTTTTATAAGGTTACCGTTTTTGGAGTTATTTTAGTAAGTAAATAATATAATATATAATAAATACCACACTACCTTAGAAATATCTTTACTTTACAAACTATTTTGGTATAACGTTTGTATGAACTACGCAGGCTCCGCAGGCGTCTTAAGTCCTCCATACACGATCCATACGCACTTAACATCATATAAAAAGACGATGGGAAGTAACACCTGTCCTCGGAACATCTGCGACTGAGTACCAACAAGAAGGATATCAGGTGTCAATCATATGATTAAGTACTTGGTTATTAATGAGGGGGCCATGTTTTGTGTTGAGTAATCTGGGGCTTAAGTCGACGATGTTATTATTGTTAAAGATTGGTTTTTGTCCGCGGTTTTGCTCGCACAAGTATCATAATATTAATGTTCTCCCTGCTGGGACTCAGGCCTCCTCTCTATGACAGGGAATGGGCTATAATCCACCACACGGGCCCAGTGCGGGTTGGTAGATGTCACATGTCTTCGTTTTTTTTTTGGTTCCAGGACATGTCTTTTTTTTTTGGGATGGGAAATCATCAAATGACTTCTCCCACTCTGGGCGGAGCGGGAGGGAGTATCAGACTCTTACTGACTAAAACCCATCCATGTTCCTTCCTCGCCCTTTATGTTCCGGGGCCTCGGTATCTCCTTCAAACAGGCCCGCAACCCCGGCAGGCTTCGGCCCTTGCGGGCCTCTCCCCTTATGCTGACATCTCTTTGAGGCGCGCGTGGAACACGAACGTGCCGTCGACACGGCCTGTCGTCATTAGACGGACGGACGGCTAGCTAGCCCATAGCTAGCCGTCCATAGGCCCGCATCTACGGTGGCCGGTAGCCACCACGTGCTCCACCCACGCAGGGCAGACTTCCACCGTGTGCTCCACCGTGTCTTCCGGTCGATCCTCGCAGTGGAGACACCCGGGTGTTTCCTCCCGGCCGATTCGGTGCAGGTACCTCCCGAAACATCCGTGTCCGGTGAGGACCTGCGTCAGGCGGAAGGTGAGGACGCCGTGGCGCCTCTCCAGTCACTCCTCAAAGAGGGGACTTACCGCCACTATCGTGGCGTGCCCTGCACGGGGTTGCGACAGTCGCTCTCTCCATTCCAGCCCTGGCAGTCTCGACCGAGATAACGACAAAATCGCTAACGTTCGATCGCTGATTACTCACGATTTAATTCGGTTGCAATAATTATGCTTACGAGAAACGCATCTAGGATGTAGAGACTTTCATTATTCGTAAGCATCATTATTGCAACCGAATTTATTCGTTTGTAATTAGCAACCGAAAGTTAACGATTTTGTCGTTATCTTTGTCGAGACTGCCGGGCCAGGACATGTCTCACGATGTTTTCCTTCACCGTTTAGAGAGCAGTAGTGATGAAATAAATTACACAAAGTAATGAGCCTGTCTAATACGTATAACTGAGTCGCAAACGTATATATAACCGAGTTAAAATGAATCTAACACATACCCACCCCCTATATTTTGCCTAACCCATCGGGGATTCAAGGTCTGATGTTATGATCTCACCCTCGGCTTCGCCTGCATAGTATTTGCTTTTTCTACATCTACACTAATAATTTAAAGAGGAAAAATTTGTATTTTTGTATGTGTATGTTTGTAATGCATAAACTCCAAAACGACTGTGCCGATTTGAAAAATTCTTTCAGCAATGGATAGCTACATTATCAGCTAGTAACATAGGCTATATTTTATCTCCGTACTCCCACGGGAACGGGAACAACGCGGGTGAAACCGCGTGACGTTCGCTATGGTCTGAGATAAAAACAAGAATTTGCGTGGTGTACGTACTAGTCGTAGATACTAATAAATACTGACTACAGAAAAGTAAAATTTATATATGTCACCGTAAAATTGTCAAACACGTTATATTACAATATAACGTGTTTCTCTCTAGCGATATTGTAAACTCTCGAATTATTGTCAACTGAACATACGGAAGTTTCTCAGCCCCCATAATCGGGACTTGGGGCACCCCTCCGTTACTGCACTCGGAAACAGCGGCCCGTCGACTACGCTTTTTAGGGGGAATATAAAGTGTTTTAAGGTTAGGTTATAATAATCGGTATTTCTCAGGAATGGTACAATGTCTTTTCATGAGAGTTGTACCACTGGGCAAGGGGGACCCTTACTTCCCTCCACACCGCGTGAGTTGACTACCATATCACGAAAAATAATGCGTTTTGTTGTAAGCAGTATGTTCATTTGACAATAATTATTTCGATTTTACAATATCGCTGGAGATATTAGAATATAACGTATTTGTCAATTTTACGGTGACAATATAAACAAGAGTTATGTTATAATATGTTTATTTTCGTATTATTTTGGTATTACGTTTGTATGAAAAACGTATGCTCCGCAGGCCTCTTAAACGACTATTTTTTTCGTACTCGAAGTGAAAAGTACAGTTTGTACCTTGAGACTAAACACCAATTTAATATACCCTCGGCCTTGCTTTCATTGAGTCAAACCACCCCGGGTAGTTATATAATGGCTTCGTTTAGTCCCTCGTTATAAAATATATCTACTATTTAGTGAGCAAATAAAATACTCAATTATTTATTGCATTTCACATATATTATTGTATTACAAAGGTGGTGTTATTAAATAAAAGATCAGTGCGGACCCTGTCGGGCCCAGCAACATTAGAAAAGAGGATAGCCCTCTTTCTCTCAGTAACAGTAACCTTTCAATAATCGAAGAAAATATAGCAGGAAAGTCTAGAACAAATCGACAATCAGTGGTCCATTATAGCCTAGAAACGAAACAATTTGAATTTAGAAGTCATTCATATGAAGACGCAAAAGGCTCTTTGAGTTCTAGTTCTTTCCAGCCAGTATTGGGATCATACAGGTGAATATTACCTAAATGGAATGCAATTTGAATTTAAGCACTCACTAAAAACGCAACGAGAATTTCAGCCCATTTAATTCTTCCTCAAATTCGAAATACGGTTTCTGCATAACCGTATTTCAGCAACACTTCGAGCCTTAAAACCACAGATAACACAAAACAAACAGCCTGAACCTTATCAACCGAAATCTTTTAACTTTTTAAGACCCCCTTTTGAAATCCAATTTTCGCCGACTCCATTTTGGCCGCTCGTCGGCGGGTTTGTAAAAAAACGGGATAAAAAAAATCGGGATTGAAAAAACGAGAATTATTTTGACAGGTAACACAATAGGATATCTCGTAACGCGCTGCGTGTTGTCTCTAATCGGTTTTAGACCCAGTATATGGTAAATTTCGGGTCTTGGCTTTTATTTTTTGTTTGTGTCATTCTTTGGCCTGCATTTTTACTTGCAGTGTGCTAAAGTAGGTATAGTATTTATCCTGCTCGGTTATGCCAATAATAATAACCTAATGTATCTATACTTATTAGTTAATAATATTTTCTTAAATGTTTAATTTATTAAAGTCGGGTGTCATGTCTGTCTGTGTAATCGATTATAAGGTCTAAGCTGCAACAGATAAAATCTGTTGCAGCATGCAACATGCAAGCATGCCGTTTTCATCATAATTTAAACAATTTAATTCGGAAAGCTTTAGTGTATTCTTGTTACACTGACGGGCGGTCAAGTTCGGTGCACAAAATCTCGATACTGAATGTCAAATTGTGCGAAACAAGGGTAGACCACTAGTAAGTGCAGAATTGCTGTTTATATTAATTTATCCATTTCAAAGCAGACACATAAAAATGTCTGACTTGACTTTACGACTTTATTTTCTACGTCAATGTGTTATATAATGAATAACCTAGGTAAATAACATTCTATATTTGAATTTCTGAGATGTCTTACTTAATTTCCTTTGTGATCTGTCAAAGACAGATTTTATTATTTAGTAGCTGGTGCACGCGGCTATGCCCGCGTACAAATTATATATTAAAGCCTCGATAACCACTCTATCCATTGGTGAAAACAGCATGAAAATCGGTGAAGTAGTTTTTGAGTTTATCGCGAATAGATAGACAGACGCGGCGGAGAACTTTGTTTTATAATAATAGTGACAATTTTTTTCTTATTCTTCGCATTCAAATTTGGAAGAGAGAATCCTCAACCATAGAGTATCCATGTCTGTTCTGTTCCATAAATGAATATAAAGGTTGCTTTGGAATATCTAGAGTGGCTCTAAAATAATTAAAACTATTTAAAACTTTGCGTCGGATTCCCGGCTGCAGACTGTTCGAAAGGGGTTGTTGTACATTCGTCACAAAGTAAATTCGTCACGAAAAAAAGTATGTGTAAATTTGCCACAATTTCTAATATATTATTATTTTTATTGTAAATTCGTCACATAGGTTTTATTCGCACCGATAGCAAAAAAAATAAACAAGAAGTAGAATAAAATGTTGTATATTTTTCAGAATCAGATCAAGTTTAATAATTTACCTTACATCTACATAACAACAATCACAGTTCTCGAGTGAACGATTTGACTAAAACTTAACAATAATAAGATAAACAACAGAAAGACATTAAAAAACAGCAATAATCATCTTTTTTTTTTTAATTTAACATAACATTTATAAAGAATCACAGATCTCGACTTGCTGACTTGCCTACAACAATATAAATAAATATAATAACCTAACATCTACGTAAAAATCATAGTTATCAAGTGGCTGGTATGCCCGTAACATTACAAATAACAAGAAAAACAGTCAAACAGATTTTGAGTGGCTGATTTACGAACAACATTACAATTATAAGGAAAATAATTACATCACAGTTATAATCACTTTTTTTCTTAACCTAAGTAAAAATCACAGATTCTGAGTGGCTGACTTGTCCATAACTATATAAAAATAGTAAGACTTATAAGTATATAAACTATGTTAAAAATACTATCACTCATCCTTGGCTGATTGTAAAGCTACTTCATACATTTGAGGCATAGGTGTGATAGTGTTGGCTGCTGCTTCCTTGCAAAGATTTTTTGCCTTTATAATTTCAGTTTTCACTATATTTGATTGACACTTGTGGGCCGATTCATGCAAAATCCTGATGTCATGATTCTCCGAAATTTTAATATTTGCACTACATGAACGATTAGTGCATCTCCAAACAGTGCCAATCTTAGTTTCACTGTGGAAATTGTACGTATGACCATGTCTTACAAGCATACGCTGCCCTCTTTCTGTTTTAGTCAAAGTGATCTGAAAAAAATATAAACGTTTTTTAATTAACGAGAAAACATTGAATCTATTTAGAAAAAAACTAAAATTTACTTTACAAAAAAATAATTTGTTGATGAAAGTTCATAGGCAAGTGATATGTTTCTGTTATATTTGAGTTAAAAACATGTGTATTTTCACAAAGCTTCAAATTCTGTGTAACCGATCACGTCGCCCGCCATTTTGTTTTGGTTTTTCGTGCTCGTGTCGAAAGCAAGCTATACACGAGTATTATTTATAAAATACTCTTATATTTATTCACAATCATCCTAAATACATGAAATAATTCAATTTATATGGAAATAGAATTATTTCCAGAAGTAGAGTATAGAGTGGCGGTAACAAATATACTTCACGAACCTGAAGCGGGGACAATGTCGTTAAAACTGTCAATAATCATAATAGTAGTATATGTTATAGTATAATATGTTTTTATTTTGAAAACTACTTATCCTGCGCTCAGAGCCCTATAGTACCTTATTAAATCTAAGAGATAGATTAGTAATGATTTGTATAATAGCATTAAATAATAAAATACTTACACCATGGCTTCCCGAGCTTGTACCAGGTTGATCAAGATACATTTTTTCAAAGACGCACCTATCACAAATCACATTTGAAACAGATCACCACAGGCATCGACAAGGCCAAGGGAGTCACTGAGCTAATAAGTTGTTAGATGCGTTTGACCGATACTGTTAGAATGGAACGAGCGAGCACGATGGCGTGTGCAGGAGTATATTTAATTTCAAGTGCTAAAAACTTGTTTGCTATCGCTACTTAAAAAATTTTACAATAACCCTCATGAACCTGTGACGAGTTTACACATATTTTTTATACATGTGACGAATTTACTTTTAATGTATGGATTTTTCAAAATATGACGAATTTACTTTGTGACGAATTTACAATAACCCTTCGAAAGAGATACCGTGGCCCCGGAACATAAAGGCGAGGAAGGAATATGGTTGGTTTTTAGTCAGTAAAAGTCTGACACACCCTACCACTCCGCCCAGAGTGGGAGAAGTCATTTGATAATTCCCCACCTGAAAAAAAAATGTCGGATTCCAGTGATCACTATAGAGTGAGGAAAATGTGTGTTGTGTAGAAAATATTGAATTTGAATGTAGATATAGGAGGAAGACCAGGGGCCTAATTCTGCTATTTTAATAAATTCGTCACTCCAACACGATTCCATTCTCATCCCATTGTCATTTTGCTTAAAGTTCGTAATCTGCTAAATTCACAATGGTCGATCATTGGTCCGTCAATGGTCTCGTAATAAAATTGTGTTTTAATGGGATTGTCGTATTGCCATTATTATAAAACCCTTAGTACGAATGGTTTCCGAAATCTACTGCTAAATGCGAACATTTATTCATGCCAGATTTCATGTACGAGACTATCATTCCATGACAATCCTTTCAATGGAGTGTCAGTGGTTGACCATTGAAAAGTCATAATGACGCCATCACGCCATTATGTTAGTAGAATTAACAAACTTGTCAAAATTTGACAGAACTTGACCATTATGAAATCAATGATCGACTACTCTGACACTATTGTAATAGCAGAATACTCTTTTCGATTACAACTTTTTTTTTGAGGTTATAAATCATGTTTTGTGGTAGATAGAACTCAATGCAACGCACTTAAAACATTGTGCTGATGGATGGATTGAAAAGTACGGCGTCATGGAGGTGTAAATAGTTAAAATCTTACAAAAAAACCTTGTAGGTATTAAAAAAAAAAAACTTGTCAAAAAGTTGTGACTTTGACCCCCTATATCTCCGCAACTAGAAGGTTCCCAGGTATGGTGTAGAACAAAAAAATGATCGCAATGATGGGGAGAACAAGTGCCTTTCGGCTTCGTGAAGAGGTGTTTTACACCCTTTAGAACTTAAATACATGTAATTGGCGAAATGTGGCCCCTTCGGGGATACCAAGGCTATGTAAAAATATATTATCGGTAAAAATCGCTGTAGCTCACCGCTACTGCTCATTCCTACATCCTCTCCCTAACCCATGGTGGTTCAAAACACCTTGAATACTTTCACCTCTTCGTTATTTAGGTAATTAGCTCGCGGCGGGTATCATAGCATATTCCATTGTCCGCCATTTTAGATCCTAAAGAACAAATAATGGGAATGGCGGGAATTGATGCCTTTTGTGGGGGTTTTTTGAATGAATTTGTTGTTATTGGCCTGTTGGGACAATACTGGTTATATTTAGAAATTGTAGGCGTAGAGCCCCTTCTTTTACATCTAAAGTTGAGTTGACACAGTTAACTATTTACATACAGAGTGTATATGTCACCGTAAAATTGTCAAATACGTTTTTTTTTTTTTTTTTTCTTGAAATGCATGCGATGGTAGTCAACTCACGCGGTGTGGAGGGAAGCAGGGGTCTCCCTTGCCCAGTGGTAGCACTCTCATGAAAAGATACTGTACTATTTCTGAGAAATACCGATTAATATAACCTAACCTAAAAACACTTTATATTCCCCTAAAAAGCGTAGTCGACGGTGCTGTGCTTCGCGGGGCCCCTATTTCCGAGTGCAGGGTTTAAAGGAACCTAACTAACCTAAAGGGGGGGTGCCCCAAGTCCCGATTATGGGGGCAGAGATACTTCCGTATGTTCAGTTGACAATAATTCGAGAGTTTACAATATCGCTAGAGAGAAACACGTTATATTGTAATATGTAGTATGTGTTTGACAATTTTACGGTGACATATAAACAACCTCATCACGAAGCTGTCAACCAAGCATTCGGTACATCAAATTAAGTAACCCTACGCAATCAATTTGCTGGGAAATGACTTTTTTTTGGGTGAATAAAGCCTATTTTCGGTAGGACTCTTTGTAAACGCACTTAAAACATTGTTCTGATGGATGGATTGACGATTTAACGAGGGTCGTGGAGGTGTTTAAACTAAAAATCTTAACATGTACTTATTTTTTTTAAATTGTCCGGTTAGGCAGACGACAATCTCTCTAGGTTGAACTGCGAGATGCCATTCTGAAATAAATCAAAATTTAAAAAGAAACTTGTGAAAATCTTGGATCTTTTACCCTCAATATCTCCGTATGGTATGATGTAGAACAAATTCAGGAGCTCGTGGCTAAATAATAACAGCCGCTCGGGCCGATCATTAGGTTAAGCCGTGCTTGCCTAGGTTGGTCTGTGGATGGGTGACCACCCTTACATACCGAGTTTCCTCCGTGCCTCGGAAAGCACGTTAAGCTGTTGGTCCCGGCTGTCATTTGTCCATCTTTGGCAGTCGTTACAGGTAGTCAGTGGCACAAATAGTCTGACAACCAGTCTTACCAAGGGATATCGTATTACCCAGTATTAACTGGGTTGTGGAGGTCAGATAGGTAGTCGCTCGTTGTAAAATACTGGTATTCAGCTGCATCTGGTTAGGCTGGAAGTAGACCCCAACGTAGTTGGGAAAAGGCTAGGCAGATGGTATGGTCTAGAACAAAAAAAATATCGCAATGACAGGGAGAACAAGTGCCTTTACACCCTTTATCCCCAGGTATGGTGTAGAACAAGATCAATCCTTTGCTCTCATACCTATCTGCCATCTTCTCGACAAATATTCAAATAGAGAATTCCACAGACAACGGAGACACTTTTCCTTTGACCGAAATCAATTCGGCGGGCAACTTTTGAAATACGAACGTTCTCGTCTGTCAAGCCTTTCGAGTGCACTTTGTTCTCGATGGTCGTAGTGATATTGTTTGTTTTGGAACTTATTTGAATTTTTTATTTTGTGATTCGGCCTTTTTCTGCTTTATCTTAAACATTGTAAAACTACACTAGGTAAAACTGATTGAAACGGACTCCGCTTTGATAGATAAGGTACTGAAGTATCTATTGAAGTCCGTTGTCCTCAGTCATAGAAATAGACAGGTTCCGGTCTTACAAATTGAAGGTAAATTCCCTGATTATTTTGAAAAGAAACCGTTACTTATATTGTCATTAAATTGTACTATTAATAAACATAACTGGCGTAATATGGGTGTACACCTCCGTTTACCTAACTCTTCGGAGAAAGTCCTCTGCGTTATTTAATTGTAAAATATCAATAAAAATAAATCACATACAGTCTCAGAGACGTCAACGCATTGTAAAGCAAGTACATGTTCATCATTCAACCAAATTCCAACACATTTTTAGTCACACTACAGGTATTACCTTTATTTATGCACACAATACCAATCTTATTCTTAACCGTAAAATTTTAAACCCAACTAAACTCTTTGCAGAAAAAAAAGTAACAAGGCCCAATCAGCAATGAACCGTGCCCGTCAACAAAAAAAAAAAAAATAAACGTCAAAACACTTGATAATCAATTTTACCGCGAAAATTGTACGCCGAAATATGTAACAAAGTTGTGTTAGCGGTTGTCAAACTGACTTTTGTTCTGAAAGTTCATAGATTGTGTGTTTGAGCAGCTGTATTTGTAAGTTTGTGAGTTAACTACAATGGTTTCTTAGAAAACCTGCAGTGAGTTTTTAAATCCGTTTCATTAGCGACAAGCGTAACTTATTAGGTGTATGAATGCACCAGAACATTGACAATACGACCTGTATTTGACATAAGACGCCATGTTTCCGTGTTTGAATTGGTCTGTTTTGAGACTCGTGGACATTTTGTTCATGGATGAAACTAAAGTGATTTGTTCTTCGTGTGTATCATCATCTGCCTAGCCTTTTCCCAACGTTATTGCGATCGGCTTTCAGTCTGATCGGATACAGCTGAAAACCAGTATTTTATATGGGCGACTGCCTATCTGACCTCCATAATCAGTTAGTACTGGTAATACCCCTTGGTATGATTAGTTGCCAGACTTTTTGGCTACTACTTACAACGCCTGCAAAGATAAATAAATTACAGCCGGAACCAATCTCGTGTCCAGTGAAACAGTTTCAGAAAGTAACATCTTTTCTACCGTAGGTCTATATCATCATAGCTTAATTTTATCAGTTTGTCTTATAAGCGTTTAAGTATGTAAGTACAAATGCCAGCAGGTCAACCATAGAGGTCAACCTACCCGAATCTGTCATATTTTGCCAATCAAACGCGAACCTTCCACCTTTGTGATAAAGTTGAAAATCTTTTGCAGAAATTTGACGGATTGTGGTAACTTGATGTGCTGGCGTCTGTACCTTGGTAATTTTGATTTGGTTGTGTCATCATCTGTACGAGACGAGAGAATTCCATTTTCGAACCTGCATAATTATGTAAATTAAATCTCTTGGTCTTGTCTCACATCCTTTTCTGCTCTCCCCAAAAGCTATAAAACGACCTCTGTACTACCAGTAGAGATGCTGTAAAAGTGCCGAAGTATTGACCCAATAAACCGTATATTTCCCTTCGACACACTCAACATTTTTTAAACCCCATAGTCAAGAATGTACAAATTCAACCGATCAACATTTTTAATTTACGACGCTAGGTATCTGGCAGAGTGTGTGTCAAGTCAGTGTCATGCATACCTAATTTTGTGTCAAAATTATCTGAGGTAACTTTGCCCGCTCCAAACCTCATGGCAAAAACCTCATTAGGCACACACCGTGAACATTCCTCCACACCGTATCAAAGGATTCCAAAAATCCCGTTCGAACCCACAGGACATTACTAGCCAAAATGCAAACTCCCACAGCGTCACAAATCGCGCCAAAATATTGACGTAAGGTTTGACAGCTCTTTGAAAAACGAACACCGAATTGTCTCTGTCACCTGGCCATAGACAATGGTGTGTTTACACCGTCGCGAATTTGTGTTTAGAATAAAGTCTCCTTTGTGTGAAAACTTTTTGTAGGTGTTTTGAGGTAAGTATATTGTTAAGTACTTTTGTGTTTATTGTCTTATTTTGTTTCTTTGTTTGTAGTACTACTGGGTATGTTACGCGTGCCCAATTTTATTTCTAATACCTTTGGTAATGAAGCGAAGAAGTGTAGACAAAGGTACGATGTGTTGGTGTCGTCTTTAAAAGTTTTTTAGATGTCTATTCTGTAGAGATAAAGTAAGTACGAAAACTGGGTGGACGTATGTTTATGACAAGTTCCGTTATTTACAGAAAGAGAGTAAGACGTTTTTTCAATGCAGTGCAATCGTTGTTTCGTCTTTCAACACGAGAAAAGGAATGATCGCATGAGTGTTGGCGATTTGAGATAACTAGGTATCCGTGCCTAATTCAAAGAGTGATAAGTATGATGAATTTTCACTTATCCAGTCAGATCATGGCATGCGCGTTGAACGCCGAGGGTTGACATTAGACTGTCATAATCATCTGCCTAGCATTTTCCAACTATGTTGGGGTCGCTTCCAGTCTAACCGGACGCAGCTCAATACCAGTATTTTACATAAAGCGACTGCCTATCTGACCTCCACAACTCAGTTAGTACTGGGTAATACGATACCCCTTGGTAAGACTGGTCGTCAGACTTTGTTCACAGCAGACTGTAAGTATGGGAGCCAGAATACCTTGGCCCCAAGGTCTTTTATTTCTCACCTAGTCAGTATTAAATGGGTTAAATAAATATATATATGTGTAAAGAAATTAGTATTTCTTTATTTGTTCGTAGATAAAACAGTTACTGTTTTATCTTCATTAGAACTAGATGGCGTTACTGTCATTACAAGTGTCATGGCGGTACGGTAGATAAAGCAGTCGGGTTTTGAAGTAAAGCGAAAGTGAGGTTAATATGATTAAAAGAACGTAGACAATAAAATATTATAATTTAGTGATAAAGGGATCGACAAGTGTAATAATAAACTTTAAATGTCGTTTCTTTGTTATTTCAGGTAAGATACACATAATTCGTATTGTTTTAGTAATTAAGAAGTGTATCTAAACTTATGTTAAAATAAACTTTGTTATTTCAGAGCAACACAACGTTTATTATTGAAGACCCTCAATATCATTATAGAATTGTCTTATAAAACGACATTTCTTGTTTAAAATAAAGAAGGATGGAAAAATTAAGATTTACATTCGCGGTATTACCCGCAAGTGATAGTAAAACGAATATAATTTGCATAACCTTAATCGAGACACCTGATGGATGTATATACGAGGTTCCAGATGAATTTAAAAATGCTAATAAACATACTGGTATTACTAGTTCAGCAACCTACGCAAAAATCAAGAACTCGCTTAAAAAAAGAAACCAGACACGTAAAATATGGATCCCGCTAACTGACGAATTACGGAAAATCTATTTGGATGCAGGCGAAAATGTCCAGTTCGGTGACCAATATTTAGAAGAAATTTCAGTGGAAACAAAAACTACAAATAATAATAGCAACAACAAGACCGAATCTGAGCATAAAAATCCAGTAAAAACAGCTGAAAAGTTTTTGTTAGAGAAGTTTTCGGGAAGAACATCAAATGTGAATCAATGGATTAGCGAGTTTGAAGCAGAATGTGAAAGGTTCGAAATAATACAGGATGCCAGAAAAATTGAAATCTTAAAACATCTCCTCGAGAAACAGTGTTTAGAATGGTACACAAGTATGATAATAAAATTTACCGTCAAATCAGAATGGAGTTTATGGAAAGAAAATTTCTGTGCAACATATGGAAATAAAGGATGGTCTCCTGTAAAATATGCATATACATTTAGATACCAAACAGGTTCCTTGCTAGAATATGCCACAAAGAAGGAACGCCTTTTATTGGAGGTAAACAAAGACATTGACACTCAAACACTGACAAATCTTATTGTGATAGGTTTGCCGGATTACGTCATGGACAAAATTGATAAAGCATTAGTAACATCCACTGCAAGCCTATGCAATGAAATCGGTAAACAAGAATATGCAGTGAACAAGAAAAATTTTACCAAGAGTAAGAACAATATGTTTGATAATAAATACAAACTTGAGAAAACCCCATGCAAAATTTGTGAAAAATTAAACAAAGGAGTACGCTACCATCCAGAAGAAAAATGTTGGTTTAAACAAAGTGATGACTATGAAAACAAAAAAAAGCATAACAAGAATGTGAACAATACTGTGTTGGATATCGAATTAAATGATGAGGACCAAAAAAACGAGTAAATACACCATTAATAAAAGTCAAACTAACATTAAATGAGCATATGGAAATATATGGTATATATGACTCTGGCTCAAACGTTTCACTGATAAATTCCAAATTGGTAAATATAAAGCAGGAAAAAAGAGACGATTACAAAAATGCAAATCTAATAACAATTAATGGTGTAAAAAGGACTCAAGGTTTGACAACAATAAAGATAAAGATCATAGATATAGAAAAAAGCGTAGATGTTTATATAGTGGATGGCAACGAATTTAAATATGATTTCCTGATTGGACTTGATTTGATAAAAGAATATCATTTGGTTCAGGACCAGAATTTGAAGATAACGCAGAAGCAAGAAGAAACATCTACAAATAGGAAACTAATTCATGACAATAATTGGAAGAAAGAGATGAATAAAAATGAGATTTCCATAAATTTCAATGAACACACAAAGGAAGAGAACTTTAAAATTAATATGTGCAATTTAAATACTCAACAACAAACAGAAATAAATAAATTGATTGATGAGTATAAATCAAGCTTTGCGAAAGATAAATATGATGTTGGAAGAGTGAGAGACTATGAAGCACGCATTGATCTGATAGTTGATAGATACTGTAGCAAGAGGCCCTACAGATGTTCTATAGAGGACAAGAAAGAAATAGAGAAGCAAGTGGGAAAATTACTCCAAGAAAAACTAATAGAAGAATCGTACAGTCCTTTTGCAGCTCCTGTCACGTTAGCTTTTAAAAAAGAAGATCAAAGGAAGACCAGACTATGTGTTGATTTTAGAGAACTAAACAAGATCGTATTGCCACAAGCTCAACCGTTCCCGTTGATTGATGACCTAGTGATGAAAACGCGAAATTGCAAATATTTCTCAACCTTAGACATCAACTCTGCCTTCTGGTCCATTCCATTACGGATTGAAGACAGGAGTAAAACAGCTTTCGTGACCCAAGAAGGACATTTTCAGTGGACCTGTTTACCGTTTGGGCTCAAGACATCTCCGGCAATTTTCCAGAGAATACTAAGTAACATACTAAGAAAATATAAACTAACTGAATTCACCGTTAATTATATAGACGATATACTGGTATTCTCAGAAACTTACTGCGAACACATTAACCATTTGAAGCAATTGTTAGAAGCAATAAGTAATGAAGGATTCAGATTAAAGTTCACAAAATGTACATTTGCTGCAAGTTCAGTAAAATATCTTGGACATATAATAGAAAACAACACAGTTCGTCCACTGAGAGATAACTTAATCTCTATACAAGAGTTCCCAGTACCAAGAACACAGAAAAACATAAGACAATTTTTAGGAAAGGTTAATTTCTATCACGAATACATACCAAAATGTACATTAATTTTAAAACCACTACATGATTTACTAAAAAAGAACCAAAAGTTTATTTGGTCCGCAGACTGTCAAAATTCATTTGAAAAAATAAAAAATCTACTATGTTCACAACCAATCTTAGAGATATATGACCAGGATCTGCCAATAAATATATATACAGATGGATCACTGGAAGGCATTGGAGCAATACTGAAACAAAGACAGCCGAATGGAATAGAAAAGCCGGTAGCATATTTTTCAAAAAAATTAAATGAGACACAAAAGAAAAAAAAGGCCATATATATAGAATGCTTAGCAATTAAAGAAGCAGTTCAATATTGGCAGTATTGGTTGATTGGAAAATGTTTCACAGTTTACTCCGACCACAAGCCGTTGGAAAATATGAACATTAAAGCAAGAACAGACGAAGAATTAGGAGAGTTAACATATTATCTGTCTCAATATGATTTCAAAATAAAATATGCACCTGGAAAAGACAATTTAGAAGCTGACTGCTTAAGCAGGAATCCAGTATTGGAAGCCAAAGAAGATGTGGATGAACAACTAAAAATAGTTAATTTAGTACAATTACAGGATGTGGTTATGGATCAAGAAAAGAATGAAGTTTTACAAGCAAATAAGAATAAATTAATACACAGACACAACATATACTATAAAAAAATGAATAAACAAGAAAAAATTATATTATCAGAAGATTTTAGTATAAGGCTTATAAGACAAATACATAACAGTATGTGCCATATAGGAATAAAACAAATACAAAAGAAAATTGGAAAAATATATACAGCAAGAAATTTAACAAAAAATATAAATAATGTATGCAAGAAATGCGAGATATGTATAAAAAATAAAACACGAGGACAAGTGAAGTACGGTTTAATGTCACACTTGGGCCCAGCTACAAAACCATATGAAATTGTATCTATAGACACGATTGGGGGCTTTGGAGGCACGCGGTCGACAAAAAGATATCTCCATCTACTAGTGGATCATTACACTCGATATGCACATATAGTTACCTCGAAGACACAAAGTGCGAAAGACTTTATAAAGCTGGTCAGTAACATATCCAATCATAATAAAATTGGCATGATTCTGAGCGACCAATATCCGGGAATTAACTCGAAGGAATTTAAATCTTTCCTGAGTGAAAAATCCATTTCATTGATATTCACCGCAGTAAACGCACCATTTTCAAATGGATTAAATGAGAGGCTGAATCAAACGCTGGTGAATAAAATACGATGTAAAATAAATGAAGAAAATACTAAAACAGCATGGACAACAATAGCCCATATCTGTGTAGATAAGTATAACGATACTGAGCATACTGTCACAGGGTTCAGCCCAAGATACCTTCTTGATGGCACAGAGGTTTCATTGCTGCCAGAAGAGCTCAAACAATCTAAATCAGCGGATGACTGGATGAAAGATAGAAAATTAGCATTCGAAAACTCTTTAAGGTCGCACAACTACAATAAAAAGTTAATAGACAGAAATAGAATACAGCATAATTTCAAAACAGGTGACATGGTATATATTGAGAATGGGCATAAGTTAAACAGAAGAAAATTAGATGAGCTAAAGATAGGCCCTTTTAGAATTGAAGAGAAAATATCAGAGATTATTTACAAAATAAATACAGGCCATAAGAAATCAGAATCCAACTTATTTCACATCACGAAGCTGATCCCAGTTTCTGTATAAATGTGGACCTTAGGCTGCGAAAATTTTGGGAAAATTTTCTGCCCTGGGAGGGAAGATGTAAAGAAATTAGTATTTCTTTATTTGTTCGTAGATAAAACAGTTACTGTTTTATCTTCATTAGAACTAGATGGCGTTACTGTCATTACAAGTGTCATGGCGGTACGGTAGATAAAGCAGTCGGGTTTTGAAGTAAAGCGAAAGTGAGGTTAATATGATTAAAAGAACGTAGACAATAAAATATTATAATTTAGTGATAAAGGGATCGACAAGTGTAATAATAAACTTTAAATGTCGTTTCTTTGTTATTTCAGGTAAGATACACATAATTCGTATTGTTTTAGTAATTAAGAAGTGTATCTAAACTTATGTTAAAATAAACTTTGTTATTTCAGAGCAACACAACGTTTATTATTGAAGACCCTCAATATCATTATAGAATTGTCTTATATATGTACACAATAAACAGTCACACAAGTGCAAAACAAATCTACCAAACTGGATAAAGGCACTAAATTACGCAAACACTTAGGCACTGCAACTCACACACACACACACACACACACACACACAAACACCCACAACCACACACACACACACACAAACAATGTTTATAAAGGGTGTAAAACACCTCTTCACGAAGCCGAAAGGCACTTGTTCTTCCAATCATTGCGATCATTTTTTGGTTCTACACCATACCTGGGAACCTTCTAGTTACGGAGATATGGGGGGTCAAAGTTACAACTTTTTGAGAAGTTTTTTTTATATACTTACAAGTTTTTTTTGTAAGATTTTAACTTTTAATACCTTCACGACCCCCGCACTATTCAATCTAGCCATCAGCACAATATTTTAAGTGCGTTACATTGAGTTCAACCGGAAAACATGATTTATAACCTAAAAAAAAAGTTGTTTCCCAGCAATATCTTTTGCGTAAAGTTACTTAGTTTGATGTACAGAATGCTTGGTTAACGGCTTTGTGATGAGTTTGTTTACACCTTGTATCTAAGGAACCAAATAAATTGTATTTTACTGTGGAAGAGCGGAGGCTCCTAACACAGGCATTACTTGCCTAAAAGGAGGCTCCAATCACCAACTAACGTAAAACTTTTTGGTTATAAAATAAAGATTGTCTTTTTTGTATTTGTACCTATTTGTAAAATTCAAGCCCCCCCGTATGTCCCTAATAGTGTCTCGTCTCCAAGATTAATCTCCATAATGTGCCCCGTTGTCCTTGCGAGATGCCGTTTACTAAAACAAAACCTAAGCTATATTGCCATAGGTTAAATACAAATATAAGTAAGTATATTTCCCATATCACGTTCCCACGTATAACGAAAGCAAATCAGAACGCAAGGAAATTACAAAATTGAAAATATAACTCGATACTTTTCACTTTATAAGCCAAGTATTCGGATTTGTTGACTGGGCGTCAATTCACGCGTGAAATAAATAAGCGACCAACGACCGGGGACCAACCGCCGGGGACCAACGACCGGTGGTCGCAATAACAATAATATTGTTTATGTGAGATTGTTGTACATTTTACTGCGTTCGCTATTTTGTGCTATGAGGAAATTGGTTCTGAATTGGTGAAAGAAACGCGGCAGTTTTCTGTGCGCGTTTTTAAGGTGGAAGATTCAAATTAGACTTTGAAATATTTTAATTCACGTAATATTTTTTTTAGTAGGTATAAAAAGTGTGATAAACCTCTTAACGACGCTGATAGGCACTTGTTCTCCCCATCATCGCGATCATTTTTTTGATCTAGCTACACTATAACTGGGAGCCTTCCTGTTACGGAGATATTGGGGGTCAAAGTTCCAACTTTTTGATAAGTTTTTTTTTAAATAAGTACTTACTAGTTTTTATTGCAAGATTTTTACTTTAAACACCTTCACGGCCCACTAGTATTCAATCCATCCATTAGCACAATGTTTTGATTGCGTTACATTGAGTTTTAAAATCAAATCAAATCAAAAATGTTTATTTGTTAGAACATGGTACAAAATAGATGTTACAATCTTGGTTCCAGCATATCCTGCCATAATATGGCGTACAAATATTATTTTTTATACAAAAAGGTTATAAATCACTAACTCAGAATCAGAATGAAAAATATTAAGATAATGTCAATTAAAATATTCTTAAATCAATACATGAAAGTCCAAGAATCATTAATAAATTAATAAAACTATTATGAATTCGGATATACATTATGCTAAGTTATTTAAATATTGAAATTGTATTGCAGTGATATAATAATTAACAATGACTATGTCATGTGATGGACTAAAGATTTTACCACAAAACATGATTTTTTACCCCAAAAAAGAAGTTTCCCAGCAATATTTTTTCCATAGTGTTACTTAGTTTGATGAACAGAATGCTAAAATGCTTTGTTTACACCCCGTAAGTATTTATGAAATTTCAGAAGCTCGGTGTGTTGAAGCGGGAGAGAGTGCCAGACTTTTACTGACTAAAACCCATCCATATTATCTTTACTTTTTTTATTAGTCCTGAAAATAGCTGTTATTAGATACTTAGACGCCGCTTGAAACTAATTTTAAAGTAGTTTCTTGATAGAATAGTTAGATAAGTATTAAAAAAACCGTAGTAAGCTCCTAAAGACTCTTTTACAAATTAACTTTCCGCTCAATTAATTTTTATTAGCCTCAAAAAATAAGCTGTTACAGCACTGTCTAATTAAAACAAAAAATAAATCAAAAACTCGCTTAATTTCTTACCTAGATTATTCTTATATTTAGGGTTCTGTAACAAGCGGTAGTCAATGGGACTCTATTAAATTACTACGCCTATTACCTACTACCATTTAAACGGCATAATGATCTGGCCATCGTAAAATAATACCAAATACATATACTTACATAACTATGGATCACTAGCTGACCCGCGCATTCGTCTGCGTGATGAACCGCTGCGCGCTGGACCGATTTTGTGCAAACTTCACATAAACCATCTACTAAACTGAATAGTCCAAACAAAGCCTAAACATTTGGTATGGATAAGTGAGCCCGTTCTTGAGTTATAAAATTACAACGAAAAGTGGCATTGTTTTTTATATCTATATTGATGATTAATTAGTAGAAAAACATTTTCACAGCAGGTTAGGCACTTACTAAACGATAAAGAAAGAAAGAAGATAATATTTACATATTTTTGTTTTATTTGAGTAAAAAAAATAGTCAAGTAAAAAAAATACCTACCACGAGCACGTTATTTAATTTATGAGCTTTAAAATATTCCTTCCATCGTCTGTTTGGATGTCACATAGGACTGTACTTTTAGAATCGTATAGAATAAATACCTCAATAGTTAAGAAATATTTTTCAGAGAATGCATGACGCTTTAGCCGCTATATGAATAATGATAGTTTCCATCTAAATGGCCGCTCCGTTTCACACATTAAATTAAAAAAAAAGGCTTTTTGTTCACAAATAAGCCATGCGGAAGTATTACGGAACCTTGCTTGCGCATATCAGACTCGAACTTTGCCTGTTTTCCAATTAAATACCTACCTAACGCTATTTAAATGTCACGCCTCATTTAAAAGCTAATCTAAGAGAATTAAGTCTTCGAGATAACTTACCATATTTTGTAATTTACTTGCAATAAAAAAAGAAAAAAAAACATAATGGCGTCGCCGGTAAAAAGTGAATCATTATGTATATTAAGCTATCTATCTTTTCTGGTAGGTCATTAAGTTTAAATTAGACTGGTCTAGCTCTTGAGGCGATGAGCTTCTCAGTAGATAATAATACATAAGTGCCATCGGAGTACATAATATTATGTAACAAGATAAATATTTTTCCTGGAGCTCGTGGCTCAAGTATAACAGCCGCTCTGGTGGTTGGTGAACACTTATAAAGGGTGTAAAACACCTCTTCACGAAGCCGGAAGGCACTTGTTCTACCCGTCACTAGAAGGTTCCCCAGGTGGTATAGAACAAAAAAATTATAGCAATGACGGGGAGAATAAGTACCTTTCGGATTCGTTAAGAGGTTTTTTACACCCGTTTATAGTGGGGGGCGCATAAAGCTGTTTTCTGATCACGAAACACGAGTTAATACCTTTATCTTCTTATCCTAATTTAAGGAAGATGGTCTAGCATACCTACCTACTATTATCCCTCTTAAAAACGTGAGTCAGTGAGTACTTAAAAGTTCAATCAGTAGGTACTTAGTAAAAGCTCAAAAAAGGTTAAATTGGAGTAGACTTTCAACGATTATTAAAATTGTCTAAGCTTATGGTGGGTGGGGGGCCTAAGCCTTACCCAACTGGGATTAAATCAGTATCCCGGATATTGCGTCTAAGTCTATAGTTTTTGTGAATTTAGGCAAAACGGATGTGATGTGATATATTTTTCTTAAAAAAAACCCTTTTGCAAAAGAGCTTTTCGGATTAATTACAGATGGATAGTCCACAACCCACAAAAAAAAACTATTACAAAATGGTTGTCCTTCAGAAAATTATGAAAATCAACTCCACTCTCATCAAAGTTGGTCTATTAGTTACAAAGTTAAGAACATACCCCGAAGTAACATATTCATTGACATTTACAACCTCTAAAGCGCTTCAAACCATTTTACAACCAAGCGCCAATTGCCTATTTAAACTCAAGTATTGCAACCGCAAAACATAATCAAAATGAATAGTTATTTTACCGCATAAGTAAAACCGTACATTACCGAACAAACGCACACAATGAGCGGCTAAAAACACCAGTGCGTAAAATCCTATTGAACTAACCAACTCTAGAAACCAGCAATGAAAACTTAAATATGGCGGCTTGCGCAAAACCGAAACAGTTTAATTATAAGCAACCTGAGAACGGACCACACACACTGCTCATTAAAACGAGAATCATAACAATAATTATTTTACCCCAGCTTATAATTTCGCGCAACAGAAAAAAAAAGTTAATATTAAAACATAACCTCATTATCAATGTGTCAACAACTCAATTTATGGCGGGAAACCGGCGACGCCCTGCGCGCGGGAAATATCAGCCAATGACGCGTGGCCTGTTCTATTTCGCGGCAACGACAAATGTATTGCTATCTCTTTCTTGCTTGTACAAAAGTAATGGGGTGTGGATCGTTTGTCAATGGTTCTGTCTTTGTCTTTGAGGGGGGATCGTTCTATTTTTAAGGCTAATGAATATTACGGGATGACGTTATTAATTTATGCGAAGGGATTTGTTTTTTTAATCACTGGCTTTGATTATATAGGCTTTGGAAAGATTTAGGGTTCTGTGGAGTATACGAAATTATTTTTAATTAATATTTTTCTCTGAAAGGTGATGATTGGTATAAGTTGGAATACGTATCGCGTGATAAACTTGTTGTTGTGTATGTTTGTTTATAAGTACAAACATATTTTTTAATCCCATTTTCTCATTGACACTATGTAGTACAATTACTGTTTGCGTTTTTGACTTAAAAAAAAACCAAACGTAGGTTTCTAATTTGACAATTTAAAGTGAAAGTGTCAAACTCATATCTTTCAACTTTTTAACCGACGAAAAAAGGAGGAGGTTCTCAATTCTACACGTAAAAGCTTTATTTTTTTTATTTCTTATGCATTACTTTTTATCCGAAGTCCGATTTGAATGATTATTGTTTTTATTGGGGAGCATTTATCTCAAAGTTGGTCCCGAAATTAAAATTATTCGCTAAAGCTAAAAGAGAGTGAGACATGTTCTCAATTTAAAATTCTCAACACAGAAACCAACAATTTTGACTCCAAAATATGTCTCCATTACTATCATACTTACAATATACAGCTACCATATCAAAAGCTATATTAATTCAATACAGCTACTTAATTGAATTACACAAATTGACAGTTACAGGCGGGCCCCTATCACATTGTACATGGATGACATGTGACAAACATACTAAGCGTTTGTTCTTTATTCATGAGTTATGACTAGCTGTGCCCCGCGGTTTTAACCATTCGTTTGTATTTTTTTTGTCGTCTCCTAAGGGTGATTTTAAATAGGGTTTGTAACTTTCCTCAAGAATGGGGTAAACAAATACATTTTTTTCTGACTGGGTAGTTCTAGACTTTGGCGCGTTCATACAAATAAACTCTTATCATCTGCCTAGCCTTTCTCAGCTATGTATGTTAGATTAGAGGTCGGCTTCCAGTCTAACCAGATGCAGCTGACTACCATTAATTTACTCGGAGCGACTGCCTATCGGACCTCCACAACCCAGTTAGTTCTGGGTGATACCCAGGTAATACGATAACCCTTGGTAAGTCTGGTTGAGATAATTTTAGGTTACAGACTAGACACACGGGAACAAACTCTCAAAACTTTATTTTATTAGTAGGTATTAGATTCTACAAACGCAGACCGGGCGATACCTACTTTAAAGCTCGCTCAATCGATGTTAATTTGATACATATTTAGTATTAGTTTTTTTACCCGTTTTTCCTGTTGCCAATGTTTGTTTGTTGGTTTCAAAGGAACTGAAGAAATCTTGAGTAACGAACCTAATCTGAATTTGTTAATGTGTGAAGCAATTTTCAGGATATATTAGGTGTAGTTTGTATGTTTTATGTAGTAACGGAGGAGTGAAATCACAGTGTGACCGGATCTGAACCTAAGTCACACACTTATGTGCGTATTTTATAACTAGCCCACCAACGCAACGTCATCATCAACGTCTGCGTCACGCATTAGAGAAAAATCTCACAAAAGGAATAAATTACCCCCGTTTTTGTAACATTTTTCATTTATGCTGCGCTCCTATTGGTGGTAGCGTGTTATGTTATATAGCCTAAAGTCTTCCTCGATAAATGGACTATCCAACACAAAAAGATTTTTGCAATTTGAACTAGTAGTTCCTAAGATTCAAACCAACAAACAAACTCTTCAGCTTTATAATATTAAACTTATATTGTCACTTACGGGATATTTTCCGTGATTATTTATTATGTTGTTGTTATTTATTTAGTTTAGTTTTAAACCGTGAAAGCCTAAAACAGTGTATATAATATTAGTTTAGATATTATCACTTGCTTTGGTAAAAGAAAACATCGTGAGGAAACTAGCATGCCTGAGAGATATTTCTCGCCGGTATGTAAGTAAAGCCAAGTCAGGGCGGCATATAATCTCTGACACCAGGTTAGAAACAAACCACACGCTAAAGAAAGTAAGAGAGGAGAATGGAAGAAATCATCACAGTATCATCTACTTCTTTCTCTTTCATTTCATTCCTCACATAATCCATCCATCTTTTCTTTGGCCTTCCTCTCCCTCTCCCTTCATAAACATTTATATTCTGTGAAAGGACCGACCGTTTAACATTATAAAAGTAACTGTGAAATAATAACGTCTTTTTCAACCAGATTCATGTTTTCTGTTCTTGAAAACGAAGCTAAAATTGTTATTTGTCTATGATACGGTGCGATGTTCGAGTCCAACACTGTATGTTACTAGTTACGTATAATTAAAACCGAACAGCAATTAATACTTACATGTCAACTAATAATAATAATATATTTACGACGGAACCCACGTATTAATTTCAACACCCACACTGACAAACATTTTATGTCTTAAGAATAAACAGGGTTGCCAACTCATAGACTTTTATGAATCCGACCTCATTTTGAAAATAGAATTAAGAATTTGAATCTTTAGAACTGTGTTGATGTATTTTTTTATCTACTGTCATAATATTTTCGTTATGATATTTGTTTTGTTTTTAATTTATTGAGATTTTTGCTGTGGTCTTTATTAAAAGATTTCGTCGAATATTGAAATGAAAAGGAAAATATACTTGAATGGCTGCCAATATTTAAGTATGTGAACTAAAAGAATTAAAGAGACTTTGTAAGTATTTCAGGCTAGTGCTGTATCTCGCTGTCTAAATCACGCAGGTACCTAAGTATATGGCGTACGCCACTAAGTGTTTTAACCAAGTTAATTTATTTAATAAATTGATAAAATAAAGCTTCATTTTTCAATGTCTACTTCAATAATGTTTGATCAAAACTTGGTTAACGAACTATTTTTATTCGGGTTAAAAGATAGAATGTTTACAAATAGGCTGTCTAGATAGTGATCAAGATTCTATACCTATTTTTTAATAAGTTATTGCAATGATACGTGCACTGGTTTCGCCTAAGGTACAAGGTGGTAAAAAAAATGAATAAAGTAGTTTTGGTAGCTTGTAAAAAAAATATAAAAATATTAAAATTCAAATTATTTATTTATTTATTTAACACTTCAAGCACAAAGTACAGAGGCGGACTTAATGCCAATGGCATTCTCTACCAGTCAACCTTTAGGTGATGCAGAGACAAGCAGTGGTAGGTGTCATTCCTGAAACTTCATGAATAATTTTATTAAAACTACGATAAACTACAAGGATATATAAAATACTACACCTATAATTATATGAAATACTATAAATATATATTAAAGTTAAGGTAAATAGCGCTTTGTACGGATATACTAAAATAAAAAGACAGACAATACTACTACTTATTCACGCCTATGTTACACAAAACCCTACACCAAAACCTACCATATAATTATGGTGGTAACAACAAAAAAATATTTCAACGGCCGCCATCTTGAAATCGTTCTGGAACACGCCAGAGTCGAGTTTTAAAAACTTAATTCTTTCGGTCGTTAGTCGCTGGTTTCGGTACTAAGTGGATTTCGGTATTTAATAATACCGGTTTTTAGTGTTATGTCTGAGTTTTCATGGAACTGTTGAGGTAGGAAATAGTGGGTGGTAAAGTTTTTTTTTGGTTATGTATTTGAAAAATGGGGTTAATTTAAAATGAAGCCTTAAAGGGTGAATATTAATTGGTGTGATTTAATTAAATGTCAATTGGGGTTTCGTTATTACTGAGAGAAAAGTACGGTTATTAGTAACTTATTTCAGTAAATGGAGGTTCTGTGTTCAAACCAGCTGCACGGCATTCCGACACTTTTGTGATAAATACATAAATGAAATAACAAAAAAAAAACTGTCTTTTAAACTACTACCTTTGGTTTTTTCAATTTATTTCCGTTTTTAACGGGCTAAAAGTTATTTTCATCACCGAATCATATTAATAGGTACCAAAAGCTTTCCTAGTTGGTCTAGTGGTCGCAAGCGCGACAGCTGAGTATGGGCTCCTGAGTTCGATTCCCGGGTCGAGCGAAATTTTATTGGGTTTTTCCTTCAAGAATTTCTAAGGTAAATGTTCACCGAAAAGATAACGGTCTGTTTATAAGAAAGAAAGAAAACGCATTTATTAGCCCGACAGGACAACACATAAAAAAAAATGGTAAAATTGTGATTAGACTAGACTAGTTTTTATCTAAAAATAGCTCTCACTGTGACATGTTCCCATACAAAAAGGTGTTTTAAACTGCTGTTTTTAGATAATCAGACCGTCATGTTTTCGTTGAACACGGATCTAAGTAGTAGCCTCGGAATCTGGATTTGTGCCCTCTTTACGGCATTAGGGTCGCCCCCTATTACATGTTACTTAAACATAACTGGCGAAATGTGGGTTTACTATTTGGTACACATCTGCCTCACCTTTTAGGTATTACCGGCGAGATGTTGTGTCACGTTTTTCTAACAACATAACCCACAATTAAAAGAAAACTAACAGCTGCCGTACCTATAAAAGTTCTTAAAACAAACTTAGAAAACGTATTAAAAATCAATAAAAATGGAGATTTCAATCTATGGTAGTACTAATCTTGAAGTAGGTAATTAATTCTCGTAGTGTTGCCCTGTTGAAAAAAATAATCCCATCTGCCTGCTGTCGGTTTTAAACAGAAAAACTTAATAACAAAATTTTGGGAACTAAGGATTTTTGAAATCGTTCCGTGGAGAGATACAGTGTGTTGTTAACAATCCACTCGTGTACGCCGATCAAAATTATTTGATCCAGGACGTAAAATAAAATTTGCAAAAAAAATGTAATAGGATTCATAAGTAGGTTTTTATTCATCTGAACCAAATCAACTGCTTATTTATTCGAATGAAACTATGTATAACATATACAAGTAAAAAGTACATAGCAGTAAAAAATAAATCACTTATGCAGTTTTATTACTTCTCTCATTGCGATTACAGTGTTGCAAAATCTTTACTGAAATAAACTATACAGCTACTTTCCTACATTACGTGAGAAATTGCTCAAACTGTTCTTTTAAGCGATAAAAACAATGTTGTATGATTTTTCTTTAAAATATACGATTTAGTATAAGAAAATTTGGTATTATTTTCAACTACTACTTTTTTTCTGAATATTTTTCGTCTTTAAATATTCTTATTAAAAAAAACAAAACCCGCTGTACAGGAAGCAATCAACCTCAAATGACACTACACTACCGACTGCCTCCATAAAAACCAAAACGTATGTTTCAAAGCGTTTGATAATTATTTTGAGAAAAAAAAAACTAAGCAATATGGCGTCGCATCGTCCTTTGCTATATAGTAAAAAAAAAAACAAATCTCTCGCGGCGGGAAAGAAAAAGCGGCACTAATTTCATGCACTCATGCCGCGTTCGATTTTCAAAATGACCCTAGTAAGAGATGCAGCTGCAAGTTAAAAAGAGACACAAATATTAATAATGTTTTAATCGGCTCATATATTTCGGTCGATATGTTGTTTATGCCCGAGTTTCAAATGGAAGTTCTTTTATTATTTTCGGAGTTGAAAATTATAATATTTTCGTTTACAATAATATATTTACGATATATTGGTGATAATCATTTTATATCTGCGTTGATTTCGTACGGGGAAAAGGCTAAAAGCTTTAATGCAATAAAAGGTAATGTTTTTGCGAAACACTAAAGACTAAAAGCTCCTGTTTAGGCCGTTCATTACTGCTTGACCGATACGCGCAGAAGTCAAGTATGTGGGCTTCAACTAAGTACTCATTGAAATTATTTTAAAGTGACTCGTTCATTTCGTTTGCAATTCCAGTGGCAAATCGAGAGGTCTTGTACATACTCAATGTGTTTTTGTCGCTTTTCTGAAACAATGTTAATTATAAGGTAGAATAAGTGCTGAAATTAAGCCTTATGTTACTTTCTTTACAAAAAAAAAACAGTAAAAAAGTGTGAGAGAGTAAGAAAATAGTGTAAAAGAGTAAGTTCTAGTTTTTCTGAAACTCTTCGCACAATTTTTTCTAAGTGAACCTATAGCGTCGACCAATTTTTGAAACGGTTCATTTATGTCTAAGGTTCACCAAAAACATGACTATCTAAAAACAGCTGTTTAAAACACATTTTTGTAAAGGAACATGTCACAGTGACAGCTGTTTTAAGATAATCAGACCGTTATCTCTTCGGTGAACATGAACCTAAGACGACAAAATACCATCTAGATTTTAGTTAGTCGATATTATGTTATTAGTACCTAACTAAGTATAATATACGATTACTTCGTCACATACATTATCTGGCTATACTTTTCCTAACTATGTTGGGGTCAGCTTCCAGTCTAACCGGATGCAGCTGAATACCAGTATTTTACATGGAGCGACTGACTATATCTGACCTCCACAACTCAGTTAGTACTGAGTAATACGATACCCCTTGGTACGACTGGTTGTCGGACTTCGGGGTCACTGATTACCTGTAACGACTGTCAAAGATCTATTATAAAAGACAGTCGTTACAATTACTGTCACAACATTAAATAAAACCCAAAAACTGTCCCAATATTGCTTGCACATCAAAAATCATGTAAACACAGTGTTGCCAGCGGGAAATATAACCACAACGCAATAATGATGACCATTAGAGCCCCGCCCTGAAGCCGATGGAAGTAGATTAAGAAAAATGTTCTTCAGATTATAGAATGGGAGGCCGCCATTTTGGGGTGCGGTAGGGTGACTAGGATTTCTATCTATGGGGATATTGGCAGATGTTTTTGGTACCTAATTGTCTATCTATAGAGAGATTCGTAAAGAGTTAAAGTTCGTAAGTTTGAATGTAGCGGGCAATCTTTGCGATCGGATTGCGAAATTTTTTTTTGACAAGCTGTATTGTTACCGAGTTTCAGTTTAAGCTTATTTAAAAAGCTCCCTTGAAACCATTACGGGAGCGAAGCCGCAGGAAAAAGCCATTTGATTATAATTCAAGCTGTGGAGACCAAAACGCAAGTTTCTATAAGCATGCTCTCAAAAACGGTGAAGAGAAACATCGTGAGGAAACCGGCATGTCCTAGAACCAACAATTCGAAGACATGTGCCCTGTCCAACCCGCACTGGGCCCTCTTAGTGGATTATAGCTTATACGAAAATACGCGTTTTGACGTGGAGAGAAACCAGCCCGATATACATAAGTACAATACAAGCCGTGGCATGTATTTTTAAGTCAGTACCTATTTGATTTTCATTTTCGTATTTTTGAAAGTCATGTTTGTATGTAGTCTATAGGAATTCGGTGTTTGCCAGTTACAATTGAAAAAAAAAAAGATTTTTGACTACGTTCACCTAACATGAGCCTCAGCATTAACTCTTGAAACAGGATATTTACCATGTTTACTGTTTATTGTGAGTTCCCGATTATTCGGCGCTGTTGCAAGTACCATGATCACCACGATACTAGAGTTAATGACAGTTCAAAAACTTATATTTTGAACGCATGTGCCGTCTGGGCCTCTTAGGGCCTCACCCACAATTAAGTTCCCGTTAATTTACTTGACAGATAATGTCATACAAATTCTGTTCCAATTTTGAATTTATTCGGTAAGTACATAGTGGCTATTCGGACAACACTCGATGAACGAATTTTTCACGCTTAAAGTCCTTCTTCGACTCTTATGAACTTGGAGGGATAAATTGATGGTTTTGATGACTAAAATTCTGTAACTTAATACGTCTTACATTCGCGACCGATATGTTTATCAACATAAAACTTAGCACTGCCCTGTAAATTGCAAAAAACGTAAGAAAATTTGAATTTCGCGGGCCGACCTGACGCATTCTCCTTAAATAAGAACCGTCTATCACAAAAATAAAATATTCAAAGTCAAAGTCAAAATTATTTATTTGCAATAAATGTGGTACCTATAAAAGATGGTAAAATAATAAGTAGTGCAATGACACATTTCGCCATAAAATTGGCATGCAAACATTAAAGTTATATTTAGATGCTAATTTCAAAATACATTTCTAAATGTGAAAAAAAAGCTTAAATTAGAAACTTAGGACCAGTGTGTTTAAAGTTACTCTCAACACAAAACAAAAAAGCAAACAAAGAAATTGTTATGAAAAGGAAAACAAAATATTTTTTTAATATACAAACACAACAACTAACTAAGACCAGTGTGTTTTAAATATATGGCTGCAAATGAAATTAAGAACTTTCAAACCTAGAAGAACACTGTTCTACTATCCTACTAATCCAAACCCCCATGGCCACCCTACCTTGGGAGAAGCCAGGTGTGTCCACAATAGCACTAATGCTACACCCCGACCGCGCTCGCTTTGTAAACGTTATTTATAAGCAGGCGAATTCTGGTTATTGTATCTGTATGTAGCTATGTAGGTATTATATGTATTTGAGGAGGCGTGATAAAGTAATTAATAATCGTTTTGAGATTGTTTGCCTCGCCTAGTTAGTTTAGTACTTATTCCTCGTCTTACCAGCAGTGGCACGAGATGGAATTCTCATTCCTCGTACCACTGAATGATTACTGCTCTACTAGTAATGTAAATCAATCTAAAGAGAGCAAATCGGTTTATCCGTTCGGGTGCCACAGACACACACGCACAAACATACACCCACAAACACGTCAAACTTATAACACCCCGTCGTTTTTGCGTCGGGGGTTAAAAGTAGATCGTACCATTTTATGAGAAAACTAACAATGGAATGATTATACAAACCAATATTAAATCTTACCAATATATTCAAAACATAGAAATAGCTAAGTCAGAACTCGCGTCCTATTGTAGCTGTATTACCGAATACCATAGATAATATTATTTGATACGAGCTGTTAGCAAGCTATGAACCAATTGAGCTTGGCTATTGACCAGGGACGGAGTTGGAGCTTGCTTAATAAAAAAGGTGAAAGCCCGCGAAAAAAAAATTTTCTAACGTTTTTTGCAATTTACAGGGCAGGGCTAAGTTGTATGTTTATGAAAATATCGTTCGTGACTGTAAGACGTATGTATGTAGTTACCTACAGAATTATAATCATCAAAATCATCGTTTTTTTCAAGGTTAATATATAGTTGCAAAAAACGTAAGAAAATTTTAATTTCGGGGGCTACCGTGGCCTTGGAACATCAGCCGCACTTGAACCCATTCACCGAACTAGTGGCTTAAGTTCTGTTCCAACACAATTAATATTGCCATCTACATTATAAAAAGCAGAATTAAAATCCTTTATAAAAATTATAGAAATAACGAACTTCAGCAGGTAGGTACTTTAGTTACCTAAAGACCTAAATTAGATATCGAGACCTCTACTAGTTTACTAGTTTATTTGCCGGTGCTGCGGGACTGTTCGAAAGAGATACCGTGGCCCCGGAACATAAAAGGCGAGGACGGAGCATGGATGGGTTTTAGTCAGTAAAACCTGACCATCCCTCCCGCTCCGTCCAGAGTAAGAGAAGTTATTTGATGATTTCCCATCCGAATAAAAATATCTCTTCTATTTTTCTTGCAAGAACTTAAAAACCCTGAGTAGTTGATTTAAGCCGTTTTGCCAATATTTCATACTGTAGTCAGAGTAACCTTAAAATCACCCTTATCTTTTTACCAATACTTTTATCTACTGAAGAACCAAATAATTATATGGTAAATATACAGAAAGTTTATCAATTTAATTCATCAACCCCAATTCGACCCTGTTTGCTTTAACAAGCCCGAAATAAGGTAGGCAAGCTTACAATGAAAACCTCACGCGAAAATCTTATAAACAACAAAAAGATTCTATAACACAATCTTCAACACTTAAAAACCACCTTCAATTCCCAGAAGATAAGGTACGTTTTCCATTAAGCAAACAATAGAGTTGTGATGTTTCCATTTCGCAGTGTTTGCGTTCGGAATGATATTTGAAATCAGAACAAAGTAAGTGAATAATGAAATGGTTTTGGTAAGGAGTTACATCGTTTTGTATTTTCGGATCTTAGGGGCTGTGTGTTTGCGATTTTCGATTCAATTTAACTAAATTATGTGGTGAAATAATTGCATTGTTAGGCAGAAACGATAGACCAGCCCATCTTCCAGTCTTTGTGGGTCATCTTCTTATTCTCATTCTTTATTGCACACAAAAATAATAAAGATAAGAAGCTGAAATGCTCCAGGAATCACATATCTGACGCCAAGCCCGGTTAAGAAATCAACAAAAAGAGTCATGAACTTTAGCACTGAGCGACAGAATATTAGGTAGACGAAGAATCAGGCAGCCAAGTAATTCTTTAAAAAAAAAACAAAACAAATCTTGGTGGACCATGACATGGTGAATGATGCGGGGATCCGCTGAATGCGAGTCGCACAGGACCGGTCAATGACAGCAGGTGGACGTCTTTCGGCTGAAATGATGATTATGGTGAATGATGAGGGGTAGGTACGCTTTGGCCTCCCAAGGCCCTCCTTGCAGCTTAACTTACCTTTTCCTTGGAGGGTTCCAAGGAAAAGGTAAGTGAAGCTGCAAGGAGTGATTTGAGGGTCCTACACGTTCCATGTCGATCAGTGGTCAGTTTGTACGTTAGAAGGATGTTTTGAATAGACACTTCAAAAGATTCCTGCAAATGGATCCCTTAGTGTGAGAAAAGCAGGCACAAAAGGGGCCTGAGTGGAGATGTTGTGTGCATCGAAAGATCAACGCAATGAAGGGAGAAGTAAGTTGCAGCTAGACTTAAAGCGTGATGACCTAAAAGCTAGGCCACCCACAGCTATACCCTACAATTTTATCAATGGTGTTCGGACATGTCCGCTTTGTTCTCGGAGTTCTTCAGCCAAAGTTGGATAAGCTAGCCACTTGAGAGCACATGAAAGTGCCTCACACCAAAGCTCTCGACAATCACCTTTGAAAAGTCATCGAATTCAGTCGCATCAAGCCGAAATTGGCTAGATATAGCATCACATGTCCATCGGTGATTAAAATCCCATTGCATCTTACCCATATTAAAATTAAACCCAAATTTTCAAACAAAAACGCAACCCCGACTAATCGGAAGCGTACACAAGCCCCTAAACCCATTTGTTAATATTATTATTTACAGAAAACTCACTGGCTTAAAAATGGCTGCCACACCCGCGCGCGGGAAATTTGACAACTGTCGTGAATAGTCTACTGCTTTATGGTTCTCAGGGTTTTGAATTTGGAATGTAGTTTATTATTTTAGCAGGAAAATTGTGTAAGTAGGTAATGTTTATTTGATTTTGGAAGGTAAGGTTCGTTTTTGTTTTTCGGGGTGATCCCATTATAAGTTAACGACAAAAGAGTTTTCAGGCTGCTTCAAAGACATTTTTTAAAGAAAAATTCAACAAAATATTAATAACTAGCGAACGTCACGCGGTTTCACCCGCGTAATTCCCGTTCCCGTGGGAGTACGGGGATAAAATATATCCTATGTTACTCGTGGATAATGTAGCTTTCGAATGGTGAAAGAATTTTTAAAAACGGTCCAGTAGTTTTTAAGCCTATTCATTACAACCAAACAAACAAACAAACAAAGTTTTCCTCTTTATAATATTAGTGTAGATTCCTATGTCAACCCGCAACTGCATTGAACGGGCTTATTGCGGCTCATGTTATACGGGGAGAGTCTATTGCTATCAAACGGGCACAGATACGGGCTCTGGGTCACTACTGAGATAATTTGACGGGAATTAAAACCCACGATCAGCAGTCACGACAGTAACTTGACGACCCTTGGATCAACGAAGCATTAAACTACATAAGAAAACCATAACCCAAATACATAATAAAAACAATTATCTCCATTTAAACAACACTAACAACTAATAAGAAAGCGTAATTACAAGGTCAAAGATCACAAACCCATTCACATTACAATTTCTTCAAACAACTGAGCGAAACAGCGCTATACAACTGTCATGTCCCATCTCTTTTCAATGACAGTGACAAGTTTGACATTTCGATGAGCGCTTGAGTGTTTTTTTTTTTCTAATTTGATGTTTATTCGAGTGTCAGTCAAAACTGACAGTTCCATGTGTGAAGTTTTTAATGCTTGTTCACACGTATTAGATTTGATGTAAAGTGATGATGGTTTCTTTATGTAGAATAGTTGAGTATTTATTTTGATAACTAGTTTGTTGTAATTTAGTGGAGTTGAAAGGAAATTTAGTGCGTATTGAATAGTTAGCTGACTCGTTGTTCTTGTGGACGCAATTGGACGACTAATGAGCATGAGATCCTCCTGTGTTAGGACTTACCCAAAAAATGTATGAGCCTGTGCCCTAGAATGTACAGTTATAAAATCTATGTCGTTTAATAGTATAAAACCTTCTTTAACAAAAATAAAAAGGGGCATATTGCTGAGCAGTTTTGAACAAAAGTTGTAAAGGTTTAAAGTCACTATACGGTCAAAGTATTTCGTATTTGTATTTTAGTGTATATTATGCAAGGTTTGTCCATCTTCCTTGTCTGTGTCCAGTCGCTGGCAATAGGCTCGTCCAAACACAACTGGTGAGGGTGTACATTAGGTATACCTCTGTCAATTTTTTGGGGATTATAGGCGAACACATAACAAAGCTGTCTCCGCAGAAAATGCGAATATTGCATCAGGACTTTTTTGTTTTGTTCTACAATGCGACTGCATCTGCATCCATAGGTCACCATTGTGACCTATGGATCCCAGACTTGTTTTTTGACGAACATTCAAAAGTCCAAACTCAAGGTCTGCCAACGTGCAATGTAGTGCAGTATTCTAGGCGTCAAACTAACCGACCACGTACGCAACACCACACTGCGCTTCAAAACAAAAATCACTGACGTTGCTCAAGTAGCCGCTAAGCTTGAATAGGACTGGACTGGACACGTCTGCCGCATGCCCAATGAGCTGTGGGCCAAACTAACCACTTTCTGGAGCCCTGACACAGCCAGAAGGTGTTGCAGCAGACCTCGTAGAAGATGGCAGGACGAGCTGGATAAAACCAATGACCAGTAGCCAACATTAGCCCTAGAAACAACTGGAAATCATGGGGAGAGGGCTTTGCCCAGCAGTGGGATGATCCAGGCTATCAGTAACAGTGATGTAGTCTCCCACTGCTCTGAAAAAACCTCCCCTTTCTCCCATTAAACCTCTCTACTCAGTGCGACCACCATCGCTTCATGAAAAAAGAGAAATCAGAACATGCAAAGAGAGACCTTGCTTGGCGATTAATAAAGTTGGTCTTTGAATGATGATGATCTGCTTCTCACACTGAAATAAAGCAAAACAGGCTTTTTTTAATGGATCAAGCCCATCACACTATTCCGAAAACATGTGTTGATGTATTGTATTGTACAACAGGATGGTGTCCGCAACGCCACGTCAAAGCGCGTATTTTGCGTATGGGCTATTATAATCCACCACGCGCGGGTCCAGTGCGGGTTGGTAGATGTCACATATCTTCGAAATTTTGATTCTAGGACATGCCGGTTTCCTCACGATGTTATCCTTCACCGTTTTTGAGAGCAGCGGTGTTGAATTAAATTACACAAAGTAATGCCGCCTGCCTGGGTTCGAACCCACGACTTACTGTTCGTAAGCCGGGGCCGCCACCACTCCACGACTTACTGTTCGTAAGCCAGGGCCGCCACCACTCCACGACTTACTGTTCGTAAGCCGGGGCCGCCACCACTTACTGTTCGTAAGCCGGGGCCGCCACCACTCCACGACTTACTGTTCGTAAGCCGGGGCCGCTACCACTCCACGACTTACTGTTCGTAAGCCGGGGCCGCTACCACTCCACGACTTACTGTTCGTAAGCCAGGGCCGCCACCACTCCACGACTTACTGTTCGTAAGCCGAGGGCCGCTACCACTCCACGACTTACTGTTCGTAAGCCGGGGCCGCCACCACTTACTGTTCGTAAGCCGGGGCCGCTACCACTCCACGACTTACTGTTCGTAAGCCGGGGCCGCTACCACTCCACGACTTACTGTTCGTAAGCCGGGGCCGCCACCACTCCACGACTTACTGTTCGTAAGCCAGGGCCGCCACCACTCCACGACTTACTGTTCGTAAGCCGGGGCCGCCACCACTCCACGACTTACTGTTCGTAAGCCAGGGCCGCCACCACTCCACGACTTACTGTTCGTAAGCCGGGGCCGCCACCACTCCACGACTTACTGTTCGTAAGCCAGGGCCGCCACCACTCCACGACTTACTGTTCGTAAGCCGGGGCCGCCACCACTCCACGACTTACTGTCCGTAAGCCGGGGCCGCCACCACTCCACGACTTACTGTTCGTAAGCCGGGGCCGCCACCACTCCACGACTTACTGTCCGTAAGCCGGGGCCGCTACCACTCCACGACTTACTGTTCGTAAGCCGGGGCCGCCACCACTCCACGACTTACTGTTCGTAAGCCAGGGCCGCCACCACTCCACGACTTACTGTTCGTAAGCCGGGGCCGCCACCACTCCACGACTTACTGTTCGTAAGCCAGGGCCGCCACCACTCCACTACTTACTGTTCGTAAGCCGGGGCCGCCACCACTCCACGACTTACTGTCCGTAAGCCGGGGCCGCCACCACTGCTCTCAGTCGATCTGGTAGCAAAGATGGAACGAGCAAACGTTGTATGGGAATTTCCTGAGAATTCAGAGTCAATGATAGCCCATTTCGCAAAATCGAATATGCTGCTGCAAATTTATATGATACCCAAGTCTGATGGCGAAGTAACTTTCCAGAAAATTCATTCGTCATCTTTCTGCTCATGTCTCATTCTACTTGGGGTCGGCGCATAAAGTTTCCTTCTTACAATCTTCCCTGTCAGACTTCTCGGCATCATTTACTTACTCCTTTTAATTTTCAGAAACTTTATTATCCCACTAGCTGACCCACGCAACTTCGTCTGCGTCACATAAGGGAAAAAAACGAAAGGAAAAAACCATCCCCGTTTTTGAAACATTTTTGATTCCTGCTCCGCTCGTGATGGTCGTAGCGTGATGTTATATAGCCTAAAGCTTTCCTCGATAAATGGACTATCCAACACAAAAAGAATTTTTCAATTCGAACCAGTAGTTCCTGAGATTAGCGCGTTCAAACAAACAAACAAACAATCAAACTCTTCTGCTTTATAATATTAAGTATAGATTAAAATATGACTAACAACATCTTATAGTGACTATCATCATCATCATCTGTCTAGCCTTTTCCTAACTTTGTCAGGGTCGGCTTTCAGTCTAACCGTATGCAGCTAAATACTAGTACTTTACATGGGGCGACTGCCTATCTGACCTCCGCGACACAGTTAGTGCTGGGTAAGACGATATAGTGACCATATTAAATATCTGAAATGTTTTAAATAATTAGATTGAGTTGGCAATCTCACTAAACAATCTAGTTTAATATGATTTGTATTACTTGTGATAATTGTGTTTTCATGCACGGTACAATTGTGCCGATTTTTTTGTTTTTTCTCCAGAAAAATCAGTTTTAAAGATGTTAAAACAAACTGCAAGACGATAAACACATAATACCAGCTACTTTCGCTTGTATACTACCAGCTAATAAATGCCATACATTTAGCGTAAAACTGCTGGTTAAATAAAACGCTACTGTTTGCAGTAATCATGAAGTAATTGCAGTGGTATGGAATATGTCGACATAACGTATCATTTTGTGTGCGGTGACCAAGAGTTTTGCATGCGGGAAGAAAAATTAAAGTCTCAATATGACCATTTTCATCGAAATACCTGCACCTGTCATCACCGGAACATTTGTTGTTTTTTTACTTTTTTGAGTAGCTTTATTATCTACCTATTTGGTAGATAAAGCCAAGCCAACACTTTTGTTCTTTAGTATTGAAACCAGATAAATTGTGGACCCCACTTAAAACTTGTATATTTCTAAACTATTACGTGTTACAAAACCATTGTGAGAGAAAATAAATAATAAAATATTATATTATTATTTCGTCTATTCATTTATTATAAAACATATTATCGTTTACATTTTTAAATATATCTTAAAAAATACATTTATAAACATAAAAAATAGTGGTCCACCGGTATCGGGAGCAATGTCCAAGCTACCGGTGGTTAGGGCTGCAGGGACAGGAACCTCCTCACAATGCGAGCCATATCGAGGAGTACTGCCTTCTGAATCAGGGTCTTGATCCAACCGCCTAAAGAGAGCTTCGATAGATGGTCATCGAGGCTCTTGGTTATCAAGCCATTGGCCGTCACGACAATCGGCACAATGATAACCGAGTTCATATTCCACATGTCGCGAACCTCGTGTGCCAAGTCGAGATATTTTATTGGTTTCTCTTTCCCAGCTTTCACGAGGTTCTCGTCATGTGCACGTAACCCCGACGGGTCACCCATGGATACCTGGGAGTCCACCTGGACCAGTTTGGGAATCACTGGTGTAGGCCATATTTCGTGGTTGTGGCACGGTGGTAAGGGTCCGGACTTATACGTTGTCCGGAGTTGTGTAAGTCATGGATTTGATCCCAGCTAGGCTTACTTTCCATAACTTTTCATGATCAACATCTTTCTGCACTTGCCCCATGTTACCTGGGGTTGCGCAACACGTTTTTTCCTTCCATCAACAGGTTTATTTCATCACCAACGTTCTCAAAACGGCGAAACAAAACATGAAACTTGTGTGATGATGCTGATATTCTGTCATGTTCATGATATCCTTGAATCAAAAAGTTCGAAGACATATTATGACATCTACCAACCCGCACTGTGCCTACCAATACAAAGGAGACCTGTGTCCCAGCTGTGGTAACAATTATCTTATACTTCACATTCGTCGCCACAATAGTATATTTTATAACGAGGGACTAAACGAAGTCATAATATATACCCATAAAAGGCGAGGAAGGAACATGGATGGTTTTTAGTCAGTAAGAGTCTGACACTCCCTCCCGCTCCGCCCAGAGTGGGGGGGGTCATTTGATGATTTCCCATCCTTAAAAAAAAAAAAAAAAAAAAAAGGTGGTTTGACTCCCGAGCTCGCGAGGGAGTCAATGAAAGCGAGGGTTAAATTAATTCCATTTTTAAATTACTTTTTAATCCCTAGGGAATAAATGGTCACTTTAATCCTGCTTCGTTAGCTCTACGGCGTACCCTCTATTGGCGTACTTTTAGAGTATGCGAAGTGAAAAATATATTATGTACTGTCTTCCGTGTTCATGATTATTTCCCTTCACCTTTCGAAAACAAACAAAAGGGCTAGCAACGATCATTACACGCTAAATAATAAATTCGTTGAATCCTACCCACGCTGGCCACCCTATAGTGCAGTGGCTTCGTCAATACAACTATATTATTCATGTCCATTCGATGCCCAGCCGGTCACAATAAGTGAATGCGAAATATTGTTTGTTACTTAGTGAGAAATGTTCGTAGAAGCGACAGTTGGTGTTTGAGGGCGGGGTTAGTGCCTATTGATTTATGTTGAAGATTTTCAGTTACAGAGTTTCAAGAAGCCTTTTCTTGTGCAATTTGTAGTCAAATCTTCTGATAAGTGGTGGTGGTGGTGGTGGTGGTCCCGACTTACGAGCAGTAAGTCGTGGGTTCCAACCCAGACAGCCGCAATACTTTGTGTAATTTAGGTCCATGTTCACCGAGAAGATAACAGTCTGATTATCTAAAAACAGCTGTCAATGTGACATGTTCCCATCCAAAAATGTGTTTTTCTCTTCTCATGCTCTAAAAGTACGCCGTTATAGCCCTACGAAGCGGGATTAAAGTGCCCGTTTATTCCCTAGGGAGTAAAAAGTAATTTACAAATGGAACGATCTTTTACTCTGAAACATGGCCACAAAAGAGTAACTAGACAAAGGTTTTTTGTCGAGTGTAAATTTGTTCAGTTTTAAATGACTATTATTCTCGCACTCGAAGTGAAAAGTACAGTTTGCACCTCGAGACTAAACGCCAATATAATATACCCTCGCTTTCATTGCCTCCCTCGCAAGCTCGGGAGTCAAACCACCTCGGGTATATAATGGCTTCGTTTCGTCCCTCGTTATAAAATGTACTATTTAACAGCTGTTTTTAGATAAACGTATGTCATCTTTTTGATGAACATGGACCTTATGCCATCATCACTGCTCTCAAAATGGTGAAGGAAAACATCGTGAGGAAACCGGCATGTATTAGAAGGAAAAATTCGAAGACAGGTGACATCTACCAACCCGCACTGGGCCCGCGTGGTGGATTATGGCCCATTCCCTCTCATAGAGAAGAGGCCTGTCCCAGCTGTGGGAACATTAAAGGCTGATGATGATGATGATGATGTAGCGGGCGAAATCAACCTAAAGCTAGATCATAATAATATACTCAACAAACATGAGTCGCTTCTGTCCAATTTGTTATTCTTCTGTCATTTTCATGAATTTTCTTGGAAATTATGTCATGTTTTCTGTACTTATAGGAATAATGTGATTGGTAAGTAATATGAATGTCAGTTTGTCCGTCCATTTTAACGAGGCATCAAATATCTTATAATATTGTTTCAAATTTATCTCGGCTTACGAATCCTTGTACAGACTCCGAGTAGTGTTTGTACAATATCAATTTGTCCCATACAATGTTTTTGAGTAGGTAATATTTCATTTATTTATTTATTTAACAATTTATGTACACACTTATTACAGAAAATAGAAAAGGAACAGAAAATAGTACAAAGGTGATGCTTATTTCTAATGAAATCTCTTCCAGCATACCTGCGAAAGGAGATACTAAATAAAGAGATGTAGACATAGTGTGTAAAAGAAGGAGAGAAAATGGAATACATAAAACAGATTAAATATCTTAAATATATACAAAATTGGAATACATACATACATACTCATACATACAAAAATAAAATAAAATACTTTATAACAATAAAAAAAAAAACTAATAATAAATACTTATGCAATTATGACGAAATGGATAGGTAATGTTCTTTCACTCTTCGCTTGAAAACTGCAACCGTTTGGCAGTCCCTAATGTCAGGCGGAAGTGAATTCCACAACCGAACGGCGTGGACAGTGAAGGAGTAGGAGTAGAAGTCGGTAGAGTGTGGAGGGGATTATTGAATTACTGTTTTTTTTATTTTTACTTGTCATTTGGGACGAACCACAACTTCAATGATGGTGACAAAACTTTAGGACGAACGAATAATAAATCATTTATTCGTCGAGTGAGTTTTTCAGCTCTTTTAATTCTTTAGAAAGCCTCATTACATACCACAATTTTAACTTGTAAGATACACCAACAACGGAATTTTCAGGTATTATCATCTTTCTTTTCTCCTATCATCATCATCATCTGCAGCCTTTTCCCAACTACATTGGGGTCGGCTTCCAGTCTAACCGGATGCAGCTGAATACCAGTATTTTACATGGAGCGACTGCCTATCTGACCTCCACTACCCAGTTAATACTGGATAATACGATACCACTTAGAAAGACTGGTGTCAGACTTTTGGGGCCATAAACAACCTGTAACGACTGTCAAAGATCTACAAATGACAGCCGGGACCAACGGCTTAACGTGCTTTCCGAGGCACGGAGGAAACTCGGTATGTAAGGGTGGTCACCTATCCACAGACCAACCTAGGCAAGCACGGCTTAACCTAAAGATCGACACGAGCGGCTGATGTTATTTAGCCACGAGGTCCTCCTTTTCTCCTATCACAATTAAGATTAAGTTGGCGCAGCAAGTCTTCGTCTTCCATTCTTCTATATTACTCGTCATCTCATCAGACATCTCCTTTCTACCCATATCATTCTTCACACAGTCCATCCATCGTTTCTTTGATCTTCCTCTACTCATATCCATTCATTCATACTCAGAACCTTCCTCATTCCTCCGCATCACATGTCCATAATCTTACAGAGGGTCTAAAATGGCCGCTCTAGCAAAATCATAATAGAACTACAAGGTGTAAACCACCTCATCGCAAAGCCGTTAACCAAGCATTCTGTAGATCTAACTAAGTAACTTTACGTGGAAATTATTACTGGGAATCAACTTTTTTTTTTTGAGGTTATAAATCATGTTTTGTGGTAGAACTCAATGTTACGCACTTGAAACATTGTACTAGTGGATGGATTGAATAGTACGGGGGTCGTGGAGGTGTTAAAAGTTAAAATCTTGCAAAAATAATCTTGTATTTAAAAATCTTGTCAAGAAGTTGTAAATTTGACCTCCTATATTTCCGTAACTACAAGGTTCCCAGGTATGGTGTAGAACAAAAAAAAATATCGCAATGATGGGGAGAACAAGTGCCTGTCAGCTTCGTGAAGAGGTGTTTTACACCCTTTATAATAAATGAATTACGTTACAATTCGTAAAATGGTCACAAAGTGACAAATCATAATACTAACTGCGTTTGTGACAATTTTAGAAGAATTTAACGTGGCTCATATTATCATGAGTCTGCTTAAGCGTCCAATATCAGGTTGGCACAAGAGCGTGGAGCTTGGCACAAGCAAAGAGAGGCCTGTACCCGGCAGTGGGTGATGTTGGTCTGTAGATGATGATGAAAACGCCCATTTAAGGCCCCTGGGTCTAAGTTTAGGATTAAAAGTAACTATCGATAGCGATCTGTTGTTTCAGCTTATCCTTTTGGGACAAAGGAGTGATTTTATTGTATGGACTTGAAGTTGGTGTTGCGACGCGGCTCCAACTTCTCGACTCGCAAAGTCAAGGTCCAGCTGGTCTTCACTTTCATGTACTCAACGATCTCCTCAACCTTTGTGGAGTGATGCAGTCGGGACACATACAGCAACGTCGTTGGTGTCGCTGGACGCAGCAGCATATTTAGTCCTGACAGTCCAGTACCGCATTGATTGCGAAGTAGGCTTCTTCTTCTCTTGAACTATGGTATTGTGTTCATGTTCCTTCCTCGCCCTTTATGTTCCGGGGCCGCGGTATCTCTTTCGAATAGGCCCGCAACCCCGGCAGGCTTCGGCCCTTCCGGGCCCGTCCCCTTATGCTGACACCTCTTTGAGGCGCGCGTGGATCACGGACGCGCCGTCGCCACGACCTGTCGTCATTAGACGGACGGACGGCTAGCTAGCCCATTGCTAACCGTCCACAGGCCCACATCTACGGTGGCCGGTAGCCACCACGTGGCCCCCGACGCCCGGTGCGTCTCCCGCGGCGGCCGGGAAGAGAGGATCTCTCCCTCTCTCGTTCACAGCGACGGTTCTGCTTTCCCCATTTCAGCTGCTTAGGTTGTATTGCAGCTACAATGCAACCCAAGCAGGACAACCTGGTTTAGTAAACAAATGAATATTGAGTGGGTAAAAAATATAATATTGCACGCGCAACACCGCATGGAAACCTTAGTGCTTACGTAATGTCCAAGTTAAACATTGCAAGATGATTACTCTAGTATTATCAAGTTAACAGTCTTCAATTTAACTGCAATTTGCTAACATATTGTTTATATTGTTTGTTTATACATAATTTAGTTATTCCACGAAGTTTTTACTTGGGTTGGTTATTAATTAATAAATTATGAATGATGTTTGTTTTGCATAGTTGCCTTGTTGAGCTAATTATTGTTCTATAGCCTATATGAGCATAAAGTCTTAGGTTCGATTTCCAGTTCAGGCAACATGTTGGTGATTTTGAGAGTTATGTTTAAGTCCCATAATATGATAGGGGGCGATTTTATTCCAATAAAACGGGCATATTTTGCCCAACCTGGGAATCAAACCTGGGATATCTTATTCAGCAGTCCTGCTTAAACGCAGTCGCATTAAATCCATTAAGCAACACATGGTCAGACTAAAAGCTAACCCTACCTAATATCATCTCCGTAGCCTTTTCACAACTATGTTGGGGTCGGCTTCCAGTCTAACCGGATGCAGCTGAATACCAGTATTTTACATGGGGCGACTGCCTATCTGACATTCATAACCCAGTTAATACTTGGTAATACGATACCACTTGGTAAGACTGGTTGTCAGACTGAGCCACTGCAACTATCTTTAACAACTGTCAAAGATCTACAAATAATAATTAATAATTAATAATATCTATATTTCAAACACAATTAAGTCCATACATTTTTACAAATAAAGCGTTGGTAAGTTTGTTAGTAGTACACAAAAAACAAAAATAAAATAATAAAGTAAAGTAAAATAAAAATAAAATAGAAAGGTGTTAGTATATTGTTAGCAAAACAAAACTAAGTCGGTAACACAGTCTATTATTTCCTATTCTTGAGCAGGTGTACACTTGCCCAGTACACAGTAAACGGACTGTCAATTTTGCACGCTAACGCTCTGAGGACAGTGTTGGTGCTTCCACGGACCCTGCTCATCATTGACAGCATCATACAAATGACAGCCGGGACTTACCGCATAACGTGCTTTCCGAGGCATAGGGGAAAACTCGGTATGTAAGGATTTTTCATCCATCCACAGACCAACCTAGTCATGCAGGGCTTAACCTAACTATCGACCCGAGTGGCTGTTATTATTTAGCTACTAGCTTCTCATATCTATACTAATATTATAAAGCAGAAGAGTTTGTTTGTTTGGTTGAACGCGCTAATCTCAGAAACTACCGGCTCGAATTGAAAAAATATTTTTGTGTTGGATAGTCGAGGTGGTCGATCGAGGAAGGCTTTAGACTATATAACATCACGCTACGATTATTAGGAGCGGAGCAGGAATGAAAAATGTTGCAAAAACGGGTATTTTTTTTCCTTTCGTTTTTCTCTCTTATTTGACGCAGACCAAGTTGCGTGGGTCAGCTAGTCATTGGTTATAATCTATTGCCTAATTCCGATCATTTCATCGAATAGTAGCGGCGAGTTAAAATTATTGTTGAAATCTTATCTAGTATAATTATTATTATCTGATGAGCGTACAAGTAGCGCCATCTAGTCTCTGAGTTTGTGACTAATCCATTCTGAATCAGGTGTACTAAACGTACAGTATTTATTTTCCAGCTTTTTATGCAGTCTGTTGATTTCTCAACCCAACAGTAAGTTCTGCACATGAAAGCAAAACCAGTATAGTGTTGTTTTTTAATAAATTCGATAATATTTTATATAAAACTAGCTGACCCACGCAACTTTGTCTGCGTCACATAAGAGAGAAAGAGCTCACAAAGGGAATACAATTTCCCCCGTTTTTGCAACATTTCTTATTGCTGCTCCGCTGCTGTTGGTTATAGCGTGATGTTATATAGCCTATAGCCTTCCTCGATAAATGGACTATCCAACGCAAAAATAATATTTCAATTCGAGCCGGTAGTTCCTGAGATTAGCGCGTTCAACCAAACAAACAAACAAACTCTTCTGCTTTATAATATTAGTATAGATAGTATAGATACAAATCTTTTCTCTTTATAATATTAAGTATAAGTATGTATGGATATGTCACCGTAAAATGGTCAAACACGTTGGACTGTAGGTAATCGCTCTAGCGAGGTTGTAAACTCTCGAAATATTGTCAGCTGAACATACGGAAGTATCTCTGCCCCCATAATCGCGACTTGGGGCACCCCCACGTTAGGTTAGTTTATAGGTGCCTTTAAACCCTGCACTCGGAAATAGGGTTCGGGTCCGTCAACTACGCTTTTTAGGGGAAGATAAAGTGTTTTAAGGTTATATTAATCGGTATTTCTCAGGAATGGTACAATATCTTTTCATGAGAGTTGTACCACTGGGCAAGGGGGACACCTCCTTCCTTCCACACCGCGTGAGTTGACTACCATCGCATGCATTTCACGAAAAATAATGCGTTTTATTGTAAGCATTATGTTCGTTTGACAATATTTCGAGAGTTTACAATATCTCTAGTTAAGGTGACATATACATATAGTCCATTGACACTAGCCGCTGTATAAAGTATATCAGTATGTTATAGAAGCTGAGAACTCGGCTGTGTGGCCGAGCGTGTGTGCTTGCACTGCCGTTAAGGCGAAGACGATTCAGAATGATTTTGTTTTTTTTTTTTATAAACTTGGCAACTGTAACGTTACATTTTCGTGGAGAGGAAAATGTAAGGTTGCATTGTGTAAAGTTTAAAGAAAAATGGCAAGAGAAAATATGATGGTTTAATAATACACGGGAATAGAAATTTACTAAGTTAGGGAAGCCGATACGAAGCCGGTAGCATGGTGATAAGGGTCCAGGTCCGAAGCTCGCAGCTAGCAGAAACCGCTCGCCGCAGTGATAGGCTCACTCGCAGTCGCCAAATCAGAATAGTCAAAAACGTAAGTACAAAAACACAAACATTACACAACGGAAACACGGTGAAAGAAGCCGGTTTGAAAAAATATGTCTTCCTGAAAAGGCGCATAAAGGTTGTAATAAGACTTTTAACGAAATCGAAAAGCACTTGTTCTCCCCGTAACTGCAATCGGTTTTTTGTTCTACACCGTATCTGGGAACCATCTAGTTACGGAGATGTTGGGGGTCAAAGTTTCATTAAAATATGGACCTACAATGTTTTTCATGTAAGATTTGTACTCTATACACTTCCACGACCCCCGAAGAATTATTCAGTGCAACTATCAGCACAATGTTTTACGTGGAGTCCTATTGAAAAACATGATTTTTCAGCCCAATACAAAAATCGTTTCGGAGCAATAATTTTGTACAGAATGCTTGGTTGACGGCTTCGTGAAACGTCTGTTTAGGATTACACCCTTTATGTATGTATCAGCATATTTTTTTAGAGTTTGTTAATGTTTTTTTTTTTTTTTTTTTAGGATGGGAAGTCCTCAAATGAATTTTCTCACTCTGGGCGGAGCGGGAGGGAGTGTCAGACTTTTACTGACTAAAACCCATCCATGTTCCTTCCTTGCCCTTTATGTTCCGGGGCCGCGGTATCTCTTTCGAACAGGCCCGCAACCCATGATTTTTGAACCCTCAAGTACCTATTGTTATCTATATATATAAAAATGAAACCCGTTTTCCGTTGTCACGACATAGCATGAAAACGGCTTGACCGATTTGGCTGATTCTTTTTTTGTTGTGTTAGTTATTGTCAGGAGAAGGTCCTTATGAAAAAAAAATGTAGTAGTAAGTAGCTTTTTCCCTCTTATGTGACGCAGACGAAGTTGCGTGGGTCAGCTAGTACGTTATAGTTTGATGGCTGACAACTCTATAAAATCTCATTTTACATCCTCAATGACCAAATAATCATTCATCATGAACTACTCGTTCTTTTGCACATTCTTCAAGCAGTCTCGCTGCTGCATTCCCCAATCTGCAAGTCTAACCATTCATCACCAAACATTCTTCCTTCTCCACTTTCTTCACGCATCCTCCTACTAGCAGTCTCCCCCTTACCGGCGCCGGCGCACGTTTACACGCCTGCGCGGACCACACACGACGTTCGGAAATAGAACCGATCACACGCCAGAATGGGAGCGACCGGCTTTTCAAGATAATTTGTAGATATGTAGGGAGTTTTAGCAGATTTGGTGGATGAATCAAGGGTGTAAAACACCTCTTAACGAAGCCGAAAGGTACTTGTTCTACTCATTATTTGGCGACCCGAATGGCGCAGCGGTAGTGAGGCTGCCTTACGTTCTTAGGGTCCCGGTTTCGAATCCCGGTAGGAGCAACTGTTTGTGTTATGAGCAGGGTCATTTGTTTCAGAGTCATGGATGTTTAAATGTATAATAAGTATGTATTTACAAACAAAAAGTATATATGTAGTAAATCAACTGTCTGGTGACCACGACACAAGCCTGGCTTAGTGTGGCACTAGACGGCGCTGTGTGTAATGTCCAGCGATATTTATTTATTTATTATTGCGATGTTTTTTTTTGTTCTACACAATACCCGGGAAGTGGGAACGTTCTGGTTACGGAGATATTGGGAGTCAAAGTTACAACTTTTTTGACAAGTATTTATCGTAAGATTTTTACTCCAAACACCTCCACGACCCCCGTAATATTCAATCCATCCATCAGCAAAATGGTTTGAGTGCGTTACATTGAGTTGTACCACAAAGCATGATTTTTCACCATCACATTTAATTTTGACACTTCATCAAAAGAAACTGGCTGGTATACAATTTATTTGTTTTTTCGAAGTTAGAAATGCACAATTGCTTAACATTTTTCAATTGCGGTTGCATATTTATTGTAATAATAATGGCAAAAAATCTAACATTTCCTTAGAACTTACAGTTGTCAAGTGTGATCCATTCAATTGGTACCTACTACTTTAAGATGACAAGTTCGATACAGTGAGCCTACAATTGTTTCTACAAAACAGCTTCATCCCACACAAATTATTCATCAACCTACATTATTTAAATCGATAATATATTAATCGATGTTGAATAATTTGCGTACAAGCGACTAGACAAATCGATATTCGTTATTATAAACAATGGTTCATGTCTATACTGTCAGCTGGCCGACATTTTGACAAGCATAAGGACACGGTCGTAATGTTAGCGGGGAGTTTTAAACGGGCGAGAGTTAGTTATGTTTTGTTTGAGTTTTAGAAAGGATGTGGTGATTATTTAGGTAAATGGATGAGAACAGACATCTATTACAAAACACTGTGTTAAGGTGTGTTGTAGATATATTGTGAGGTTTTATGTTAAAATGCCAAGGCGAGCTTAATGTTAGCTACTGCGGTTTCTTTAAGTTTAATATTTTACACATAGGCGTTGTAGTATTTTTTCTTATAATATCATTTAACTATAACTAAAATGAAAGGAATGTCTCAATTCTTCCGAACCTTTTTTATTATTAGAATATGGAATTCAAATGTTTGGTAGCGACCATCGGAGCAAGGTTTATTCAAACCTGTGTTTCAAGCCTTCACTTTACATAGAACTCAAAAGTAAGGGAAGAGAGTGTGTACCTATACGCAGATACTTTTAATGGAAAAAAAACAGTAGGATATCGAAGTTTCAGACTGTATCTGAGAAATGATTGTGCCTTTTTTGTAAAGTTTACTTTAACTGGTGCATTCTCCATTCAAGTTCAGTGGCAGCAGTAGCGGTATTCTCTTCTCCAAACCTTTGTAGGAAAGAGTTCAACATCTGGACTTGTTGCAGCAGTACATTAGTGGCTCTAGGGCCCCTAAAATACTCCGCACATTGCGTGCTTTACCGGAGAGAGTTACATGTTGATTTAGTCCTAATTATTGTGACACCTAACGAAAACCAATCGAGATATTTACTGAAGAATTCAAATTAAAAACAACATTAAGGCGCTTAGACGAGCTAAATTAGCAACTCTATTTGTGGTGGTTTAAACTTCGTTTGAAATGCTGTTAGAATAAAGTTCTAATCAGCTTGCACTACAAAGTGGTTGTTACGTCAGCCACTGCGGGCCAAATAGCGCGAAATGAGTGGTTTCGATCGATTTACAAAAAAACTATTGATTGCTTTAAAAAACTAAAACAATATCATGCTAATATATTGCTTGTAGAATTATTAGCCAAAAAATCAGAATGAAGGCATGCATATTGTAGAATGTTTTTTATTGTTTGAAAGATATTTTTAGAGATAAGTTCGTGATTTCTTTTTATATTCGTCAATTAAATTTTATTATGTTTTCAAAACAGTATCATGCTAGCATATATCCTGAAGAATATCATATATTTTTCTGGTCTTGTTTAAATCAGTGAATCGTATACTTTTAGTAATTATAAAACTCGCGTTTAGCTCATGTAATCGACTTAACTCTCTTACTCTATGACCGCAGCCTCACTTGACATTTGACAGCTATTTAGGCGGGAAGTGACAGCGCGCTCATCAACGACGCCATCTTAGTTTATTTTTCTTTTATTTTTGTTTACACATTGTCTAGCCGACGGCGCTTACACTCTAGTGTTAATTTTAATTTAAAACATGCTAATTTGATGAGGTTTTGGCGCCTTTTTACTAGTGTTTGGTCGGTTATTTGTAGTTTAGCATGTAATAGAGAACTGTTTTGTATCCTTTAGTAGCTCCATATAGGGTGTCAACAACCTCATCACGAAGCCGTTAAGCAAGCATTCTGCACATCAAACTAAGTAGCTTTATGCAAAAATTACTGCTGAGAATAAACTTTTGGGGTGAAAAATCATGTTTTGTGATAGAACTCAATGTAACGCATTAAAACATTGCGTTGATGGATGGATTGAATAGAACGGGGGTTGTAGAGGTGTCTCCGTAACTAGAAGGTTCCCAGGTATGGTACCTACAATGTATAACAAAAACATGATCCCAATCGAACAAGAGTGTCTTTCGGCTTCGTTAAGAGATGTTTTACACTCTTTTTAAGAATTCAGCTGCAGTCAGACTGAAAGCCGAACTTTGGTACTTATTTATGTAAAACCTCTTCAGATGGAGATTCATTGGTGCCTCTGCCCTGGAGTGTAAATATGGTGCTGTTCCACAAACGATGGGGCACTTAATATCGCGTCCTGCGTGTCCTGTTGTTTGTTCACTACAGGAACTGATGGCTGCAACCGAAAACGCCAAACTATTAGCTTAGTTTGTCCACTACAGGAACTGATGGATGCAACCGAAAACGCCAAACTAGTAGCTTAGTTTGTTCACTACAGGAACTGATGGATGCAACCGAAAGCGCCAAACTAGTAGCTTAGTTTGTTCACTACAGGAACTGATGGATGCAAACGAAAACGCCAAACTAGTAGCTTAGTTTGTTCACTACAGGAACTGATGGATGCAACCGAAAGCGCCAAACTAGTAGCTTAGTTTGTTCACTACAGGAACTGATGGATGCAACCGAAAGCGCCAAACTAGTAGCTTAGTTTGTTCACTACTGGAACTGATGGATGCAACCGAAAGCGCCAAACTAGTAGCTTAGTTTGTTCACTACTGGAACTGATGGATGCAACCGAAAGCGCCAAACTAGTAGCTTAGTTTGTTCACTACAGGAACTGATGGATGCAACCGAAAGCGTCAAACTAGTAGCTTAGTTTGTTCACTACAGGAACTGATGGATGCAACCGAAAGCGCCAAACTAGTACCTCAGTTCTAGATCGACACAATTTAGATTACCATTGACACGATAAAAAGCAGATTTAAGCATTCTACTATTTTAATCGAAAGCGACATAGTTTGGAAAAGCATAGTATATGGATACTTGAAGTTACCGGTTATATTTTCAGGTGTGTGTTTCGACATTGCGAAAGTCCTCCGAATTTTGGTTAGGGCGGTTCATCTCTACAAAAACCAGTCATCTATGCAGAAGATAGGTACTGATACTGTTAGTCTGCGTCATCACATTGGTGGGGAATGGCCTCTCCTCATATTATGACTTTCAGTTGTTTCTACCCAGGGCTAATCTGGACCACTGGTCGTTGGTTTTTCCAGCTCGTCCCGCCATCTCCTAAGAGGTCTGCCGCGAAGCGATCTGGCTGTGTCAGGGTTCTGGACAGTGGTCATGTGGAAGACGTTGCTAGTAAGTCCGTTATCAGCTTTGCGGCTTTTCTAGCGACGTCAGTAAAATGTGTTTTGGACCGCATTGTGGTGTTGCGTACACGGTTGAGGAAGATAGGTTTAGTGCATTAATGTTCGCAAACCCTGGTGCTCTTTCTTTTAAATTCAATTGACTTACTTTAACTTACTTTGACTACTGAAAAAAAAATGTTTTAGTTTAACTGTCAATTAAATTTACTGGCAATATATGAGAAAATTGAAATTGGACGACAACCATTTCTGTTTGTTTTTTTACCTATTGTGGCGGGTTTGCGAACGTCATGGGTTGACCTTTATTAGTAAATAGACAGGGCAAAACTTCTTAATTAAGATTTTTTGAAAAATGTGGCCTATATTAAAAAGTGGTTCAATTGATTCTGTTTGTAATTTTGATTAACATATTTTCAGGTTTAGCGCATATACCGTAACACGATGTATAATTAAATTATAATAAACGGGATTAAAAGTATAGTATGTGTTAATTCAGGTTACAAGTGCAATCTATCTGTGTCCAAAATCCGGTCAGTAGGTAGTTTTTAAGTTTAGTATAATATTACTAGAATGAATGGATAAATGACACAGGCATCAATGGCGCCATGAACACACACTCACCTACAAGACACGCAGACACCAGTAAAGTCAGAACCTCCTTTAATCTCCGCCGAAGTCGGCTAATCTGCATAAGCGTAAGTGTCAGACTTTTGAAGTCGCCGAAACTTATTGTGAGCCGACAATGAAAGGTCAAAGGTTGAACTAATGAATTATTGAAGAGTTTAAAATATGTATTATGTTAATAAGAACTTCCTATCTACTTATCTGATTTATGCGTTAGTGTGAGGTATGTCTAAAGAGAGTTGGTGTTGTTGAGAGCAACGGTGGCCCAGTGGTGGCGGCCCCGACTTACGAACAGTAAGTAGTGGGTTCGAACCCAGACAGGCGCATTACTTTGTGGAATTTATTTCATCACCGCTGCTCTCAAAACGGTGAAGGAAAACATTGTGAGGAAACCGGCATGTCGAAGAACCAAAAATTCGAAGCCGCAATCATCGATGTATAACGCCAATGCAAGCAGGGTGATATAACCCAGGACACTTAGAGCACCTTGATGATGATGATGACGTTATATAACCACGCCAAGTGCCATTTTTCAGTAGATACTACACATCTGAACTTTTTAAAGAATATTACTACAGGGTGTATTTCACCTCATCACAAAGCCGTAAACCAAGCATTCTGAATATCAAACTAAGTAACTTTACGCAAAAAATATTGCTGGGAAACAACTTTTATTTTTGAGGTTATAAATCATGTTTTGTGGTATAACTCAATGTAACACACTCAAAACATTGTGCGGATGGATGGATTCGATAGTACGGGGGTCGTAGAGATATTTAAAGTCAATAAAAAATCATGCGATAAAAAGTGGTATTTAAAAAAAAGCTTGTCAAAATCTTGCAACTTTGACCCCCAATATCTCCGTAACTAGAAGGTTCTCAGGTATAGTGTAGAAGAAAAAAATGATCAAAATGACGAGTAGAACAAGTGCCTTTCGTATTCGTTAAGAGGTGTTTTACACCCTTTATATTATACTAAAATGGTCAGGGTCAAACATTCATTCATAACTGAATATTATGAATGAATGTTTAAAAGTACTTGAAGGTGATAATAACAAGCGGCTTGCCAAAGACATGAACTTTTAGCCTTGTTAGCAAGTTACATTGTTTTAAAACATGTAATTTGCGAACAAGCGGTGAAGGAAAACATCGTGAGAAAACCGACATGTCATAGAGCCAAAAATTCGAAGACATGTGACATCTACCAATACGCACTGGGCCCGCGTGGTAGATTATAGCCCATTCCCTCTCATAGAGGGGAGGACTGTGTGTCCCAGCAGTGGAATATTATAGTCTGATTATATTTTGATTGAAAAGAGTATCCATGGAGTTATGGTTTCTTGCCCGTTCTTCTCCATAGAGATCTACGCTAGGGAATGAACACTTTCTCAAGTTATTATGCCTTGTGTCTGCGACTGTAATATTGTTTTTTTTTTTTTATCACACAGCACTATCTAGTGCCACACTAAGCTGGGCTTGTGTCGTGGTCACCAGACAGTTGATATATTACATAAATACTTTTTGTTTGTAATTATATATGTTTTTATATATTTTAAAAGTAAGTTATGTACTCATGGTACTGAGACGCTCATTCAAGAAGCTGTGTACAGAGACATAAAGAGATACATTTTGTTAACAATTTCAAATTTACTTTTGGCGCGGAACCCTAATCTTTTAGTAAAATGAAAAGCTTAAGTTAACATCAGCTATCTGCCAGTAAAAGTATTGTCAAATTCGGCCCAGCCTTTTCGGAAATAAATCGGAACAAACAGATAGCCAAAAATGTTTAAAAAGATTTTTCTTTGTTATAGGTACCCGTGGGTATACTTTGATATGCATTCAGTAAATAGCAGTTATTTTAAAATAACAAACAGACACTTCCATTATATTTATTTGGTTAGGAGATGATAAGTAGATATAGCTTTTATTACTATGTATAATCAAGGTCCCAATTTGAATAACAATAGTACTTACCTACTGCCCCAACAATTAAGTACCGAAATAAATAGAATACAATTGTTCAATCCAATCTTCCGGTTGAATACTTTACATTACACAATATCAGTACCTCACTTTGTCACAACTGGTTAACTTTTGGTAGTCACGTTACGGTCAATGTATTCAATACCAATTAAATTTGTTCTGTAGAATCAAATATAGGTGATGTGGTAGTGGTATTGTGATTTAGGTAATTAGATAAACCATGGAATAAAAAGGATTGGCAGGCTTGGTGAATGGAATTGGGTTAAATTAACAATTTTCTAAATGGTTTAAAGTTATAGCACCGGAAGTCGTTAGGTTTAAATCTTGTAGACTGAATTAAAAATGTTTTTTTTTTAATTTATTATATTTCATTTTATGCAAGATCTAAATTATTGTTTGTAAACAGTGTACCTATTACCTTAACGGCGGAATTGCATTCTTGATTTAAATTAATATTAAAACAATTGCCCACCAATTTAAAAAAAATGTAACAGTTAACTTTATCGACGAGTGTTTATATTTGAGTCTTATTATACCCAATTATAGATCTATCTTAGCATCTAATATTGCGTTAAGTATTAGTGAGGCTTTCAAGATTAGTTTCTTGATTATTTCTCCTCAAAACTCAATTAAAAGTTTATCACATTAAAGTATCTACTTACAACCAAACTAATTAGTCCATAGATTGTAAATTATAATTAGAAAAGTTTTCTTGATTGATCTATAAAGTAGGAATGAAAATTACTAAATTAATTTAAGAAATAATTACAAACACATCTGATTGACACGCTCATTTTGAGATTATTAATAACGAGTTATTATTAATGATTATAACAAGAATACAAAGAATTTAAAGTGTGAAACTAATCACATTAAAAAATAATTGAAACTATAAAATATGTGTAGAAAGTGGTATAACATGTGAATGACGAGTTTGTCTTGATTGACATGTTCCGTATACTTTTTTTAAGCGCGATTCGTACTACCTACCTATTATACTTCGTACTATCTAACTTAACGCAGAATAGTGCAAAAAATAAATAAAAGAATTATGACTTTAAATATTTTTAATTGTCCCCGAATCTCTATAATAGGGAACCTACACCAATCACTCCACAGATATCTTACCCCATCCATTTAGACAGACCGTGATTTAAAAAAAATGAAAAATAAGTATAGATTTATTCAACCTAATCATACCGTTAATATTTCTCTGAAAAAATGACAACGGCATTAAAATAATAGGAGTATCTCCTATTATTTCTATGCCGTTGTCATTTTACAAACACAACAACAAACAACAACAACAAATATATATGGACAATATATTTTTTAAAGATTACCGCTACCGACGGCAGCTCCATAATTATTTACCAAATCCAGGGATACAAAGAAGAGAGCGTTTTTAAGCACAAACAAAATGTGTGCCTTAATCATTATTTGACTGAAACCGCGGGAACAACAAAAAACAAAAATTAGGTCAAAACTACAATCCGCAACATTTACACAGAACCCTAAATAGTAATTACATTCAGCATAAAAGTCCAACAATTGTAGATTTTTATCGCGTCCATACAATTTAATATTAACCAACACAACTTAATTACCAACGTATTATGTTATAATTTCTTTAAAAAATCCGTCTTCGCCGATATCCGTTCAATAATTCAACATGGCCACGTCTATCAATATAATAATTCTGTCAAAGTTTAATTGAAATTCTGTACAAAGAGCACCGCAGTATTATTGATACATTATGAGTGCGCGAAAGAGCCATAGAAGCAATTTACAACTGAATTACAAATCTGGTCGAAGCCCCACTAAATACACACTCGGGTTAAATCAATTGTCGTACATCCATCTCTTTTTTACTCCAACAAACGCTATAAGTTAGACAAAGATAGAGGATGTAAAAGATGTTGTCGAGCATTGAAAAGCGAACGGTTAACGCCTACAAAACGAATGGGGAAGGGTAAAAAGCTTGTTTGTTCGAGGGCGTGTCCCCTCGGCCGGGCGAGGGGCGCAGTCATACGGCAGTCGCCGCCGGGACCAGTCCCCACGTCACACGCAACAGACATATCAATCTGACAGCACTGGCTGTCCATCACGCGCCCTTTGCATCAAAAAACTAGTGCGGTAGAATTAAGAAATCATGCTAATCGATAACGATAAATATTAATGTGAGGACTGTGTCTCATTCAAATTAAACTGACATTATTTTATATTGTGAACTGTGCTGTATAATGTACTGACTTTGATACACTTGTAATCGGTTTGAAAAGTGCGAAGATGGCTTTCGAAGATCGTTGCAGCCCAAACCAGGCGAACAGTCCTGGACCCGTCACCGGAAGAGTGCCTGCCCCTCATGCCGAGAACCCGATGAACTACTGCCCCCCAAGTCAGTATACTTGTACCACGATTGACTCAAGATATGAGCGAACCTCCCCAAATATGACCATAGTCAAAGTGCAGCCAAATTCCCCTCCACCAAGCCCTGAGAACCAAAACGAGATGGACGGTTTCCAGAACTACTATAGACCTGAAACGCCTGATGTGAAACCCCAAATAAACCCTGAGAACCAGAGATTTGAGAGTGATAAACTTCGAGCTCAAAGACAGCAGCCGACGGTCCCAATAGCCTTCTCAATAAACAATATTTTACACCCTGAATTTGGTTTGAACGCTCTAAGGAAAACAAACAAAATTGAAGGTCCTAAACCAGTTGGGCCAAATCACAGCATTTTGTACAAGCCCTATGATTTATCTAAACCCCAGAATGAGTTCCAAAAATACAGCTTCGATTACCTAAAATCAAAAGAAACAGAATTCAACTCGTTACCTCCTCTTGGGGGCTTGAGACAAACGGTTTCCCAAATTGGGGAGCAGGTGCCTAAAGAAAGGGAGATGCCGAAAGTAATAGAGAATCAGAAAAGGCCAGATTCTGCCAGTTCAGTTGTTTCTTCTACTTCAAGCGGGGCTTTGTCTACTTGCGGCAGTACTGATACGAACAGTCAGTCGGGCAATGCATCTTTATGGCCAGCATGGGTGTTCTGCACCAGATACAGCGACAGGCCTAGCTCCGGTAAGTGTCAATTTTTTTTTCCTTTTTTTTTGTAGTTCTGTTGATTATTTTACGTGAGACAGGTGTTTTAGTGTTCTGTTGATATTATTACGGCTACTTGCATCTTTTTTTTTAGAATTTGTTTGTTTTGGAAGCTCTAGCAGCTTTTGTATTTTTTGTAAATTTGTCGACTCCTGTTTCCATATATTTTTTAATGGTAGCTTGAAAAAAGAGTTTTCTTGAACAGTAGCTATTTTCAGATTATTATGGATCGATTATTTAGATCTAATGAGGCTATTAATGAGCTAAATTAGCGTATAATGAGAGTTGTTGTTTACAATGAAGTCGTACTTTGTATTTTTTTCTGCGTGTTCAATGTTTTATATCTACCTGCAGTTGGTTTTTCTAGACAAAACCATTAACAGTTTACATTGACGACATTATCAAACCATCTCCCATTCATAAACCCTTTTTTACTACATATTTCCTATTCCACAAAAGAACTTAAAAACGAAACTTCGTGCTACACCATCGTTACACAACTTTTAAACGAGTAAAATATTCCATTTGGACAAAAACATACATAAATATTTTGACAATGAGACTCGAAGCATTGTGTATGTATTAGAATACATTAAAGAGAAATGATCCGTAACATATGCGGTATATTTTGTCTGTTGACACATCACTACAGATGTAATGACTTTCGTATTTATTTATTCAAAACATTGTTCTCTTTTTTATTTCTTTCTGAATTAATTTTAGGTTGAATGCGGTGTCCTTTATGGGAGTTCTAATGGATAGAACATCTTTATTGCATTTAAAATTTAAAATAGGAGTTTGTTTGTTTTTCCGGTATTGAATTTAAAAATGGCCTATTACTAAGACTATTTTGTTTATACCTTTGTTGTTATAGTTTCTATTAATATTACTAGATTTCCATTTTTGATTATAGATAGAATTAAATCGTAATTGATATTTCCCTTTAGGTAGCATTTGCTGTAATTACTTCAGATTGTGTTTTATTTATTGTATTTATTTGAATTACTTATAATTACGAATAAAAGAGTTTTTGGTGTTAAGACGTTGGTTCGCAAATAGGTTACTCCACTGTAGTACCTATAATTTTACCGCCAATAGGCTTTGTTCCGTTTTAGGACAGTTCTGAATATAAAATTATAAATTACATGATACCTAATTCAATTTTGTTTCCTGGATTGGCAACACTAAAATTGACATTAGCTATCGATAAGTCATTCTTTTCGGTAGCTTATGTCAATCACACATTCTGACTTTTCGATCACCATTATCGTTTATAGAATGTCAAATTGTCTCTGCCCTTAGGTGTCTATAGTATACGTGTCGGTATCTTCTTCGATCCGGACCGTCGGCCGGTGCCAACATTACAAAAAAGGAACAAGAATCAGGGCATCACTGCATAGGCTTATTGATACCCCGTCGGTTTACGATCTTTTCATGGCTGGGGAATATGCTCTACTTTGCTCAACCGTTTTTTTTTGCGGTTATTTTTTTCGCTTCGATGTTTTCGGCCGGATATAACACATTAGGTTTTTAATTGCAACAGTTTGCTTGTAATTGAGTTCGATTAAACTTGTTCTTTCTTTTAAGTCGTCATATCTACTAAATGTGCAAATAAATGATAATTTCGAATAATTAATTACGTTTTCACTAATCTTTTAATGTGTTATAATTATCTGCATATCTTTTTCTTAATTATATCGGGACGGGCTTCCGATCTAGCTCATTTTTTTTTATAATATCAACATTAAAATGTCTTACTGGTTTTTGCCTAAAACCTAAATACTGACATAGCAGTCAACTGTCAGTGCTAGGCAACTGGACTTATCCCAGTTGTAAACGTCCCTTTGTGCCTATTGGCCTTGTTTCGGTCTGTCTCCTGCTGATATGGAGGGAAGTGGAAATTACGGTTTTTTCCTACTCCTCCGGGATCCAAAACTTCATTGTTTCGGCGCTTTTCTGGTGGTTGCCACTGTTGATTCTGGCTTTCAGGAGTTACAGTGAGTTACAGTTACGGAGTTACAGTGAATAGTGTTGGCTTGTGACATTGCATTCATTACTGGAATCGATGATTTAATAGCACGGAAGCCTTGATGTCCATCTCTATATCTTCAGACTGACGGCAAGTGCATCTTTACATCGTAGTTCGATCAAATTATTTGCTTTTCAACGCCTAGACCTGTCACTGTGACAGTGTCAAAGTGACATTACACTAATGTCATGTTTTAAAAACTAGCTTTCACTGAGTGAAAGTGTTTTGACAAATCAACAGTGAGGTGATAGGGTCAAAATGTATTAGAGGTTACCTATGCTTTTACTCATTGACAGAAAGGTTGTAAAGAAATTAATTATTTATTATCGACTTTGACTAGGAGTTTAGTATGAGTTTGGTTGTGTTTGGTATGTTTTTTTGGGGTTCCGTAGACAATTCAAGTAATAATCACATTGCAATTTTGCTACGGCTCCTCAGCCCATAGACAATAGCGTAGCTTTAAAATAAAATTAAAAATAATATAGTTTTTTTTTAAGTAAGTATTTAAAAATTGGTTTTCATTAAGTATGAAGATTTCTATGTGCCGCCGTTATTATAAAAATACGATATTATTTTCATATCAGTATTTATTTAAGAACCAGAAGTCTGTTGAACTTGTAATAAATAAATATTTACTATACCTATTAATATTGAGCGTTAATAATATATTCAAACACTGATTGTATGTATGTCTGTCATCATGTTTAACGCATTATTGTTTTTTGTACTCATTGTATGTTAATGTCGTGAATTTCGATTAGGCGAGGGATGGAATTAAAATTGCAGGAGACTGGCTCAGGTAGGTATGAGGCTTGAGAAAATAATAGTTTATGATAGGAGTTACTGTTTGTCCGTCTGTCGAAGCCATTTTTTCATAATAAGGATGAAAGATCGACTAGGTATTTATTAAAATACCGGATGGTATAAAGATTTTTAATTTTTTTTTCAATTAAATTCGGTTAAAAGTAAATGAATAAGTTTTAGGAGTTAAACACATTTGCATAAGCTAATATTATAATAATATGTACCTACATTGTTTAGTCTCCTATATTAACGAAATTTGAAAAAATAAAGAAAAAGAAATTGTGATTATTTTCGCAAAGTGCATAAGTGATTGAAAATGATATTTAGTTATGTCCATTTATCTAATTTTATATCACCTTAAAATATCTTACCTAACGACACTCAACAGAAGAGAAGGGATTTCCTATTTGCTATGTAAATTGCATATAGTTTATCGTTACCAATAAGAAATCAAATTACTGAGCCTTACCTATTCGATTCACTTAAGAATTATATTTATATTGGTCAAATACTTACTCATATGGCAATACAAACTTATTTATTAGATATTCTAGTTTAATATTGGGTAAGTACTTTAAGTGGTAAAGACTTGCCAACGATAATTATTTTGAAATACTTAGTCAAATATAAGTAGGTACAATGGATCCAAATGAAGCCTATAAGTTTAAAACTCGTGAAATTATAAACCATAACGGTATTTGCATAAATTCAAAGAAAAACCTCACTAATTCAAACTTGGAAGCGAACACAATAAATCGTTGACATTCCATGTCAACAAGATGGCGGCCTTGACAGCTGTCACATTGACATGACGCGGGAAAATGACGGAAACAATTCGAATGTGAATTTTCTCGGGAAAACAATGGCAGTAATTTAAAAGTGTTATTGTTTTAAAACTGTTTGTTTTTGTGAATGAAATAACGTTGGGTTTGATCTTGTAAGTGAACCTTTGACTCTTGGTTATGGTTGTTAACTTTTTGAATATTCTTTTCAACACTTAAGTTTAAATATCTTTACATTTTATTATACAACTGGCTACAACATTTTAGTATTTCTATGATTTAAGAATATTACGGGTCGTATTCGACTCTTTTCTTAAATATTGGTCACAAACAAAATGGAATAGAGATCAATGGAGGGAAGTAAAGAAGGAGGTTTTATTATGTGAGACAAAAGGATCGATATCTACTAAAATCATAAAGATTTTCTCAAAAACACGTAGTTTTTGCATTAGATATAGGGTAACAGCAAAAATATTATAGTCCTATAGGAATCTTACGATAGTTGGCAGTTAGGATGCTGTGGCAAAAGGGGTACGCTAATATTAAAATTAGCTCAGAGTGCGCCCGTCGGATTTGTATCTAGTTTACCTTGGCGGTTGGTGTTACCAGAATGAAAATTGTCAATGTAAGGGTAGATATTGCGGCTAAGACTGAGAGCGATGGTAGATTTAAAATGGTGTAAATTTGAGTTTTCATAAAAATTTATCTGGCAGAAATAATACTGCACTTTCAATTTGCTAATACACGAGTTCCTGTCAAATTGAATTTATATCTGACTGAATCAATTTAATAAGGTTTCCGGCAAATGATTTATTGATTTTCGCAAGTTTCTCTTTAAGATAGAATTAAACTTATTGGATTTTAAAATGAATCTTTTTGGAAACAAGGCTTTTATTTTGAAATAGCACACAGAAAACGAACATTACAAAAATCTAGTACAATGAAAGCATTACCTACATACCCTGTACTTACTAGTCGCCATTTTGAGATTCGAAAACAATTTCTCTAAAAAAAAAACGTTTTAATGGCCACGAAAAAATCTAGTAGAATTTCATAATCACTTGGTTAAGCTTAAGCAGAGAACCGGTTCGATCTTTCATCGCGACCGCTGCTAAAAGCGCTCATTATTTTAAAAAAATGCCTTGACAACATAATTATAGCCCACCAATTATTAAAAACATGTCTTTTAACCATAATTCGACTCTATTTTACAAAGTATAGAGTTTAATTTTGCAATATCAACGAAAAACCCTTAACACATTGACACTACGTTAATTTTTCCATAAGCATAGACAATTTAACTTTTACAGTTAGCAAAAGGTTGTAAAAAAATTACGTATTTTTTCCTTTGGAATAAGACCGTAAATCGATTGATTTTTTGTCAGTGAACAGCATGAGTATGTTTGTAGAATTAACAGGTGAAGTAATGAAACAATTTAGCTCAATTATATCGTGCAATTATTCTTTTTTCGAGCGTCCGCCATTTTGCCTTACTCGCGTTATGTTGGCAACGCCCAGTAGCATTTAAGGTGAGATTCCGTGGCGGGATATAATTATTTTTAAAATAAAATATCGCTTCGATAAATTGTTTTTTTTTCTTACTTAAGGTGTGAAATGTGTGTTCATATTTATTTATTATGCATTGAACTTTTGAAGCCATTTAATATTTTCGGTTCAGATAAGAACTATTTAAGTGGTTTTTTTATTGGGTTCTTAATTAAAAAACTTCGCACACCCTTTTTTAACACGGTTAATCAGCATAGCTTTAACAATGTAGGTATATCTTTATGAAAAAATAATAAGCAGGTTTCCATGATTGGATCACTAAACGGCTGAGAAAAACAGTATTTTTGACACCTTTTTATGTGAAGTCGATTTTGATGAATAAAAAAAAACATGCCAAAAGGAAAGTTTATTTTTCAACCAGTGCAAACGACCTTTACTCACTCTACCAACATAAGTGAAAACCTAATAAAAGCTTGGTAGCTATAGTTAAACAAAGAGCTCTTTCTTTATACTTTTCCCAATAGGTATAAAAAAATTATAAATCTAGTCCGTTAATTTAGTCCGTTAGTATTTTTTGTTTCTGTAAATCAATGAATGCTGACAAATATAAAACGCATCAAAATACGGGAGTGGGGGCTTGTGACGTCAGAACTAGCTCAAAATTATACCTAGGCGTGACGTATTGAGAATTTTAAAAGCGTCGTATCTTCGTCAATTTTTAATTTACGTAACAAAAAAAAAAAAAATACCCGTCAATATTTTTTTTAATAATTTACCTGACGGACTAATAAGAGGTTTTCTTTTAGATTAAAAGAAAATAGTTTCCTTAAACTCGATAGATGGCGTTGATCTTACTACGTTTTTAGGTGCCAAAGCCAAAACGCTTGAAAAAGCACACGGTTTATACGCTCGTTGACTGACACTTTCGTTTGAATAAGCTTCCGAATATAAAATTTAGGCCCAAGTGAAATTGTGTGACGTTCTGTTCCTTGCAGTAACGTACCGAGATCAGCGCCTACTATCCAGCAACTAGGGAATAGTTGAAAAAGAAAATCCCTTGTCATAGGGTATTTTTATGTAGGAAGCAAGCGAAGTCGCGTACAAAATCCAGTAAACAGAAACAATTTTATTTGCTACCACACACAAAGACACACACACACAAACAAACAAACAGTAGCAATTAATCAATTAACACGGTACTTTTAGCCGTAACTACGTTTCTAAGAAATTAATGAAACAAACGAGTATATCGTCAGACTTGTCTATGTCTGTGCAATAGAATGAGGTGTAATCGACCGTGAATTTTGCTCTATGGTTCTGTACAACGTCGATGGTAGGTACCATAGGCGTAATGCAACATTGTAGGTACACAAAAATGTGTCATTGTAGTCACATTATTAATTTTTCTGGTTTTCAAAGGGGTGGGGTTTTCTCTGGGGTTTTGTTTAATGTGGAAAAATAGTTTTGCCTGAAGCAGTAACTATAAATTTTATTTTACGAATACCAACCAAGATCTTTTTAACTTAGTACATGGACATCAAATTAACATAAGCTGTCAAATTATAACAAATGATTTTAAACCTTAACATATTGTTGATTGAGGTTAAAATCGAATTCACTGCCGGCGGCTTCTTTGTTTTCCGATTCGACCGATTATAATCTAGATATCATGAAAGTTCTACGGAATCTTGTATCTGGTTCTTTCTAGGCAAACGTGGTCTAACGCAAACCTATGTAGCAAACATATTAAAAAACCTATTTAACACCACTTTTCTGTCAAATAATACAAAATTAAAAGACCATTTTAGTAAGAAAAAACCGACCGCACGAACCAAAGGTTTTACCTCAATAATTTTACACACGGACCCCTAAAAATCGTTAAGCGCGAAAAGCGAGTTAATTACTCGTTGAACCATAACTACTGCGTATGCCCCAAAATGGAAATAGACACATTCCTCTGCATTCACACTAACTTCATTGTTTAACCTTTAGTTTCTTAGATAGTGGCAGACAGACGGATGAAATAACGCTACTTTTTGTTGATAAAGTATGATTTTACATTTTAATTTCGAGTGACGTTAAGCAGTTTTTTTCACGGTGGGCACAGGATGGGCGATTCGTATCACTTTTTATCACAATGCAAGTATTTTACATTTAAACTCAAGTGATGTTAAGCAGCTCTTGTCTCGGCCAGGCAAAGGATGGGCGATTCGTGTCACTTTTGATTTTAAATTTTGTTTCAAGTGACGTTAAGCAGCTTGTGTCTCGGTCAGGCAAAGGATGGGCGATTCGTATCACTTTTGATTTTAAATTTTGTTTCAAGTGACGTTAAGCAGCTTGTGTCTCGGTCAGGCAAAGGATGGGCGATTCGTGTCACTTTTGATTTTAAATTTTGTTTCAAGTGACGTTAAGCAGCACGTGTCTCGGTCAGTCAAAGGATGGGCGATTCGTGTCACTTTTGATTTTAAATTTGGTTTCAAGTGACGTTAAGCAGTCCTTGTCGCGGTCAGGCACAGGATGGGCGATTCATGTCACTTTTGATTTTAAATTTGGTTTCAAGTGACCTTAAGCAGTCCTTGTCGCGGTCAGGCACAGGATGGGCGATTCATGTCACTTTTGATTTTAAATTTGGTTTCAAGTGACCTTAAGCAGTCCTTGTCGCGGTCAGGCACAGGATGGGCGATTCATGTCACTTTTGATTTTAAATTTGGTTTCAAGTGACGTTAAGCAGTCCTTGTCGCGGTCAGGCTCAGGATGGGCGATTCATGTCACTTTTGATTTTAAATTTGGTTTCAAGTGACGTTAAGCAGTCCTTGTCGCGGTCAGGCAAAGGATGGGCGATTCGTGTCACTTTTGATTTTTAATTTTGTTTCAAGTGACGTTAAGCAGTTCTTGTCGCGGTCAGGCAAATGATGGATAATTAAAAAAGCTCTAAATGAACCTGATGGACACATGTTTAATCCAATAACTATTGTAACTGACTTGTCTACCAACCTCCTTTTATCTAAACGTCGTAATTATAGCAAGGTGTTGTACCCACCTGATCATCGACAATGTCTCAATAAAAAGTGAAATCGGAATCGCTCCGGTAAAGATACAATGTTTGTTCTGTATGACAAAAATGCCTGTACATTGATGAGCAAAAGTGATTTGCTCATTTATTGAAGTCGGCGAAATATGTGAAACTTCGCTCGCAGAACCGATGGCCGAAAAGTTCTGGGGTGACGAAAGACGTTGCGTTTAGGCCTCGCACTAGGTGGGCCGATGACCTGGTGAAGGTTGCGGGAATCTGTTTGATGCGAGTTGCAAGGGACCGGTCAATGTGGCGACTCTTGAGGGAGGCCTATATCTAGCTGTTGTCGGCTTTCGGCTGAAATGATGATGACGGCCAGACTATCCGACATTCCTAATATTGGAACAGTTCCTTAATTTTTTTTGGTATTTTCATAAAGACTTTATCACATCCCTGTACAGTCACGTCTAATAATATGTATACACTTACCTTAATGTTATAGCTATTTTCCCGAGAAATAACGATTGTAACTAGGAGATTGGAAATTTTTCATAAATATATGAGTTCCAGAATACTATGTACGTAATAACATTAAATTTTAATCAGTACATTAGGAGGAACACAATTTAAAAAAATCTTAAGTGTTTACATATTATTAGACGTGACTGTACATCGTTTATATGTACCACCCATCGCAACTAATTAGTGCGAACCTTCCCGCTACTGTGACAATTTGGATTACAGGGAAAAGCAGGGATGTGTGTCTCTTGTCGATAAATATATCGATAGATTTTGACATCAACACAAAACGTCACTTGAAGATTAAGAAAGAAAGAAAGAAAAGAAAGAAAAAACATTTATTCGTCGCAAAGTCGACGGCGGTCGTCGGCGTATTAGGTACTGTAACGTCCGTATTTGATTGATATTGTTAATATTCAGTACTAATCGATCAAAACTGTTATGGTAAAGAATAAGGGAAACGTACACATATTTTTGACATAAACATCAAAACAGAAAATATCTGCGATTTCAAATGGAAATCTTAATGCTACGTAAATTAAACTGTAAAATATTTTTTTTTAAAGTCTTATCGGTAATTTTGTTCATTTTATAAACGCAATACAACAACAGCACTTACAACTTCTACTTTGTGTACGCAGAGCTAGTAAAGATTGCATTTAAAAATATTACTCCATAAATTCTTGTGCAGATTAAACAATTTTCCAATACTTCAGGAAGCAGACAGACTTTAATCACATCAACTACATAGTTACTTGCCAACTATGTCCAATAAAGGTTCTATTGAAAAGCAAATTGCTTAATAATATAATTGTCTCTAAGATTGACTAAGTCTAACGCACGGCCACGACCTACAACTACAAGCGATACACGTGACAGACGGTGACAGCGTTAAAAACAAATGAAAATAAGAATGATTAGAACATGTGGTAGGGCATTGAGATACGACATAAATAACGAAAGTATATTATAAATTGTACAACTTCTTTATGCATGCGGAGTTTACCTATAAGTGATTGTTGCTCTGTAGCATTTATATTTTTGCATGTTACCTTAAACATACAACCTGTGTAAACCATTGTTGGTGAACCAATAAACATAAATAAAAAAAAATAAAAAAAGTACGCATATGAAGGAAATAAATCACAGACACGCGAGTCGCAGTCGATGGATACGTCGTTAGTCGCATTACCTAAGGTCGTAGACGGATCTAAGAGAAAAGTTATAGACAAAATTGTTCCTTGTTTTATACCAAAGTAGTTATTTGTTAAACTGTTTGTTTTTAACTATGTTTAAATTAAAAGCTTAATAGTGTACTGGACGTATTGTTTGTTTTCTTGAGTAAGTTATTGTCGGGTTCATTTAATAGTTATTTTCCTAGTTTCATGTTTCCATTATAGGTTTTGTGTGAGTCAATAAATTGCAAGGTAGTTTTAAAACTAAAGAGTCATCGTATTGGGTGAACTGTATAACAAGTTGATTTACGAGTTGATAACTGAATGATTGTAGTTATAATTTACGTATCTACGTCACCAGATGTATGAAAGTGGCCACGGAAAGGAGTATGCATGGATCCTAGCAAGTGGTGTTCTGTGGTGTCTATCTATTCTGAAAAAGACTTACTTTGTTATGTTTTTTCATGAATAGAAAGCCATTTTTTTTTCTTTACCAGAGTATAGATGAGTTGATAATGATTCTATCTTAATCATATATTTTGGTGAACACTACATACTTATGAATATACATAAAAAAAATACAAAAAAAAAATTGGTAAAATGCTTCGTATTTTTCACGCCCGTTCTCAAATGATCTATTCAATAATGTAGAAGTTATCGATAACGATCGATGTCCCATCCCTTGGCAACAATACGTCTTTATTTTTAATGGCAACCGTTTACGGTATTGTATAGGGCAATAACAAATGCCAACCTCAAGAATGAGTATTGAATTTTTTAGCCTAGTCTATATACTACGAGTTTGGCCGGATTTTTCTGTATTATGGGTTTATTATTGAGCACTAATTTGGGAAAGTAAGTCGATTAATAAGGACTACATAATAAATTGTTAAAATATGGCGACTGAGAGAGTGAGTGAATGATTCTGGTTTGTCGTTCATTCTTTAGTTCTCATGGATCATGGGATAGAGTGATTAAGACATAATGTCAGGTAATTTATGAGTTCTTTGAACATTTTAAAATATTCTATTGTAATAAAGAAACCTCTTTCTATATTTGATAATAATTAATAGTGGTTTATTCACGATACTATAATGCTTAATTTTTTAATTAAAATAAGTATTTATTAAGTCTTAATAAGTTTAACTTTACACAAGAAAAACAAACAATATTTAAAATTAAAACATATTTTTTATAAGCAATTAGGCATAACAAAATATTTCCAATACTAAAATTATCCATCTAGAATTTCAGAGAAGTTTGGGGTTAAATAATAACAGCTGCTCTGGTATTTCTTTAGTTTAAGCCGTGCTTGCTTACGTTGATCTAAAAAACCTATCACTAAAACATCGATAAATCAAAAATATCGATAAAAACCAATCGACTCGTCCCATCCCTAGCTACTAAGAAGAGGCCACCGTGCGCAACAGTTTTTGTAAATCAAAAGAATGTCCTAATAACTTGATTTGGTCCGTTTATAGCGAATTGTTCTCGATACAGGGGTAGGTAGAATTCTAAGTCGTTTGATTTCAAAATGGTTTCATACTTTACTTTATTACGATTGTGTGGAGGTATTTTTATTGATGTGTGGGTATATTGACATGTCCATAGTCTGAGCCAGTCCTTGAGGTTTGGAGTTCGATTCCTGGGTTATGTATTTTTTTTTTAAATTAGAGGGGCTCGTGGCTAAATCATAACAACCGCTCGGGTCGATCTTTAGGTTAAACCGTGCTTGCCTAGGTTGGTCTTTGGATGGGTGACCACCCATTACATACGTAGTTTTCTTCGTGACTCGGAAAGCACGTTAAGCTGTTGGTCCCGGCTGTCATTTGTAGATCTATGACAGTCGTTAGGCATTCATTGGCTCAAAAAGTCTGCAAACCAGTCTTACCAAGGGGTATCGTATTATCCGGTACTAACTGGGTTGTGGAGGTCAGATAGGCAGTCGCTCCATGTAAAATACTGGTATTCAACTGCATCCGGGCATGCAGGCGGGAAGCCGACCCCAACGTAGTTGGGAAAAAGCTAGGCAAAAGATGATGTAATTAGGGCGTTCCTATTGCCATCAACCGGGCCCAAATACAGAATCCGAGGCTGAATATATTCCTGATGGATAAACCCAATAACATTTTGCACAACCTGGGTATCGAACCTAGGAACTAATGCTCATCCGTCATTTTTGCGATTAGTAGAACAACGAGGCATTCGCAAAATAAAACTCTTTTATTTTAATGTTCTATGTCTTAGCAGTTTTATGTTTATTCCAATTTTCTTTGAACAACAAAAATCTTTTTTTTCCACAAGAGGGGTGGGAAAAACAAAACGTTTTCCTGTAATAAGAATCCACCCTTAAGAGCCCTCTAAAAATCAAAGTACAAGAAAATCTATTCCAACGTAAAAAAAAATCCTCACATCACACAATAAAATATCAACTTTCTGCACTAAAGAATAAGATTCAATATCGCTCCATAGACTCGTGGAAGAAATTGTAAAAAAAATGTGCAAGCGATTATAGGCTTTATTGTTTTGTGAGTAAGGTCCATGTGTTTGGAATTGGGTTGAGTGCGCGTGTACTGAATATGTAATAGGGACGTAGATGTGTAAAACTATGTAGTGTTGGTAATGGATGTGCCAAATTGTAAAAGGATTTAATCTGTACTAATCACAACATACAGGGTGTAAACCACCTCATCACAAAGCCGTTAACCAAGCATTCAGTACATCAAACTATGTAACTTACCGCAAAAATTATTGCTGGGAACAAATTCTTTTTTTTGGGGTCAAAAATCACGTTTTGGGGTATAACTGAATGTAGGTAACGCACTCAAAATTTTTGTGCTGATGGATGGATTGAATAGTACGGGGTTCGTGGAGGTATTTAAAGTAAATATTTAAAAAAAAAAACTTGTCAAAAAGTTGTAACTTTGACCCCCAAATATCTCCGTAACTAGAAGGTTCCCTGGTATGGTGTAGAACAAAAAAATGATCGCAATGACGAGGAGAACAAGTGCCTTTCGGCTTCGTGAAGAGGTGTTTTACACCCTTCATGCTCGCCCCGTGCTACATGTGACTTAAACATAATTGGCGAAATGTGGGTGTACTTTGAGGTACATCTCTGCCTTACCCTTCCAGGATTACGGCGTGACGATATGGAGTAACATTTACGATACAAAATTAAAAAAAAAAATCTTAGTAAATTTAAAATACTGACAATTTTGATGTGTTTTGTCGGCTTATTGGACGATTCGCACGAATTTAACTCGCACAAAACGTGCGAATCGACTCCTTTAAAACATATTATTTTTTCTGTAGTCGATTCGCACGAATTTCATTTATTGGCGTGCGAATCGACACCCTCACAAATATGTAGTAGGCTACTCGCACACATATTGTTTTTTTATGAAATGCAGTTAAGATAAAGTACACTTGAGCACAGAAGTAGTAACGTCAAATATGTTTTACTCGTAATAGATAGAAAATAAAAACACAATCTATAATCAACAATATCTGTATTAAAATTAAAACTAAGTACTAAACATCTTCTAAGCTCGTGGTTTGAGGATTAAAAATGAGCAAATATCGATCACAGAATAATAAATAAGTGTCACTAACAAACTACTACTCCACTAAAAATTTACATTTTTTTTTTACATTACACAAACATTTACTTATTTAATAAGGTAAAAAAGGGACTAAACTTTTATATACAACTAACAAATCAACAATAATAAATCAAGTCATAACAATAATAAAATGCTTACTTCTAATTTATATATAACAGGTTAAAAAATAAACTTACGAGAATTATAAAAATAGATATTTGGCTTCTAATCACAATCAAAATCACAGTCGTTACGTTTTAGGAATAAAATAATCAGTTATATATGTATTCAATAAATATTATCAGCAACTAATTTCGTAATTTTTCAATACAAAGTTGTATATTAATTTCGCCACGATTCAATTGGCTTACGATGTCTTCGATTCTTTTTTGAAGTTTTATTCTCTCAGGACTTTTAATTGAAATATACTGATTTTTATTATAAAGGGTTAAATAATAATTGGAATCTTTACGTAAAGTATCCAAAAACATTGCAATGTTTGATTTAGGTTTTACCAATCTGTTAAAACGCGAGTTCCATGATTCGATGGCATTATTTGTTTTATGACACACATAAAAAAATGACCATTTGTTTGAGAAATAAGCATTTTCATCTAACCAAGTACGAACAAAATAATCATTAAATTGAGTAATTTTCTTTTCAGGCTCATTTTCTGATTCAATATATAACCAGCCATCTGATCTATATTCTTGAGGTACATATGCTAGAGCCATGCAACGTTTAACATGCATTTTATCAATTAATGATTTATCCATACCTAACTTCTTTTGATTTCTCCATACAGACTTTTGGAAATGAAATAAACAACCTTGAATACGTGCGTCAGGAAATATTTTTTCAATAGCAGCCATCGCACTTTTTTCAAAATCTGTGGTACGTGGAGAAAATTGAGGAATTCGACTTTTTATAAGGTAAAAAAAAATCGTTTGTTTTTTCTTGTTTGTCCTGTATTAAAGCGTATATGGCTGGTAAAATATTCAGTGATGGCTGAATACGACTGTACTTTATTTTTTTTAAACCTTAAAATGAAATGTGTGCGAATAGCCTACTACATATTTGTGAGGGTGTCGATTCGCACGCCAATAAATGAAATTCGTGCGAATCGACTACAGAAAAAATAATATGTTTTAAAGGAGTCGATTCGCACGTTTTGTGCGAGTTAAATTCGTGCGAATCGTCCAATAAGCCGTTTTGTCCTGTGCGGTCTAATAAATGCCTTTTTTTTTCTTTCAAAATTTTACTAAAATATGCCGCATCCATTTGTCGCACATCTGTGACAAAAAAAAAACAAACCTCAGTATTGAGCGAACTCATGTAAAACTGAATGGTATTATTTCTTATTTGCAATCTTAAAACATTTTTCCATAGTACTGCAATGCTGCTATACTATTGTGACCATAGATAAAGGGTGTAAAACACCTCTTCACGAAGCCGAAAGGCACTTGTTCTCCCCGTCATAGAAATCATTCTTTTGTTCTACACCATACCTGGGAACCTCCTAGTTACGGAGATACGGGGGGTCAAAATTACAAGTTTTTGACAAGTTTTTTTTTTAAATACAAGTTTTTTTTGTAAGATTTTGACTTTTAACACCTCCACGACCCCTGTACTATTCAATCCATTCATCAGCACAATGTGTTAAGTGCGTTACATTGAGTTCTATCACAAAACATGATATACAACCTCAAAAAAAAAAGTTGTTTCCCAGGAATATTTTTTGCGTAAAGTTACTTAGTTTGATGTACAGAATGCGTGGTTAACGGCTTTGTGATGAGGTGGTTTACACCCTGTATAATAAAGAAGGAGCCACACGAGTCATCCTATAAGGGTAAAATTTTTTAAATTTTTTGAACAGCACCCTAAAAAGTACATCATTTTAAACTATAATGCATTGAAAACCGCAAACCACATTTGCCACAAGTTGCCATTTTTAACGATGTTTGATTCATATAGTTTATCTAGTTATCGTATTTTATTTACTTCACAACTTTGCTACTTATAAAAGGGGTAGGTAGAATAGTCATTTTGGTATCGTCCCTTTGTAAGTAACTACTCAATCTTACCAAGGGGTATCGTATTACCCAGTACTAACTGGGTTGTGGAGGTCAGATAGGCAGTCGCTCCATGTAAAATACTGGTATTCAGCTGCATTCAGTTAGACTGGAAGCCGACCCCAACATAGTTGGGAAAAGGCTAGGCAGATGATGATATTTGTCCATCTATACTAATATTATAAAGCAGAAGAGTTTGTTTGTTTGTGAACTACTGGTTCAATTTCAAAAATTATTTTTGTGTTGGATAGTCCATTTATCGAGGAAAGCTTTAGGCTATATAACATCACGCTACGGCCAGGAGGAATGAAAAATGTTGCAAAAACGGGGTTTTTTTTTTCCTTTCGTTTTTCTCTCTTATGTGACGCAGACGAAGTTGCGTGGGTCAGCTAGTAACCAGGGATGTAACGGATGTGATGATATCGGAACCGGAATCGGAATCGGAGGTTTTGGATTTGATATATCGGAATCGGAACAGGAATCGGAACCGGAATCGGAGGCGGATGATGAAGAAGAGAATGTGTGAGAAAGTAGGATTCATTCACGGATTCATTAATGAAATAACGAACGATCGGCTCGAATTGAAAAATTATTTTTGTGTTGGATAGTCCATTTATCGAGGAAGGCTTTAGGCTATTATAACATCACGCTACGATTATTAGGAGCGTTTTTTCCTATATTTTTTCTCTCTTATGTGACGCAGATGAAGTTGCGTGGGTCAGTGGGTAGTAATACATACATTGATAATCAGTGTTTTTAATTTCAAATACAAACAATAGAATGCCTGACGAGGCATTGAAAAAAAATCAATCATTATTAATAAAATAATAATGCATTGTATTTACTTGTAAGTATGCTATGCTGGTAATTAAAATCGACAGAAAGCACGTTACGAGGGGCTAACCTCGTGGGACAAGTATAAACAGGTTTATACGCGGCCGTATGCCACCGTCCGCCGCAAGGCATCGACCTCCGATTACCTCCGATTGAAAAGTTTCGGAACAGGTATCGGAATCGGAGGTTCAAAATCAATCGGAAGTTCCGACTTATCGGAATCGGAATCGGAGCTCCGTAACATCCCTGCTAGTAACTTATATATTAAATAAGGCTACGCGTTCGTAGCAGCAAATCATAAATATACTACGGCGTAGCGCTCTATGCTACGCCGTAGTATATTTTTGTAATTATGAATTACTAGCTGACCGACCCAACTCCATCTGCGTCACATATACAAGGCGTAAATCACCTCATCACGAAGCCGTCAACCAAGCATTCTGTACATGAAACTAAGGTCCGTGTTCACCGAAAAGATAACGGTCTGATTATCTAAAAACAGCTGTCACTGTGACATGTTCCCATACAAAAATGTGTTTTAAACAGCTGTTATTAGATACTCGGACCGTCATCTTTTTGGTGAACATGGCCAAAAGAACATACGATTCAGAAAAAGTCATTGTTGCAGGAATATTTTCTTTATTTGCATTTAAAAATCACCCTTTTACTCTGGACCTTTTTTTGCGAGCGACACTTGGCCGTAGGCTGGTCTTTCTGCCCATACGTCTGTAACTTTACGTGAAAATTATTGCTGGTTTTTTTTTTCTTTTAAGGTGAAAAATCATGTTATGTGGTAGAACTACGGCTTCTTGATGAGGTGGTTTACATCCTGTATAACGTCATATTTCACACTAAGAAAAAAAACTACGTTGAATGTACAGAAATAATAATAATAATTTATTTATTCAATAATAATTAATAATTATTATTATATATAATTAATTAATAATAATTATTATTATTACATATAATTAATTAATAATTATTATTATTTATAATTTATTTTAATTTAGAACTTGTGTACGTATCGATACGATACGTATGTATCTTGTATTGCAGTCTCCTCTCTCAGTAATATCAAACAAGCCAAGATGCCATCCTATTTTAGACCACATACAATATAGATTCGAAATTCCAATTAAAACTTCAGAATTAATGACCCAAGCAAACTATTGAACTTAAAGTTCAAGTTAATTAAGTTATTATCTACTAAACTCACAGTTTAATACAAATACAAATACAAATCTTTATTTTATAACCAAAAAGTTTTACATTAGTTGGTGATTGGAGCCTCCTGTTAAGCAAGTAATGCCTGTGTTAGGAGACTCCGCTCTTCCACAGCAAAATACAATATTTATTTAGGTCCTTAGATATAAACTGTGTGTGTGTAGGTGTGTGTATGTGTGGGTGTGTGTGTGTGCGTGGGTGTGTGTGTGTGTGTGTGTGTGTGTGTGTGTGTGTGGGTGTGTGTGAGTGTTTCATTTTGTGTGTTGCAATAGTGCCTCAGTGTCTGCGAAATTTAGTGCCTTTATCCAGCTTGTTAGAATTTTTTTGCACTCGTGTAATTGTTTATTGTGTACATATATATATTTATTTATTCTATTGTAAAGTTGACATGATAGCTTATTGTACTGAATGGCAGCAAATTTTGTTTTAGTTTGAGGAACCTGGGCTATGAGATCTTTCCGTCTTTTCGATGTAGCACTTTTGTCATATGGTAGATTCTTATGTTTTTTAAGAACGGTATATAAAATGTATAGCTTTCTTATAGAAAGCAGTCCACTATCTTGATAGAGGCTTTCAGTAGGGTATGTAATTTTTTTGAAATACATTATTTTTATTACAGCACGTTGTCCTCGTTCAACATGTATAAACTTCGATTTCGCTGCACCGCCCCATATTGTAATACAGTAGGCTATAACAGATTGTGCTAGAGATATATATATTTCATTTAATAAATTTCTGTGTGAGCCTGATTTCTTATTTATATTTATGGGCGCAATATATCTCAATGTTTTAAAAATCCACCCCAATTTTCTAAGTCTTCCTGTGACATGTTCAATATGAGAGTACCATGCCAATCTGTAATCAATAATTATACCTAGATATTTTGTTTCCAGAACTTTTTTAATTAAGGGACAAGCGCAGTTGTTATTGTTACCTTTATCACAAGAGTGTACTTTAATGTTAAATACTCCATCTGGTTGTGTATTTTTATAAATGGAGAAGCATATAAAATTGGTTTTCGCAGTATTTAACGTGAGAAGGTTGTTATCGAGCCAAGTCGCAATTTGGAACATTCCTGTCTCTGTTTTAATTTTAACATCGGACCAACTGTGCCCATGGAAGACAACAGCAGTGTCATCGGCGTACGAGAATATATTCGCGTTTTCCACTTTTAGGTTACATAGATCGTTAATGTAGGCTAGAAATAATGTGGGACCCAGAACACTACCCTGCGGCACTCCGAACGACACATCACTATCATCACTAATATACCCTCCAATCTTTACCCTCTGTTTCCTGTTCGTGAGATAGTCTATAAAAAAATTGAGAGGAGTTCCCCTTATTCCAAGTTTCTCCAGTTTGGTCACAAGGGTGGGAACGGAAACGGTGTCAAACGCTTTTTTCAGGTCTAGGAATACCGTCAAGCATTTCTTCCCTCTGTCTAAATGATCGGTTACTAGCGAGGTGAGGGCACCAACTGCATCCTCGGTGGAAACTCCCTGCCTAAAGCCAAATTGTGTTGAAGATATAATTTTAAATTTATTGAAATAATTTACTAATCTAGTGTTGGTTAATTTTTCTATTACTTTAGACAGGGCTGGCAACACCGAGATAGGTCTATAATTATTGACATCGCTTCCGTTCCCTCCCTTGTGGACTGGAGTAATAACAGATTGTTTCAGGGGGCCTGGGAATACTCCGTTTTTGAAACAGAGGTTAGCTAGATGGGCAATAACAGGGGCGAGTTCTTTATTACAGTATTTTAAGAATTTTGTAGAAATACCATCCCAACCAGGGGCACTATCCGGCTTCAAGTTCCTTATGATTCCCTCTACTTCCTCTGTGTCAGTATTTAATAGCACGAATGAATTTATTTGTATATGTAAATTATTTTGTTGGACATCTGAACTATTATTATTTCTAGGTTTTATTTGTTGAGCTAATTCTTTTCCGATATTTGCGAAATAGCTATTAACGTAGTTTACTGACTCAGCCGCAGTAGGCTTGATATTTAGTAATTCTGTACTTTGATTTTTTGTTTTATTGGTATAAGTTATTGATTTTATATTTTTCCATAATAATTTTGTGTTGGCGACTGAGTTAGCCAGCAAATCTCTTTCGTACTTTCTTTTAATTTTTTTAATAAGATTGTTACAATGGTTTCTATATCGGCTATATGTGATTTTCAGAATTTCGTTATGTCGTTTTCGTTTAGTTTAATGTTGAACCGAAGTTGTTTTGAACCGGTTTCTGATTGGACTCGAAGTGAGAGGTTGTTCGTTTATCTGTCACCATTTTTGTCGGGAACTGCTGTATGCATTTACGTAATTATAAGGTTTTAAGCGTATATGGGTTTTGAAGTAGAAAGGTGACTACTTTCATATAACATCTCGCCTGTGATCGTGCCAGGGTCAAGCAGGTCTTTACGGAATATTTTCCCTGTAATTATTTGGTATCGTAAAGAAGAGGCTCCTGTTACCACCAACCATGAATTTTCTGGAAAATTCTAATAACACTGCACAACCAACAATCGAATTTAAGAAAAAATAAAAAATAATAATAATATAAAAAAAAAATAAAAAAAAAATATAATAATAAATTGAATTGGATTTTAGTTTTTTTTTGTTTTTGTTTTGAATTTGGTTTTTGTTTTTTGATTTTTGTTCTTTTTTTATTTTGATTAATTGATTAATTTTTATAATAACATATTGTCCTTTTATGTATTTTGTGTGTACATGAATAAATAAATAAATAAAAAAGGTTATCACCTGCCTAGACTTTTCCCGACTATGTTGGGCACGGCTTCCAGTTTAACCGAACGCAGCTGCATATCAGTATTTTACATGGAGCGACTGCCTATCTGACCTCCACAACCCAGTTAGTACTGGGTAATACGATACTACTTGGTAAGACTGGGTGTCAGACTTTTGGGACCACTGACTACCTGTAACGACTGTCAGAGATCTACAAATGACAGCCGGGACCAACAGCTTAACGTGCTTTCCGAGTCACGGAGGAAACGAATACAAAAATGATGAAGTAAATGAATGTATCTCCTTAAACAAGTATAGATATATCACCTCATTTGTCCTGTTAATGTCCAGATGGGGTTGTTCGGAATTTAAATGTTCCCAACTTCGGGTAGGGGCATTCAAATTATGTCTTTTAACTGCTATATGTCCCTTAATTTGTTTTGTTTCGTACTTAGTGGTTGATGAATTGAAGTTTTAATGTATAAGGGATGAAGGAAAGTGAAGGGGTGGAATTATGACGATGGGGTTCGTAATAAATGGAATCGCTGTTTTATTAGTAAGAAAGAAAATAGGCTAGTTTCCACCATCAAGAAAGTACGAATCTATTAAAACAATGGACATGCAGTTGCTGTTTTTGTAAATCAACTAGCCGATGCCCGCGGCGTCGCCCGCGTAAAATTATATACTAAAACCTTCCTCTTGAATTACTCTAACTATTGAAAAAACCCGTATCAAAATCCGTGGCGTAGTTTTAAAGATCTATACGTAGGGACAGACAGACGCGGCGAGAGACTTTGTTTTAAAATAAGTAGTGATGTATATTACAAAGATAAAACGCATCAAAACTCGGGAGTGGGGGCTCGTGACGTCAGAACGCACTAAAAATTATACCACGGCGTGACGTTTTGAGAATTTTATGTAAAAGCGTCGGATCTTCGTCGATTTTGGTTTACGTAACAAAAGCAAAAGTACGGAGCAAATATTTTTTGATAATCTCACTGACAGAGCAGCGGTGGCCCAGTGGTGGCGGCCCCGACTTACAATCAGTAAGTCGTGCGTTCGAAATACAGACAGGCGCATTACTTTGTGTAATTTATTTCATCACCGCTGCTCTCAAAACGGTGAAGGAAAACATCGTGAGGAAACCGGCATGTCCTAGAACCAAAAATTCGAAGACATGTGACATCTACCAATCCGCACTGGGCCCGCGTGGTAGATTATAGCCCATTCCCTCTCATTGAGAGGAGGCCGTGTCCCAGCAGTGGGAACATTATAGGCTTTTGATGATGATGATGTCATTGACTGACGGACTTATTAGATTTTTTCAGTTGACAAGCCTTTTGGTGTTATTGTCGATTATTCGTATCCATGTGCGTATAATTATCACTTGCTTCGGTGAAGGAAAACATCGTGAGGAAATCATGCTTGAGAGATAAAAATAAATAAATAAATAAATATCGCTGGACATTAATACACAGCGCCATCTAGTGCCACACTAAGCAAGGCTTGTGTCGTGGACACCAGGTAGTTAATATACTACATATATACTTTTTTTTTGTTTGTAAATACATACTTGTTATACATATCCATGACTCGGAAACAAATGTCCGTGCTCATCACACAAACATTTGCTCCTACCGAGATTCAAACCCAGGACCCTAAGAACGTAAGGCAGCTTCACTACCACTATGCCATTCAGGTCGTATCTCTCGACGGCATGTAAAGCCAAATCAGAGGCCCATGGGGAATAAAAACTCTAAAACAGGTTAGGTACTAACTACACATTGAAGAATGAATTTTCAAAGGTTAAAATCTTCATAATTTTCGGAAAATCTTTCATAAAAATTGTTCCCATAATTCATGTCACTATAGTTCGCCATTGTGTCAAACTTAACTAAAGCATTTTCTTAAGTTGGATTTCATTGCAATTATTTTAAATTAGCTGACCCACGCAACTTCGCCTACGTCAGCTAAGAGAGAAAAAGCTCGCAAAGGGAATAAATTTCTCCTGTTTTTGCGACATTTTTCATTTAATGCTCCGCTCCTATTGATCCTAGCGTTGTTATATAGCCTAAAGCGTTTCTCAATAAATGGACTATCCAACACATTTTTTTTCAATTCGAACCAGTAGTTCCAGAGGTTAGCGCGTTCAAACAAACAAACAAACTCTTCAGCTTCATAATATTATAATATAAATATATAGTATACTTAGATAGGAGCAGTAAAACCACCATTATTATCTTAAAACAAAGTAAATAGCCATCCATTTACTGAACATCTAATTTCCCATGCAAAATGCCAAATAAAATGGTCTTAAAGCCAAATTAAAGAACTAAAAACATTACACACACAATATGTCTTACACAGCCACGTAAATTTTATAAAAGAAAAAATAAAAAAAGAGAAACATGGCGACCGTTCTTTTTTCAAAAGTGACCAGCAATTTTCTCGCGCCATTCCGTAACAGAAAATGTCCGAAACATTTTCAAACTCTTGTTTAATTAAAAACGCGAATAAAAATTTAGCTTGCCTCCTTTATTACCCTGATGTATGGCCTTTTATACTGGCTCCACAAAAATAAACTGTATTTTCTACGAAATAAAACGCAATTTTCGGTGTTGGTGTTACGGTATTCTTTTTCAGACGTCCAGTGTTTTACGATTTCCTGTTCTATTTTGAGGGTTATAAAATAGAATTTTGATTGCGGCGTTATTGTTTCGATTTGAAAGTGATTTTCCGTTTGATTCCCGGAGATTCGTTTGTATGCTTCACGCTCCATTTTCTTATGGCGTGAGCAGAATTTTAAGTATTGTGAAACTTAAAGGGCTTTATCTGTAAAACTTGTTTGATCTTTATTGCAGATTTAAGCTATTAAATGCACATAATATGAATAATCTATTCTTTTAATTTTTTTTCTCCAAGAATTGTTAATTTTTTTTTTGAAATTCGGGGGCGATGTAAATACTTTTTGCTGTGCTCAAATAAAGTGTACATAAGTAAATAAAAAAGTTATTTGTCACGATGTGTATCCGGCATTACGTTCGTCTTTTAAAAAGCTATAAAATCATGATTAAATTATTATTAATTTATTATTTCTTTGATCAAGATTGGTGTGTTGCCAACTCAAATAAATGTAACGGTTTTTTATTTATTTATTTTAGTTCAAAAGCAAGCAGAAGATATGTAAGCATAAATTATTTCGTTCATTCATATTTATTTTATGTGCGGAAAATCATAATCATAACACAAAAATATTGTGATTTTGTTATTGTTTTTTCATTAATATTTATAAATTGAAGAATTTCTTATAATTTTAACTGACTTTAAATGTCCTTTGGTAAACTTTAACTTTGTGAAATGCTATGTTCAACAATTGATTTAATATTTCATCTCTTAAAATCATCATTATCATCATCATCATCATCATTATCATCATCATTATCATCATCATTATCATCATCATTATCATCATCATCATTATCATGTCCTTATCCCAATTAACTTATGTTCGGCGCAGCATGTCTTCTTCGTCTATACTTCTCTATTATTCGTCATCTCAACAGTCACCAGCAATATCATCCATCTAACAATCCATCTATAGTGTCTTTGGTCTCCTGTTTAAATTAAGAAGGCAGAATTAAAAACCCACAAATACCATTAAACTCATACTAAAGTACCACCTCCCCACCACAAATAAAACCCCCATCAACACCCCATTACAATTTAAAACGAATAATAAAATCGGCCACAATCAAACAGAGATCTAGCCAAACGGCCCACAGACTATAAATTCACTACATTTTAACACTATCGCGAACGGTAGCGTATAGCCGTAAACACTTCTCTGCCTTCCTGTACTTGCTTTATTTTTTTTCGCAAAGGAATTTAGTGTACGCTCCGTTCAAAGTTGCTTTACCTCTTGACAGCTGCAGTTTATTACCAACCTTATAGAAACACGAATAAAGATCGCTATTCTTCTTTCTCCGAGCCGCTTGCATTATATATAATATCTTATTAACATTATGTACAACTTTGCCACTTCTTGTGCAGCGCAGAGGTCACTTTGGCTGCATATTTTGGGGCTCAGTGGGCACGATAGGAGATGGAGCATTGCATTACACACACAGCTCTACAGCTCTGCCGCTGATCCGTAGAGGTAGACCCACTTTACGAGAATTACCTTTAGGCGTCCCAGCTGTGGGAACATAATAGGCTGATTATATTTTACTTATGCTATGACAGAATTGTGAATGAAACAACCAATAATAACCTTATTATTACAAGCATAAGCACTGTAACTTTGACAGCGATGTCAAGTCCCAGGTAAAAAAACTGTGAAAGCACTGTATAGTCTAGTGTGGGAATAGCGTTTGGCGTATAAAAGATGGCGGATTTAAAAATGTTCGTGCGATTGTTTCTGGGAGTGTATTGTCTGTGGCAGGAAGAATATAAATTCTTTTGCGTGGCTGTTGTAATGATATCAATGTGTGCTATCTTTGGTTGGTGTTTTCGTGGATTTAGAGACTTATTTACTACTAAGTAGGAGATAAATTAGCATGTCTAGGTAACTGGACCTACTTGGGAAAGAGACGGTCAAGGGAAGTACTGCAAATACCTGCACTTATTTATGGTTCGAAAAAGTTCATTTATGACAAGCTAACGTCACGCGGTTTCACCCTCGTAGTTCCCGTTCCCGTGGGAGTACGGAGATAACATATTATTGCCTATGTTACTCGCGGATAATGTAGCTATCCATTGCTGAAAGAATTTTTCAAATCGGTCCAGTCGTTTAATCGTTACATACAAAAATACAAATCATTCCTCTTTTAAACATTAGTATAGTGAAATAAACGTGCAAATTAGGTAGCTGCAAATCTTTCAAACGCATAAGGAGAGTCTATTTATAAATATCATGTGATTTAATGCTTCAAAAAACTAGGAAAAACTTATCTAAATCCATCTTTCTCCTCCAAAATCATAACAAAACGTCAAAAATCCATAAAAACATGTCATTCACACTCAAAATCCCGAAAACAGTCAATTAAAACAGCCGTTCTCTAACAATTAAAGTACTGGCACACGAATGGCATAATAAATCATAGTGTGTGGCATGCCATCGCGGCAGTGCCAGTGAAATATTCACACTTAACACTTGTGTACGCGATTGTACCGCCGCCATATTTGATTTGACACTTCATTATGACATTTTTTTATAGTTTTTCAGGAAATTGTTGTTTTTCTGGTTTCTGTGGATTTTATGAATGGTTTACATTTGTGAACAAAAGTCGTTTCCCAGCAATAATTTTAGCGTAAAGTAACTTAGTTTGATGTACAGAATGCTTGATTGACTGTTTCGTAAAGGGGAAAACAATCGTCAAATATACTAATTTCTATTTAAAACTCTATTTTTAAAACGTATAATATTACTCTAAGAATACTTAATACTATTAAAAAATAACATCCCAACATTAATGTCGAACCAAACATCGCTTAGAACCCACAACACTATTATTAGGGTTCATTAAATTATTTATTAAGGACAAAAGGGTTCCGTAGCCACGCCTCACTTTATTGTATTTATGATTTCGTTACGGCACTACATTGGTTAAGAGATATTTTGTGGTTATTCAATTAAATGGTAGTTTCATGGAAGGGTTTTCAATTGAGGTTAATGTAATGTAGTTTTACAAAGAAAGGGGAATGGTTAGGATGCCCGGATGGAAAAAGGGATGGGCCTAAATGATAATAAGTATTACTAGAACTATAAATTTATAATAAGCACCCTGAATCATTTATAAATGGACAAGCTGTCCGCGCCTTCACCCGCGTACAAATTGTATACTAAACCTTGTTCCAGAACCACTCTATGCATTGGTGAAAACAGCATGAAAATTGGAGCAGTAGTTTTTGAGTTACATACAGACAGACGCGATGAAGGACTTTGTTTTATAATTTGTAGTGATAGTGATAATACGAAATTCTTGCGGCTTTTTCCTATGGCAATGGAGTTCTCTGTCGTTACAGGTAGTCAGTGGCTCGAAAGTCTGACAACCAGTCTTACCAATACGATAGTATTCATTACCACTATTAACTGGGTTGCGGAGGTTAGATAGGCAGTCGCTCCATGTAAAATACTAGTATTCAGCTGCATCCTTAGTCTGGAAGTTGACCACAACATAATATATAGTTGGGAAAAGGGCTAGGCAAAATGGCTATCTCTGTCATCCAGTGCCGTCGACCAAAAATTAACCATACAGTACACTTTTGGGGTTGAATCTTATATTATGACTAAAGGGTCGATTGATAAGAGTACTGGCAAATCATTCTTCTGGCTAATAATTATCTAACTAATGTATTTTTTTTAATGAAACCAACCCCCATTCCCTCTCAGGAGTAAGTCAGCAACTCGGCCCATTTGGGACGAGTTGATGAAAATCAAAATAAATAATATTAAATTTTAATTCTGCAACTCGTCCCCGTCACTAAAAGGTACATCAGATTGTTCAGTGTTCGTACAGTTACTGTTATGCTAGTTAGAGCTCCTTACAAAAAGTACTAGGCGAGCATGAATTCAAGGAGGTTCTTTATTTTATTTCTAATTTTTCTGCTTTGTTTATCTAATTATTCGGTTTTATTTATATTTTAATTTTTAGCATGTAAGTATTAGATTTGGCTGTGCCCTGACAGAGTCTACAACGGTTCTTAGCTCTAAGCTTTTTGTTAACACCATGTTATACCTTGTGGAATGCAAATAAATGAATATGAAATGAATATGAATTTGAAGGTGAATTAGTGGTTGACGGCTTCTTGATGAGTCTGTGTAGACTCTGTAGTGTCCTCTAAGATGTGTTCTTTTACCGTTTTCAGAAATCCTGCTTTAATAAACCGGGCTATAATCACCACAGTCAACATTATAGTCAACAATGTGGTGTTATTTCTCTTAAACTTAACCTGTATTTTCTTTGTCAACAGGTCCCAGAAGTAGAAGGATGAAGAAGAGAGCTCCAGCTCCAGAAGAGAAGAGACCTAGAACTGCCTTCAGTGCTGCACAACTCAATAGATTAAAGGTAATTATTACCATTCAGATAGTTGGGTGATAAAAGGGATGAATGAATCATCGTCTGCCTAGCCTTTACCCAACTATGTTGGGGTCGGCTTCCAGTCTAACCAGATGCAGCTGAATACCAATATTTTACATGCAGCAACTGCCTATCTGACCTCCACAACCTAGTTTATACTGAGTAATACGATACCACTTGGTAACACTGGTTGTCATACTTTTAGAGCCACTGACTACCTGTAACGACTGCCAAAGATGGACAAATGACTGCCGGAACCAATAGCTTAATAAAACGTGCTTTCCAAGGCACGGAGGAAACTCGGTATGTAAGGGTGGTCACCCATCCACAGACCAACCTAGGCAAGCACGGCTTAAACTAAAGATCGACCCGAGGGGCTGTTATTATTTAGTCACGAGCTCCTCATAAAAGGGATGAATGAAAGGCAATAATTACATTTGACTGAAATGATAATTCTATGGATGTATGGTGCAACATAAAGAGATACAATGAGGAATAAGTACATTAGAGGAAATCTAAAAGTGGCGCCGGGTGACTGAAAAGTTGTGTGGTAATCAGTTGCCGTGGTATGGGCATGTGATGCGGAGGAATGAGGAAAATGTAGTGTGGATAATGCAGAATATGAATAGAAAGAAAGAATGAAAATTGTGTTTATTTGGCATTAAAATACCTATAACATTTTACATAATACATAAACAAACAGTAGTATAATGCCAAAAGGGCCTCAGCTCAGCATAATGTCAGATGGCAACCATCCTAAAAAAAAAAAAAAAAAGGTGTGCCACCTGACGCTGATTTTCAGCTGCAGCCCACGAGTGCCATACGCTCGACAACATAAACAAACACATAATAAAGTCTAAAAGTTTTGGAAAAATATTAATTAACAGGATTCTGTTACATAAACACATTAAAAATAATAATAAAAAAGTAAAAAATGATGGAATGTAGATGTGGGCTATAAAAGTTATAGAGGAAGACCAATTCAATTGGTTGGTAGACCACAGTCTATCCATCGATTCAGCAGTCAACTCCTTTCTAAGCATAAGAACATTCACACATGAAGGATGATATAGCTAGAAAGAAGTTGACATGTTGAGCTGACCACAAATATATTGGGTTGGAGAATTATGATTATAATTTGCCTCCATAAAATGGGGACTAAACTTAAGTCAATACACTAATAAGCACCTTTGCCCACAGCACGAGTTCGCCGAAAACCGCTACCTGACAGAACGAAGACGACAGAGCCTGGCAGCAGAGCTGGGTCTAGCAGAAGCACAGATCAAGATCTGGTTCCAGAACAAACGCGCCAAGATCAAGAAGGCTTCGGGCCAGAGGAACCCCCTCGCGCTGCAGCTGATGGCACAGGGGTTGTATAACCACAGCACAGTCACGGAAAGCGATGAGGAGGAAGAGATCAATGTCACGTAGATAGGGCGATGGTGATGGATTTAGGGAACGACAAAAAAAAAGATTGAAATCGTTAGATGTGCTCTCACCGTCCTGGCTGTCATTTACAGATCTTTGACAACTGTTTCAGGTAGTCAGTGGCAACCAGTCTTACCAAGGGGTATAGTTTTACTCATTACTAACTAAATAGTGGAGGTCAGACAGGCAGTTGCTCCATTTAAAATACTGGTATTTAGCTGCATTCAGTTAGACTGGAAGCCGACCACAACATAGTTTGGGAAAAGGCTAGGCAAAAAAACTTGTTCAAGCTGCGAGGAGCGATAAAATATGAGTGTAAGTTTGATGAAGTGAGGCACTGGCACTCAAAGAAACATAATTAAGTTACCTATTCACTTATGGGCGAAGAAGGGCACATCTAGAGGTTTAAGTCTTTAATTAGAACGGTTGGTTTCTGAAAGTTCGTCGGGTTATTTTCTATGAGCATGACTTTAGAAAAAATATGAAGATGAATAGTAAAGTTGATGCAAAGTATTACGATGATTGACATTGAAAAGGATTTAAGTAAATGGGCTTTCAGAAATCACGTAATAATGAAAATTTATTGAGGTTTAGACTGTACTGAGCACAAAAATAGAATTATAAAGACTACTGTGCAGGCAATGAGGGATTTTCTTTTTCAACTCTTTCCTAGTCGCTGGATAGATGGCGCTGATCTCGGTACATTACTGCAAGGAACATAATTTCACTTGGACCAAATGTTTAAATTCGGAAGCCTATGCAAACGAAAGTGTCAGTCAACGAGCGTAAGTGACGTGTGTTTTTTCAAGCGTCTTGGCTTTGGCACCTAGTAACGTAGTCAGTTCAACGCCATCTACCGACTTCTTGGAAACTATTTTTTTCTTTAGAAGAAAATCTCTCATTATAAAAGAAGTATAAAGAAAAAGAAGAATAGCTTGTCAGTGTATTGAAGCAATATTATTTAAATTGAGGAATTTTACCATAAGCGATAACTAGTAAAATAAAATAAAAGTTTAAAAACACTGTTTTGAGCTTACACGGTTTAAAACATAAACTGCTCTGAAAGTTACGTTTAGAAAAAAAAAATCCTAAAAATATCTAATAACGTCCGTCGTCCAATAATATTACTCGTGAATATATGTTAAATTAAATAAAAGGCCATTTTGAGACTACATGAGATATTTTATAACAAAGGTAATGTTCCACGACCGCAGCAGCAATACTGACATCGCAACGACAGACCGACACTAGTTGATGTCATCCTCCTATCAGCGTAACTCTATCTCATTCTGTCACGTGAACGCGTAATTTGGTGGAGTGAGATCGCAAGCATCCGCAATCATTCGCATCGAAAGCACTATAAAACCTAAATGAGGTTTATTTTGCAAATAGTTTTACACGTCAGTCTTTTTTAAAACTAGATAGGGTGAGTGATTCATGCCTGACTACTCTGAGAAAAAACAGCCGAAACAACATCAGCTCCCATCTAAGTCTCTTTTAAGGTCCAGACATAATCTTGCTCAACTCACATAAAGTGCGGTTAGACCTTTCATTTTAGTGAGTAGCAATTAAACGTGTCAGAAAGAGTAAGAAAATGCTGATCTGTGTGTGTAAATGTGATGATGTCATCCTAATTCTATGAAAACGAGAAACAGGCGGAAATATTGTCATTTACAAACGTGTTTGCACAGAAACCAGTCGTATGACTGCGGTCTGTCGCTGCGGTCTGTCGCTGCAGTCTGCGTTTACGGAATCGTACCTTAAAACATAGCGTATTATAAATATGGTACTTTGCAAAATAAAGTAAATGTTCCTGGTAATGTGTATAATATAGAATTTAACGTATTTATTCCTATTGAGTAAAACGTAGTTTATTTAGGACTTGTAATATAGCTGTTAACGTAGAAAATAGTGTATTGTTCTTAAAACCAATTACTTACTGTGAGAATATTGCTAGCATTTTCTGGAGAATTTCTTAAAATATTCGGTTTCTGAAGTATATGAAGGTTTCTGAGGTTTACTTGTTCCTCATTGCAACACAGAGAGTTTTTGAACTCTAAATTATATCTTCTCGACTTTAAATCTTGAATCTCTGTAATAGCTAAAAACTAAAAAGTACTGATAAAATGATGCGATATAATAACCAAATAGTTTGTAAGTTTGTTTAGTTTTAAATTATTAAAATAATTATATTATTTAATAAAACGGTGAGGCATTGTACAAGAAAACTTATGAATATTAAAAAAAATGTAGTTATGAAGAAAAAATCCCAGGAATGAAGAAAAAATGAGGATTTTTTTTATTGAATAATATTGTTTTAAAATTAGTGTAAGGGCATTTTTACTGATGCGGGAAATGCTTGGAAGTAGGGTCGTGTACTGAAAAATAAATTTAGTTCGTCATTTAGATTAGGTATCAAAAAATATTTGACCCGTATTTTTACTTATGTTACGTAAACCAAAATTGACGAAGATACGACGCTTTTAACATTCTTAAGGGGCCGGCGGAGCGTACGTCGTTCATACAAACGTAATACCAAAATAATTCGTAAACCAAACAAATACTTAAGAAAGTGTTTATTTATTTCGATTGGATTACATAATATCTAGGTTCTCAAATATATATTTTGAAAGGACAATGATATTTAGACGAGATATGAGGAATTTAAAATTTCTATAGAAAAATTGTTTTCTTATAACTCTTGTTTAAATCAATATCCATTCATAATATATATTAGGGAACCTAGATATTATGTTCTCCAATCGAAATAGACACATACTTTCTTAAGTATTTGTTTGGTTTACGAATTATTTTGATATTACGTTTGTATGAACGACGCACGCTCCGCCGGCCCCTTAATACGTCACGCCGTGGTATAATTTTAGTGCGTTGTGACGTCACTCCAGTCCCAAGTTTCGATGCGTTTTATCTTGTTCAGTATTCATTGATTTACAAAAACAAAAAATACGTGTCCATTATTTTCCAATACTCTAACTGACGGACTAAATAGATTTACAATTTGTTGATGGAAACTTGCCTAAATATTCAGTTGGTATTTGTTTCTTCATAATTTTATTTTGGCATAATAAATTCATTTATTTGTAATATAATGTAAAGAATATAGTTTTAAGTACATAATATTTTTATTTATGTGTGTCCTGTAAATAAAATGGTGTTTCTATTTTCATTTCTAGAAAATGCTGTCCTTTAGTCATTTCATTTCTTCCATTTTTCTGTTATTTTTTTTTCTTATTAATTGTAAATATTTATTTAAAATATTATTATCCGGGTAGTTATTGTGACTGTGCTAGTTTTTAAATGTATAGAAAATAATGAATAAATTATATTACGTTATAAAATTATTTCGTTGTTTCTGTTACATCAATCCCTACCAACAACGACAGAAAGTTTACACTAATATTGTAAACAATTTACGCTGAGAAAGTTAGAACCAACCGACATGTCAGTATGGTCGAACAAACTACACTGGACAGCAAATAAACCGAGCCACCCGCTACCGAGGCACTCTAATTCGATTTTCTCAAAAACTGAAAAACCTACAATTATCAAAGTTGTACCTACAGATGCGTTTCGTGGTGATTAAAATGAAAGAAAACTCATTGGGTTTAATCAATATTTCAGTGTTTATTAAGGATTTTACAAAGAAGAGTCGTTTTCCAGTCGTGACAATCGTTAGTAATGATAAAGTGAAAAAAAAAAATTAAAGCCAAAAACAAAGATAAAATCAAAAAAAAGTTTTTGATCAATATTCCGTATTCCCTCCCCTTGCTCGGATAACTGCCAGCATCCTTGTATTCATCGACCTTACGAGCCTGACGATAAAATCTTGAGGAATTGTATTCCACTCCTCTTCAATTGCGATTCGCAGCTCTGGAAGCCTTGTTGGAGCAGGTACCCGGGCTCGAACCCGACTATCGGATTCAAGTCCGGGCTTCGAGCTGGCCAGTCCATCGTACGAATGCTGACGACGCGTAGATACTGGGTCACCACATGAGCAACATGAGGCCGTGCATTATCATGCATCAATTGCATATCCTGTCCGATATATCCTGCGTAAGGTACCACATGGTCTGCGAGGATTTCAGTAATATAGCGATGAGAAGTCAGTCCACGTGTACGGCCCGTCGTCGGTTCGATGAAAACTAACGCTGTATGTGCTGTTAACGAGATGCCGCCCCAGACCATTACATATCCTCCTCCATAAGCAACAGTTTCCTCGATGCAACACTGAGAATAACGTTCTCCAGGACGACGATATACTCTCTGACGTCGATCACTTCTATGTAGACTCACCCTGGTCTCATCAGTGAAGAGTACATTACTCCACTGCTCTAATGTCCAATCCGTATGCTCTCGAGCAAATTCAAGTCGTGCTCGACGGTGTGCTACCGTTAATGCTGGGCCTGTTGCAGCTCTTTTTGGGAACAGGTTCCGTTCAGCAAGTCTCCTTCTGACGGTATCTGAACTTATGACCACTTTGCGTTCGTCACGCAGACTTTGTTGGACTTGAGCTGCGTTGAGGTGGCGATTTCGCAGAACAGTAAGGTGGATATAACGATCATCTGCTGCTGATGTAGCCCTAGGTCTGTCCGTACCTGGACGGCGATCTAATGCTCCAGTAATGCTACAGCTTGAGCTGCTTCCTGAGGTGTTGTATCCATTATTAATCGAAAAAAGTAGCAAAAACACACGCGTCTGAGCAAACGATGGACAAAAACTAAAGAAATGATAAGAAATATCCGACTACCCTCATTGTAGAGAAAAAGAACGCTAATTTCAAACTCTGGTGAAAACAGAGCAAATCGTTAGCATTGTGTTTGTTGCTTGATTACAATGTGAGTTGACGGTACTTTCGAATTAATTTGTAGTCATTTTAATCACCATAAAACGCACTTTTTGTAGGTATAACTTTGATAATTGTAAGATTTATACTTTTTGAGAAAATCGAATCGAGAGTGATTAATACAGGGTAGGTACACTAGGGTAGTCACTAGTCAGCCTCAGTACCAGTAATTAATACAGGGTAGGTACTAGGGTAGTCACTAGTCAGCCTCAGTACCCGTAATTAATATAAGGTAAGTACTAGGGTAGTCACTAGTCTGCCTCAGTACCAGTAATTAATACAGGGTAGGTTCTAGGGTAGTCACTAGTCAGCCTCAGTACCAGTAATTACTACAGGGTAGGTACTAGGGTAGTCACTAGTCAGCGTCAGTACCAGTAATTACTACAGTGTAGGTACTAGGGTAGTCACTAGTCAGCCTCAGTACCAGTAATTACTACAGGGTAGGTACTAGGGTAGTCACTAGTCAGCGTCAGTACCAGTAATTACTACAGTGTAGGTACTAGGGTAGTCACTAGTCAGCCTCAGTACCAGTAATTACTACAGGGTAGGTACTAGGGTAGTCACTAGTCAGCGTCAGTACCAGTAATTACTACAGGGTAGGTACTAGGGTAGTCACTAGTCAGCGTCAGTACCAGTAATTACTACAGTGTAGGTACTAGGGTAGTCACTAGTCAGCGTCAGTACCAGTAATTACTACAGTGTAGGTACTAGGGTAGTCACTAGTCAGCCTCAGTACCAGTAATTAATACAGGGTAGGTACTAGGGTAGTCACTAGTCTGCCTCAGTACCAGTAATTAATACAGGGTAGGTTCTAGGGTAGTCACTAGTCAGCCTCAGTACCAGTAATTACTACAGGGTAGGTACTAGGGTAGTCACTAGTCAGCGTCAGTACCAGTAATTACTACAGTGTAGGGACTAGGGTAGTCACTAGTCAGCCTCAGTACCAGTAATTACTACAGGGTAGGTACTAGGGTAGTCACTAGTCAGCGTCAGTACCAGTAATTACTACAGTGTAGGTACTAGGGTAGTCACTAGTCAGCGTCAGTACCAGTAATTACTACAGTGTAGGTACTAGGGTAGTCACTAGTCAGCCTCAGTACCAGTAATTACTACAGGGTAGGTACTAGGGTACCCACCAGTCAGCCTCAGTACCAGTAATTAATACAGGGTAGGCACTAGGGTAGTCGCTAGTCAGCCTCAGTACACAGGTAAAGTATCAGTTCTTATGATAATTATAAAAGATCGCTGTAACATATCCTGCATGGCTGTAGCCTGTATGGTGTACAATATTTAGTCTTGATTTAATATTTATTTAAAATCAAAATTCGTCCTAAGTCAACGTCTATCATTAGTCATATGCATGACTAATGACAGGTAATGACTAAATACAGCGATCCTTTATAATTATCATAAGAACTGATACTTTACCTGTGACAAACAATAAATGAATTTGAATTTGAATGACTACCCTAGTGCCTACCTTGTATTAATTATTGGTACTGAGGCTGACTGGTGACTACTCTAGTACCTACCCTGTATTAATTGACTAGTGATGCCACTAGTCAGTCTCAGTATCAGTAACTAATACAGGGTAGGTACTAGAGTAGTCACTAGTCAGCCTCAGTACCAGTAATTAATTATAATTTCACAAAACATAGCATCACACATGTAATCCCAAAGAAAGGCGAAGAATAAGCTCGAGGTGATAGACGGCTTGGTTGAGCGACTGGCTGCTGCGCTGCGTGTTGCAAGTTCGATCCCCGTACGAAACAAATATTTACACAAGAGTTTTTTTTTTTCGTTTTTTTTTTTTATATATTTACAAATTTTTACAAGTGATTGTTCTGGGTTTAGCTGTTTGTGTATGAGAGTCTTAATGTGCGTTAACGCAACCCCAATACATGAGAAATTCTTAGAGTAAGGTTTATAAAAAGTATGGCCCCAGTTTACCAGTTACGTTTAAGTCCCATATAATAAGGGACGAGCCTATTAACGTCAACAGGTCACAACCCCGACTCCTGATGAGAAATTCCTGATGTAAAAACCCAATAACAATTTGTCTGCCTGGGAATCGAACCCAGGCCCTCACGCCCACCAGTCGCGATCGCGACCACTAAACTTACTTAGACAGTAACTTGTACAGTTTTTGCTATTTTCAACCCTATGTTGAAACCATACTCTACTTTACACCTCTTTAAAGCCACTAAGAAAATAGAAACCATTTTGATTTACAACAAACCGAAGAATCACAATAAAACTATAATAAATCAAAATAAAACTAGCCTACAACGCACCGCATGATTTAAATGTACTCTACCGAGAATCGAACTGCGGATGTCGCGATAATTGTTAACTCTTGAGCCATGGTGCCCTTTGAAGTTTGAGAGCGTTTTGAAATGGTGTGGTGTAAAGGTTTTGAAATAGTGATGTGCGTAGTGAGAAGTTTGGTAGCGGTTTCGACTTTCGGCCTAATTTTTCTAAGTCAGAAATGGAGAAGAATTGAAAATCATGGGTGAATGTGAGGAAGGCACTTGTACAGCTGTGGGAAATTATTGAGTAGATCAAAAGAATACTTTAAACAAAAAAACTGGTTGTCTATAAAGTCGGTTTACTGACGATAGTTGAACGTGACAACGTCTTAAGAAAATACTGATGGGATGGTAGCATTTTTTGACACCACATTCACTTTTCACTGCACTTGATACTCGATCAAAACATGTAAATGTACTATAGTATAGCAGCTGTCCACGCAGACGCATCGCTCACTCAAGTAGGAGAGAGACGGATGTCGAACGCTGCCGAACGCAAAGGCCGATTGTGCTTTTTTGTCACTCGTTCCACGCTCTCGCTTGCACTTCAAGCGTTACATGGAACGCCTCAGAGCGATCAGCGAGGTAACGCCGCATGAGGTAACGGCGCATGAGTCATGTTTTTCGTGCGTGCAGCCGGCTCTATCGAATTATAAGACGTTGTCACGTCAAAAAAGTTATCATTTCATTTTTTTCTAATGAAATATACCCAGGCCGAACCGTGAACTGAAAGATCTTTTAGGGGTTTTGACGTATATTATAGTAAGATGCAATGTTGTAGATGAGTACGATGTAGTTATATAGGTACATAGGTCAAGGTATATAAGTAGTATATCAACTATCTAGTGTCCACGACACAAGCTTGGCTTAGCACTAGGTGGCGCTGTGTGTTAATGTCCAGCGATATTTTTATTTATCTATAGTCCTCGCCACGAGATGCTATAAATTTTGAAAACCCACATTCGGGTTCGCTACCATTGCATCAAATTAAAAAATGACAGCGTCAGCGTGAACTTACTTCAAAATAGTGGCCAAAATGTTTACGTTCCATTGTGTCAGATGCGTTCCAGTGTCACAAAACCTTTTTTTTTTTGTGTAGGGCATCTCGCAGTTCAGTCTATGAAGACTGGCTTCTGCTTAACCGGGCAAGTCCTGTGGATGCTTTAAATTTAAGGCCTCCAGCCAGGGCGAAAATTACTATAAACTAAGCGACAGCGCTCTAAGGGCACCCCCAGTGGGGTACGGACCTCGGCTTAGGGCGTCGCTGGAAGCAGCAAAGGCACAGGCTGGATCTGGTTGTCTTTATTTAGGGACTGTTTTATTACTACAGGCTCAGCATCGCGGGCTGGCTCGAGCAAGGGTCGGGTGTCACAAAACATGACGACAGCGCTTTTATCGCCAAAATATAACCCGACCAAGTGGAATTGCTCGTTTGTTTCGTATAACACGTATGATTATTTGAGTTGACTGAATTTGGGAGTATTCTTGTTGATTGAATAGTCGCTCTACGTATTTCAGTTTCTTGCCCGTTCTTCTCCATAGAGATCTACGCAACGCAACGGGAATGGGCAACTACAATACTTTCGTAAAGTTATTATGCAGTCTGTGACTGTAGCATTTCTTTTCGTTGTATCGACATTCAAAAGTGCCGTAATGGTCTAGTTGAAATAAATGATTTGAGTTTTGAGTTTTTTTTTGAGTTTTATGACATTTGGTAGACACTTTTTTTTTTACTCAATTTTGGCTTCTCGTGGCACGGACTGTATACAATATCCTAAAGAGGAAAGATTTGATTTTTGTTGGTTTGTGTGTATCTAATGATTTAACTCGAAAACTACTACACCGATTTAAACAATTCTTTCACCATTGGAAAACCACGTCTTTACTGAGAAACGACTACACCGATTTTCATGCTGTTTCACTAATGGATAGAGTGGTTCTCAAGGAAGGTTTTAGTATATAATTTATACGCGGGCAAAGCCGCAGGCATCAGGTAGTATGAAATAAGTGGTACCTATCTGCTTTTCTACCTATTCGAATGTCCTGTAAAGCATTTTGTGTGAACGGTCGAACAAAGTTGATATTTAAACCTACTTCTGTGTGTGTATGTTTGTAATGAATAAACTCAAAAACTACTGTGCCGATTTAAAAAATCTTTTGATTTAATGAATTACCGTTGGAAAACTACATTCACCCTGAGTAACATAATTATGCTACATTTTATACCCGTGCTTCCACAAGAACGAGAAGTACGCAGTAACTAGTTTTTAAGAAATAGTGTTGGAACGAAAAAAACCGAACTGAAAAGTCACATTTATAAACTTTTCCTCAGAAAAAAAATCTTCAATCGAATCTCATTACTAAAGCTCACACCAAGCGACCATAATTCAAATGCTATGACACAGAAAATTAGGCTCCAATTAGTTTGGTATTCCGCCATCCATCTTAGCTCTTAAGTTCCCGCGAATGTGTCTTCAAATACTTTGTACTGAAATAGATGGCGACCGTTTATTTGTAGTTCTGATGCTAATTGGCGTTTTTGCTTGTTAATATTTAACGTTTGAAAACTTTGAAATTGTCTGTGACGAAGTTATGGTGTGTTAGGCGACTTGCGACTTGACGGTTGTCACGTGAAGGGGACGATTTAAACACACGCAAGTCGTGTCGCAAGTCGTGTTGCAAGTCGTGTTGCAAGTCGTGTCGCAAGTCGTGTCGCAAATCGTGTCGCAAGTCGTGTCGCAAGTCGTATCGCAAATCGTGTCGCAAGTCGTGTCGCAAGTCGTGTCGCAAGTCGTGTCGCAAGTCGTGTCGCAAGTCGTGTCGCAGGTCGTGTCGCAAGTCGTGTCGCAAGTCGTGTCGCAAGTAGTGTCGCAAGTCGTATCGCAAATCGTGTCGCAAGTCGTGTCGCAAGTCGTGTCGCAAGTCGTGTCGCAAGTCGTGTCGCAAGTCGTGTCGCAAGTCGTGTCGCAAGTCGTGTCGCAAGTCGTGTCGCAAGTCGTGTCGCAAGTCGTGTCGCAAGTCGTGTCGCAAGTCGTGTCGCAAGTCGTGTCGCAAGTCGTGTCGCAAGTCGTGTCGCAAGTCGTGTCGCAAGTCGTGTCACAAGACGTGTCGCAAGTCGTGTCGCAAGTCGTGTTGCAAGTAGTGTCAAGATCCAAGTTTTCCATGCATTGAGTAGCCAGAGTTACTATACTTAAGAGCACGCATCCAAAAAGTGAGCAACGTTGCAAATAGCTGTCCCTAGCTGTTCCTATTTTAATTAATTAGGCAATATTACTGAACGAAAATAAAAAATATGGCTAACTAGTGAACATATTAATAGTAAACACTAACAGCACTGAAATGTTGTAACCGTTTCCAAATAGTTTTTTCTCATTGTGATAATTCGGTGTTATGAAATTCATTATTGAATTTCATAATCAATGTTATAGTTCTAGAGTAAGCCATATTTATTATTTCCAAACTGTAATGAATTTCGAAATTAATTAAAACTGCCAACTTTCTGAATGTACCCTCTTAATGTAGTTATTATTGTTGTATCCTATCACACTCAAACTCAAATCATTTATTTCAATTAGACCATTACGGCACTTTTGAATGTCAATAAAACGAAAACAAAAGCGAAGCTACAGTCACAGACTGCATAATAACTTGAGAAAGTACTGTAGTTGCCCATTCCCTAGCGTAGATCTCTAATAGGCCAATCACTTTACGGAGTTCTGTATGGGAAGGTTCGCACAAAATCATAACCGGACTTATGAGGTTCTTTTTATGCTGATTGGCTAGATAATATTACATCTATTTGTGACCGTATATTGCAAAATTAAGGTGGCTTATAGTTTTACTGGAAATTTTGTTTCTAAGTGATTAATTTGAACTGAAATAAAAGCAAATCTAATAACCGAGATATACTTAGGTAAACTTTTGCCTTGCCCTAATAAGTTCCTAACGCTACGTTAATTAAGCTTTTTTTTTAGTTGCTTCTACTAATTTTTAGGGGTTTTAAAAAAAGAGTTAATTGTGACTTTGGCAAAATCGATAACCGTATGTTTTAAAGAGTTTAAGCATTTAGTCAGTTGATTGTTCATAATTATCAAGGAATTAAGCAATTAATTCACTTGCTTTTTTATATTACTTTTTTACATGGAATTAAAATACTTAACTGCCATTTTTTTGTTTAACTTTAGTCTCTTAAATAGTTTCAGTAGAAAACTGGCAGAATTAAGCATATATTGCAACTGCTTACATAATCTTTCTTTTTTTACAAAGATCTCGAACTGTAGGTAGTTTGCGCGGCGCGGCCGCAAGTCCTACCTCGCCGTCCGTCGCCCGCCCGCTCCTCCGCGCGGCGTGCGGGTCTTTTGCCTTGCGTTCATTTCATTCGTTTTCGAAGCGGCGGTGATCAGCGTAAGAAAATCGTCGCTTAGGTAACAATACCGCGCAAGTTAAATTTGACAAGTTTCCAGGAGAGATAAAAAACTAATTATTTTCTTTGAAATACTTCAGACATGTGAACTGAATACATAAATATTGTATATTTAGGTTCAATTATGATGTCACATGTTAAAGTATGTGTATTTACTCCTGTATCAGTATAAAATTGACTTAGGCGGTATTAGTTCAACAAAAGAAAGACTTATGCGGTATTTAAACATTTATTTTTATTATAATTAAGTAAAAAAAATATTTTTCAATGCTTTTTTAATGCTAGTAGGAACAATAATAGGAAATATGACAATGCTTTTAGCTTATCTGTTATTTAGTTTCAACATAATAATTACCTATGTGTCACAGGAATATCATATAAAAAAAAATAGGTATCATATCAATATCACATTACTTAACTATAGTTTTGGTAATCACCCAGCTTCTATTAGTATATAAAATAATAAAGTATGTAAGTATAACTATTTCAACGAAAATACAAAACCTTTCAAGAAAAACTTAAACATAAAAAATACAGTTTATATCAAAACTAAAAGTCAAGAGTTTATGACTCATGATTCATGAATAACACGTTACATTATCAATGGTTACACTTACATACTAAAAACTTAAAGAGAATATTATAATTATCTCTGTTCCTAATCATCATAACTGTTAATAATTATAATTATCATTCTTAATCATCTATCAATCAAGTAACAAGATCAAGTCAAACTTTAAATGGTAAGTCATCATAAAATGAATGGCAGTTAGATGGTAGTACCGCCTTTAAATCTTGCAAATCTTTGTATTTTCGCTGGGAAATTGGTAGTTTCGCATCATACAGTTTAGGCAGCATACTTAAGAGCGTCACATCATTGCACAGTTTAAGTGGACGCTGAGGCAAGAGCTGCAGAGGATCATCAAAATTTAATTTATACCAAATCGTGCCATCTGGTTTGTAAGCTAAAACCTTTAAATCAGTCACAGTGGGATCATTAGTTTTCTTTCCCGGCCGAATAGTTTTGTAAATTAATGAATTCGTAAAATCAGTAAAAAAATTATAATCTACATAACGACTGTCGTATGGCATTGGTTTAGTTCTAGCTGACTTTGCTATATTTGCATACTGAGAGGGTAAGTAGATTTCTCTTCCTTTTACTTTACATTCGATGGCACTATGCACAGAATCACATTCCATCTGAGTATGCCCTTTCTCAAGATATTTTTGAGTTATTATAACTTTCTTTTCTATTGCCAAACGTAAGAGGGCATTACTCAAGATATTATTTCGATTCTGTGCACAGCAACCATCGGAAAATAGTATTACAGGTAACAATTTCCTATTTAATAAACTTTGCAATTGATCAACAATACAAGATGCAAAAACGGAAGCTTCCAGTGAAGCATTAGATTCATCAAACCAATAACATACAGCCTCGTGAGTAGCCAAATTATACATAGTAAAGTTATGTACGCACAGTTTTGTCTTGTAGTATATAGCACTGGCCTGAAGATTAGGAGCTAATTTAACAGATTGCACATCTTGCGTAAATACGTGGCATTTTCCTTCTTTGGCTAAATCTTTATCCGTCTCTTTTTCCTTTCTAGCTTTCTCTTTTCTTTCTCTATGTAGTGCTATTTCTGCATCCGTAATATTACCTGCTTCATGACCGCAGCATACATCACACCGATCTTTTTTCGGGTGATAGAGACTTAAATTAAGCTTTAAAAAGATGTTATCAAAAATCCTGCGACTAAGACATTCTACAGATTCCAATTCACATTTACTAGTAAACTCCTTGTAAAGCTGCCCCATGTTCTGAAATAACGGTTCTAAGTATTGTCTTGACGTACTTGATCGACAGTAGTATGATGGCATTTTAGGAAGACTATTAAGGAATTCTTCTGCATAGACATGAGCGGCTGGCTTTTTTTTTGCATGGCTTTCTTTATGTGAATGTGGTGGCATGGCGCTGTTTGTTTTCTCAAGCCAATATCGTACAAACCAGTCCTTAATACCTAATGTATGTAGAAACATCTTTTTGCATACTTGATGGCGTATGTTTCCAATAGTGAGGAAATAAGCTAGAGTTTTAGATCTTGTTGACTCAGTATTTTTAGTAACTTTTTTGTCATTTGCTACAACATGACAACATACAAAAGTTTTTCTTTGTTCCCATGACATTGTTTTCCAAAATATTTCAAATAACTCCTTTCTTTTATCTTCATCTATGTTATCACAACTTCTCAGTTTTGATTTCTTACAAAATGATGAAATACAAGTAGGTTTCATACTTCTTGCAGGCCTAAAGACATCATGATGGACTTTTTTTTTCATATTATCATTCGTGACTCGTCTATAGCCTAAATACGCCTCTCCTTTCATTCTTAAATTTTTATTCAAGTTTTTTTTCCACTTACCCGGTTCTTTATTAGCTTTATTTTGTCTTTTCCTATTGATTGATAAATCTCCGTGATACGTATCAGTTTTTTCTGATTCATCAGGTTGAGGGTTAGATGTCTCACCAAAAGTCAATTCATCAGGTCGGTTGTAAGATGTCTCACCAATAATGGCAACTTCATTAGGTTGGGGACTTGATATCTCACCAACACCTACTTCATTAGGTTGGGGAGTCGATATCTCAGCAACAGCGGCAACTTCATCGAGTTGGAGGCTTGAAATCTCACTAACAGTAACAACAGCAGAATTCAGGACACTGGGAATATCATTTGCAATCATATTAAAATTGACTTGAGGATTTGAGTTTTCAATAACTGTACTAGTTTCTGTTAGTAATATTATGTTGCTCGTAGGCGATATATCAGGCAAAAGTTCATTCGTTGGAATGTCCATTACTGAAGTATTGCTAATGCCCGCAAAATTAAATGAAGAATTTTCTATCATTTCTATAAATTTTAAGTTGTCAATATTCATTATGTTTGCGTCATTCTCCTTCTCCTTTATTTCGTTAATTTCTACATTATCTTGAAATAATACACCCTTGCTGCTCAATCTAATTGTATCAGCTTGTGCAATTTTTTCGTCATCAAAGCCGGCAGGCTCAACATTGATACTACCTACTGCTTGATGTAAGCCCCCCATTACAGTTACTTCAGTTGAATCAGAATTAATAGAATCAATTGATTTGGGGTAAACCTTAGCCAGCTTTTCGCAATTTTTCCTTTTTAAGATATACATTTTTTGTGCCAACAACGCTTCCCGCCTTTTTTTTAAATCGAGTAAAGTCGTGACTTTAACTTGAGTCTCCACGTCTATCTCCTCCTCGTTCATGCTGCAAGCGGTATCATCAAGCTGCTCAGTCATTTTCATAAGCTGAAAAAAATAAACTTATATCATATTTACTTACAAGATGTGAATGCATGCACACAAATTCGTTTGGTAAAAAGTAAAAAATCATAATTATAGCCAAAATAATTTATAATATTCCTTTTTATTTATAAAAAGTAAGTTAATATAATAAAAACCATACACCTAAAGTCTGTTTAATACCGCTCAAGTCCCATTAAAATGTTTATGGAACACAGCGTAAGTTAAAATAAAAAAATTAACAATACCGCCTAAGTCAATGAACATTACATTGAAAAACCGCCGATCTATTGAAGTTTAAAATACATCTAAAATAGCAGTAATTACACTCTAATATACTACAAAATAATGAATAATCGAGTTGGCTTACCTTTTTGGTCCATCAGAAATGTCTGTCTCTCTGATAAAACCGTAATAGACAAAAATATACAATAAATTTGCTGCGCAGTCACACATCAACACAAGATAGTATGGCGGACTGACGACTTACGCGGTTGTGACACAACAAACGATTTGCGCGGTGCCAGTACTACTTCAATAACGCGCTGCGATTGGACAATTTAAAAAAAATTCTAACGTCATTCGATGCGCGCCGACAAAATCTATCCAATGAAGTATAATACGTCATATGACCAATTTTCGACTTACGCGGTATTGTTACCTAAGCGACGAAATGGAATTCCCGAGTTGTGGGATTTGTGGTTGTGAACTTTGATGTTGTGAACATAGGCGTGAAGGGACAAAGAAAGCTTGTATCGTCAAGTGAAAAACGTAAAGACGGAAAATTTACAACAGTATCTGAAGAGAACATTAAGTTGCACTCAAAGTGCGGCAATAAAAGTGCGGCAGGAAAGACAAGCCGATGATAGTCCGTTTGACTAGGGTGGAGTCTCCTATTATCGGCCTCCTCCTAATATCGGCAGTTTCGAGAAAATGGAACATAACTATAAAAATATCTCTTAAATCATAATAGTTTTAATGCAAAAAGTGACTCTATATCCGGATGGATATAGAGTCACTTTTTGTGACCCGCATCAAAATATTGGAGGTAATGCGGATGCATTACCTCCAATATTTTGATGCGGGTGCATCAGCTCTTATGCCAGCTGAACGTTCAAACGTTCAGCTGGCAAAAGAGCACGCGCAGGTGCACGTGCGTCGTTTGGTGTCATTGCCGAGTCAAATATCAGGGATTTCAAGGGCAATCGGCATGTGAGGATAAGTATTTGGAGGGAATTAAACATAGCTATGGTGTTATCTTTTATTTTTCCATGAAGAATAACAGTCAAAGTATCTTTTAGATAACATGTTTTTACATTTTTTTGTCTATTTTATTAAATAATAGCGGGGGCGAGATTAGGGATCTACACTGGTCAGCAAATAAACCGAGCCACCCGCTACCTAGGAACTGTGATTCGATTTTCTCAAAAAGTATAAAACTTACAACTATCAAAGTTATACCTACAAAAAGTGCGTTTCATGGTGATTACAATGACTGCAAATTAATTCGTGTTTTTGCTACTTTTTTCGATTAATAATGGATACAACACCTCAGGAAGCGGCTCAAGATGTAGCATTACTTCAAGCAGGCATTGCGCAACGTGAAGTCGCTCGAAGGCTTCGAATCAGCAGATCTTCGGTGCAACGAGTTTACAGACGATACCTAGAGACTGGAGCATTCGATCGCCGTCCAGGTACGGGCAGACCTAGGGCTACATCAGCAGCAGATGATCTTTATATCCACCTTACTGTTCTGCAAAATCGCCACCTCAACGCAGTTCAAGTCCAACAAAGTCTGCGTGACGAACGCCAAGTGGTCATAAGTTCAGATACCGTCAGAAGAAGACTTGCTGAACGGAATCTGACCCCAAAAAGAGCTGCAACAGGCCCAGCATTAACGGCAGCACACCGTCGAGCACGACTTGAATTTGCTCGAGAGCATAGGGATTAGACATTAGAGCAGTGGAGTAATGTACTCTTCACTGATGAGAACAGGGTGAGTCTACATGGAAGTGATCGACGTCTGAGAGTATATCGTCGTCCTGGAGAACGTTATTCTCAGTGTTGGATCGAGGAAACTGTTGCTTATGGAGGAGGATCTGTAATGGTCTGGGGCGGCATCTCGTTAATAGCACATACACCGTTAGTTTTCATCGAACCGACGGGCCGTACACGTGGACTGACTTCTCATCGCAACATTACTGAAATCCTTGCAGACCATGTGGTACCTTACGCAGGATATATCGGACAGGACATGCAATTGATGCATGATAATGCACGGCCTCATGTTGTTCATGTGTGACCCAGTATCTACGTGACGTCAGCATTCGTACGATGGACTGGCCAGATCGAAGCCCGGACTTGAATCCGATAGAACACTTATGGGATGAGCTGAAACGTCGGGTTCGAGCCCGGGTACCTGCTCCAACAAGGCTTCCAGAGCTGCGAATCGCAATTGAAGAGGAGTGGAATACAATTCCTTAAGATTTTATCGTCAGGCTCGTACGGTCGATGAATACAAGGATGCTGGCAGTTATCCGAGCAAGGGGAGGGAATACGGAATATTGATCAAATTTTTTTTTTTGATTTTATCTTTGTTTTTGGCTTTATTCTTTTTTCACTTTATCATTACTAACGATTGTCATGACTGGAAAACGACTCTTCTTTGTAAAATCCTTAATAAACACTGAACTATTGTTTAAACCCAATGAGTTTGCTTTCATTTTAATCACCATGAAACGCACTTTCTGTAGGTACAACTTTGATAATTGTAGGTTTTTTAGTTTTTGAGAAAATCGAATTAGAGTGCCTAGGTAGCGGGTGGCTCGGTTTATATGCTGTCCAGCTATGCGATTCACTAACAGACTCTTCACAGATGTTAACAACGACGAGTTCACTGATGTGACATCGTAAATATCGCTTCTGAAAACAACGTTGACAAAATCCGTATTCAGTAAGCTACTTAGGCTCGTCGACGATCTACTCCTCATCGATGAAAAGTAAGACGATGTCAGTGTTGCTATGTTTTATCTAGAGTATAATCGAGAAAATCTCGACCAACCTATTTTGAAGTTATTTCGTCATTATAAATTAATACAACTGCACAATACGTACGTCTATAAGACCTTATATTTATTATGCAACGAAAATTTAATTAAATATATCATTTTCAACTTGGAAAATAATTATTTTTGATTATAGCAATAAATTATACTAATCTTTGAGATCATTGTTTGTTGTGTTATTATTTTGTAGGTTATGTGTTTATCAAAATACGAAATTCCATTCCAAGTGGTTTAAGGGTCTAAAGTGGACTGATAAAAATTATGCACTCCAATCGCATAGCGTTCTACTTGTTCTTTGTTTTCGTTGATTCTAAACCCACCGAAAGTAAGTACACAGTAACATTTATATTTAAATATACAGCACAGTTTCTGGAACTACATATAAGTAACCAAATATTTATTTTTTAGTGTCTCGCAACGCAGCTCCTGCTAGTAAGCTTTTTGGAAAGCAACCATGCTTAACTACGGGCCATGCTCGCATTTGCAGTCGTCAGGCATGGTCCGAAATAAAAAAAGCCCTGAACAGTGATGGTAGTCGGTGTACGTAAACATCGCCACAGTGGAATAAGGTTAGTAATAATATGTATTTGTGTTTCTACACTGTTGCATTGAGTAGGTAGGTAGCTGTCTACAGTATTGTATCCTTTTACATTGGCAGCCCCTGTGTATGCTCTTTATTACTTAAGTAGTATTAACTCAGGCATGTACTGTAACTTTAGGTTAGGCTTCAAATTGCAACAGAAAGTCGAACCAAACCGAGCAAATAGGTGTTCTATTTATTGAATACATCAAATAATATAATTCTTACTTGTGTTGCAGTACTGGGAGAACAAAAAGGAGCAGATAAGAGGAAGTACAGCTTAATTGCAGCCACGAGAGGGTGCACTGGTAGTGGTATAGAGGCCAGAAATCAGTGAAATAGAATTGAAAATCCATACCATTACGGGAGGAAAAAGTTTTGGTTGCAAGCAACAAGCAAAACTCTTGATTGCCCAAGCGATTAGCCGACAAGTAGAAGGCCTTCAGGCTGTGGCTCAGGCTCTAGATAGAATAAGTAGTGCAATTCAAGATTTAATAAACAAATAAAATGCATGTTAAAAGATTGTTTTATTTATTATTAATTCTATTAAAATGACTTTTCCTAGCTACATATTATTTTGTTAGACTATAAATACTAATTATATCTTTACAACATGAAGTTTAAAAAACATCTATTTTCTATATTTTATGATTAACAATACACCTAACTATTTAACATACACTATATTTTTTAATAAACAAACTGTCTTATAACCTGAATTAGTAATATCATAAGTACTCGCTACTAATCCATATGGACCCTTGTTCGAAATAAAGTTTTTGATTGATTGATAAGTTTATTGTTAGTGTTAACTTGTCTACGTCAGTCTATCAGTTAGACAACCTCGAGTGAGATGTCCACTGTCCAAATCACTGATAGTACTGACTTTCTTGTTGTAGTAACCGGATCACAATTCCGCTGGAAGAACTTCTGTTTGATTGTAAATTTTTTGTCACACACAACAGGCTTTAATTTCACACCATCTCTGGATCGTATTGAAGAACATGATGAACCAAAAGCCAGCTAAAACTGCCTTTATCCAAAGCTTCGTTAGGCAGTATTTTATGCAGTGGCATGTAGAACATTATAGTATGCTTCCCGTGGTCCAGGCTCATGGTTGCTACATGGAACCATCATGTATGGCCTAAGAGCAAAACCGGAGTCCCCTGAAATACATTAAATAGGAATTTAATTTTACAATAATAAATACTAAAAATTTTATTCAAAAATATAAGGCAAAAGTTTACAGTTTTCTTAAATCTATGTCAAGTTCACACATATTTTGAGCCTCAACTAGGTAATCCTGTGTTTCAGGCAACTTGAGGTAAAATTAATTGATTTAATAATCACATATCATATTAATATTATCGGTTCAAATATAAACGTTATATAACATTATACTATTTTAACTTAGCAAACTAGATTTAAAAAATAAAATGAAGGATCATTATCATCATCATCATTTCAGCCGAAAGACGTCTACTGCTGGACATAGGCCCCAAGTGTCGCCACATGGACGATAAGGATAGACAATTTAAAATATTATCTAAGTATCTAACAAAAATAGATAGCCATAATAGTTTGATTCTTGAAAGTAGCTTAGTAAAAAATAAAAAAATACTTACTTTTCTTTGAGAATTTGCCTTTTGTTTGTATTTTGAGGAAATCTTATGTGTAATTCAATTATAAATGGGAGGTTCATGGCATCTTTTATGGTTCTTATAGCCCTCGAGTCAGATGCTTGCAGATATAGGTTCTTGCATTCTCACATATTTTTTGGTAACTCCCATTAGCTAAAAATGCGAGTGCATAAAACCTGGAAAGAGAGTAAGTTTTAGACATTTTTCCACTGCAGGTATAGTAATTTATATTAAGTACATTCATTAAGTAGTAATACCTTGGTCGGTTGCTAATTCCTCAACGTTTCAACGTTGTTATGCCACCAGAAATATTTTTTTCCAATTGTGTAATTAGCTCTACAATCAACCTAGTTTATATCCGTAGTAAGAAGATCCATATCCACGTCTCACATATGCTTGACGTCCTTTTTTCTAAATTAAATTGACGCTAAGCTTCGTCCAACAAAAAAATCATACAAGCAAGACGAACTGCCATCTAAAACATTAAAAACAGGTATTTATACGTTTCAGGAATTAATACGATATACAAAACAATATTAAGCACGTTAATTTAAAAGAACAACTTGTTTTACTTACATTTTAATAGTCTACAACCAAGGAATCATCTACAATTTACAAGCTTTACTGTTTGACAGGTAAAAGCGAAGTCAAAGATGTGGTGGTGGACGAAGTGTAGGATGTGTTGCGTTTGTGAATACCGTTTTTCATACATTCGGAACCATATTTTAGTTCTATGTCGCGCCGTCGTCATCGTTGAGTCGCTACGATCGCGCAGTTTCAACTCAAGAATACCAATAACTTTGCATCTGATGTTACAACGATGATTTCTTGGTTGTAAAGATGTTTTGCCTTAGTGAATCGCACTCCTGTGTATATTATTGATAAATCTCTATATCGGCTGGGTGGCCGATATTGGGTTAATGCATGAAAATGTTAAACCACATGTTTAGCTATTTTATACGTTAGCAGTAACATTAATAAAGTTAAAAATGAAACAACAGCTCAGTTTGATAACTACATCCTAACATCGGGCGCCTCAAAACGAGTTTTATCAATTACGGCCGATATAAAGGGAATTGGTGCGTAAAAACGGCCACCTTAGTATGGGTACAAACAACGTGAGGAAAGAAGAAAAAAATTGAAGAGAATAAAGCGGAGAGAGAGACAAAAACTGGAAATGAGAATAAAAAATAAACCCGCCAAAGAAACAAAAGTAGTAAAGAAGAGTTGATTATAGGACAGAAATCGCGAAACTGACCTCATTGATTTAGCTTCGCAAGACAAGTTTGGAAAAGGAGAAAATTCTTTGTGCTGGCTCTGAAGAAAACCTAATTAGTGATGTTGAAGAAGATGAAAACAAAAATATTGGATGCGACATATGCTCCAATGGTTCCACTTAAAGTATACAGTCCATCGTGGGTGAATTGATGTGGCCTAAGAAGATTCTATTAGAAGGAAATGACATCAGAGTCTTAAAATAAAAATAAATTCTGTTATTATAAACTAAAGATCGCAGTGATTCAACATTCCTAAAAAACAAATAATGAAAGGAACTCCAAAAAAAAATATTATACATAAAATAATTACCAAATAAAGTGAATAGAAATTTTAATAGTGCATTTAAAAAAAATGAATGTGATGATAATTAATAAAAGTGATTTGTACCTGAGCTGAGTTGAAATATAAAACGTTATAATTTTTTTTTGTAGTTTATTCATCTTACTTCACTTTAGAAAAGGTAGGCCGATATTAGGGTCACAGACGGCGGATATTAGGGTGTTATAGGCCGATATTAAGGGAAATTGCCATATTCGGAAAAAATAACATCTATATTATCAAAAATAAAAAAGAATTGGCTGGCTAGAAAAATACGATTATGATGAATCAGAAAATCTTTCGACAGTATTACTTGACCCCCATCACTTTCACACTAACCTAACCACGAATACACACACACTCACACCTACACACACACACACACACACATCCACATCACTCACAAACACCCCGGTCACATGTATCCACACTTTTCTTAGAACGCATTGAGTGTGACTCAATTTAACTTAATTTTTTAATTTATAAAATTGCATATCCTTTTAGTGTACATACTTGATACCACGTAGACATTTTTTTATTTTTTTATTACTTTTTAATTTTTATGTTTGTAAATACTTCTAATGCATGCCAAATCTTATAATGTACCTATTTTTTTAGTCTATCGTCTTTTTACATAATTCTCTGTTAATTGAGAGGTCTAGCTCTTGTGATACAGGAACTCCTAGTACAAGAGCCAGAGCTACACTGATGTTTGAGAAATAATTTGTCAATAAAGATTTATTATTATTTATTTATTTATTTAATTCATAATTTTGCGAATGTAGTAATGGAGTTTCAGTATCCCTTTACCCAAAAAGACACTGCAAGAAAGCAAAAGCCATTAATGTAAAAATTACAAGCAGTCAAAGTCCAAAAAAGTTGACATGGCCGATAATTGGTGCCACCACCCTACCCTATTTGAGCAAAAATATATTTTTATCAAATTTATGGTCGGTAGCAAGATTTTAAAAAACATATTGCGTCAAACCAAACGCAAGCAACATGGGTCGAAATGTTGAGGGAAAAAACAACCACCCATACAAATTGTGCGGTCATCTGATAGGTAGCTACTTTGATACTTATGGGAGTTACTTTAATTTTTTTTTCTCATACTTCGACTCATGTTCCTGGGAAAAGGTTGTTCAGTATGACCCGTAGAACAATTCAAATTCGGGTATACCTACCTACCCTTTATTTCATTCTCACAAAAATTGCTTCTGCGCATTCAAGGTCAGCGCTCATAACTCGTTGCACGAATTATATTCTAAAATTAATCGAAATAGGTTCAGCAAATAATTTGAAATACTTATAGGTATTTTTTTACCTATAAATAAAAAAAAAAATGTTTTATTTTTGACCAGAGATCCCTATTTATAAACACACAGTAGGTAGGTATACACAAACAAATAAATATTTAGGTAGGTACTATATTTCAGACCATTTATACTAAACCTTAATGGATTAAACACTTAATAAAACTTTTACATGAATCACTCCTTCGTCAGTGGTAGGTACATACCTGTGCCCACGCTCTGACTCTCTTTCGCACAGGCAGCGAGCAGAGCGGATCACGCGCACTCAAATATGAACTTAACGCTCTTAGTGATAAGGTCGACCACTTATAGTATTCCATAAAAAATCTTAAAAAAATTAAGATGCTGTTATTAAATTTGTTTAATTTTAACAATAAATGTTTATGTGATAATATTGTAACGTAATTAAACACTTTTCATTTTGTTATTTTTTTTGACTGATTGGATAACGCAGCAATTACTGTTATGTCACAATGCATTTAAAATATAACTTTAAATTTATGATTTATTTGACTAAAAGCACGCTAACAATGATTTTTATTCATCAGCAGACGGTTATATATAATTACCTATAAGTAATGAATGAAAACATGGGAAACCGTGTTTTTTTAATATAAGTACGTTGCCTGCACTTTTTTTGATTAATTTGTGTACATGCTCTCACAGACCCTGCATTATAAGCTATTTTCAGTTTCTTTATCAAGTTATAATTTTCGCTGCGAAAAATGGCATTTTTAGGTTTAATGTCCGTTTTCGCGCAATGCTCTTTCATGATTTGCTTAATTTTAATTTATTACGTAATTAAATAAACAGCTCTACAAAATATATAAAAAGAAAACAGTTATGAATTAGTGTAAGGTCCCACCTTAACTTCCCTGGCCTATAAGGAGAAAAGAACGGAAGAATTATCATTCAGTTGTTAAAAACTAATACAACTTTAAAAGATCAATCAACAATGGCTTGTAGAGATAAGTAACTTCCCTCTCATAATAATTCTCGTCAACAGTATATTTAAAAATAATATAGACGAAAATAAACTGGCCATAACTTATATATAATAGTTCGCGAGAAAGATTCTGTCAGTAAACGAACTAAAACATTCTATTATAAATACATTCTGGTGTTACTTAAATAACTAATAATAAATTTCGATAGTTTGTCTGTGTGTCTAGAGGAGCTCGCTCGTACTTGCCTGGGTTAGTATGCGCAAGTATGCCTCCAAAAGTACGTTAAGCAGTTGACCCGGCTGTCATTTGCAGATCTTTGACAGTCGTTACAGGTAGTCAGAGGGGAAAGAAAACAAGATAGGGGGAGAGAAAACATCGTGAGGAAACCGGCACGTCCTAGAACCAAAAAATCGAAGACATGTGACATCTACCAATCCGCACTGGGCCGAGCTACGTATGGTATTCCGAAATACCGCTCACCGAAAGGACGGTTTTCCGATAACACTCTACTCCGACGGTTAGTTGAACGAAAAAATAATTGGCCGATGAAACGTTTCGCCGATAATATTATTCATCGACGGTTTGTAGTCCGAATGAATCCTTCGCCGATGTAACGGTTCACCGAAAACACTCTTCAACGACGATTGGTTAAACGAACGAATCTTTCGCCGATAGCACTCGTTGTAGGGGAATTCTTTTGCCAAATGGATAGTTTTTCTTTCAGCTTGACAACACCCTTAGGTCTTGTAGAAGTCATGTTAAAAATACTGGTAATAATAAAATAATACATGGAAGAGTGGCAATAGAAAAAAAAAACAAAGTTTTTATTTAACAATAAGAAAATTAATCAAAAAGGCAAATTTATTTTGTTTCTTACAATAAACAATATGATTATGATTATTATGATTTCTCTATTAGAAAAAAAAAAAAATTGTGAGATTTCAAAGGCTTCGGATATCTCAAGAAAAGCGAGGGCAACTAAGTGTCTGATTTTGTGCGCAAATGTGAAATCTTCAGCATATCGCCTGGCGAGACCCTCTAACTGGACATGACGCCAAATACTTTGGGTCAAATGGAATAAGCAAAATAAAATATTGGCGACAGAAGCAGCTGAAATTGCCTACTGGTTTAAGAAATATTATGTTGGATCACATCACACACAGCAAAGAACTTTTTTTTTTTTTTCTATAGTCGCAGTTCTAATAGAGAAATCATAATAATCATAATCATATTGTTTATTGTAAGAAACAAAATAAATTTGCCTTTTTGATTAATTTTCTTATTGTTAAATAAAAACTTTGTTTTTTTTTTTCTATTGCCAATCTTCCACGTATTATTTTATTATTACCAGTATTTTTAACATGACTTCTACAAGACCTAAGGGTGTTGTCAAGCTGAAAGAAAAACTATCCATTTGGCAAAAGAATTCCCCTACAACGAGTGCTATCGGCGAAAGATTCGTTCGTTTAACCAATCGTCGTTGAAGAGTGTTTTCGGTGAACCGTTACATCGGCGAAGGATTCATTCGGACTACCAACCGTCGATGAATAATATTATCGGCGAAACGTTTCATCGGCCAATTATTTTTTCGTTCAACTAACCGTCGGAGTAGAGTGTTATCGGAAAACCGTCCTTTCGGTGAGCGGTATTTCGGAATACCATACGTAGCTCCACTGGGCCCGCGTGGTAGATTATAGCCCTTTCCCTTTCATTGAGAGGAGGCCGTGTCCCAGCAGTGGGAACATTATAGGCTGATGATGATGATGATGAGTCAGAGGGGCCTAAATTCACTACATGTGGAAACTTGTAATTGGCCATATTTTGTTAAAACTATTACTCACTGGTGTCGATTCTGTTGTGCGTAAACTAAACTTTATTTAGACTATTGCTATCTTTTACTAAAAGGCAGTGCGAGAAAAGGACGGCTATAGCTATGCACTAAGTTAGAGATGTCAAACTAGTTTATGCCTTGCGCTTCACCGTGTTTTTAGTCGACGTGTTTTTACGTGTACCCTTCATTTGTATGGAAATATTAGTTCGAATTAAATTTGACAGCACTAAATTACGTCCGTCTCTTTCTCGTTTTATTAGTGAGAAAAGATAGTAATAGCACAGATGACAGATAACTCACTCCATACAAAATGTTCAATACCTACCGCTATAATAGCCTACACTTTTAAGTCAATAGACGCTGCGAACGAAAATGTACCTCACCTTACAAACGTAAAGTGGGTTTTGCTTTGTAGATCGCGCAGTCGCGTGGATATTGCGGATTGCTAGGGCTGCCTCTGTCGACGAAGATGTTAGTAGGGATTTTTAGTAAAGGTACCTACGTTATAAAATAAAGCATGTTTAAAATGTATCAGAATTTATAATTATTTTAACGGAATATATATAAAAAAGAATTGTTAAAAAAAATTGCATAGAGGTGTTTTATTTTGATGTAATGATAAATATTTTTTTCCCTTCTTTAAATTCCCGATTGTTAACGTAGAGAATATTCGAAATCGGTCAAATAGTTTTAACAAGTTATCTTTGGGGAATATGCGTAGGTACGTACGCGCCGCGCGGCTGTTGACAACCCACTGCGCTATGGGCTACCGGTTGCCAGGCGCTCGGTAGGTGATTAACGCGTGTAAGTACATGGAGTGTAGTATCTGTAATCTGTGGTAATAGCCTAAATTAAGTTCAGTTTGTGCACAACAGAATCGACACCACTGTCTATTTAGCTGTAAATTTTCCTAAAAAAAATAAATAAATAAAAAGTCTAACAACCAGTCTTACCAAGCGGTATCGCATTACGCAGTACTAACTGGGTTGTGGAGGTCAGATAGACAGTCGCTGCATGTAAAATACTGGTATTCAGCTGCATCCGGTTAAACTGGAAGCCGACCCCAACATAGTTAAACGGATGCAGCTGGACGAGTACAAACTCGTACTTGCAAAGAGTAACTGCCTTACTGACTTCCATTACCCAGTTAGTTAGGTAATACCTACCCTCTGGGGATTTGACAAAGATTTTTGTCTCAAGATTGCAACGTAATCATAGTTTCCTTAGGAAGTTTGGTATTACTTTTTAAGTTCATTGTTATCCAATGAAACCAGCACGATCCAACTAGTACACTACCAATAAAATCCCTCGATGATGTAGTACGCAAGTAAATCTGTCATCTCTACCCATCCGTCATGTGAACACGCGCTAAGATATTAATGTGAGTCACTCCGAAGTGAGTTCCTGAGAGTACTTAGAGGGTATTGAGAGGGAGTCGATGAAAGGTAGGTTATAGGAGCATTATCATCCTATAATGTTGCTTCTGTTATAGCAGGATAATGGCTTAATAATAGCCTCGTGCTTGCCTAGGTTGATCTGAGAATGAGTGACCACCCTTACATACCGAGTTTCCTCCGTGCCTCGGAAAGCACGTTAAGTTGTTGGTCCCGGCTGTCATTTGTAGATCTATGACAGTCGTTACAGGGAGTCAGTGGTCCGAAGGATTGACAACTAGTGTTACCAAGGGGTATCGTATTACCCAGTAACTAAGCTGGGTTGTTGAGATCAGATAGTCAGTCGCTCCATGTAAAATGCTGGTATTCAGCTGCATCCAGTTAGATCAGAAGCCGACACCAATATAGTTGTGCAGGCAGAGTTGGTTAGGCAGATGATCATGTTGTTATCATGTTGATAGATGATCACATTAGTGGCTCAGTCGTAACGACCTCGGCTTACCGAGTCGAGAATATGATCCCAGGCAGGCACTGTTAAAAGGGTGAGAAGCCGGCATGTCCTAGAATCAATAATCAGATAATTATCTGCCTAACCTTTTCCCAACCATGTTAGGATTGGTTTCCGGTCTGACCAAATGCAGTTGAATACCAGTACATGGAGCGACTGCCTATCTGACCTCCATAACCCAGTTAATGGGTAATGTACCCCATGTCCTGCATGTACACTTTAAGGATTTTCATTGCAGTTTTACGCCAGGTCACGGGAACGATCTGCGACTCCCGCATTCCCCTAAAACTTAAGGGGAAGATTTATAAAACTATGGTTAGACCTGCTGTGTTGTATGGATCAGAATGTTGGGCCACAAAAGGGATGAATGAAACGCATCTGCATGTCGCAGTAATGAGAATGCTAAGGGGGATGTGTGATGTTACGCGAATGGATAAAGTAAGGAATGAGTATATTAGAGGAAGTGTGAAAGTGGCGCCGGTGACTGAAAAGTTGTGTGGTAAACGGTTGTCGTGGTATGGGCATGTGATGCGGAGGAATGAGGAAAACGTCGTGAAAAAAGTTTTGAGTATGAATGTGGACGGGTATTTGAGTAGAGGAAGACCAAAGAAACGATGGATGGACTGTGTTAAGAAGGATATGGTAAGAAAAGAAGTGTCTGATGAGATAACGAAAAATAGAGGAGTATGGAAGAATGAGACATGCTGCGCCGACCTCAAATAAATTCGGATAAGGGCAAGAGAATGATGATTGCAGTTTTACGCCAGTAATCCTCGAGGGTTAGGCAGTGTACCTTATAGTAGGTTTAAGACCCATGCAATCAGGGGTGAGAAAAATGCCATCGACCGGGCATCCAAAGTCCGCGTCTACTACTGAGAACTTCCTCATGGAAAAACCTAAAAACACTTAGCCCGATTCGGGATACGAGCCCAGGATAGAATAGAAGCAGGCCAGACCAGGGAGGTTTTAGGATTCTGCTTCATAAAATCAGTTTTGGTTAAGGTATTTAAGAACGCGTATCCAAAAAGTTGACATCGTCGCAAATAGCTCTCAAATATTTACCTATTTTAACAAATATTGCAATGTTACCGTATGGAAATAAGAAGTATGGCTAAAGTAGCCGGGATTTTTCTTGACTTCAGTTCGTCCTTCGATACAGTAGACCATGACATTCTCTTGGCCAAATTGGAACACTATGGTGTAAGGGAGAATGTATTAAAACCGTTTATCTCTTTATAGAGATAAAATCAGTGGTAGATGGTGAAGAAAAAATCTATAAATCCAATCTAGTCTCTGTATGCCGTGGGGTCCCGCAAGGCTCCATCCTAGGTCCAATTTTGTTTATTATATTCCTAAACGACTTGATTGAATACATTCAAAGACATTTTAATGACATTAAACTAATAATTTTTGCTGATGACAGAAATGCATTAGTGTCTGCACAAGACATAATTATACGAATTTCGAATCCAAAATTAATACTGTGCTAAAAGCTTTAGAAAACTTATGTTTAGCACTAATAATTTAAAAGTTAATGCAAATAAAGCGAAGTGTGTGTTATACGAGACGGAATGGGAAGCCGTCACCTCCTTCTGCGAAGCAGTCATGCTAGCGAAGGAGGTGGCGGAATGAGAGAGGGAGAGATCCTCTCTTCCCGGCCACCGTAGATGCGGGCCTGTGGACGGTTGGCTATGGGCTAGCTAGCCGTCCGTCCGTCTAACGATGACGACAGGCCGTGTCGACGGCGCGTTCGTGTTCCACGCGCGCCTCAAAGAGATGTAAGCATAAGGGGAGGGGCCCGCAAGGGCCGAAGCCTGCCGGGGATGCGGGCCTGTTTGAAAGAGATACCGCGGCCCCGGAACATAAAGGGCGAGGAAGGAACATGGGTGGGTTTTAGTCAGTAAGAGTCTAACACTCCCTCCCGCTCCGCCCAGAGTGGGAGAAGTCATTCGATGATTTCCCATCCCAAAAAAAGGCCGTATTTATTGAGGAAGGTATTTTACAGTATTGAGGAATTCATCAATTGACAAATGACAATCATGTATTTATCTCTTAAAGTACTTCTCATAAAAGACATAATTTTAAATGCAAGGTGGAATAAGAACTATTTTTATGCTCGCCTGCCCTTATTCTCCCAAAACTTTCTAAAACTACATCGTGAACTACATTTAATAGTGCACACAAATATTAGTTCACGTTTTCACCTCCTTAGGAGCCATAATCAGCATTACAATGCATGGTCATAACTTAACCTAATATTGACACAAAACAAACTTAATAAATGCAGCTGTGCAACTCAACAAAACTAGATAAATGTTCTAGCTATCTCCAAAACGAGCGGTAAATTTAAATTTGGAAACGTCATACTAAAATACCAAATTAACTTTACAGTTTCAAAAGTTCCAAGTTGGAAGAAATTTGTTAGTAACGAAACCGCAAATATAACTTTGTAGGAGTATTACATGAAAAATGTAAATATTGATGGTGTTCCTTAAGTCGATCATGATCGGCAAACATCGGACGTGCTCGGTAAACATCGGGAGCGTTCGGTAAACATCGGCTTCTAATAGCAAATAGCAGTAAATTGGTGATAATTTGAAAACTGTAGCGTCGGTGGTTGTTTTTGAGTTAATACAATTAAAAATTGAAGGAAAGGGGTTCGAAATGGTTTACGGGAGAACTAAAAAATACAAGTTAAAATTTTAATTGGTGAGGAGCTTCTTTCCAATGAAAATAGGCAAAGTATCCATCAGCTCAGTAACATCCACAGAGTTTAGATTTGGGCTCTGTGGATGTCAATAGGCAGGCTCCTTTTACATGATACTTAAACTTGACGGGCGGAATGTGGGTGGACGTACTATTCGTCCGTTCCACCTAGTTACATTGTAGTTACATTGATGTAACTAGCTGGACATTTTTATTCCAAGTAGTTACATTATTTAAAAAATTAACTTTAACGTAACTAATGAGACTTTTTTGTTCCACCTAGTTACATCGTAGATACCATCGTAGGTTCAAAGGATATTTAGTTAGCTCTCGTGAGTCATGTACTCCTAGTACTTTCATGCTCATGGCAACCAACGTCTTAATGAACTTACTTAATGAAAACACAGTTTTTAACGAACGCTAATATAATAAAATACTAAAGCAAAGGGAAGATGGCATTGTAAGGTACACGTGATGTTAATTTTAATTTAAAAACAAATACTAATTGTAGAAGTGCATAAAAATAACTTGCTTTAGATGTTCCGCCATATTGGATTTAGAATGACGTCAGATTACTTTTCGAGATACTTTCAAGAAGCTCTTTTATTTGATACCCATATTGTAGAAATGAATTAAAAATAACTAATCCGCCATCTTGAATGGTCCGCCATATTGGATTTAGAATGACGTTACACAGTTTATCGTGCATTGTCGTCCAACTAAACGTGTAGGTATACAAAATTTCAGCTCTATCGGTTGAAGATATCTGCTTCAAAATTGAGTAGCTAGATTCCACCCGAACAAACATACTACATACATTGTAAGTTAAATAAAACCTTTTAAAATAAGGTTTCATCAACTACAAGTCTCATAATTATATATGACTAGCTTCTGTCCGCGACTTCGGTCGCGTGAAGTTTTGATATCGCAACGCATCGCCTGCTCAACGGAAGGTTTTTTCCCGCTTGCAACATTGCTTATTGCTGCTCCGCTCCTATTGGCCATAGCGTGATGTTGTATAAATAAATAAATAAATACTTACCGCTGGAAAATACACACAGCGTCGTCTAGTGCCACACTAAGCAAGGCTTGTGTCGTAGTCACCCAGACAGTTGATATACTTTTTGTTTGTAAATACATACTTATTATACATATAAACATCCATGACTCGGAAACAAATGTCCATGCTCATCACACAAACATTTGCCCTTACCGGGATTCGAACCCAAGGACGTCAGGCAGCCTTACTTCCGCTGCGCCATTCGGGTCGTTCAATGTAGTATAGCCTATAGCCTTCCTCGATAAATGGACTATCCAACGCAAAAATATTTTTTCAATTGGAGCTGGTACTTCCTGAGATTAGCGCGTTCAACCAAACAAACTCTTAATTCTGCTTTATAATATTAGTATAGATAATAATAATAGTAATAGATAGCCAGCCCTATGTTATCAAATCCTCAGTTCCAGACACGAGTCGCTTCTGCTACGGAGAATTTTCTACCACATTGCCCGTCCCGAGAACCCAGCTCATGACCATTGCTCAGCACTGTAGAGCTTGCGACCATTAGGCCATCATCACTGCCTATCCTTGTATGCTTTATTTAGTAGCATATAATGTATAGAGTGTAAACCACCTCATCACAAAGCCGTCAACCAAACATTCTGTACATGAAACTAAGTAACTTTACGCAAAAATGATTGCAAGGTAACCACTTTTTTTTGGGTGAAAAATCACGTTTTGTGGTATAACTCAATGTAACGCACTCAAAATATTGTGCTGGATGGATGGATTGAATAGTACGGCAATCGTGGAGGTATAAAAATATTGCGATAATAACTTGTTTAAAAGTTGTAACTTGGACCCCCAATATCTCCGTAAATAGAAGGTTCCCAGGTATGGTTTGAAAATGATTGCAATGATGGGGAGAACAAGTGCCTTTCGGCTTCGTTAAGAGGTGTTTTTTCACCCTTTAGTTACAAAGAGTTACTTTATAACTATACCTATCAGTTGTCTGATTATTTAACCAAAATTGGTTCATATTATTTTTGTGCAGAAAAATAATTAGATGTTTGGTATAATAACTGTTGTAACGATGACTAAAAAAAAATAATTTGCGAAGCAATCACTATAATTTTGACGTTATTAAAGTTTTGATTATTATAGCGTTCTTTATTTATTTATGTCTCGTAGGTCTATTAGTCGCGGAGGAGCTCGGTGGCTAAATAATAACAGCCGCGCGGGACGATCTTTAGGTTAAGCCGTGCTTGCCTAGGTTGGTCTGTGGATGGGTGACCACCATTACATTCCGAGTTTCCTCCGTGCCTCGGAAAGTACGTTAAGCTGTTGGTCTCGGCTGCCATTTATCCATCTTTGGCAGTCGTTACAGGTAGTCAGTAGCCCAAAAAGTCTGACAACCAGTCTTAACAAGGAGTATGTATTACCCAGTACTAACTGTGTTGTGGAGGTCAGATAGGCAGTCGCTATAGAGCAGAGGTGGCCAACAGGTCGATCGCGATCGACCGGTCGATCGCGACTGTTACTCCAGTTGATCGTGGCAAAGCAAAAAAATATAAATACGTAGACCAGACTGCCCAACGTAATCACCTACTGCTGGACGCATCATCTTGTATAATTTTTCAACACTGTTCCTGTTGATTTCTGGGTATTGGTTTCCAACGAAAAATATCGAAATTTGAAGAAATGTGTTGAACAACTTCATTCGTGTTTTGGCTTAAAGCAAACAAAAAGTAAACACCGTTCTCGCTTGACAGACGCTCATACATTGGATTCTATAAGGCTGGCAATCTCCAACTACAGACGCAATGCTCACACTAATATTATTTGGAAATAAGTAGTTAAGTACTAAGTATAATTTTAACATTTATGTTTTTTCTCTTAATAAAATAAAAAATGCTAAGAACATGATTGTGTACTGAACGATTTCTAGAAGTATGTAATTGGTAGATCGCACAGGGTCTCGTTGGTGAACAGGAGATCTTGGGTCCAATCAAGTTGGCCACCCCTGTTATAGAGCGACTGCCTATCTGGATATCAATATTTTACATAGGTAAAATATTGATATTCAGCTGTTATCCAGTTAGACTGGAAGCCGACCCCAACATAGTTGGGAAATGGCTAGACAGATGATGATATTTAAGTTACTCCGTATCTCTAAACTCCCATTAAAATAGATGGACAAGTTTTAACACAGCGTTCAGTACGCCTCACCAAAGATTTCTAAGCAAAAAAAACACTGAGATAACAAAGACTAGGATGTGTTCATGTACTTATTGGGTAACCAACATTTTAGTTAGGTAGCTGATTTATTTTTCTTGTCTTTTTACCGTCTCAAGTCCGTCTATTTTAATGGAACCTTATACAACATTTATCCACTGCTACCAGACCACCCTTCAAAAACAATATTCCAACAAGATTCCTGTTCGAAAAATTCAAAAATTTCCTTCCAAATATAGAATAAAATTCGTGTGAAAACTAAAACGCAAGTAGAGCATACTCCGAGCCGTAGCGGACCACACACGATGCGGTCGCCGCGTGCGCAGCGGTGGAGTAGAGAGGATGCGACCGGCTAAGTTAGTATGGAAATCTTAATGGAATTTTTGGCTGTTTGTGAAAATAGACGATTATTTTCTCGACCAATCCGCATTTAGACATTGAAATAATTTTAGTAAAGTGTTGCCTACTGACAAAGTTAATAAAGCAAGCCCTTTTTTTAATGTAGTGTCCTGTTAACTATTTTGTGCGTACATAATTAACAAATAATAACGCGTGGAAATGCTGTTAACTAATTGAAAATAGTAGTTTCAATTTTTGCAAGCATTCACAGTTTTACACTCAGGAATTAGTGACATATCTGGGGGGAGGTTTGGGGATAGTGTAAGAAATAAGAGTTTAAATTAGTAAAAACTGTCTTATTATTCAAACCAAAATATCCCAAAAGGGTTAAAAATACTTTGTACTATTACTTTTTATTTGTTATCGATTAAGATAGCTCGATACTTCCGAATTGTTTAGAAATCATATTAAACAAAGTATCTTTCTATCATAGGGTTTTGTTTTCCGCACTTAGTCCTTAAAGTGGGCCATTGTGCGTGAGCCATGGCCGTTACTCCAATCAGCCCTCCTCCCACCAGAAGCAGATCAAGTTTTCCGGTCTTCTCAGGGCATCCGTATGGGATTTTGGTGGTCCCAGGGTCTCCTCGCGAATTTTAAGCCAAGTAACAAAAGGAAAAAATTAAAACAGCTCACTCAAGTCTTATCCACATTATTACACCGTTTCACCAGCACAGTAATCGTCCAGAAGCAATAAACGACCAGTATTAATAACAATAATAAACTTTATATAGCGACAGACTCGACAACCAATCGCACACGCAGGCCAAACTGTGGTGATTGTGCTTAGAGTGGTGATTAGCGACTGGTGATGTCAAAGACTTGTCATGCTGTGAATTTTATATAGCGACAACCTCGACATGTAATGACACGCTTACTGCGGTACTGGTGATGTTGCTTGGTGTGGTGATTTTTGACGATCTGTGAAGAAAATGCAGCAATATAAACTTTACATAGCGACAGACTCGACATCTAATCGCACACGCAGACCAAACTGTGGTGATTGTGCTTAGAGTGGTGATTACTGAAAGGTGAAGTCAAGGATTTGTGATGCTGTGAATTTTATATAGCGACAAACTCGACATGTAATGACACGCTTACTGCGGTACTGGTGATGTTGCTTGGTGTGGTGATTTTTGACGATCTGTGAAGAAAAGGCAGCAATATAAACTTTATATAGCGACAGACTCGATATCTAATTGCACACGCAGACCAAACTGTGGTGATTGTGCTTAGCGTGGTGATTAGGGAGTGGTGATGTCAAGGACTTGTGATGCTGTGAACTTTACATAGCCAGAGACTCGACATCTAATCGCACACGCAGACCAAACTGTGGTGATTGTGCTTAGAGTGGTGATTAGGAAGTGGTGATATCAAAGACTTGTGATGCTGTGAACTTTATGTAGCCACAGACTCGACATACTAATCACAAATGCATGCTGAGGTACTGTTGATTGTGCTTGGAGTAGTGATCACAAGGCAGGATTGACAGTCAGTGAAGACAATGCAGCAATATAAACTTTATAATCTACAGACTCGACATCTAATCGCACAAGCAGACCAAATTGTGGTGATTGTGCTTAGAGTGGTGATATCAAGGACTTGTGATGCTGTGAACTTTATATAGCCACAGACTTCGCAACTAATCGCACACATACAATCACCAGCAACGTAGTCTGAGATGATGCTGGTGATTGGGATTGGATTGAAAATAGTTTTTTTTCTTTCGCGATCAAACCTTCTAAGTATTATAATAATAACCCATTTATAACCAGGGATACAAACTCCTTACTTAATTTGGCAGGGCAGGGCTGCTGATTGGTATACTACAAATATACTTTTTTGTTTGTAAATACATACTTATAATACATATAAACATCCATCACTCGGAAACAAATGTCCGTGCTCATCACACAAACATTTGCTCCTACCGGGATTCGAACCCAGGACCCTAAGAACGTAAGGCAGCTTCACTACCACTACGCCAATCGGGTCGTCAATAATTTCTGTAGTGTGTCGATAGTTACAGAATTGGCACCCTGAAAGTCTGACAATCAAGGGGTATCGTATTATTATGGAAGCCGACCCCAACATAGTCGGTATTAAAAGTCTAAGCAAATAATGTTTTTCTGACTTAAAAGTGCGAATAATAAACCTGTGATTAAAACCTAACAGTCATACCATCAATCAATGAACCATGACTCAGATTATTAATAGTGAACCCTCGTTTAAGAAGCCACTAAGTATTTAAACGGATGTTTAAGTTCCCATTAGCGGTTACTTACTGTTCCCCACATCACTCATAGTTATCATTAACTGTTTGTGTTTAAATAATCTTCAAGAGAGAGTTAGCTTTGATAATATTTTGATTTTCTTATATATCGTGTGGGTACCTAACTTGACCACCGTAGACACGACAGAGTCGACTCTCTGTCGTGTTTTGTTCATCTGTCATTTTGTCGATTTAATGACAGATGAACAAAAGATTTGTCGAGTCTCTCTCGTTTCTCCGGTGGTCATGCTAAGCGAGCAGGTGTCAGAGCTTTTATGTCGCCCTTGAGCCTCTGACTTGGCTGTACATCATCATCATCATCATCAGCCTATTAATGTTCCCACTGCTGGGACAGGCCTCCTCTCTATGCGCCACCACGCGGGCCCAGTGCGGTTTGGTGGATGTCACATGTCTTCGAACTTTTTGGTTCTAGGACATGCCGGTTTCCTCACGATGTTTTCCTTCACCGGTTTGAGAGCAGTGGTGATTAAATAAATTACACAAAGTAATACCCCTTCTCTGGGTGCGAACTGCGCCTGCGCTGCTCTTCAAGTCGGCTTTACCTACGTGTCGTCGAGAAATATCTATTAGGCATGCTGGTTTCCTATATTATAATTATCCATAGTGATCCCCAATAAAACTGTAGTATTTTTTGCTAATTTTGGCACTGATCAGTCATCACTACAACTAATGATATGGTATATCGTTTCATCTTAAATCATTTAGTGGTATGATTCATCATTTTTAACAAAAACAGATGGATGAATATCTAAAGATATAAAATGATATTATCATTCTTAATGAGGAAGCTGCAAATTATTACTTACTGAGTCGCTTAGATGTGATGAAGCTAAAATTATAATGGAATAATTAATCATAGCGCACTATCTATCTACATAATCCAATTAATGGTATTGGTCCATAAGAATATAATAATAATCTATTTATAAAAACATCATCATTTTCTGCGAAGAGAATAAAGTGTGTAAAACACCTCTTAACGAAACCGAAAGGCACTTGTTCTCCCTGTCATAGCGATCATATTTTTGTTCTACACCATACCTGGAAACTTTCTAGTTACGGAGATATTGGGGGTCAAATTCACAACTATTTGTAAAACTTCTACGATCCCCGTACTATTCAATCCATCCATCTGAATCCATCAGCTTAATTATTGAAGTGCGTTACATTGAGTTCTACCACAAAACATGATTTTTCACCCCAAAAAACAGGTGTTTCCCAGCGCAAATTTTTGGGTAAAGTTACTTAGTTAGATGTACAGAATGCTTGGTTGACGGCTTCGTGATGAGGTGGTTTAATTCAATTTGCCCTGCCTACTGCCACTTAAATTCCACCATCGTTACCGTTTTACTAGAATATCATTTTTATGTAGCCTTTCTGCAATCATTAGTCAAATCTTCTTCTCTTTCTCGATAAAAAGCCAAAATTAAAATAGAGTTTCACATAGCTACCGAGCTTATTGGTCCACGAGTAGGGGGGTTAGGCTTATTCGTCAACTGGCGACTGTGAATCTCGCGAGTGCTCGCGAGTTGACACCTTCCGATTTTTTTGTCGTCAACTCGCGCGACTTTGTAAATCTGGCGTCAAATTCGACAAATGTACAGTCAGCTACGTAAACTTCTTATTTAATGTGTTGTCTAATAATATCTTTATACGCTAAATATTTTTTTTTAGATATTGGTTTCAATCCGTTTTCATTTGACTCTACTTTATAACGTCCCACGTTATACGTAGTACGTGTGTGTGTACGTGTCGTACAGGTAGTCCCATGTAATATAGGACGAGTCTATTGCCGTCAAAAATGCACAAATGTAATTTTTACATCTATGGACGTTTTGTCAAATGTGACTTGCACTATATGTCATTCAATAAATGATTTGCATAAAAATGTGATTCATTTTATTGACAACGAGAATTTAAAATAAGTACTTAAAAATGAACGAAGAACAATTTGAGTTGTTCTTGTGAGCTCAACAGGCGCATTGAATAAACTACGAATACGTTGCCACGAAGTTGAAAATTTCGTCATCGAACACTGAAAATATAGCGAACAAATTGAACGAACTGCTTACCCCTTAATACCCAGAACAAGAGAAAATCTACTCTATTTACCGAATGCTACTTAATAACCACAAACAATTTAATGTTTAGCGGATGCATCCCATTAAACTGCTGATGGACCACTCAGCTTCCACATCAATCGATTATTTATCAATAATATACTTTGGATTAAAAATGTACTAAAGAGGCGCTAAGCAAACATTTGTGGCTGGAAACACACGGGGGCAGGGTTGGAGCGGGTACGCGACGTTCATTTTTAGGACAAGTGGATTTTGTTTCTGTAAGCAAAGTTAAAGATAATTTAATCTTAAATAGGGAGAGGAAGGCCTTAGAAAAGAACGATGAATTGTGTAAAGAATGTTATGTAAGAGAAAGGAGTTAATGTTGCCGTGATGTCTGATAGGGGAGAATGGAACGTGTTGCGACGACCTCAAGTAGAATGAGACGAAGGCTACCGCCCTCGTTCTGAAACTGCTGTTTTGACAGTACGCTCTGAAAAAGTTACAATCAAGAGTTTTGTAACAAATAGCCACATTGCGTCTGTCGTGCCAGCCAGTGCTTTTAAGCCACATTCCACATTAAATTTATCTTGAATGGCAATTATTAGACAGAAAAAAAAATCTAATTAGCCCATAGTTTTTTCAATAGTCTCCTAATTTGTAACAAAAACGGCCGTTTATGTTTTGAATGCACGATTTAGCTAAACAGCTATATTTCAAGTGTTGATAAGGTGTTATAAAATTACGTTATTGCCTTTTCTACAGTAATAATAGCCCACATTTTGTATTTTTGATTCTATTTACGAGTTATGACATTTTTTCGATTGGCGGCGCTAGTGGACTGTAAGAGGGCTCTTAAGAAAATGTGAGTTAAAGTGTACCTACCTACGAATTACTCTTTTTTATAAAAAAATTGTATCGCTAAAACCTACGTCAGAAGCTCAGTGTACCTATTTCGTTTTCACTTGCCAAAGTCAACGTGCCCGCACGAACTTTCCTCCCGTATATTTCCACACTAAATCGTTCAGTACAAGTACAATCATTGGTTGAGATCAAAAAATGTATTGGTGCAAACCTCTAGACTATTACAACCGAATTACTGCGACCTACTTACTTGATACTTGAGGTAAATCGAGTGACTAATTATTTACTCATAATTGTTTTCGTCTTCATAACTATCAACCAGTAAAAGTCGTTATAAAGAGACTCAATGATTCTGGAATTACGTTAATAATCGTCACTGACAGATGCATTTTACTAGTTACTTTGTTCGCGTGGAAATTTTAACGTGTATGTTTGAGACTAAATAATAACCTACGACCTACTCTCAGACCTACCAAATATACACATAAAATTTCATAAAAATTGGTCTAACCTTTTTGGAGGAGTTTGTTAACAAACACACGAGGTTTTTATATATTAGACTTGCTTTTAACGGCGTATTTGCCTTTTGGAGGTTGTATGTACCCCGAGAGAACATACTAGGCACCGATAGTATGTATGTATGTTGATTTTCGGGGTTTAATATAAAAGTAGAAAATTTAGACAATCCAGGTTATGGTTTACATGAGAGCCAAATTTTATAGAAATTCGTTCAGCCGTTAAGGTGTAAAAAGATACCAGACTGGCAGCCAAACAGGTTAAAAACTTGATTTCTGTAATAAGCTTAAATAAAATGATTTGCAAATGCTACAAGCAATCTTTAACGATAAGTATTTGAATTAACAATAAAAGTAATTTGTTGAACTTTTTATTGCGTGTCATTAAGATTATAATGTAGGTTTATGTAAAGGCAAAGTAGAGAAGTTATTATTTTTTTCAACAAATGGTGCTCATATGTTCTAAACTCATTAATTAGAATTCATTAAATGATATCATATGATCATAATAAAACATTAGTTAACTATTATAAAAATATTTCGTTTATTAGACCAAAAAAATCCGAATCGTTTTTCTTTTACCTACCTTTAATAATTTATTCACTTTTCTACACGTTGAAAATGTATTAAAATGTCAACGTTATGGCTTGATCAACAGTATTTTCACATACCAAAATATTGGACTGACAAAAACATCTCAATTAAGACGAATAATTACCACGAAAAACTAACAAACCCCAAACCGGAATCATACCCGGATTTTGCTAAACCAATTGTGACTTTTGATTGCACATCAAAATTCGCTTATTAAATAAACAAAGTAAAAAATATAATTAAAAGAAAAAAACTATCAAGATTATAATGGCGGAGTTGAATAGTTTGTCGGATGCCAAGCGTCGACTTGGGTGGTCTAAACGGGGAGTTCTTTCTCGCTTTTTCATTTACATTCTGTGGTATTGTCCTCTCTTTCTCTCTTGAAGTTTGGCTGTCAAAGAGTAAGTGTAGATTGTCGAAGATTCGCTTAATTTGTACTATCATAGATCTGAAGTACTTTGATTGCGCTTGAGTGCTGAAATGAAGCGCCTTTTTGAAGTTTCTTTTTTGTTTTTGAGTAGGAAAAGGAGTTTTGTATACAAAAGTGTTCGGAATGTGTTTTGAAAGGAAATACGGCGCATGCGATGTCTACAATTTGTAATTGTTTGGTTTATTTGAAAAGGGTGTTAAAGATGTGTTGAAAGTGGAATAAGTTTTTTTTTGTGAATCCTTGTTTTTGGGAAACTATACCTATATTTTGGAAATGTACAGATAATTTGTAGTTTTAAAAAGATTTTTGTTTTTTTTTTGTATGTTTACACCTACATAAAATGTTAATAAACTAATAGAATTATGCAGATACCTACAAGTACCTATTAATTAAGAAAAAAATTGTCCAGACCTCATTGCGAACTGAGAATTTGGAATTTAGTTTACTTTACTTACCAAAAAAAAAATGTAATACCTAATAGTGCAACCACATTTCGCAATTTATATTGAAGTCCCATAAGGGGCGAGCCTATTGGCATCAACTGGGCATATATTCAGGATCCGTTGCTGCTACTGAGAAATTTACTGATGAAAAATCCAATATCGTCTCGGGAATCGAACCCAGGACATCACTAAACCAATTAATTGATAAACTTACTGACATAAAAAAAATATATTAAAATTAATTGGGGTTGGTCCGAGGCGGCACAGGAAAAGAGCACATGGAAGGAATTGGGGGAGGCCTTTGCCCAGCAGTGGGACAGTAGGTACAGGCAAAATAAAAAAAAAATACAAAAAATATTAATAAGTATATATTTTTTTTTCTGTTTGCTATAATTAGATTACTAACAAATTGACCATATTAGGTTATCAATATAACTTGTGTCTAAAATTACTATACTGATTCTACAGAACGTGTCCCGTACCGTAATTTGGGACGTTCCTAGAGACTGTTACAGAGGCGAACGGATTTAGGGAGCGCCTTACTTCGGCACGCGCCGGTATTTGGGGTTAGGGGCATGAATGTTTGTTTTTGTCTGTTGTTATAAATACAGCAGCTTTGTTATGAATACGATTATGATATGTTTTACATTCAACAGCTGTAAATCACTGGTTCTACTCATTTAAAAATATTGATTGAAGAAAACTATCACATTTTTTTTTATTAGACATCAAAATTGACAATATAAATGTGTGATTATTATGGCTTAGATTTGGCCACAAAATTAATAAAAATATATAAAGGGTGTAAAGCACCACACGGAGCCGAAAGGAACTTGTTCTCCCCATTATTGCGATCATTTTTTTGTTCTACACCATACCTGGGAACCTTCTAGTTACGGAGATATTGGGGGTCAAAGTTACAACTTCATTATTACAGATACCTCCTTTCTTACTATATCCTTCTTCACATAGTCCATCCATCGTTTATTTGCTCTTCCTCTACTCTTCTACCCATCCACATTCATACTCAGAACTTTCCTCACGATATTTTCCTCATTCCTCCACATCACATGCCCATACCAACTGATCACCATTACAGGCTTGGATTATACATCATCATCATCATTTCAACCGAAAGACGTCTACTGCTGGACATAGGCCTCCTCCAAGTGTCGCCACATTGACCGGTCCCGTGCGACTCGCATCCAACGGATTCCCGCAACCTTCACCAGATCATCGGTCCACCTAGTGGGAGACCTTCCAACACAGCGTCTTTCCGAACTTTTCGGTTATTTCGGCTGACCCACGCAACTTCGTCTGCGTCACATAAGAAAGAAAAACTAAAGGAGAAAAAAACCCTGTTTTTGTAACATTTCTCATTCATGCTCCGTTCGTAATGGTCGTAGCGTGATGTTATATAACCTAAAGTCTTCCTCGATAAATGGAATACCGTACACAAAAATAATTCGAATCAGTAGTTCCTTAGATTAGCGCGCTCAAACAAATAAACTCTTCAGCTTTATAATATTAGTACTTATAGATTTTCACCAAATCTAAATTCACTTCTGTCACCAAAATAATCTGTGCTTTTCATTAATCTGCATTATCCTTTTTGCGATATCCATCTAATTCGCACGCGCGCAATCTGTATATCGCCATTTCACGCGTCCACCTATGACCTCACGTGTCCCATCTCTTTCTAATCGCGAAGAAAGGTGTACCTATCTCGCTTGCACTGTGGTGTTCTAAGTTCGAAATTACTTTTCACGTTTGAAATTGGGACTTTGGGTTTTGGTGGGAAAAAATGTCACTAGGTACCGTAAAATGGGGGGAATAGGGATCCAGGGGTGAATAGAAACAGAACTTTGGAATGGATTTTAAAGTTGAATTCACATGATATGGTACCAACAAGTACGATATTGTGTTAACTAAATTATACTTAATTATAAAGGTACCTTGTTGGCAATATACAATATAAGTAGTTCAGCGATAAAATCCCTTCCAAAGTTTTGTTTCTATTCACCCCTGGATCCCTATTCCCCCCATTTTACCGGTATATAAAATTACGATGGTTTTTTTCGCAAATAGGTTTAAATGAATAGTAATTTCTTCATTTCATCCCCATGATCGAACCCAGGACGTCAAGTTCAGCTCTACTAGACGAGCGAGGCAGTCAATATCAATCAGAATTTCATCAATCATGTACCATATGTTGGAGGACTTAGAGTCTATTTTCAAATTCCACAAGACAAGTCACTTGTATGATATTTTAAATTTACAGAAAATCCCAAAATGTCACATATCACTTTTCCGATCTGGGATTCAAACCTAGTTTAAATACGTTTTAATAAAATTTAAAACTGATTTATCAATCAAAGCTACAAAGCGTGATAACAATTTCGTAATCTAAATAAAGGGTGTAAAACACCTCTTAACGAATACGAAAGGCACTTGTTCTACTCGTCATTCTGATCATTTTTTTGTTCTACACTATACCTGGGAACCTTCTAGTTACGGAGAAATTGGAGGTCAAAGTTGCAAGATTTTGACAAGCTTTTTTTAAAATACCACTTTTTATCGCATGATTTTTACTTTAAATATCTCTGCGACCCCCGTAATATTCAATCCATCTATCCGCACAATGTTTTGAGTGTGTTACATTGAGTTATACCACAAAACATGATTTATAACCTCAAAAAAAAAAGTTGTTTCCCAGCAATATTTTTTGCGTAAAGTTACTTAGTTTGATATACAGAATGCTTGGTTAACGGCTTTGTGATGAGGTGAAATACACCCTGTATACATACTTACATACAACCGCAAAACCCCTTCACCTAACCTACTTCCACTCGGGTCACCCATCAAAGTACAAGCCTGACCCACCGTCGCTTACCATCATAAAGTCATAAACACACAGAGCATGTTACAATAATTGCTTACATGCTAGCACGCGCTTGTCACGACACTTGTCAAGACTGTCAGAACTGTCAAAACTGTCAAATGTGGAGGTTGTCAAAGGTGTCTTATCGATCTAATTGATCTGAAGTTGAGATAAGATCTTAGGATTGTTGGGTAGAGGATGCTAAGCGGTTGCGAGGCGATGAAATCGTACTTCTAAATCTAATTTAATATTGTATAAAGTTGACGACCCGATTGGCGTAGTGGTAGTGACGTGACGCTGCCTTACGTTCTTAGGGTCCTGGGTTCGAATCCCGGTAGGAGCAAATGTTTGTGTGATGAGCACGGACATTTGTTTCCGAGTCATGGATGTTTATATGTATAATAAGTATGTATTTACAAACAACAAAGTATACATGTAGTTTATCAACTATTTAGTGTCCACGACACAAGCTTTGCTTAGTGTGGCACTAGGTTGCGCTGTGTGTTAATGTCCAGCGATATTTATATTTATTATTAAATTAAAGATTTGTGTGTTACGATTTAACTCAAGAACTGCTTGACCGATTTTAAAAACTTTTACACCATTTGAAAGATACATCTTTATCGAGTAATATTGTTAGCAAAAATTAAATAGATACTCGTATCATGCAAATTACCCGAGGTATAACGATTTTCGCCGACGAAGTCGCGGGCGTAATGCTATAATAATATACTGTAATTAATTCTTCTTACGCAGAGAATAAACGAGTTTGGTCTGCCCTTGTAAAATAATCTATGCCCTTTGATTCTCCACAGTTCAACATTACATTCCTTTGCCAACTTCTAAAGTCCAAAATTATCATTTTCTTACCGTCCTCATCCCAATTTTTTTTATAATTAGTTTTCTACCGCAGACGTGGGGGTCCGCGCTCTTATTTACATACATTTTTATTTATTGTTTGATTGATTTAAAAGAAAAATTTTAAAACTACGATCATGCTCTATCATTGGACACGTTACATTAAACTAAGCTTATTATTAGTAACTTAAGATCTACGTGAGTCCATTTTTTTTCTTTTTTTTTTCTTTTAGGCTTTACAGTTGTTCCTTAACCACTAATTAAATTCCCAATTTATTTGAAGTGCCTGCAATGAATAGGAGCCCTCGTAAATAAAATCGAGCTATTACATTTTTAACTTTAGATAAGAGAAACAATTAAGTCTTCATACTCAAAACTATCTTTTCAACGATGAATCCTATTTGAAAATTTCATGCCGATGCAGTCCCATCACAACACACATCATATACATCATCCCACTGTTGGGAATAGGCCTCTCTTTGCTCTCCCACTCTCCACGTTTTTTAACCGACTTCTAAAAAAGGAGGAGGTTCTCAATTCGGATGTTTCTATTTTTTTTTTTTTTTTTTTATGTTTGTTCGGGCATAATTCCGTCGCTTGCCAACCGATTTGGAAAATTATTTTTTTGTTGGAAAGGGTATTTTTACCAAATGGTCCCATAGCCACCAAATCAGGATCTGATGATGGAATCTTGGCGAAATCGAGGGAACTCTTCAAATTTTATATGAAAACGTGTTGCGATTTTGGTATTTTCTACAACAAGTGAAGCATTTGCGTTTGATAAGAACCGTTCTACCATCAGATCTGATGATGAAGCCAAGAGTCACGGAACTCCATAATGAGACAATGTACCATAGTCGTGTTTGGGCTTGTTATAATTGTAACGGTATGCACTTTCCATGTTTCAAGCACATGTGAACCACTAAAAAGTTGAAAATAAAAACTTTTTTGCAAAAAATAAAACCGACTTCAAAAAAAAGTGAAAAATAACTTTAGCTTCTGAAGTCGGTGACAAAAAAACTAAAGCACTCAAACAAAGGTCACCGACTTCAGAAGCTAAAGTTATTTTTCACTTTTTTTTGAAGTCGGTTTTATTTTTTGCAAAAAAGTTTTATGAAATGAAGTGGTAATATGCGATAACGATTATGCCTCCTTATCGCACCGTCCGGGGAGACGGTTTAGTTATGTAGATCTTTGAACCTACTGTAGCCTTTGGGGATGGACCACGAGAACTGCTACGCATTACGTTCGCGACCCAAACTCAAACTCAAACTCAAATCATTTATTTCAACTAGACCATTACGGCACTTTTGAATGTCGATAAAACGAAAAAAAAGAAGCTACAGTCACAGACACAAGACATAATAACTTGAGAAAGTACTGCAGTTGCCCATTCGCTAGCGTAGATCTCTATGGAGAAGAACGGGCAAGAAACTCCATGGACACTCTTTTCAATCAAAAATGTTGTTACAAAATCTTGGTTACATCTTTCATGTTGAGATTATATTATACATATATGTGAGAACGATGTAGAAAGACGTGCACAATAGAGCGTCCAGAGTAAAAAAAATAAATCAACAATTTAAAATAAAGCAATTCAAATGATCCATGGCAGCTAAGAGATGACCAGTCCCGACCAGCGCAGTCGATAACTTCCGGGCACCAAACTTCTATGGCGATGTCCGGGCTCACCTGAGACATCGCCACAACTCATGAGTGCCGTGCATTGTGACGGCGATAAACTGATCCCCGGTCTACACTCCACGTTCCGGTGTCTGTAAAAAAAAAAAACTTATTGAAGTCCTAGCTGACCCACGCAACTTCGTCTGCGTCACATAAGAGAGAAAAACGAAAGGAAAAAGAATCCCCGTTTTTGCAACATTTTTCATTTCTGCTCCGCTCCTTATGGTCGTGGCGTGATGTTATATAGCCTAAAGCCTTCCTCGATAAATGTACTATCAAACACAAAAAGATTTTTTCAATTTGAACCAGGAGTTCCTGAGATTAGCGCGTTCAACCAAACAAACAAACTCTTCTGCTTTATAATATTAGTATAGATACAAAAATCTTCAACATTGCTTAGAGACTAGGTCATGTGAATTTCAGTAATTTAAAGGTCATACAGATGGAGTAACCCTGTCATTGGTCCATCTTTGACAGTCGTTATAGGTAGTCAGTGGCCCCAAAAGTCTGACATCAGTCTTACCAAGTGGTATCGTATTTCCCAGTATTAACTGGGTTGTGGAGGTCAGATAGGCAGTCGCTCCGTGTAAAATACTGGTATTCAGCTGTATCCGGTTAGACTGGAAGCCGACCCCAACATAGTTGGGAAAAGGCTAGGCGGATGATGATGATGACAAATAGAGTAACCCTGACTCCCAAACTAGGAGATCCTGTGTCTTAGGAGGACTAAAAACCTTGGCAATAAACAGTGAAAGTACAACTAAATTATTTTAAGAAAAATTGAAACTAAGAATGAAGGAATTTAAACTAAGAGAAATTCATTCAGGTTTACTCTGAACGTCTCCTTGTTCAACTTATAGTTCATGGTGTGGTGTGACACAGGCTTAACAGAATCAATGGTCAGCAGAAATCATACTTGGATATAATATGTCTAACGTCATGGTGAAGATATAAAAGGAACCTCAATTAACCTTCAATGTTTTCTATAAGCTTCATTAATTTCTCCGTATAGCGAAAGAGCTTAGTAATCATTTATTTATACATAAAGGGTGTAAACCACCTCATCACAAAGCCGTTAACCAAGCATTATGTACATCAAACTAAGTAACTTTACGCAAAAATTATTGCTGGGAAACAATTTTTTTTTTTGAGTTTATAAATCGTGTTTTGTGGTAGAACTCAATGTTATGCACTTAAAACATTGTGCTGATGGGTGGATTGAATAGTACGGGGGTCTTGGAGGTGTTAAAAGTTAAAATCATACAAAAAGAACTTGTATTAAAAAAAAAAAACTTGTCAAAAAGTTGTAACTTTGACCCCCCGTATCTCCGTAACTAGAAGGTTCCCAGGTATGGTGTAGAACAAAAAAAAATATCGCAATGATGGGGAGAACAAGTGCCTTTCGGCTTCGTGAAGAGGTGTTTTACACCCTTTATGTTTCTAGATATTACTTGAGAATATTGTGAAGTCAACAAATGGCAGCTTGGTATGTCGAATTTGAACTAAATTTTGATTGAAGTAAGATTGAATGTCGTTTTGAAGTTATGACCGGTTTTTATCAGCAATTTCTATGTACTTGGATATAAATCATCTCACTTAGTCAATTCTGCCAGCCTTCTGGGCACTTTTCCTATTGAAACGACGACCCGTTTCACTATTAAAAATACTTTTTACTTCATCATCATCACATTACTGTTCCCACTGTTGGAACACACGGCCTCTTCTCTATAAGAGGGATTAGGCTTTAGCCACAAGCAGTCAGCTATGACTGTTAATCAGCCCTTAATTTTCCCACTGCTGGGACACAGGCGTCTCTATGAGAGGGGATATAATCCACCACGCGAGCCCATTGCGGGTTGGTAGATGTCACATGTCTTCGAATTTTTGGTTCTAGGACATGTCGGTTTCCTCACGATGTTTTCCTTCACCGTTTTGAGAGCAGCGGTGATGAAATAAATAACACAACTTAATGCCTTTAAGGGCTAGTACACATGAAAATGAACAACTTTTACTATGGGACCAACTATGATATCTCGAAAAAAAAATCTGCTGCTTCATACATTATTGGTCGCCTAACTCGGAAAAATGTAGGCAACAGCTGATATTTTTTCGATATTTCATAGTTGGTCCGATAGTAAAAGTTGTTCATTTTCATGAGTGCGGATAGCACTCATGAAAATGAACAACTTGATAGGGATTAAAACGACTAAAAAATTACGTTGTTTAACGGGTGTAAAACACCTCTTCACGAAGTCGAAAGATACTTGTTCTCCCCATCATTGCGATTATTTTTTTGTTCTACACCATACCTGGGAACCTTCTAGTTACGAAGATATGGGGGGTCAAAGTTACAACTTTTGGATATTGGTTAAATTTCCATCTATCCTTGTGGATGTCTTCATTTCCGATGCGATCACGCAAGCAAACTCCGAGCATAGCATGGCCCTTTGGGTGACTTTAAGCCATCTGATGTTTGTATAATTTTAGCTGTTGTAAAATCTCACATTTCTCCCCAAAACCCAACACTTTCGCTCACCAAAAACCCAGTAACATCGCAAAAACCACACTCCGTCTGCCTCTCATCCTGCTAAGTCAAGTTACCCTGATTAAAAGTGAATATTGTAAATTGATATATAACCTGCGGGCCACCCAGATCGCGCGCCGTTTGTTTTTATTTTGGTTTGCGCGCGCGCCGGTGGGTGATAGATCGGCGGCCGCCACGCTGATTGGTGGAGGGAGTTAGGGTTGTCGAACTGTGGAATTCTCAGTTTAAAAATGTCTTTATTTTGGTGAAAACTTGTGTTGATAGTTTTTTGTTATTGATTAGTGCAATAGAAGGTTATCATGTGAACTATGATTTTCAGTTGATGTCAAAAATGACACATCGAAATAGTTGTATCAACAACATTAAAAACCAAATACAGTTTAAGCTGCAATCAAGGTCTACCTAGCCTTTCTTCAACTATGTTGGAGTCGGCTTCCAGTCTAACCGGACGCAGATGAATATCAGTATTTCACATGGAGCGACTGCCTGTCTGACCTCCACAAGTCCACAACCCAGTTAGTGCTAGGTAATACGATACCCCTTGGTAAGACTAACATCTCGGTCGGTCGGTTATCATACTTTTTGGGCCAATGATTACCTGTAACGACTGTCAAAGTAGATGTACCAAACAGGTATGTATTTATAATTTTGACCATGCTTTCTTAACGTTTATTTCCGTCTGTGCCAGCCCTAGTCGCTGATTGGCGCTTGCGCACCACATTTACAAAAATTCCACGCATTGATACTACACGTCTAAATAAATAATTATTATTTATATATTTTCCCACATATATTCTGCATACGTTCGCATTTTTTTTATTCAAAAGAGTTATTTGCTACTACCAGCTGTCAAATTACGGATAATGGGTTTTTATCTTTGGAATTCTAATCTTAAGTATGCTGTGGTCGGCTTCCAGTCTAACCAGATAGACTGGGAGCCCACCACAAAAGGCTGAATACCAATATGGGGGGAAATAAGCAGATGGTATTCCAAAACGGTGATGGAAAACATCGTGAGGAAGCCGGCATGTCCTAGAACCAACAATTCGAAGACATGTGACATCTACCAACCCGCACTGGGCCTGCGTGGTGGATTTGTATCGCCCAGTTGTGTATTGAGAGAAGGGCAGGTCTGTATCCCAGCTGTGGGGATGTTATAGACTAATTAATACTCATAGATGATTGCTCAGGTTCATTCAAGGTTATACAGCGTTTGCCTTGGGAATATACCTATATTTTTTTCCAACCAGAGGAAATCTTTGTGGAGGTCAGATAGGCAGTCGCTCCATCTATACTCATATTATAAAGCAGAAGAGTTTGTTTGTTTGATTGAATGCGCTAATCTCAGGAACTACTGGTTCAAATTGAAATATTTTTTTTTGTGTTGGATAGTCCCTTTATCGAGGAGGGCTTTAGGCTATATATCATCACGCTACGACCATTAGGAGCGGAGCAGGAATGAAAGATGTTGAAAAACGATTTTTTTTTAGTTTTTCTCTCTTATGTGACGCAGACGAAGTTGCGCGGGTCAGCTAGTGTAAAATACTGGTATTCAGCTGCATCCGGTTAGACTGGAAGCCGACCCCAACATAGTTGGGGACAGGCAGATGATGATGATTGTTCTCCACTTACTCAAACATGTCAGCATGAATTATTGTAAACAAGAAAACAGTAACACATTGTAACTAGTGACTCTTCCGAGTTCTAGGTTTGATTTCAAAAGTGATACGTTTTGGGTTTTTTTAGAGAAAGGGTAAAAGACAAAAAAAAAACGAAGTAGTCCGTCAGTTAGATTATTAAAAAATATTTGACCCGTATTTTTTCTTTTGTTATATAAACCAAAATTGACGAAGATACGACGCTTTTAAAATTCTCAATACGTCACGCCTTGGTATAGTTTTTAGCGAGTTCTGACGTCACGAGCACTCCCGAGTTTTGATGCGTTTTATCTTTGTCAATATTCATTGATTTACAAAAACAAAAAATACGTGTCCATTATTTTTCAATACTCTAACTGACGGACTAAATAGATTTGTAATTTTTTGATATTGTCGCTATGCCTATTCTGAATAGAAGAGACTCGGATTGTAGAATTTGACAATAGACCTTAAGTCCTCTAACATACGGTACACAATTGATCGATCCTCAGGTTGAGAAAAGTGTTATTGGGTTCTTCCATCAGAAATTTCTCAGTAGCAGCCACGGAGTCTAGATTTGCGCCCGGTTGTTGGAAATAGGATCGACCCCTATTACATGAGACACATTTGCATAAGTTTGATAAAATACCTCATTTAAAAACAATATTCTGATAAATCACCAAGCTTGTTTAACGAATTCGTATTTCTTAACTACCGGTTAAGTTCAATCTGTCCACCATAGATAAAATCCTATTTGATCGCCTCTTAAGAAACCCATAGACAAGGCTTATGTGATGGCCGATACTTAGATCGAAACTAAACGACAGTGTAATACCAAAGACAATCTGTCTTTACGCAAAAACCACCGGCAAAGACCTCTAATTTCTGTCTAAAAGTTCTAAAGCTCAGTTCAAGTTATACTGGTTTATCCAGTAAAACTAGAACCTTCGAAACCTATTAGAAACTCCGTTGAATAGCTCAAGTTAAAATAGTCAATAAACCATGGCAATAGGCCTCATTTTATTGAATGAATGTTCTCAATGACAGCTCAACTTACGTTTGATGCTTTTCGAACGATATTCGAATCTCGAACGAAGCCAGCAACTTGTAGCTATCTCTGTCTTTTGTAAGAAGAAATGCAAGGAATGTTCTAAGGGAGAAAGGGACAGGGATAGCCGCTGTCGCAAAGTGGTTTAGTGCAGTGTGTTCGTCGTGGGTGGTCTGGTAATTTTTATACTGCCGTCAAAAGGTCATTCACCTCCGTCCGATTAATTTTTGACACCTGTATGGCTTTTTTTTTCTTTTTTTTTTAGTTTGTTATTCAAGTCTTGATAGATAGTTCCTCTTAACTTTGAACGTTGATTAATTGGTAATTAATATGTTCAAGGTTTTGGTTTGAAGGCTAGGCAGAAGAGAGAGGCTTGATTTTTTGTTTGTAGTGTTTTCTAGCAATTGAGCTGGTATCTCAAGCAAGTATGGTGGTTTAAATGTTTGTTTACATACTTGTATAGTGAAGTTAGTCTGTTATTCATTATTGTTTGCATGCCAATTTTATGGCGAAATGTATCATTGCACTATACAGGGTGTCTCATTCAAATCGGTCAATATGGGAAAGTCTGAAACTATAAGACATACGAAGTATGTGCAAACAATGCATTTTATTCGTTTCTGACATCATGTTTCATACATACATTTACTGCTTAAGACCTACACAATCGATATCTAAATAGAAATAGTGTAGGTTTTTTTTCAAAATAGCTGGGTTCGATTCCCGAACGTAGTACAGATGTTTTTTTTTAATGTGTGAATGCAGTTTTTTCTTTCTTGTTATTAAAATCGATGACATAGTTCCTCAGAACAGATCTTCGTATGTCTTATAGTTTCAGACTTTCTCATACTGACCGATTTACCCTGTATACTTTACCATATTTTGTACCACATTTACTGCAAATAAATGTTTTTTATTTTGATTTTGACGTTCCTACTTTATTAGTACTAGGGTTTGGTGTCCAAACTTGCCAATATCAAGGTTTTTATAGAACTTGTGATTGTTAAAACTGAATGTGACTTGCACTTGTCTTGCTCATCTTGCTACATTGTTCTCGCATAATATACCATCTCAACAAGAATGATGTAACCAAGATTTTGTAACAATATTTTGATTTAAAAGACTGTCCATGGAGTTTCTTGCCCGTTCTTCTCCATAGAGATCTACGCTAGGGAATGGGCGACTACAGTACTTTCACAGTTTTTATGTCTTGTGACTGGGACTGTAGCTACTTGAAATGTTCATTTTTGTTTCGACATTTCATAACTGGCCTACTTGAAATAAATGCTTTGATTTTGATTTCTTCTACACTACGAGAGAATACCAAGTGACAATCGTTTTCGAAGCAAATGCTTATGTTTAAGCAATGTCATTTGTTATTTTTTTGTGATAGCATAAATTGTTTATGTAAGTTTATATTGTTATTTAGTTTATACAGGGTGTATTAATTTCACCTCATCACAAAGCCGTTAACCAAGCATTCTGTATATCAAACTAAGTAACTTTACGCAAAAAATATTGCTGGGAAACAACTTTTTTTTTGAGGTTATAAATCTTGTTTTGTCGTATAACTCAATGTAACACACTCAAAACATTGTGCGGGTGGATGGATTGAATAGTACGGGGGTCGTAGAGATATTTGAATTAAAAACAATGCGATAAAAAGTAGTATTTAAAAAAAAAACTTGTCAAAACCTTGCAACTTTGACCCCCAATATCTCCGTAACTAGAAGGTTCCCAGGTATAGTGTAAAACAAAAAAAATATCAGAATGACGAGGGGAACAAGTGCCTTTCGTTTTCGTTAAGAGGTGTTTTACACCCTTTATTGGCAGACGAGCAGACAACTTAGTAGCCAATCGTTGGGTACACTTTTACACATTGGGGCAATTTTTCAACGTTTAAAAAATTAAAAAAAAGGACGTGCAAGCACAAGAAATATAAGATCTATATCCAAGAGCGGGTGAGTTTGGGCTGTGGATAGAAAATAAGAAAAAGAAAGAAAGAAAAATGTTTATTGCACACACACAATAATTTAAAAAAAAGTTTCAAAAAGGACAAAAATACATAGTATGTACTGTGTGCCTCACGGCTGCGCCAAAAAGGTCCATTTCAGCATTTATGCCAGACAGGTGATGCTGTCTGACGCTGGTCTTCCAATGATCCTTGAGGGGGTAAGTGACGTTGCGGATCTGTTCGAAAAAGATCCCGCTGCCCCGGAACATAAAGGGCGAGGAAGGAACATGGATGGGTTTTAGTCAGTTTTTTAGATCTTTCACAGTCGTTACAGGTGGCCAGTCTTTCCAAGGGGTATCGTATTACAGTACTAACTGGGTTGTAGAGGTCAGAAAGGCAGTCGCTCCATGTAAAATTCTGGTATTTAGCTGCATCCGGTTAGACTGGAAGCCGACCCCTGGGAAAAGGCTAGGCAGATGATGATGGGTGCTGGTGTATTTACAGACACAAGAGACGTTATTAGAAAAAACCTTCTATCTTAAACATAAAGAATCTATATGTTCCCACTGCTGGGATACAGTTCTTCTCTATGCATATAACAGCTTTGGGCCACCATATTGGCCCAGTGAGAGTTGATAGATGTCACACCATCAAATGTCTTCAAATTTTCGGTTCAATGACCTCTTTGTTTCCTCGCGATATTGTACTACCGATTACACGAGCTAAACGCAGACTCAGTGCTATAAACAAGACCAGAAGAATATATGTTATTCTTCAGGATATCATTCTGATTTTTTGACAAATAATTCTACAAGCAATATATTAGCATGATAGGGTTTTTGTTTTTTAATCCAATCAATAGTTTTTTTGTAAATCGATCGAAACCACTCATTTCGCACTATTTGTCCCGCAGTGACTGACGTAACAACCACTTTGTAGTGCAAGCTGACTAGAACTTTATTCTAACAGTATTTCAAATGAAGTTTGAACCACCACAAATAGAGTTGCTAATTTTTTTAGGGCCAGTTTCACCGGTTGCGGATAAAGTGTCGGTTAGCCTATTAGGAACTTATCTGCCAGATAAACTAACACTTGTGGTTTCACAGGTGTCGGATAGCGATATCTGGTAGATAAAGTATTAGTTATAACCAGCCTTTAAGTGGTAGATAGTATTACCTCATCAGATAACTAACCGACACTTTATCCGGAACCGGTGAAACTGGCTCTTACTCTTCTTTTGTACTAACGAAGTTGGGTAAAAAAGTACTTACGTCAATCTAAGTGTCAACCGTGAAAAAAAAACGCAATAAGATAATCTTCCACCCTGATACAGGGGGATGTTTAAAATAAAGTCGCGACTTGTAATCAAATTCAGATCGATAGGGGTGCTGTCAAGCCCCCGATCGGTAGTTCTGGTAAGAATGTAGACACCCCTAGACAGTGAGCGAGGATTGTATGGGTGAAAAATGTGGGAAATTAGGTGTTCTTTCTTTAAGATTTTTGTAGATATTTGTCCTGTTCTTTGTTCTTTTTAAAACTTTCACGATCAGAACACAATATTATAAAACATATGAAGACGGGTATTTATCGCGAATTTACCTTTAATTTACCCAAAAATGCCCATGAGAAGCACTATTATAAGAGAATGGTTCGGGAAGCGATTGAGATCAAGAAGTACCCTTATTTCATTCGTAGCGTGATGTTGGACTATCCAAGACAAAAATAATTTTTCAATTCGAGCCCATAGTTCCTGAGATTAGCGCGTTCAACCAAACAAACAAACTCTTCTGCTTTATAATATTAGTATAGATAATTATAATATCTTTAAGATATTGGTGTAGGTAAACAGTTTTATTTTCTTCTACTATCGTATTTCTGCTACATCTTCCACCAGCATTTTATCAACAAGAAGAAAGTAATTTTGAACAAACCTTTCAACATACAATTCCATAGTTTATTAAAGTCCCACCATATAAACGGCTCCTTAACTAGAGGCGCGCGTGTCTCGACAACGTCTCAAATTAACTATTGTTTTTTTACAACAAAACAACAATCAACAACGGGGAACATCAGTGAATAACTGTTGTTGTTGTTGCGAATTTAATTGGTAGTGGATTGATGCATTCAGGTTGATATTGGGGGTTTATAATTATCATCATTATCAGCCAACTCATTTATTTCAATCACACCATTTGAATATCAAAAATACAAAGAAAAATCAAAGCTGAAAGTACTGTAGTTGCCCATTCCCTTGCATTCCCAGCATAATAATGTTCCCACCGCTGGGACATAGGCCTCTATGAGAGGGAATGGGTTATAATCAACCACGCGGGCCCAGTGCGGGTTGGTAGATGTCACATGTCTTCGAGTTTTTGGTTACATGCCGGTTTTCTAACGACGTTTTCCTTCAATTTGGGGATTGGGTTCCGAGAAATATAAATCGAGTCTAGCTACTCTTTACTAAGCGTTGAAGTATATAGACGACCCGAATGGCGCAGCGGTACTGAGGCTGCCTTACATTCTTAGGGTCCCGGTTTCGAATCCCAGTAGGAGCAAATGTTTGTGTGATGAGCATGGACATTTGTTTCCGAGTCATGGATGTTTATATGTATAATAAGTATGTATTTACAAACAAAAAGTATACATGTAGTATATCAACTGTCTGGTGACCACGACACAAGCCTTGCTTTGTGTGGCACTAGATGGTGCTGTGTGTAATGTCCAGCAATATTTATTTATTTATTATTTAAGTATTTAGTTAGAATAAAATGTTAGACACTATTTTAAGCTTAAATTCCACGGATCAAAACTAAACTTACTATGTCACATAGGTTACGGGATATCTTCCATGATTGTCTCATGGCGCTTGCAATTGCGTCGAAATCCTCATCATCATCATTTCAGCCGAAAGACGTCCACTACTGGACATAGGCCTCACCCAAGTGTCGCCACATTGACAGGTCCCTTGCGTATCGTGTCCACTGGATTCCCGCTACCTTCACCAGGTCATCGGTCCACCTAGTCACCGGTCGTCATTCTAGAACTCTGCAGCCCCATCTGCCATCCGTTCTGCGAGCAATGTGCCTGCTCACTGCCACTTAAGTTTGGCAATTCTTCGCGTAGAAATATCGGGATCTCTAAACAATGAACTATATCAACGGAAGATATCCCGTAAGTGACAATATAAGTTTTGTTAAACACTATACAGGGTTACTGGTAATTCGACGTATTTCTTGCAGGACGTTATAGTAGGGTTATAAGGCAAGAAATTAAGCCACCAAATGTTCTACGGAAATTCAGTGGTTTTTGAGCTAGGTATATTATATTATATTTTATATTATTATAGTATATTATATTTTCTTATATTATGTACGTGAAGTGTATGTATGCTCCCTAACAGTGTATAACGTAGTAAGTACGCTCCTTTAGAATATAAGTATCCATTTATGCTAAGTAAGCACTTTACTTTAATGCATTATAAAATATATTCCTTTTGTAGAGTGATTAAAGCACATTCAATCTAGTTGGTTGTCTGATTTACTCGACCCTTGAAACCCCAACATTTCATGGCGACCCTGCCTTAAGGTCTGCCAAGGGGCAGATTAAGCAAAGTTAAGATGTGTAACTCCAAGGTGGAAAAGGACGAGGTGTTCCTAAATCAAAATGCTGCTGGCGGAAACAATGACGCCCTTCTAAAGGACATCGGAGGACACATGGAGCGGCTGAGCACGATCACTATAATTATTCTCGCAGCCATAACTCTCCTGGTAATTTACTTCTTCCTGAAGTACTACCGCAGCTGCCATCGTCAATGGATGCAAGAAGAAATCGGACTCAGCGCAATTCAGCGCATAAGGGCATCTCTACGTGGAAGAGTGGAAGGTACACCTGCAAACTAATTAATGCAGCATCAGAGCCTGATAAAACCAAAAAACAGTGCCATAAATCAGTGAATTGCAATCAGTCAGACTCATACCTATCAATTTGTTTTATAACGCAAAAACTTAAACGACGTAAAACAGTGCACGAAGACTCAGTGAATATGATACCTCGCGGCTAAAAGTGCAACGTGTGAAATACTTGTGTGCCGTTTCACAGTATTTATGTTAACATGATTCTTTTGTTTATTCCATTAGGAAATAAGGTTTGATAATTTTAAGTTGGTAATATTCTATTATGACTGATGTATTGTTAGAAAAATATAATGTTCTGGTAGATATTAGAAAATACTTAATTAAGAAAGGACAGGCTAGGTATAAAGGTCAAGTTATTGAGACAAAGTTAGGTGAGGCAAAAAATATATTTAACGAATGCGGAAAAATATTGTTACTTTTAGAAAAAGGCAAGGATACGGAATTAGTTGCATCGGCATTGGATATTTTTCAGAATATTAGGATAACTTTTGAGGAAATAAATAGCTTATGTATTTTCCCAGAAATAAAATCTGACAAAATGGAGTTTGACCTTAGAGTGGCATGTAGCTTGCTTCCAGCAATGGACGGTGTTGAAGGGACAACTAAACGCTTGATAGATTCGATCGAGATGTATGCAGATATGCTGGATGAGAAAGGTAAGACACTACTTATTACATTCGTCCTTAAAAGTAGATTGTCCGAAAATGCCAAGTTACGCATTACAGGGAATTATAAGACCATTCAAGACCTAATTAAAGACTTGAGATGCCATCTATTGACCCAAAAATCCTTTACGGCCCTACAGACGCGTTTGCAAAATATACAACAGGGTTCAAGTAGTATCGAGGAGTTTGCCACAGAAGTTGAAAAGCTGTTTACTGAACTTACTATATCTCAAGCAGATGGTAATTCTACTGCATTTGGAGTGTTAAAACCTTTGAATGAAAAGCTTGCCATAAAACGGTTTTCAGAAGGACTACGCAGTTCAAAATTGGGCACGGTCATCTCCGCTAGGAACTACAGCAGCCTGAAAGATGCAATCCAAGCTGCCAAAGATGAAGATACAGAATGCCAGCCAATGCCAGGTAATGTCTTGCATGCTTTTAGAAATGGACGAGGTTATAATAATTTGAGGCGACAAGGTAATCGTCAATTCAATAATAGTCGTGGTCAATATTATAATAGTTACAGTCGTGGTCAATACGGTAATTACAATAATCAAAGATATACATGGCGTGGTAATTTCAGAGGAAATAACGGAAATAAGTATAACTATCGTGGATCATCAAATTATAATAGGGGTCAAAGACATACCAGAGGTTCAAGATATTTTAGAAATAATAATCGGAATGTTTGTTTAGCAGATCAAAATGATAACAATAAGCCATGCATAAAGGACAATACAGACAAAAAGGAACCGGAAAATCAGTTTTTTCGTTCTTAAACATAGTGTTTTATCAAATTTAGGCAATGCAAAATATGCAGTTTTTAACGTTAATAACATTAAATATTATTGGCTCGTTGATACAGGCGCTTCTTTGTCTATCATTAAAAGTGAAGCGTTACCAAGAAACGTTATCATTCGGAAAGATGAAACTTTGATAAATGGAATCGGTGGACAAAGGCGTTCAAAAGGTTTAGTGGATTTAAATATGGAGTATAACAATGAAATATTTCAGCATCCGTTTATTATTTTTGAATCACTACCATTAAAGGCAGACGGAATTATAGGGTTAGATTTTTTGAAAAAGTATCAAGCAAATATAAACCTATATACTAATATTTTAACATTGTATTATCATAAGAAAGAATATTATTTTAATCTTGTTGATGAAAATGTAATGAGAAGTAATAACCTGATTATTCCAGCTCGTTCAGAGTCAATTCATTTTATATACGTAGACAAAAATGAGAACGATGATGTTATTGTTTGTGGACGTGAATTAGCGAAGGATGTGTATCTGGCAAATACGATTGCCACGGTAAAAAATAACAGAATACCTATAAAGATACTTAACGTTACTGAGAAGGAAATAACCTTATCAAATTTAATACCAAGTACGCAATCCTTGAGTGATTATAACATTTGTCAATTCAGTAATAATAATATCAACGTGTCTAGGATTGAAACACTGTTATCTCAACTCAAATTAGATTATTTAAACGAAGAAGAGAGACGTTCTATTGAAGCAATTTGCGCAAAATATTCCGATATTTTTTACATAGATGGAGATAAATTAAGTACAACAAATATTTATAAGCAATCCATTACCATAAAACAAAATACAACTCCTGTATATATTAAGCCATATAGGTTACCCCAAGCGTTAAAGTCAGAGATAGCAAAACAGATTAAAAAAATGATAGAAGATGATATTATTGAAGAATCAAACAGCGAATGGTCAAGCCCGATTTTATTAGTACCGAAAAAGAGTAAAGAAGGATCAGATAAAAAATGGCGATTAGTTGTAGACTATAGAAAATTAAATGAGACGGTTTGTGACGATAAGTTCCCTTTACCTAACATCAATGAAATATTAGATTCTCTTTCTGGAGCAGTATATTTCACACACCTTGATCTTCACCAAGGTTATTATCAAGTGACCTTAGAACCAGATAGTCGTAAATTAACAGCTTTTACTACCAATACAGGTCAGTATCAAATGAAGCGGTTACCCATGGGTCTCAAAATAAGTCCGAGCGCATTTAGCCGTATGATGTCAGTAGCAATGTCTGGATTGACTTACGAGAAATGTTTAGTATATCAGGATGATCTAATAGTATTTGGTAGAAATTTGCAAATTCATAATCAAAACTTAATAAACATAATGGAAAGATTGAGAAAGGTAAATTTAAAATTAAATCCCCAGAAATGCGAATTTCTTAAGAAAGAAATTCTTTATCTAGGTCACGTAGTGTCAGAGAAAGGTGTATTACCTGATCCCGAAAAAACTAACGTATTGTTACGAGCTGGGTATGAGATAAATTAATTACTACCGATTAAACAACACAATAACTTTATTAATCACAAAACAATCAAAACTCAATCACAAATACACTACTGTTTACTATTCACTTAGATATCGCACTTGTAGTTCACTTGGATTCGCTTCGTTGTGTCGCTAAAACAAGACTGCCGGTCGCGGCCCTGAGCGCTCCATTTATACTCGCCAACAGACACACCAGAATAAAGACGAACATTCGAGAGGGTCACAAAAAAAACACTAACAAAAAATAGCAGGTACCTACTTACAAGGTTGGCATTACCTACTTGTACAAAACAAACAAATATGAACCTTATGCCCTAGGCGTACGGTCGAAATTCTAATGTCTTTGTATAAATAGGTCGCGAGTTTGTACCTACCTAACTTTAAAACTAATAATAATAGAATTCTCCCGAACTTCCAACGTACACACACTGCAATCACTGGCCTTCTCGAATGTTCTAGCAGGTCCGATGTAACACTGCCCCCTCCTTAGACATGCTCGTCCCGAGCATCATTAGTCCCGTAGTATCGTGCCAACCGGTCTACATGCACAATCTTAGGCGCACCTCGTGGACCCTTCTGTATTCGGTAGGTGACATCGTTGATCCTAGTCACGACTCGGTATGGTCCATCCCATTTTGCTTGTAACTTCGGAGATTTTCCCTTGCTCCGCACTGGGTTATGCAACCACACCAGTGAACCCTCGTCGAAACCCCTACCGTTTGCCTTCCGATCATAACGGGTCTTCATCTTCTCAGACATCTGTTGGCTGGATTGTCGGATATGCTCATAAACATCGTTCAACTTATTACGCAAGTCATTCGCGTAATCTGTTACACTACATGGAGCATCAGGGGGAGTTCCAGTGATTAAATCAGCAGGTAGCCGTAATTCCCTTCCAAAGTTCGCGAAGGCTGGTGTCACAGTCGTACTTTCGTGGACTGCACTTCGGTAAGACAGAAGAAACGGCTGTATGTGCTTGTCCCAATCCCTTTGCCGACTTTCCACAACTTTCGCCAGATATCTCTCCAACGTTTGGTTGAATCGTTCCACCATTCCATCGGATTGTGGGTGGTAAGAGGTGGTTCTGGTTTTATGGGTACCCATCAATCGACAAGTCTCTTGAAATACTTGCGATTCAAAATTTCTTCCTTGATCGCTGTGTATTTCTAAGGGTACTCCAAAACGACAGAAGACTTCTTGAACCAATTTATCTGCGACAGTTGTTGCTTCTTGGTTAGGAATGGCGAAGACTTCCGGCCACTTTGTAAAGTAATCCATGACCACCAGGAAGTACCTGTTTCCGCTCTCACTTACTGGAAATGGTCCCGCAACGTCTAGTGCTATCCGTTCCCAAGGGGCTCCAACGTTGTACACTTTTAATGCACCTCTGCTGCGTGTCTGGGGTCCTTTCACGGCCGCACAACTGGTACATTTGCGGCACCAGTCCTCCACATCATCACGACAGTGGATCCAGTAGAAGCGTTCTCGAATTTTTAGTAGAGTCCTTTTTACCCCCATATGTCCTCCAGAACATCCATCATGGTAGAGCCGTAGAACATCCGGTACCTTAGCTTTCGGAACAACCATTTGTAGATGACAGCTGTCCCCTCTAGCGTTTTCCCATTTACGGCACAAGACTCCATCCTGGATCACCAAGCTGTTCCATTGCGCCCAATAACTCTTCGTGATGGAACTCATCGCAGCCACATCACTCCACTTGGGTTTAGGAACACCAGCTTTGATCCACTCGAAGATCGGTTTGATATCCGAGTCATTGTGCTGAGCCTGCTGTAGGGTCTCCTTCCATTCATCGCTGAGATCCGTTCTAAGCATCCTCACGGGCACTACTTCCTTAGTCTCTTGCCTGGCACAGTGCTTACAGTCTTCAGGACAAGGTCTTCTTGATAAGGCGTCTGCGTTACCGTGAGTTCTCCCACTGCGATGTTCAGTTACGAAATCAAACTCTTGGAGCAGTTCTATCCATCTCGCCACTTGCCCCTCTGGATTCTTGAACTGTAATAGCCACTTCAGTGCAGCATGGTCAGTTCGTAATTGGAATTTACGTCCCAGCAAATATTTACTGAAGTGCTGCACTGTCTTTACTACAGCGAGTAGCTCCCGTCTTGTAACGCAGTAATTTCTTTCTGGCTTAGATAAAGACTTGCTGAAGTAAGCTATTACAACCTCCCGGTCTCCTTTCCGTTGAGACAGCACGCCCCCAATTCCAGTATTACTGGCATCTGTGTCAACTATGAAGTCATTTTCAGTGTCAGGATATCCCAAAATAGGTGTATTGCACAGACGTTTCTTTAATTCCTGAAATGCGACGTCGCAGTCTTCGTCCCAACAGAATTGCCGCTTTTCCTCAGTGAGTTTGTGCAGAGGTTTTGCAATGTCCGCAAAATTCTTGACAAACCTTCGATAGTAGGAGCACAAACCCAGGAATGCTCTGACCTGTGTCTTGTCTTTCGGAACTGGCCAATCTTTGACGGCGACTACTTTTTCTGGGTCTGTTTGAACACCTTCCCCCGAAACTATGTGTCCTAAGAAGTTCACTTGCTGTCTGAAAAACGAGCACTTTTTCGGACTTAACTTGAGATTTGCTGTTTGGATTTTCGACAGCACTCGGTTGAGGTTTTTAAGGTGATCTTCAAATGTACGTCCCACGATGATTATGTCGTCTAGATAGACAAGACATGCGTCTCCAATCAATCCGGCGAGTACTTGCTCCATCAGCCTTTCAAACGTCGCAGGAGCGTTGCACAACCCGAATGGCATAACTTTAAACTGCCATAGCCCTTTTCCTGTTGAGAATGCAGTTTTCTCCTTGTCCTTGGGGTCTATTTCTACTTGCCAGTAGCCACTCTTCAGATCAAGTGTGGTAAACCACTTCATACCAGTCAGCGTATCCAGTGTGTCATCGATCCTAGGCAGCGGGTAGCTGTCCTTTTTCGTCACGTCGTTCAGACGTCGATAGTCCACACAGAAGCGCATACTGCCGTCCTTTTTCTTTACCAAGACCACAGGAGAACACCATGGACTCGATGAAGGCTCTATAACACCGTCCTTCACCATTCCCTCAATCATGGTTTCTACCTCTTTTTCTCGTGCAACTGGCAGTCTTCTTGGTCGCTGACGGATAGGTAACTCGTTACCTGTATTAATCTGGTGCTGAACAAGTCCAGTTCTCCCTATGTCAGCATCATTCGAAGAGAAAATGTTGGCGTACTGAAGTAACATCTTCTTAGCCTTGTCCATTTCTCCTTTAGTTAAATCGCAGTTTTCCAAAAGCGTTGACACGTCAAATTTTGAACTGCGAATTTCATTTCCGGTAGGGACATCTTGCAATTGACGCATCCAAGCTACTTCCTCGCAAGTGCCGATCAAGGTGCCCTTCTTAATCACTTGCTCCTGGTCACTTGGATTCAGTATACGTACTGCTGAGACGTTGGTGGCCTTAACCAGAGTTCGTGCCATCTTCCATGGGAAGTCATTGTTCACCCTTTCTATCAGTACACTTCGATCTCTTTGTCCAGAGTTCCGTGGCAAACAAATTGGCACAATCGTTTCTGATCTGCGAGGAAGAACAATCTTCTTCAAGCAGTACACTTTCCCTGACGGTGCACCTTCCATGAATACTTCCTCTGAACCACATTTCAGTACTCCTTGATCAACGTCGATCTCACAACGATATTTCCGCATGAAGTCCAAGCCCAAGATGCAATCGTCCACTATGTCAGCCACGATGACATTTTGCTTGTAAAATCTGTCACCCAATTTTAACTCCACCTCCTTCTTGCCTCGGACGGTAATGTGCTGACCGGTAGCTGTTAGTAACTGTATACGGTCGTGTTTGTTGAAGTAGTCCTCAAGAAACCGACTTGCTAGTTTGGAATTGACGACCGTGTGAGAAGCTCCAGTATCCAACGTCAGTTTGCATGGTGTTCCATTGACTTCGCCTTTGATGGTCAGGCTGTTTCCGTCATGTGCTTGCGAGATCAAGATTCTCGGGGCTCTTTCAATACCAGCCAGCACCCGCCCCCCAGTCCTGGCATTTACTCGTTTCCCTGCTGTGGCTGGGCAGTCACTTCAGCCACTCTTCCCTGCTGATCTTCTCTCGGGGAGCTGCGCTTAGGACAGCTGGACCGAAGATGACCCCTTTCGCCACATGTGTAGCACCTAGGACTATACCCCTGTGGGCGGTCGCGTACAGGTGATGCAACAACCTCCCTGACACGGTGCGTTCGGTGGTCTTGCCTCACTGCCTCTACTTCTAAGGCATGAGCTAAGGCGTCCTTCAAGGTCTCATGATGCCCAAGTCTCACGGCAGCTCTAACTTCCAAGTCACGTATTCCATCAACGAACGCCTGTACCAGATTTCCATCAATCAGTGCAGGGGCAGATTGGTAGGCTTTCCGAACGAGTTTTTCAACTTCCAGAGCCCACTGCTGTAGGTTCTCGGCACTTCGTTGAAAACGGTCCTTCAACTTGGCACGGAATACGTGCTCCAGGTGCGCGTCGCCGTATCTGGACTCCAACGCCTCCAGTAGCTGCTCGTAGGTAACGTCCTTGCCGAGCGCCTCCAGAATAGTTAGGGCCTGGTCTCGGAGGCCCAAGGTGAGCGCGGTCATGGCTTGTGGTTTTGTCCATCCATTAGCCTTCATGACGGCCTCAAACTGTATTTTGTAAGCCGACCACGAAGATGTGCCGTCGAACGGAGGCACCTTAAAACCACGCGAAGAAGGTGCAGCAACCACCGAAGCTACAGTTCCACCTTCAGTCTTCAGTTCGCTCAAAGCCTTCTGCACCCCAGCAATCTTAACTTCGGCCTCCGAGATGCGATTCTCGTGCTGGTGGACCTGATCTTTCATCACTTTCAGGTCCTTGCCGAAAGTTGCATGAAGATCCTTTATGAGGATCATCTGCTCGTCTTGGCGACGGACTTGCTCCTCCTGGCGGCGGGCTTGTTCCTCTTTATCTTGCTGCAACTGCTCTTCCAACCGGCGAGCCTGCTCCTCTTGACGGCGAGCCTGCTCCTCTTGACGGCGAGCCTGCTCCTCCTTGTCTCGCTGCAGTTGCTCTTCCAATCGGCGAGCCTGCTCCTCTTGACGGCGAGCTTGCTCCTCTTGACGGCGAGCTTGCTCCTCTTGACGGCGAGCTTGATCCTGCAGCAGCGCCATTAAAGCTGATAAGTCTGGCGCCACTGATGCTGAAGAAACTCCAGATGGGACAGCGACTGGCTCTGAGGTAGGCTGGACACCACCCGGTGTCTGTGTCGGAGAATCTCCAAACCGCCTTTGGTCCATATCCTGCTGTCGCTGACTTCTGGTACGGATACCCTCCGTGTCGTCCTTTGGTAGAATTGGCATAATTTATATCCCACTTCTGACACCAATTTGTTACGAGCTGGGTATGAGATAAATTAATTACTACCGATTAAACAACACAATAACTTTATTAATCACAAAACAATCAAAACTCAATCACAAATACACTACTGTTTACTATTCACTTAGATATCGCACTTGTAGTTCACTTGGATTCGCTTCGTTGTGTCGCTAAAACAAGACTGCCGGTCGCGGCCCTGAGCGCTCCATTTATACTCGCCAACAGACACACCAGAATAAAGACGAACATTCGAGAGGGTCACAAAAAAAACACTAACAAAAAATAGCAGGTACCTACTTACAAGGTTGGCATTACCTACTTGTACAAAACAAACAAATATGAACCTTATGCCCTAGGCGTACGGTCGAAATTCTAATGTCTTTGTATAAATAGGTCGCGAGTTTGTACCTACCTAACTTTAAAACTAATAATAATAGAATTCTCCCGAACTTCCAACGTACACACACTGCAATCACTGGCCTTCTCGAATGTTCTAGCAGGTCCGATGTAACAGTATTGAAAAATTACCCAATACCCAAAACAGCAGATGAAGTTAAGCGTTTCGTCGCATTTTGTAATTATTACCGTAAATTTATAAAACATTTTTCAGACATAGCTTTGCCATTAAATAAATTATGCAGAAAAAGTGAACCCTTTATTTGGACTGATGATTGTAAACATGCCTTTGAGCATCTAAAAAATGCATTAATTACGTCACCAATTTTACAATATCCAGATTTTACAGAAAATAATGAATTCATATTACAAACAGATGCTTCAAACACTGCAGTTGGTGCTGTGCTGTGCAATAAAGATCTCAGACCAATAGCGTATGCAAGTAGACCTTTGAATAAAGCGGAAAAGAATTACCCTACAATACAGAAAGAGCTTTTAGCGATAGTTTGGTCAGTGAAATATTTTAGACCGTATTTATATGGTAGAGAATTTACAATAATGACCGATCATAAACCTTTAGTTTATCTTTTTGGCATGAGAGATCCTTCAAGTAGGCTTCTAAAGTTTCGTTTGACATTAGAAGAATATAAATTCAAAATTATTTATGTACGAGGAAAAGAAAATGTAGTTGCAGATGCTTTGTCTAGGATATGTATAACATCAGACGAACTAAAAGAAATGCAAGCACAAGTTGTTGCTGTTATGACTAGGGCACAAAAGCGAAAGATTGATGATGAGTTAAGTAAAAATAAGGATGACAATGAGAAGGCGGATCTTAATAAATCTCCTGACAATTGGTCTGGCCAACCAAGGGTTGTGGATATATTAAGAAAACCGTGCGACTCAGTCGAAATGAGTTTCATTGAAAGTAGCGAATTAACTAGATTGAGAGACAATGACATGATAACAGATGTCTGTGAATGTTTTGTATATTTAGCAAAAAGAAAGGTTATTTACATCAATCTTGATTTCAAGGCACATTTTACGCGAGCCGAATTTGTGCAGAAATTAAGTATGTTTTGTAAAAACTTACACATTGAAGAAGTGTGTATCATTAAAAATAAAGATAATAAAGATTTTATTAAAAACGTTTGTGATGAGATATCGAAGTTAGAAAATTGGTCAGGACCGCGAATATGCATACTAAGAGGAGTAAAAAGAATAAGTGATGACAAAGAAAAAACCATAATAATGAATGACTTTCATTTATTGCCATCCAGTGGTCATGCTGGAGTGCGCAGAATGGTAAATACAATAAAGAAAAGATATTACTGGCCGAGCATAGAAAAGGACGTACAAACATTTGTAAAAAAGTGTACGAAGTGTCAGAAGTCAAAGTATATCCGCTACATAAAAGAACCCATGGTAATTACTACTACGGCGTCGGCGGCTTTTCAAAAGATATATTTAGATGTAGTGGGACCGTTAGATAGAGACATAGAGGGGAACTGTTATATATTGACCATTCAATGCGAATTATCTAAATTTGTACAAGCTATTCCCTTAAAAAATAAAGAAACCGTATCCATAGCTAATGCATTTGTGAGACATTTTATTTTAATATTTGGAATACCAGAAATAATAGCTACAGACCGAGGGAGCGAGTTCATCTCCGCAACTATGGAACAGGTATGTAAACTTCTTGAAATTCAAAAATTATCATCAACTGCCTATCATCACCAATCGATAGGAGCTCTTGAAAATGCTCACAAAGGTTTGGGTGCATTTTTAAGGATCCAATGTGAAAACCATACAGATACATGGAGCTACTGGTTACCATATTGGTGCTTTAGTTTCAACAATACAGTACATTCAGAAACAAAATACATGCCTTACGAACTAGTTTTCGGTAAACTTTGTCGAATTCCTAGTCGAATTTCAGAGTCAGTCGAACCATTGTATAATAGGGATAATTATCCATTGCAGTTGATATATCGTTTACAGTTAGCTCATTCCGAAGCAAAAAATAATTTATTGTGTAACAAATATAAACGCAAGGAATTGTACGATAAATCAGTAAAATCAATAGTATATCAGGAAAATGATCTAATTTTGATAAAAAATGAAACAGGTCGGAAACTAGATGCTATATATGAAGGACCTTTTAGAGTAAAAGAAGATTTAGGATGTAACGTTAGGATATTTAAAAACAATAAGATTGATTTAGTACATAAAAATAGGACAAGACCGTACTACCAATAAAATTTATGTTGTATTGTTTAGCTATAGTATTCGTATAGTTAAGACTATTATCTAAAGATAAGGTGTAATAGTTATATACATTGCAATGTAGTAAGTAATTAATACGTATATTTTAATAAATATTAAAATTAGTTGGATAGACAAGATTAATATACAATTATTAGTAGAGTTGGTTTGTACTTACGTATAAAAAAAAAAAAAAAAAATATTAATCGAATTATTTTTTTTTTCCATCGCCCCCGGAGGTGAAGTGTATGTATGCTCCCTAACAGTGTATAACGTAGTAAGTACGCTCCTTTAGAATATAAGTATCCATTTATGCTAAGTAAGCACTTTACTTTAATGCATTATAAAATATATTCCTTTTGTAGAGTGATTAAAGCACATTCAATCTAGTTGGTTGTCTGATTTACTCGACCCTTGAAACCCCAACATTTCATACGTACCTAAACCAAAATTGACGAAGATACGACTGTTTTGAAGTGTATTGTTATAAATTGATTACAAGATAGGTAGTTTTAATACAGATACACAATCAGAGCTGCGTCTATTCTCAATCGAGAATGAAACAAAAAAATAGATTGATCATTCAAAGGAATCGATTTGTCAATCAACCAATTAAGGTCCCTATTGAAACTACTGTTATGGTCAAAATGATTGAAGTGGAAACGTCTTTCTACACTTTTTGGGTGAACAAAAATCACGAAACTCGCGTCACTTAACGCTTCGTAGCACTCGTAGCCGATCCGCTACGGCGTAGCACTACTAATTTTTTCAATTCAATCGGCTATCACCAAAGACTGCTCAACATGATTTCTAATTTTGAAACCATAATTTTTCATTTATTGATATTACCGCAAGACTGGCGCAAGGCACAAAAGAGCTAAGAATCTACACTGATGGATCAAAAACCAACCATGGGACTGGCGTCGGGGTGTTCTCCGACGACTTCAACATTAAAATATCAAAATCTATTGGAAGGTTCAATTCTGTCTACCAAACAGAGTGTGTAGGCATTACCCAAGCAGCACACGCTATAGAGGCCAGGGAGGTTACGGATACCAACATACGTCGAGACTAACACTAGAATGCCACATGGCCCTAGAACGAACCACGGTGCTGAATCACAACACGGTAACGCTGCAATGGATTAGAGGACACAGTGGATCACTCGGCAATGATGCGGCTGACGAACTTGCCAGAAGAGGATCCTGCACAAAACCCTACGGACCCGAACCCATTGTGCCCATTCCCTTCAAGCAACTGAGGAACTGGTTAAAGGATCACACCCGATTACAAGCAGAGAAATGGTGGGCCTCGACACCAGGTTGTAGGCAATCCAAGGAAGCTTTGCCATCCTTGAATCCAAAGCTGACCAGGCGCCTTCTGCGCCTTGACAGAGATAGCCTGCGTCTGGTGGCGGGGACAATCATTGGACATTGCTCGCTGAACAAACACGTCCACACACTAGGAATCACTGACAGTCCCCTGTGCAGAGCGTGCATGGAGGCGGAGGAGACGGTAGCGCATGTGCTCCTGGAGTGCACAGGCGTTACCAAGATTCGCGAGGAGATCCTGGGAACGCCAAAATCACTTGCAGAAGTCCTGAGGAGACCGGGAAGTTTAATCTGCTTCTGGGGGAAGGTGGACTGGTTGGAGTAATCGGCCACCATGGCTCACGCACAATGGTCCACTTCAAGGACTAAGTGCGGAAACCTAAACCCCAATGATAGACTGACGTAAGTCTGGTGGAGTGACAAGAAAAATTCATCGAAACTTGCCACACACAGAAAAATAGAACACTCTAGCTACACTTTTATTTTTTAACCCCAAATCACCATTAAAACAAACACATCTACAAAAAAATAATACATTGAAGCAACCCCTAACGAATTTTCTTAAACTCTCACCCCTTTTTTAATTTGGTGTCTTGCGAATGAACTGACAGCCGGGGGGTGAGAGGGGTGATTTTATTGAAATACTTGCGGCGGCATCGCGAATCAGGAATGCGCGTTCGATTCCCGGGTGCTAAACTTTAATTTCGGGTGTTTTTTTTATTGCATTTTTTAATGCGGGACGAACGATTGACGCGGTGAAGATAGATACTTTTTATGGGAACGAATTAAGTTTATTTAGACAAATAAAAATGTTTGTTTTGTCTTTTAAATTGCGAATGCGGAGCTCCCGACCTGACCATGCAAGACCCATTTGCTGTAGTGTCCAAAGTGACCTCCAGTCCTTTAGAGAACTTATAGAGGAAGACCACAGATACCCGCGATTAAATTGGCCACATATTGAACCTAACAAGAATATATCGTACATCGATACGAAAAAAAAAAGAATATAAACGTGACCGTGAAAGCGCCAAAATTCATTTTTTCGTACGTTTTTTGCAATTTGCAGGTTAGTGCAAGGTCAATTGAATGATTTTTTTTATGAAATAGTCATTGCCGACCTTTATGAACTTTGAGGATTGTTTTGATGATTTTGATGTTTATAATTCTGTCACATAAGTCTTACAGCCTCGAATCATATTTTAATCAACACACAACCTATTACTGGCCTGCAAATTGCAAAAAACGTAAGAAAATTATAATGAAAAATAAAATAAATTATTTTTTTTTTTTTTGAAATTAGGTTGCTGTAAGAAAACCCAATTCTGGGTTAAGCTCGCCTTTGTACATAAGCTATATTATTGCAAGTATTATGTATATTTGTTGTTTTTTTTGTGTGCAATAAAGAATAAGAATAAGAAAATTTCCCGGTCTACCCTGGAGCATTCACCTTAAGAATACACCCCCAGTACCACATTAAAGACTGGGTAACATTTGCACTACGACTTAAGCGTATTACTTCTTGGTTTTCAGCCTCGGCGCAATGAGTGAAAGCTGCAGTTGAAGTATTTTTTTGCTCCATTGGTGTACCTAAGTACCTAAAACAATATACTGGATGTCCTTATCTAATTACAGAGAAATTTCTAATGGGGAATTAACTCTGATCGCCACTGATCCTACAACACATCTGCTCAGAGTCTTTCGACTGATCGCATGATAAAGCAAAGAAAAAAAATTGGTGTACCTAATAGACGAGTATAAAATAATCATTATTCCGTCAGTGAGATTATCATCAAATATATTTGACCCGTATTTTTTCTTTTGTTACGTAAACCATAATTGATGAAGATACAACGCTTTTAAAATTTTCAATACGTAACGCCTTGGTATAATTTTTAGCGAATTCTGATGTCACGAGACGTCAAAGACAAAACGCATCAAAACTCGGGAGCCCCCACTCCCGAGTTTTGATGCGTTTTGTCTTTGTCAATATTCATTGATTTACAAAAACAAAAAATACGTGTCCATTATTTTTAAAACTCTAACTGAGGGACTAAATAGATTTGCATTTTTTGAAACTATCGTCATGCCTATTGTTTATGATGGAGTTCGCTTGTAAGTAGTTTTTTTAGTGTAGGTACTGCTAGGCAAAGGTACACTAAAAAAATCCCCTTCCCTTCTAATCCTTTCTAAATAAATAGAACACCACTCTCTCAATTTATTTGGATTTGGCGCAGCATGTCTTCTTTTTCCATACTTTCTCGTCAACTCGTCGTCTCAAAAATCATCCCAGAGTGTACGACTAAACGCCGACAGACACTACGCCGATAGACAATACGCCGACAGACACTACGCCGGCAGACTGAACACCGATAAGACTTTTGTTTTCTTCGACGGAACTCTTCGCCGATAGGACACTTCACCGACAGCCCACTCTGGCCACTTCTTTTCCATTCGGTACTTACCACGACTTGAGCTATTCCTAGGGAATTAACTAATTTATTTATTTATAAGAATATTATTACCTCGGAACCTGTATCAATTCATAATTAAACTTTTTGAGTCTGTTTGTTTTCACACCATGAATGAATAAATAAATAATGATTGGAACCCGACTTAATAGTCTACCTGTTAGGCTATATGTCAGGTAATGATATAGGATATATTTTATCCCAGTAGGACCCCAAAATTGGCACTGGATAAAAAGGAGAATGGCGATTGAGCTTTTTGGCAAGATTAAAATAAAACAAAAAAATCATTTAACTTCTTTTAATAAGATTTGTCTATAAATCGCTACTTTTTTCACATTTATAAATTGACAACACTTTGAAAATACAAATTAAAACAAGAAAAAAATATACAAAAAAAACTAAAATAAAAAAAAAAAACGTTTGTGCCACTTTGACATAAAATTTTTGTGCCCCCTTTTCCAAAATGTTGTCAAAATATAACAAATGACTAATACTGCTACATTGCACAATAAATAACTTAATAGTAATTTGTTAATTAAGGCTTAAAATTAGGTTTTAATTATTTACACTTTTTATTTTATACAATTCGAGTGGGAGATTCGACTATAATTTTTACAAAAACATTTTTTTCTTGTTTTTTTTTTCATTAATTTCTCAAACGCAGGGATTATTTAAAGGGTCATGCACACATTGGTTTTTGTTGGATATTGCTTGAATCGTAATTTTAATAAAGCATAAAAAAGAGATCTTACTAACTCAAACTTCTGAAATTGCCGTAAATTTGACTGGAAATTTACCAAAGAGGGTCTAATCCAGATTTTCCAGGAGTTAGTAACCATGATAATTATAATAAATATCTGCAAAAGAATTACGTCAAAACTGAAAATTAAACCAACATGGTCCATTGTGCACATAAGAAATGCAAATTAATAAATTAGTCAGATAAAATGCTATGGTAATCTTCAAATGTATATTATGACCAGAAAACAACATAGCTAAGTATATCGTTGCAATAATGAGTGTAAAATTTTCCATAAAGAAGCCTAAAGGCACTTCTTCTCCCCGTCATTGTGATAATCGAGGCTATGAGAACCATAGTGGCCTAACTCATTTTTTTTACAATATTGAGTTTATGATTTTTTTCAGTTCAAATCGATCATAAACTCAATATTGTAATAAAATGAGTTAGGCCACTATGGTTCTCATGGCCTCTGTTTTGTACCAGACCATGCTGGGGAACTTTCTAGTTACGGAGATATTGGAGTCAAAGTTCCAACTTTATCACAATTTTTAATGTTTTAATTTTTCTTTAAATACCTCCAAGTAACATTGCTGATGGATGTATTTAATAGTACGAGAGTTTGTACTACATCAGCACAATGTTTTGAGCTCGTCACATTGCCTCCTTATTATTGATTATTCACAGAAAATTAGACGACATATTGTTATTAATCTTTTTAACACGATTTTTTTTTTCATTGCATTATTCTTAGGAAAAAACACTTATTTGTTTTCAGATTTTCCTTTTTATTTGACCATTTGTTATATTGTAAATTATTTTTATTTGAATGGGTATGGACTATTATCGTCTTGAATTTGTTATTTTTATTATCTTTACATGTTTTTTTTCCGACTGTTATGTTTTTAAGGTTTCGTTTTATAAAATTTCTACACATTGTATTTTGTTCTGAAATAAATGACTTATGACTTATGTCCTATTGTGACCAGGGCTGGCAGTCTCGACAGACATAGCGACAAAATCGCTAACTTTTATCGCTGATTACTGACGAATAAACTCGATTGCAATAATTATGCTTACGAGAAACGCATCTTGAATGTAGAGACTTTCATTACTCGTAAGCATAATTATTGCAATCGAGTTTATTCGTCAGTAATCAGCGATCAAAAGTTAGCGATTTTGTCGCTATGTCTGTCTGTCAGGGCTGGTGAAAGTTGCGGGAATCCGACAGATGCGAGTCGCACGCTACCGGTCAATGTGGCGACACGCGCGGGGAGGCCTATGCGCCAGAAGTGGACGTCTCTACGTAACATTTACAAATATTAACGATTATAATAATTATTCATCTTTAGTTGGATCCACGTGGTGCTCCAGGAACCTTTTTACACTATACAGAATGAATTTTAATTAATGCGACAAAATGAAATTGGAGCTTCAGTTACAGTAACATAGTAATTTATTATAAACTGCTTTTTCTACAATCTAAATCGTTAAAAAAAATTACGCGATTATCGTTTTCAAAAGGTTCATTGATGTTATTATCTTTATTTAAGTACGAATTATCGGTATTCCAGTAAGTAATATGCAAAATAAATAAGAAAATTTAGGTAAATGACCGCTATATTGAGCACTGCGATGAGTCGGACGAGATTTTTTGATACTTTTATTATTTTAACGGTTTTCGTAACGCTGACCAATTATTTTTTTATTTTATATTTTATACATTTTCTTGACAACACGTATTATTGTATATTTAAATTTGTCGCATCTATTCAATTTCACCCTGTATAGTATTATTGCCTTCTGAATCAACTGCCTAGCGAGAACCTCAAGATATATTCTTCGAGGCTCTCTAATAAATATTAAGAATGATTATTAGCCATCTGATGTCTACAACACAAGCCTCGTTGCTTAGTGTGGCACTTGATGGCGATGTGTGTAATGTCCAGTGATATTTATTTAGTTTCTTAACTGCTTGTATGTCACCGTCAAGGGACGCTATTTGGTTTAATATACTGCAAATGACTTTGCAGTATTCAAGATTTAGTGGCTATTACTGTATGATTTAATTTTGAGAAATAATGTACAGTCAGCAAAACAGTTAGATATGCAGGCTAGCAATCTTCTTACGAATATTATAAATGTAAAAGTCTGTAAAGATCGATTTTCGTTACACTTTCACGCAAAAACTACTGAATGGATTTGGATGAAATTCAAACAGATTGAATTACAACTCTTTTCCATTTATAATAGTAATAAGAAGATTGCTAGCCTGTAAACCTAACAGTTTTGCTGACTGTACAAGTAACATGTGCAATGTGACGTTAATAGGTAAGAAGACAGTATTTTTTATTGTTTCTGTACCAAAGCTTGAAATTTAGGAGTCTGTTTAATTAAAATTGTTGTTTGTGAAATATCACAGTTAGTTGGTACTAGTTAGCATAGTCAGGCATTTTTTTATTTAGTCACTGGAGTGCCTAATTAAAAAATAGATCGTTTTTTTGTAACTTTTTGAAAAAAAAACTTTACTTATGTTTTTATAACAGATTAATTCGAGTGCTCAACATGTACGACAAGTACTTTTAACTCCACGTCTTCTAAATTTTTCATTTTTCATTCATTAATGTAAGTCATATTCTTATTAACGACCCGAATGGCGCAGCGGTAGCGAGGCTGCCTTACGTTCTCAGGGTCCCGGGTTCGAATCCCGATAGGAGCAAATGTTTGTGTGATGAGCATGGACATTTGTTTCCGAGTCATGGATGTTAATATGTATTTACAAACAAAAAAGTATATCCATGTCGTATATCAACTATCTGGTGTCCACGACACAAGCCTCGTTGCTTAGTGTGGCACTAGATGGCCCTGTGTATAATGTCCAGCGATATTTATTTATTTATTATATACTTTTTTTAAAGTCGTTGAATGGCGTTGAGGTATTTAAAAGACAAACTACTGATCAGCTGAGGGCTAAGTAAGTGCTAATTAATATCGCAATAGCGGTCATTGCCCTTTCCCTAATATCTCTTCGTACGAACCAAAAACAAATGAACTATGTACATATCGCTTTTCATATAAAAAAAATTTGAAGATCACGATAGATAACGATTCAAGACTTGAACAGGCTTATTTTTGAATTTCGAAGTTAAGAACATTAATAAATGTAGGTGGGTGAATGACCGCTTTTGCGATTTTAACTGACATTTACTAAAGACATTATTGCGACGATATACTGAAGAAGTGAACAAAACATTGCAAAAAAAATATCTACAAATTAAAGTGTCATGTCAGTTGTATTATTGTTGCTAATCTATTGACAAGTGTGAGAGGGACGCCGGATATTTCTGATCTCTTCTAACTTCAGGAGTTGAGTTTTGATGAGTCTTTTATGGTGGTAGTGCATTTATAATCAGGCACTTCTTCTGTAGATTTTTTTGTATCAAGTACTACGAATTTTCTCTGTCACGGTTGTGATTTAAAAAAAATCTAGCAGTGACTAGTAGGAAAATGAATAAACGTCGAGATCCATAAAAGTTTATTATTTGCACATTTCTTGGCTTGATCTCATTCCTGTCACTGTCACACAGCTGTCAAACTACAACTGCAAGATAGAGACGAAAACATGTCTACAATACAGCCAACTTATCTGTGCAGGCGGGAAAACACAGAACTAAAATAAATGTATCAAATTTGACATTTCGATATTTTTTTTCTTGACACGCAGCGCCACCTTGAACTACACGTAAAGTGGTCTTACTGTAAATCAGAGGATATGCTCGGTAACGTTTTTATTAGATCTCCGTCAAAACAGTTTTTTTTTAAAGTAACCCCAAAAAAGGTGGTTTTGTATGTGACCAGTGTCCAATGATCCTGCTTTTCATCAAAAGAACTACTAAACGTAATGATATTTCCTTTATAATAATAATTTTTCTTGTTTGGTTTTTCAATCAGTTTCGATCAATGTTTATTTTTCACACACAGCTTTGTAATTGTCATCTAAGTTCTAAGTTATTCATTTGTATAGTATGAGGAAATAACGGTGCACTTCAAGGAGTTATGAAATGCCTTCGTTAATTAAGGAATTGCACATACTTTGAAAATGACGGATCAATTACCTACAGGCAGAATTTTAAACACTGTTCTTTATTGCAATTTTGCTAACCGTTTAGTTACTTTAGATCTAATGCTTTCAGGATGAGGTATTTCATTTTGAATATTTTTATCTAGGATACTATCAAATAGCTGGCAAAGAAAGTATGGACACCGACCTCAAATCTCAACACAGTCTAGAGAATCAAACAAATTATGACAACGAAAGACTTCTAAAAGTGTGTAATCCAGAGGTCCCATTACTTTTAAGCCTCTTTTTTTAATTCTTCAAAAATAAATTAACACAACTGTGACCAAAATGCTATAGACTTTTAGAAACAGATCTGATCTACAAAATTAGATCTCTAGTTTTCAGTTCAAGAACGTACCCAGTTTAAAATTCCACAAAGAAGTTGTCAAAAACTGAACCTAAAGATTCGTGTCTCATTCTACCAACCCAACCACATTAAAACTCAACTCCTTTTCAAAATCTAAACTCTATTCAACTGCTGTTCTCTCTCTCTAGCCTTCATTTCTAATTCCTCTTCCTCTTTCGTTAGAGGCACCGTGCTGTGGTTATACAACCCCTGTGCCATCAGCTGCAGCGCGAGGGGGTTCCTCTGGCCCGAAGCCTTCTTGATCTTGGCGCGTTTGTTCTGGAACCAGATCTTGATCTGCGCTTCTGCTAGACCCAGCTCTGCTGCCAGGCTCTGCCGTCTTCGTTCTGTCAGGTAACGGTTTTCGGCGAACTCGTGCTGTGGACAAAAGTGGTTATTAGAATCATTGAAGGATCGTGGTTGTTCAAGGATGAATGACGCCGTGTAATGTGGTTGGACTTGCGAGGTTTTTTGCCTGTAAGCATTTAAACTTTGTTCCTTGTAAGTTTGCAACCCTCGAATGGAGGATGTTGCTTATGAAAGGGTGGTCTTTAAAAATTGTTGACTGTCGTTTCTGCCTCGATATCATCGTGATTCGAGCTCTTAACACCCCACTGTTGAACATGGACCTCCCAAGCTGCACCTAAGCACCCTATCTATCACCTTTTGTATCCTTAATAAGGTTCTCGGTCCATCTAGCTAAGAGATGTCCCAAACAAAGCCTGCTCATATTGCGGTCTCCACTCTAGGACTCGACACAATTATTTGGTGCTATATAATTATTCATATGTGATTTGAGAGACTTGTAAGTGCCAATATAAAACTAGCATAATCAGCCTATAATGTTCCCACTGCTGGGACACAAGACTCCTCTCTAAGTAAGGGACTGTCTGTCTGGCGTGGTAGATGTAACATGTCTTCGATTTTTTGGTTCTAGGACATGCCGGTTCCCTCACGATGTTTTCCTTCACCGTTTTGAGAGCAGTGGAGATGAAATAAATCACATAAAGTAATGCACCTGCCTGGGTTCGCACCCATAACTTACTGCTCGTAAGTCGGGACCGCCACCACTGAGCCACTGCTGCTCTGTATAAAACGTATGAGTCCCATACCTTTAACCTTGCGAGCTGAGGTCCAGAGAAGGCAGTGCGGGGTCTTTTCTCGTCAGGCACGGCGTTGTCTCCGGGGGGTTTCTTGGGCCTTCGCGTCCGGGGACCTGGTTGCAAACAGACTAAATTGGAGGACAAGAATCTGAGCCCCTAAGATGTAAAATTTATAAGAAAAGTGCGAAAAGGGGGTTTGGGAGGATTATATGTAGGATTGCTATTGCCTAGTTATCGGTCCCTAAGTCACATACCTACTTAAGCTTTCAGTATTTTAACGGTTGTATCGCATTAATATAATAAACCAGCAACTCAATGAGTTCAGTATAATTTAAAGCCTATATTATGTTACTTGGTAAAGATGTATCTTTCTAATGGTGAAAGAATTTTTAAATCGGTTGAGTAGTTCAAACAAACAAAAAATCTGATCTTGCGTCTATAAAATATTTTTAATATTATTAGTATAGATAGATTAGTACATATCTAGATTAAGCTCGTATTCGATATTTTAGGAGAAATTACACCTATTGTTCTTTGTAATTTTGTTTGAAAACTGTGTGATACGAGTAGTGAAGTAACTAAGCTTATCTCCGTGTGAATTCCGGGATATATATTAATTAAGTATTGTATTCTCCTAAGAGTGATATAAACCAAAGTTGAATCAACACCACGTTAGGTTACAAAACAAATAAAACACGAAACACATTCACAAAAACAAAACACAAGCGCAAATACAAATAGCAAAACACTGAAACATGTTACAGAAACAAAAAACAAAACGTTACAGCAACGAACAAGCACAAACACAATGCAGCACAAACAAGATATTTTGCTGTAACAAACACACATGACAAAACAGTTAAGGATCTGGCGCACTATGCAGACATGATCGCGAGAGATCTTGGTTGTTGTCGCAACCTTGCAATCATCACACAATCAACAATCAAGCTGCAACTCTGCAGCTTGATCGGTGCTTCTGTGACCATAGTAAAGAACACAAAAATTAGTCCAGCACCAAATAATTGGTCGTTAAGGCTGATTTACATTGATCCAGTGGCTAGACACAGCTTCACTGGACTCCAGCGTTGGATCGGCACTAGATTAATGTTAACATATTACAATCCAGTACAGCGTACAATATCCAGCGCTGGAACGGAATAGACTACGTAGGCCAGGGAAGTTAAGGTGGGACCTTACACTAATTCATAACTGTTTTCTTTTTATATATTTTGTAGAGCTGTTTATTTAATTACGTAATAAATTAAAATTAAGCAAATCATGAAAGAGCATTGCACGAAAACGGACATTAAACCTAATAATGCCATTTTTCGCAGCGAAAATTATAACTTGATAAAGAAACTGAAAATAGCTTATAATGAAGGGTCTGTGAGAGCATGTACACAAATTAATCAAAAAAAGTGCAGGCAACGTACTTATATTAAAAAAACGCGGTTTCCCATGTTTTCATTCATTACTTATAGGTAATTATATATAACCGTCTGCTGATGATGAAAAATCATTGTTAGCGTGTTTTTAGACAAATAAGTCATAAATTTAAAGTTATATTTTAAATGCATTGTGACAAAACAGTAATTGCTGCGTTATCCATTCAGTAAAAAAAATAACTAAATGAAAAGTGTTTAATTACGTAACAATATTATCACATAAACATTTATTGTTAAAATTAAACAAATTTAATAACAGCATCTTAATTTTTTTAAGATTTTTTATGGAATACTATAAGTGGTCGACCTTATCACTAAGAGCGTTAAGTTCATATTTGAGTGCGTGTGATCAGCTCTGCACGCCGCCTGTGCGAAAGAGAGAGACAGAGCGTGGGCACAGGTAGGTACCACTGACGAAGGAGTGATTCATGTAAAAGTTTTATTAGGTGTTTAATCCGGTTAAGGTTTAGTATAAATGGTCTGAAATATAGTACCAAAATATTTATTTGTTTGTATATACCTACTGTGTGTTTATAAATAGGGATCTCTGGTCAAAAATAAAACATTTTTATTTTATTTATAAAAAAATACCTATAAGAAATCAAATTATCTGCTGAACCTATTTCGATTAATTTTATAATATAATTCGTGCAACGAGTTATGAGCGCTGACCTTGAATGCGCAGAAGCAATTTATGTGAGAATGAAATAAAGGGTAGGTAGGTATACCCGAATTTGAATGATTCTACGGGTCATACTGAACAACCTTTTCCCAGGAACATGAGTATCAAAGTAGCTACCTATCAGATGACCGCACAATTTGTATGGGTGGTTGTTTTTTCCCTCAACATTTCGACCCATGTTGCTTGCGTTTGGTTTGACGCAATATGTTTTTTAAAATCTTGCTACCGACCAAAAATTTGATAAAAATATATTTTTGCTCAAATAGGGTAGAGTGGGGTAGGGTGGTGGCACCAATTATCGGCCATGTCAACTTTTTTGGACTTTGTCTGCTTGTAATTTTTACATTAATAGCTTTTGCTTTCTTGCAGTGTCTTTTTGGGTAAATGGATACTGAAACTCCATTACTACATTCGCAAAATTATGAATTCTTTGTTATTAATGACTAGCTTCTGCCAGCGGCTTCGCCCGCGTGAAGTTTGATTATTGTCCCATGGGATCTTACTACCGGAATAAAATGTATCCTATGTTTTATGTGGGTCATAGCGTGATGATATAAACGTAAGAGTAAACAAATATAATAATAACAAATCTCCGAACTGCTAAGCTATCGGGAGTTACACGTGTTATTGTGAGTCAACTATAAAAGATAGACATATGCTGTCTTGGGATATTTTTTACATAATTTTATGTGGAATATTTCCGTTATACATGATTTCTATGTAGCTTTAACCATTAAGGCTGCACACGCGACGGAAGCTAAAAAAACCAAGTAACTTCTCCCGTTTTCCCAACATTTCCTTTCACTGCTCTGCTCCTATTAATGGTAGCGTGATGAAAAGTATACTATTACCTGCTCAGGAGTATGTAGAATAATTGTACCAAGTTTCGTTAAAATCCGTCGAGTAGTTTTTTTTTCTATAAATAACATACAGACAGACAGACAGACAGACAGACAGACAGACAGACAAAAATTTTACTGATTGCATTTTTGGCATCAGTATCGATCACTAATCACCCCCCGATAGTTATTTTGTAAATATATTTCATGTACAGAATTGACCTCTCTACAGATTTATTATAAGTATAGAAGATAATATAGATGTTTTATATCGGCCTACCTTTTCTAAAGTGAAGTACTTAAGATGAATAAACTACAAAAAAAATTATAACGTTTTATATTTCAACTCAGCTCAGGTACAAATCACTTTTATTGATTATCATCACATTCATTTTTTTTTAAATGCACTATTTAAAGGGTCAGATTCCGTTCAGCAAGTCTTCTTCTGACGGTATCTGAACTTATGACCACTTGGCGTTCGTCACGCAGACTTTGTTGGACTAGAACTGCGTTGAGGTGGCGATTTTGCAGAACAGTGAGGTGGATATAACGATCATCTGCTGCTGATGTAGCCCTAGGTCTGCCCGTACCTGGACGGCGATCGAATGCTCCAGTCTCTAGGTATCGTCTGTAAACTCGTTGCACCGAAGATCTGCTGATTCGAAGCCTTCGAGCGACTTCACGTTGCGCAATGCCTGCTTGAAGTAATGCTACAGCTTGAGCCGCTTCCTGAGGTATCCATTATTAATCGAAAAAAGTAGCAAAAACACGAATTAATTTGCAGTCATTGTAATCACCATGAAACGCACTTTTTGTAGGTATAACTTTGATAGTTGTAAGTTTTATACTTTTTGAGAAAATCGAATCACAGTTCCTAGGTAGCGGGTGGCTCGGTTTATTTGCTGACCAGTGTAGATCCCTAATCTCGCCCCCGCTATTATTTAATAAAATAGACAAATAAATGTAAAAACATGTTATCTAAATAAAAGATACTTTGACTGTTATTCTTCATGAAAAAATAAAAGATAACACCATAGGTATGTTTCATTCCCTCCAAATAGTTATCCTCGCAATGCGTCCACTCAGAGATTTGACTCGGCAATGACACCAAACGACGCACGTCCACACCTGCGCGTGCTCTTTTGCCAGCTGAACGTTCAAATATTGATGCACCCGCATCAAAATATTGGAGGTAATGCGGATGGATATAGAGTCACTTTTTGCATTAAAACTATTATGATTTAAGAGATATTTTTATAGTTATGTTCCATTTTCTCGAAACTGCCGATATTAGGAGGAGGCCGATAATAGGAGACTCCACCCTAGTCAAACGGACTATCATCGGCTTGTCTTTCCTGCCGCACTTTTTTTGCCGCACTTTGAATGCAATGTTCGTTTATGTATGAAGCTCTGCACTTTGAGTGCAACTTAATGTTCTCTTCAGATACTGTTGTAAATTTTCCGTCTTTACGTTTTTCACTTGATGATACAAGCTTTCTTTGTCCCTTCACGCCTATGTTCACAACATCAAAGTTCAAAACCACAAATCCCACAACTCGGGAATTCCATTTTCTTACGCTGATCACCGCTGCTTCGAAAACGAATGAAATGAACGCAAGGCAAAAGACCCGCACGCCGCGCGGAGGAGCGGGCGGGCGACGGACGGCGAGGTACGACTTGCGGCCGCGCCGCGCAAACTACCTACAGTTCGAGATCTTTGTAAAAAAAGAAAGATTATGTAAGCAGTTGCAATATATGCTTAATTCTGCCAGTTTTCTACTGAAACTATTTAAGAGACTAAAGTTAAACAAAAAAATGGCAGTTAAGTATTTTAATTCCATGTAAAAAATAATATAAAAAAGCAAATGAATTAATTGCTTAATTCCTTGATAATTATGAACAATCAACTGACTAAATGCTTAAACTCTTTAAAACATACGGTTATCGATTTTGCCAAAGTCACAATTAACTCTTTTTTTAAAACCCCTAAAAATTAGTAGAAGCAACTAAAAAAAAAGCTTAATTAACGTAGCGTTAGTAACTTATTAGGGCAAGGTAAAAGTTTACCTAAGTATATCTCGGTTATTAGATTTGCTTTTATTTCAGTTCAAATTAATCACTTAGAAACAAAATTTCCAGTAAAACTATAAGCCACCTTAATTTTGCAATATACGATCACAAATAGACGTAATATTATCTAGCCAATCAGCATATAAAGAACCCCATAAGTCCGGTTATGATTTTGTGCGAACCTTCCCATACAGAACTCCGTAAAGTGATTGGCCTATACGTTCCTATTTTTCAATTCAGTTTCCTGCTCCTGTACGCCGCTTTTCACGTGCCAGTTGCACTGGATTCGTGTAAACGCAAAGGCCAGTCGTCGCCGCGTAATGAACCTCAACAATGTAAGACTGCCTGCTGAACTGAATGTAAATGCCAAACCTGCGTTGGAATCCAGTGAAGCTGGATCCAGCTACTGTATCAATGTAAATCAGCTTCAGCCAAGTGCGCTATGCGTTTAGTGTGTTTCAATACTTTAATTACACATTGCAGCTACAGGCTGTGGACATGGCTGCGTAGTGCTCGAGATCTTTAAGCAGCAGTTTAGCAGACGATGGTCTATCTGACAGAAATCATTGCTCCAATCACAGGTATAGATATGCCTAGATATCGCAAGAATCATGACCAGTATGACAATTTATTGTCTTTTTTAAACTTTCACGATCAGAACACATTATAAAACATATGAAGACGGGTATTTATCGCGAATTTACCTTTAATACCAGTATGACAACCTAGCGTGTTATTTTTTGACTACTTATTGTGACGTCATTAGCAATATTTTTCTATTTTTTTTTTCTATTCTATTCTATTCTATTTAGTTTCTTTACAATCATGTACAAAATGGACTTGACGATTTTGTTCTTTAATGTCTAGAATTAAGTTCTAGCCAGTAGCTACGTTAAGCATAAAACTAGGAGTATCTATACATGTATATGGCTCCAATCTATGGTCTTTATCCAATCATCATCATCATCATCTGCCTAGCTTTTTCCAACTATGTTGGGGTTGATTTCCAGTCTAACCGGATGCAGCTGTATGCCAGTATTTTACTTGGAGCGACTGCCTATTTGATTGGTTTTAATCATAGATTGTTGCATATTTTCCATCGTCTGCTCAACTTTTAAGTTAATCCAGATTTGTCAATTAAAATTAGAACCAGATTCGTCAATTAAAATTAGAACAAATTTGTACAAATTAGCACAAATTAGCACGAACTAGCACAAATTAACACAAATTAGCACAAATTACAAAATTCGTAGCACAAAAGTCCCCCGCTGAAGTCCCCGAGACAAGCGGACGATGCAATATCTTAACCAATTCAGTTCCGAGCTCAAACGAGCGTCGAAGACAAAAGTGATAAAATTGGTCAAAATATTTCACCGACCGCCTGCCGGGCTGGTGACGGTGATGATGAAGAAATAATATGTGATGATTTGATGACGTGTTCTTCTTTGCTGGAATTTGAAGGTGGGTCTAAAAATGGTTGTAGTGGTGTTAGAAAAAAAGCTGCACTAAAGACGTGAGTCTAATAAGAATATTGTAGATAATTTTGTGAATTAATAATCTCTATCTGCTGTCAACTCTTATGACAACGAATGTACGGTAAGACTACTGTAAGGTCCATGATTACCGACAAGATAACGGTTTGATTATCTAAAAACAGCTGTCACTGTGACATCTTCCCACACAAAAATGTGTTTTAAACAGCTGTTTTTAGAGAATTAAACCGTCATTTTTTTGGTGAACATGGATTTAAGTGTGCAGTTCAACGTGGTGCTGCTTGTCAACAAAAAATGCATCGATATGTCAAACTATGTGCATTCTTGGTTTTTGCTAATTTGTTTTGAATCTCTCATAAAGCAATGAATGCGTATGGAATTCAGTTGGTGCAGTCAACTGTGTGCATCTGAGTAAGTCTTATTTAAATAAATACTAAAAATCAGAGCCCCTTGCGATGCGCAGGGTAAAAGTACGGAACGGAAATACGACCTTTTTTTAATCGAAATACAATTATCCTGTACCATTTTGGTTACCTTGTTTGCAATAAAAATTAGGTATAATAGGCATCATCCATAAATATGAATAAAAACTTAAAAAAAAAGTGTGTAAAACGAGTATTTTTTACTTTAAAAACAACGTATTTACATCGCTCACCTATGCTAACCTTGTAAGATTTGACAGCAGAATTATTAATCATTTAAAATTTGAGGCACGCTCACATTTTTCATTTACATAAATACTGTTATTGATGCTGTTAGTTACAGTACAAAAAAATAAAACAAAAATAAAGATAGCACAAACAAAGATGTTATGGGACACAGTGTAGGTACGTATAGCACAAACATTTAAAACATGCGGCAGTAAAAGTAAATTTAATTTCCGAAGCTTTTCTAAGTTTTTCTTCAGAAAAAAATGTTGAAATATAAATAATTTGTACAGATGCCACCAGCACAGGAAGCTACACGGAACTGTCTAATTTTGCCAATCATATTTTAACCTAATACTTTAGCTATAAAGTTGAAAATCTATTAAAGAATTTTGACAGATTTGTAGCAGCTTCATGTGCCGGGGCATGTAAAATAAAATCATGGTCATGTTTCAACTTTGGTATATCAATATTTTATATCGCCTTCCATATCAAAGTAATTCATGATTTTCAACTAAATAAAATTGGCACTTCGTAAACCAGTGTACGTGCTTATTTGGAATAATATTTTTTTTTTTTGCGGCGAAGCCAAAAGGAAAGCTTAGAAGGGTAATGATTTTAGCAGTCTATCTAATACAATTACAATTGTGTTACCAAATTTCGAACACTAAGTACCTATGTAATTTTAATATGATGTTTTTATTGTTTACCTTGGTTTTGTTTTGTACTACGATGTAGAATTACAAGTAGCATTAAGTACAAACCTTAGTGGTTTATAAATGCTATTCTGCCTAGACAATGTAATATTTTTTTTAAAAGACAAATAAATAAAATATATATATATATATATATATAAGTAGCAACTTTTTTTTTAAATTGTACTTTTAAAGTTTATTTGAGAAAAACACATTTTGCTGGAGTAACGTTTGAAACGATATGTGTGTTTGTATTTACGTATGTTCCTACGTAGCGTCTAAACTATTCATCCGATTTTGATGAATAAGGTGTCAATCGATTTATTGTTATAACCCGGGGGTAACATAGACTACATTTTAACCGACTTCAGAAATAGGAGGTGTCGCTTTTACCTTGTATACCCTAAATTTATTTAGACCGTGATTCTTTAGTTTTTAGTTGTAGTACAAATTCTTTCTGTTTCATAATTATATTTTGTATATTTTAATTTCATGTTATAACTCTTTTATTATTATTAAACGTTTATTTAAGACTTAAAAATTGTCCATAGCATTAAATATACAAAGTAAAATTTAAATAAATATAAAAATCACAATACAATAACATTGAAATCATAACATATTACACAATTATTAATAATTAAATTATCTAATTAAAAAATAATATAAAAATAATAAATAAATAATATAATAATATTTATTCACTTTTATTTCTAGTTTTAGTTACTGTAATTGGTTAAAAAATACAATTTTTTTTTTTTTTTTTTAATAAACAAATATAATAAATATATAGAGATACATTTCGCCCTATAGATTACAGTTTTAATAACCAAATCAACCGGCCAGTATCAACAATAACAGTTTTTCAACTTCGTCCAAAGAAATGAAAGAGACCACGTATTCCCAATTTGCGCGTAACTAATCAATTAAATTAGTTATTTAACAGATTCACGAGTTCCTTTTTTGTCAATCGTTTTTTTACAAATTTGGTCTTTGCGCCAACGAAAATAGACTGGTTTTTGTATGGAGTCTTACTGAATTGATTTTTTGACAATCCAATTAGGGATTCTATGACGATAAATCGAATTTCGGTATCTATTATTGACCAATCTTGTTCTCCGAAAATGCAGAGAGTGGCACAGTATGACCACTTTGAAAGCTTACACAGACCCAATGGTTTAAAATTTTTGCCAATGGACATTCAAACGTATTAACATAGAAATACGACCGTAGAAGAATAGCAATTATGTCGTATTTCTATAAATCGTATATAATCCCTTGCTATGCCGTCCCGGTCTGCCAAGGCCTTTAGTGGCGCTGCTTGACAAGAAAAAATCATTTATAAGTCAATCTTGGTACATTTATTTATGTCTGTGTTTTCCTAGTTGCATAGTTAAATTGGTTGCAGTTGTCAACTATTGGGTCGAGATGTGTGATTCTTTTTTTTTGTCATTGACTAAAACAAAGGTACCTTTTGGCCAGGTTTAAAACAAATGCATTACATTACCTCATTTGTAATGAACAATAGTTGTCGGTTTTTTGTTCCTTTCTGCGATTTGAAAAAGAAATTAATAAACTAGGAATAGGAATAGGAACAGCATTGGTCAGCACCAAATGCTCACCTTTTTTTTTGTTTTTAGCTTTTGTGAAATATAGGAATTTAAAAAAGACAAGACAAGATACATTTATAGATACCAAATGTTTTACAAGCTTACCTACTAGAGAACGTTCTTGGCTATGTCTAAACGACTCGAGGCATAGAAAGTTTTAGTTGACAACCAGTTTTTTTTTTGTTTTTAATAAAGCCATCAAATTACTTTAGTATGTTTGGAATTTACTTTCGACCAATATTGTAAGAAATGTTTAGATTATTAGTCATAGTAATATAACACCAATCAAGTTTAACATTCATAAAACATGTGAATAAAAAATTTAAAAGACGTTTGGAATTACAATTTCCTTTTTTTTGAGAGTTTTACTTCTTTTAATAAAATTTTATTCTTTTGAATGTCGTTTTGTGTATGAGCTTGTAGATTTCTTACTTTAATAAAAGAAAAGCGAAAAGGGTTTTTTTTTTTGTAGATAGGTACGTAAAATAAATAAATATAAAAATAAATGGAATTATCTCACGTGGTCCCCGTGAGCGCGTCCCGTACTTACTTCGTCCTGAAACAATACAGAAAAATATTATTAATTACCTTATTTTATTTTTATAATATTAATACGCAAAAAGAGAAAACTTTGTACCCATTTTTACGAAAATTGCGCGAAGGAGTATAAAATTTCGCACACTAAGGGCCAGTTTCACCGGTTCCGGATAAAGTGTCGGTTAGTTATCTGATAGTTAATACTATCTACCACTTAAAGGCTGGTTATAACTAATACTTTATCTACCAGATATCGCTATCCGACACCTGTGAAACCAAAAGTGTTAGTTTAACTGGCAGATAAGTTCCTAATAGGCTAACCGACACTTTATCCGCAACCAGTGAAACTGGCCCTTATAGTTTATAATTTAGAAGAGGACTAATTATTTTTTTAAATTATGCTGTTATAATAGGTACATTCAATCAACAAATAAAATAATATTACACATACAATCATACATCTTAATATATATAAATCTCGTGTCACAATGTTTGTCCTCAATGGACTCCTAAACCACTTAACCGATTATAATAAAATTCGCACACCATGTGCAGTTTGACCCAACTTGAAAGATAGGATAGCTTACATTTCAATTTATGAGACGCAGACGAAGTTGCGCCGGTCAGCTAGTACTACCATATATTTGACACACACGCATATGCGGACGTTTCGACAACGACTTTGTTGACGTTTGACAATTTATTAATACGTAAAGCAAAAACTTTATACCCCTTTTTAAATTAATTGTGAATAAGAATAATAATAACTTATTTTCTTAAAATACACGTGTTACCAGTTGTTACAAGTCGGTGGTTTAGGCACATACCATATTTTTCCTTTTTAGGGCATGCAGATATAATTTTACATTATTTTATAACGCGTATTTATAAGTACCTATTTTCAATTTAAGCTTTATTAAAAGTAAAGTAAAATAATTATTAATAAAATAAATGTAAAAAAAAGAAACCTTAACACATATTGCACAATGAAACTATTATCTATATCTTTAAATACAAAAATCTTAACACATAAATATATTGCACCCGAAATTAATTCTTAGATTATCTTAATCGAAATTGGTCACAGTCAAAAAACAGTGCTCCGTTTCGTATCCACTGACCCAAAATAATAATCGTGGTCGAATTTCGACCACAATTAATTTTAAAAAGACACCTAGCATGGTGCGGATATGGCAGGTTGAGTATTGTATTGTATTGTATTGTACTGGTGTATTGTATTGGTGTCCGCAACTCCACGTCAAAGCGCGTATTTTGCGTATGGGCAGGTTGAGTAAAGCTGTGATCGAGTGACGTCCTACGAATGGAATGAGAAGTGTTGGTCGTTCAGCGGCGAAGATGGGCAGGCGATATTGTTGCTATTGCGGGAATATCCCGGATGGCACAAGAGCGTGGAACTTGACACAAACAAAGAGAGGCCTCTACCCAGCAGTGGATGAAGTCGAGCTGATGATGATGATTTAAATTACAGATGCAATGAATAGTGATTTGGCCGAATACCGAATACCAAATATTCGGCGGGTGATCCAGTACAATTGACGTCGACGCTAATAAGTTACGACAATGTTTGATGCGGTGCGTGCGGCGGTAACGGGGCGGGGAGTACCTGTTTGGCTCAGTAGCCGGCAAGTTGTGTTACAACGTGCAGTGTTTTAAATGTACTTTGTCTAAAATGGCTTTAGTTGTGAATGTAAAGTTTCCTATTTGGAAATGTTTTGAAGTTTTCGCAATTAATGATTGTTGGATAATTAAATGTTTCGATTAAATTGCTTTTTTTATTCCCTTTTATAAGCTATTTGCTACTTTTTTAAGTATTCGGTGTTCGGCCGAATACTACTTACTATTCGGCCGAATACCGAATACTGAAAAAACTGGCCGAATAGGCCGAATACCGAATAGTTGCCGAATATTTGCTGCATCTCTAATTTAAATGGCACAATAGCCATGATGACAGTGTAAAAAAATGCAAATCTATTAAGACACGTATTTTTTGTTTTTGTAAATCAATGTATATTGACAAAGGTAAACGCTAACGCAACGGTATAACGCTCGAGAGTGGGGGCTCGTGACGTCAGTACTCGCTAAGAATTCTACCAAGGCGTGACGTATTAAGAATTTTAAAAAACGTCGTATCTTCGTCAATTTTGGTTTATGTAACAAAATATACAGGTCAAATATTTGTTGATAATCTAACTGACGGACTTAATATTATTTTTTGTCGTCTTAATGGTAAAAGGATATTAGAAAATAACACGATCATCGGCTTTTTTCCAACAACATAAATGTTCATGTCGGTTTCCACTCTCACCGGATGCAGCTGAATACCAGTTTTATAAAAATAACACAATAATATATAAATTCAAATCCGGCTTTATATAATACCTTTGCTAATAAATCATACTTCTGAATAATTATAATTATAAACTTAGCTACAACTCCAACAATAAACGAATGCCTATATCCATATAAAGATATCTATAAAAACTTATATTTATCAATAAATTGCAAATTAAACTTGCAATCATCAACTTTTATAATTATTACTATCATTGCTTAGCTTTAGTACCAATCAGGCGATCTACACAGTAAATTAATAAGCGTCAAGGAATAAAGACCAGACTTACAGCCCGTCCATAACAACTTCGCCCAGACGGGTGGCGCCACTATCTTTGCGAAACGTCAAAAATCCCATACATTTAGCTTAGTTCCAAATTTCGCCGCAACCAAGACCACTTGGTTGTTGGAACTACTGATTAGGAACGGACTGACGTAAACGGACCACCCAAACCGCCCGATAATTAAGACATTCAGTGTTATTGTGCCATGTTTGTTTATTTTTATAAAAGTTTTTTTTGTGTTTTTATGTGTTTTATTAGGACGAAAACATGGGCTTTATAGTTCACGGGTTCTTCTTAAAAGGGTATGCAGGATAAGATTTGGATGGGTTTATTTTAGACTGTAAAAGTTTTGGTTGGACCACAATCTAGTTTGATATTAAGCGATGATATTTTAGTCGACGGAAGGTGAACGCCTGCCTAGAAAAAGACTTAGACTTAGAAACTGGAAAGGAGGTTCTATGTTTGAAGTGTAATGTCTATTGTTTCTCGACAGCCCTGTCGGAAAAAAGAACAGAGCCGGTGCCCACCAGCTCTTTTCATACAAAGAAGCAGCTTCAATGCTTGATTACAAACGAGTAGTTACATATTAAGAGGCCTGCGGAGCGTGCGAACTTCATACAAACGTAATACCAAAATAATTTGTATACCAAACATATTCTTAAGGTAGTGTGTATTTATTTTGATTGAATTAGTGAATATATTGGTTCCCAATCACATATTTTGAATGTACACTGATTTAAACAAGAGTTATGAGAAAAATATTTTTTCTATAGAAATTTTAAATTCCTCATATCTCGTCTTCATATCATTGTCCTTTCAAAATATTTATTTGGGAACATAGATATTCTATAAAACAATCGAAATATCTGCACACTACCTTATGGATATGTTTGATTTTCATATTATTTTGGTATTACATTTGCATGAAAACGCATACTCCGCCGGCTCCTTAAGTAATTTGATTTAGTATACTTATTTCTTTTATTTATATGATAAGATTAGATATTTGGGCTACGCTCGAAGTTTCCTTTCGTGATGGAATTAAAAACGAAGACATCTTCAAGAGAACCAAGGTTACAGACGTAGCCCGAAGAAATTGTCAAACTTAAGTGGCAGTGGGCAGGGCACAATGCTCGCAGAACCCACAGAATTTGCAGACCGCGAACTGGAAGACGATGCGTTGGAAGACCTCCCACTAGATGGACCTATGACCTGGTGAAGGTTGCGGGAATCCGGTGGATGCGAGTAGCAAGGGACCGGTCAATGTGGCGACACTTGGGGGAGGCCTATCTCCAGCAATGATGTTTTTCGGCTGAAATGATCATGATGATCATGAACACTGCTTGTTCTAGCCACAAACCAACCATGAAAATGATTTTGTGGAGCATAGTTCTTAATGTAATACTTTTATACACACAAAATAAATAATAATGTGTTTGCTGTTTTTAAAGTCTTTTCAGTTTCAAATTTATTAGAAATCTAATACGATTGTTCGAATATGTTACAGAAACTTAAATTATAAGCCTTTGTGCCACACTCATCTGCATTTTCCCAATGTTGAGATGCAACTTAACCTGGTGATATACCCACTAAGCCAGTGGTTCCCAACCTTTCTTAGGCCAGGGACCACTATTGTATGTTCATTGTTAACAGGGACCATGTCTTTTTTAAACTTTCATGATCAGAACACATTATAAAACATATGAAGACGAAGAATTTAATCCCGACGTTTCGACCGGATTGCACCAGCCGTGGTCGCGGGTCGAGTCTCCCCGCGACCACGGCTGGTGCAATCCGGTCGAAACGTCGGGATTAAATTAAAGGTAAATTCGCGATGAATACCCGTCTTCATAGGGACCATATGGTCCTAGATAAACATGAATACCGACAGGATAATAACTAGGGGAGTGAATCTTTAACTCACACTATACAAAAAATGGACAAAAGCGATCGAATTGAGCTCGAAAAATTTAGCAATCATTTAGTAATTTTGCCTCTGATAGGTTCAATTAGGTTGGGTTGAGCTTGCATCTTCTGTGTTAAAAAGTACGAATAACATTTTAATCTTTCGCGGACCGTAGTCAAGGCTCCTGCGGACCACCAGTGGTCCGCGGACCACAGGTTGGGAATCAGTGCACTAAGCTAAATAAGAGGCTTCCACAAATAGAGTTAAGCAAATGTCAAATTCTGACTGGTAAAATCTTGCATTTTGATATAAGATATTACCCACATAAAACTCACAAGACACGAAATAACTTAAAACATCGAAATCAAACATAAAATATCTGCCCAGCCTTTTCCATTCTAACCGGATGCAGCTGAATACCAGTATTTTACATGGAACGACTGCCTATCTGACCTTTGAAATTAAGAAATTAACATCGGATGTTATTGTCTTTTTAGTTTTTAATCCAGATACAAAGTCTTGCCCAAACCAAGTCTTAACAAAGTTCCTTAGTTCAAAGCTATAGGGTTGAAAGTCCCTTGTAGGCTGAGAATTAAGCTGTTTATCAGTGAAACTACAGTAAGCAGTCATGTATCGGCCAAATGTCTTAATTATAAGTCTTCGTTGGTGGCGACTTGTTTTAAACCCAGTAGGGGTCCACAAATTGGGATCAGTAGGTTGTTGTTTTGGTTTATTTTTGAGGAGTGACTGATCAGCTGAGTTTTGGGTCATGTTCTTTTGGAATGTGCTCAGTTTAAAGTTCTTTATAAATAAAAGAAAATTTATAAATAAATGTAGGTATATTTCAGAATCACTTCCCTATATGTTAGTAACAATCTGAACTTATAAAATTATACCGGGTGTAAAACACCTCTTAACGAATCCGAAAGGCACTTATTCTCCCCATCATTGCGATCACTTTTTTGTTCTACACCATACCTGGGAACCTTCTGGTTACGGAGATATTGGGGGTCCAAGTTCAAACTTTTTGACAAGTTTTTTTTAATACAAGTTTTATAGCAAGGTTTTTACTTTAAACACCTCTACGACCCCCTTCCTATTCAAACCATCCATCAGCACAATGTTTTAAGTGCGTAACATTGAGTTCTATCACAAAACATGATTTTTCATCCCCAAAAAAAGTCGTTTCCCAGCAATAATTTTTGCGTAAAGTTACTTAGTTTGATGTACAGAATGCTTGGTTGACGGCTTCGTGATGAGGTGGTTTACAGACTGTATGGTACCTACGCCGATCTTAGCTGCTATATAAGACTAGTGGTTGCTGGAGTGATTGGTGAGCGAGTGGCATTCGATTACCAGGTTTTCCATCAACAAAATGTTCTGCAGTTCGCAGAATTGTGGTTGCATGACTGTGTGCATAACTACTTCTGTCCACCTCTTTAAAAAAATCCTGGACTTATGACTGATTTAATGCACCTTAAGAGTATTAGTTACTTACTTGCACTATCTTTCTCTATGACATTAAAAGCAACGACAGCAAAGGTAACTAATGAAATTCTTCAAATCCAAGCCATACCCAAGCATTATCTTTTAATCTAACAAAATTATCGGTTTTGACAATAAAGACCCAAAAAAATTAAAAAAAAAAAAAATCAAATAAAAAATTAAAATGTGAAACTTTACGTAAATTGTTTTAATTATCATAATTATAAAGGTTAATTCAGTTAATGGTTCACCCTAAACAATAAGTTGTTAGGATTTCCGTAACTGTTCTTTAAATCTTACTGCAAAAGTTTTTTCTTAGACACAGAAGTAGAGAAGATTGATAAAATCGCTTTCTTATTGCGATGGCAAAGTATCAAATCTAGCTTGTTGTATGAAAATGATTGTTTGCCATTTATTTAAGAACTAGCTGACCCACGCAACTTCGTCTGCGTCACATAAGAGAGAAAAAAGAAAGGAAAAAAAAAACCGTTTTTGCTACATTTTTCATTCCTGCTCCGCTCCTAATGGCCGTAGCGTGATGTTATATAGCCTAAAGCCTTCCTCGATAAATGGACTATCCAACACAAAGAGATTTTTTCGATTTGAACCAGTAGTTTCTGAGATTAGCGCGTTCAACCAAACAAACAAACAAACAAACTCTTCTACTTTATAATATTAGTATAGATAAACAATTAGACATCTATGCCCAAAGTAAACTGGGAAGTGCACGGTAAAAAAGTCAAGACTGATAAGTTCACTTTGAACCTCACTCAACAATACCACAACTTTTTATCCAACACAGAGTAGACTTAAAATAATAGATACGCATAATAATATGTAAATATCACAGTAATTTATTTCAAATTATGCAAATATCAGTTTTTAAAATATTCCCAGTACATATTTATTAGTGAAAAAATTCGAAGCATGCGACCAATGGTGGTGCTTCTTTTAAAATGAATGGTTATAAACTGGATAATTTTAATTAACTAGTTTTAATAGTCTTAATATGCTGATTTTGACGAATTTGGGTTGAGTTTTGAAGGGACACACGGTTTTGTAGAACGGAAAGCTAGATGTGGTGAATAATCTCGACACAGAAGCTGTTTAAATGTGGAGAACAAAGAGCCAGGCTCTCAATAAAGGGCCAGTTTCAGGCAAAAAGATCTAATAAAGGAGTATTTAATTCAAAAATATAAAATTAACCATAAAGTTCGGTACGGGCCCCATTCGGGGCCGGGCACTAAAACCCACAACGCATTCTAAGCTAGAGAATGAGCCACTAAAGTACTTTCACAGTTGTTATATCTTGTGACTGGGACTGTAGCTACTAGCTATATTTAATTGTCATTTTTGTTTCGAAAATGGATAATTTAAAAGTGCTCATAACTGGCCAACTTGAAATAAATGCTTTGATTTTGACTCACTGTTTATATCGCGAGCGGAGATACCGAATCATAATTTTGTTTCAGCTGTCACCAACGCCCATACTACGTTGAATACACCGGTTCTCGTCCGATCACCGAAGTTAAGCAACATCGGGCGCGGTCAGTACTTGGATGGGTGACCGCCTGGGAACACCGCGTGACGTTGGCTTTTTGCTTATTAAATTTATTGAATCAATATAGTATTACTAACTGACTCGCGCAACTTCGTCTGCGTCTCATAATTTGAGATTTAAACTATCCTATCTCTCAAGTTGGATCGAACTGTACATGGTGTGCGAATTTTATTATAATCGGTTAAGTGGTTTAGGAGTCCATTGAGGACAAACATTGTGACACGAGATTTATATATATTAAGATGTACGGCATAGCATATCGGGCAAATGGATTCCTCGGGTTTGCTGGGACATTTGCGCTATTTTGACATTTTACAAAACAATTTGTCACAAATATAGCTGAATTTCGTTGATACAGTGTTGAATCTTATCCTCCAATGCACGCGTGCAAATATAAATCTAGTGGTGTGATAGAATTGGAAGGATTGTATTGGAATAGAAGTGTTGGGGGATAAAATTGCCCCTAGATCTTAAAATATAATCTAGGGGCAATTTTGATCACCGAAATAATGGAGTACATGGCAAAGATAATTCACGCAGTAATTTAATTGTTTTACGGGCTGTATGGCGTTGTTCTCTGGCATAGTGCTCCATTTTTATAAAGTTACAAACCCTAAACTGTCAGCTTTCAAACTGTATTCCTTTTTTAGTGGCCAATCCTTTACCGCACCACTGGCGGCAAATTCAAATGTTGCGTAAATCTTCGGACATATTATATTTTAGACTATTGTTCGACATTTGAATTTTGCTAGTAGCTACTTCTCTAGTTCTATTCGGATCGGTGAAACATGTTCAAAACATATTCCAACATGTTTGTTCGCCATCCTTCGAAACAGTATTCTCAATCGCCCACACATCTCTGAGCTATGCAAATTTTATAACTCAGCATAGCCATAAATATAACTAAATGACATTAATTGCTTCATCAACTGTACCCATGATAGTTTTTATGCCAATGTTACCAATTAATAATTTTATTTCGTTTCTGTACGCATAATTATGTGGATTTGCGTATGGCAACATTCTTGGGTTGATAGTCTATGGTAGAAAGGTTTTAAAGTAATTATACTGGGCATTAAAAATCCTTACGAGCAATGATTGTAGCCACTCGTAACTAAACTATAGTGCGTGGACATGTTGGCCGTCTTTCTGTGAATACTATTATACTATACCTGTAAACCACCACATTACAAAGCCAAGTTAACCAAGCATTTTGTACATCAAACTAAGTAACTTCACGCAAAAATTATTGCTGGGAAACAACTTTTTTTTTTGAGGTTATAAATCATGTTTTGTGGTAGAACTCAATTTAACTTAAAAAAAAACACTTAAAACATGTGCTGATGGATGGATAGAATAATACGGGGGTCAAAGAGGTGTTTAAAGTGAAAATCCTACAAAAATCCCAGCAATAGATTTTGCGTAAAGTTACTTAGTTTGATGTACAGAATGCTTGGTCAACGGCTTTGTGATGAGGTGATTTACACCCTGTATAGCTGATGCCCGCGTACAAATTACACTTAAACCTTCCTCGAAAACCACTCTATCCATCGGTGAAAACAGCATGAAAATCGGAGCAGTATTTTGAATTTATCGCGAAAAGGCAGACAGACGCGGCGGAGGACTTTTTTTAAATATAATGTAACGCTATATTAGATTTTTTCAGGACACACAGGCCTATAGTGTTGATCAGATAGCCAGTTTCTTCATGAGAAACTGGTATTCAGCTGTATTTGTTTAGACTGGAAGCTAAACCCAAAATAGTAGTGAAATAACTAGGCTGATGACGATGAACTACTACTTGGTACGGTAACTAGATAAAATATCATCGATTTGTACTCAAGATAGACTGTTCTTTGAGCTGTGGATGGGTGACCACCCTTTTTTTTTTTTTTTTTTTAAGGATGGGAAATCATCAAATGACCCCCCCCCCACTCTGGGCGGAGCGGGAGGGAGTGTCAGAATCTTACTGACTAAAAACCATCCATGTTCCTTCCTCGCCTTTTACGTTCCGGGGCCGCGGTATCTCTTTCGAACAGGCCCGCAACCCCGGCAGGCTTCGGCCCTTGCGGGCCCCTCTCCTTTTGCTGACATCTCTTGTTCGGCGCGCGTGGAACACGAACGCGCCGTCGACACGGCCTGTCGTCGTCGTTAGACGGCCGGACGGCTAGCTAGCCCATAGCCAGCCGTCCACAGGCCCGCATCTACGGTGGCCGGTAGCCACCACGTGGCCCCCGACGCCCGTTGCGTCTCCCGCGGCGGCCGGGAAGAGAGGATCTCTCCCTCTCTCGTTCCGCCACCTCCTTCGCTAGCATGACTGCTTCGCAGAAGGAGGCGACGGCTTCCCATTCCGTCTCGCTCCGGACCATGGATTGAACCAGGGCCGGACGCGAGAGGTCGCCGCCGCCGATCGCCGCCACGAGGACACGGCGGAGCTCCGTCCACGCAGGGCAGACTTCCACCGTGTGCTCCACCGTGTCCTCCGGTCGATCCTCACAGTTCTGGATTGAGACCCCGAACCGGAATACGATGCGTTGGAAGACCTTACACTAGGTGGACCGATGACCTGGTGAAGGTTACGGGAATCCGTCGGATGCGAGTCACACGGGACCGGTCAATGTGGCGACACTTTGGGGAGGCCTATGTCCAGCAGTGGACGTCTTTCGGCTGAAATGAATGAATGAGTGAACTAGGTTGTGGAGGTCAGATAGGCAGTCGCTCCATGTAAAATACTGGTATTCAGCTGCGTCCGGTTGGACTGGAAGCCAACCCCAACTCCAACATGGTTAGGAAAAGGCTAGACAGATAATGATAGACTGTTTTTTGACACTCTCTCTACTTGACATTATTGCCCCATGGACAAAACCACAAAAAGTTTACCACCAGGATTCGAACCCACTCTTTAACGATACAAATTCCATGTTAACCACTATACCCTTAACTCCGAACAATTAATTTATTTCCTTTTATTGAACGGTAAGGTAAACTACCCAATTATCGTCCTTGTTCGTCGAAGTCGGTAAACATAAAGGTCTCATTTTTGTCATACCGAAGCCGGTACAACATTTTAGTTAATTAAACAATTATACCACAGCGGTATTTTATCGAGATCGTAAGAGCACCTGGATTACTTAATTTGTGTTTTTAATTTTGTATGGACAGCAACTGCAGCGTGCACCCTAAGATATAATAAAAGATTTTTATTGCTTAATTAGTTAAGTATGTGAAATTATTTTTGGAAAGTCAGTTTCAATTAAAGAACTTTGTATTCTGTTGTATCTGGAGGATGATGATATAGATGCTCGTGGCTAAATAATATCAGCCGCTCGGGTCGATCTTTAGGTTAAGCCGTGCTTGCCTAGGTTGGTCTGTGGATGGGTGACCACCCTTACATACCGAGTTTCCTCCGCGCCTCGGAAAGCACGTTAAGCTGTTGGTCCCGGCTGTCATTTGTTCATCTTTGACAGTCGTTAATACAGGTAGTCACTGGCCCAAAAAGTCTGACAACCAGTCTTACCAAGTGGTATCGTATTTCCCAGTATAAACTGGGTTTTGGAGGTCAGATAGGCAGTCGCTCCATGTAAAATACTGGTATTCAGCTGCATCCGATTAGACTGGAAGCCGACCCCAACATAGTTGGGAAAAGGCTAGGCAGATGATGTATTCTGTCGTATTTAGAGTCTGAATATATTACATGCGACTTAAACATAATTGGCAAAAGGTATGTATACTATTAGGTACACTTCTGTCTAACTCTTCAGGGATTCCAGGCGTGATGTTATGTTCTGTGTGTTTTTTTAAATATTCCTTGTTATAATGTTGTTAAAGCCTAATTAGTATAGTCAGAGTTCAAGAGAATAAGATATAAATCTTGATTTTAAACCGACAATACAAACGTATTGGAAATTTGTCTCTGCCCAAATATACATTTACATGGACATTCATGGCCAAGTATCTATTTAGAATGAGCCTAAAATTACCAACTGTCAACCAAATGTAGTCGGCGGCGGCCAATCTTAGCGGATATCAGCTATCGGCGCGAGAGATATTATACAGGGTGTAAATAACCTCTTAACGAAGCCAAAAGACACTTGTTTTTCCTTCATTTTATTGGTTCTACACCATACCGTAACTAGAAGGTTCCCAACGTTCCAGTTACGGAGATATTGGGGGGTCAAAGTACCGACTTTTTGACAAGTTTCTTTGAACCGAAAGTTTTATTGTAAGATTTTTAATTAAAACATCTCCACGAGACCACGACCCCCGTACTGTTGAATCGATACATCAGTACAATATTTTGAGTGCATAACATTGAGTTCTACCACAAAACTTGAATAAATAGCCCAAAATAAAAGGATTTTCCCAGCAATCACTTTTGGTTAGAGTTAGTTAGTTTGATGTACAGAATGCTTGGTTGACTGCTTCGTGATGAGGTTGTGTACACCCTATAGTGTACAAATTTGTTCGTACAGGTGCACCTGTACCTTTCCTCTCCTAGTCCTCAGGGACGGCACTCCGACATGACCGGAGAGATCAGGCGCCAGACCAACGGCTTAACGTGCACACCGAGGCACGGGGTAATCATACGGCCAAGTTTGAAACTCCAGGTTACTATTGATATATTCAAAATTGGAAACCTAAATAGAACTTTTTGCCGCCGGGAATTGAACCCCGCGTTCATTAGTCGCGCCATAGATCAAAAGACCAACGGTGACCAAATGTGTAGTGATTAAACTCAAAGCTGAAATTGGTAACTGCAAAATCTTAATCGATGTTTAGTGTTATAATTATAGAGAGATTATCCGCAAGAGAACCAAGGTCACCGACGTAGACCGAATTGCCAAACTTAAGTGGCAGTGGTCACATTGCTCGCAGAACGGACGGCCGGTGAGACCGAAAAGTTCTGAAGTGGCGATCGCGAACCGGAAGACGATGCGTTGGAAGACCACCCACTAGGTGAACCGAGTGAAGGTTGCGGGAATCCGTTGGATGCGAGTCGCAGAGGACCGTTTAATGTGGCGACACTTGGGGGAGGCCTATGTCCAGCAGTGGATGTCTTTCGGCTGAAATGATGAATTACTGGGAAAAGATCTATGACAGCGACAGGTCCATAATCCACCAATCGGCCCAATGCTACTTTTCGGTCTTCGAATTTTTGGTTCGAGGACATGCTGGTATCCGAGCGATGATTTTCTCCTCACCGTTTTGAGAGCTGTGGTGATATATCTAATTAATTACAGAAAGTAAGTCGGATCAGTTACCACAGGTCAAAAGGATAGTTGACACAGCAATCAATTAACATACTTTTTAAGAGCTGTCAAAACGCGGTTTTCCAATAGATTTCATATGGCTATTAGCACGCACCTGTTACGTCACTAAATGACTCACGTCACTCAACTCAATGACTATTGATTTCAAAGCAACTAAAAATCGAATTTGGCAAGTAATTGAAAATAAATCGGGTTTACAGGCTCAAAATAACGTTTTTTTAGAGATTGGTGTTTTAGAATTATCGTTTTTCTTCCCTATTGATTACAGATACCATTGGTCTAATAGAGGGTTGAACATCCTCAACAAACGAAGCAACGGGTAACAAACAACTAATCCTTCATAAGTAAAGAAAAGTTATTCTTAGAGTTAGACCACACTGCATTTCGAGGAATGAGTCCGCGAGGTCTATTTGTGGAGTACAACGCATATATTTAGCATGCTCATTCCTTCGTAAGGAATTACAAGCTTAAATTAATAACAATTAGGGATCTATTTTGGGTATAGCAATCAGCTCTCATTATCATGATAGGCTACTTTTCTCAACTATGTTGGGGTTTTCCAGTCCAAACCGGATACAGCTGGATTCCGGTATTTTATACGAAGTGACAGGAAGAAACGATACTCCTTGTTAAGACTAGTTGTCTGAATTTCTAGCTTCTGGTAGATTGATAGTAGAACTAGAAGAATGGTAACAAATTGGCTCACTGATGAGATATTTAGCTTTGCTTTTAGGATGGCTACACATTTGTGATACCTTTCGTATCTACTGCAAAGATCCGGTTAGACTGGAAGCCGACCCTAACATAGTTAGGAAACCGGCAGGCGGAAGTACGAACTCGTCTACATGTGACGGAGTTAATGAGGGTATCCGAAAACCAAGATTTTTCGCAAGGCATGATAAAACAAATCAAATCCGCTGGATGCGAGTCGCATGGCACTGGTCAATGTGGCGACACTTGGGGGGCCTTTGTCCAGTAGTGCACGTCTTTTGGTTGAAATGATGATGATCAACCTTCTCTTCGTGAGAGGGCGAAATCCACCACAGGACAAGCCTGCCACACTATTCCCTGCCCACTGCAACTTCTGTGCGCCAGAATCAACAGTGGCACCAGAAAAGCGCCGATACAATGAAGCTCGACGAAGTCCCAGAGAAAGAATTTAACTGTCTTGGATCCCGCAACGAAATTAATCCGAAAAGTATAGCGGAGGAGTAGGAATGGCCTGTTGGATATCACACATGTCTCATATCGTCGATCTTTTGATTTCACATCATCTGATATTATCCGATAATACGGTCGACAAATTATAAAGGCAAAGAAGCAACCGAGAATTATACAATAAGAAATTTCCACCAAATGTTCTTCATTCTATGAATACTGCTTACCCCTTTAACCAGCTAGCTTGCGTATAGCCGGAATTAGGAATTGAGAATGGTATCGCCTAATTTGAGGCGTACAAACACATGGGGAAAGTACCAGGCTGGGTGGTCTGCCACCCACGAGTTGGAGCAGTAGAGTCGAATTGGAGTAAAGATTTTCTGAAATTTAATTTTTTGTATAGTAATGTTGTGTATTTATTTATTAATAAATATACCAACAGCTTTTGTCTCCAACGTACCCTAAGTATACATAGATATTACAGTCTTGGACTGACACACTTGCCAATTACAGGTAAATCCAGCATTCACAAAATATGGCTGGGCTATGGCATAAGAAAAAAAATCAAAAATTCTATTAGGATGAAGCAGAATTACAGGATTAAATTCTGTAAGGATCACATGGCAAGAAAGAAGTCTGTTGAGATGACGAGTAGTAAAGAAGAGAGAAGTATGGAAATAGACAATACATGCTGCGCCGACCTCAAATGAAATGGGATAAAGCAGGAGAATAATGATGATGTGTAGTAATCTTACACAATATTAGAGAGTGTGTAGTTTGTAGTTTTTTTATGGTATGTAATCGATCAATCATTGATATAATCGACCAGTTGATATAACTCATAAGTTTCTATGAATAATATTAGACTCCGATGGAAGACATAATCGTATTCTGAAAAAGCAGACAATTGTATTTTTCCACACGGGCCGTCAACAGTATCTTTACGAATTGCAAAGTAATTGATCAAAACTCATACAAAAACAGTACAATTAAAAACAATGACACACTCCATTCTTTTCCATAATTCGCATACCACTTCGCAAATTAAATAAAAAACAAATAAAATAAAAACAAAACAAGTCGACTCCACATCTTCCTCTGCGCTAGCCGTTCGCTCATGTCACCAAAACATTTCAAGCCCGACTGCCCGCGTACTTACATCATTACAAGCGAAAACACACTTTATTTCTATGCAAATAAGCTTGGAATTTGCATAACATATCACCGTTCCTTCTTTGTCGTAATCCGTTTAAAGAGAATTATACTTTATTTCAATTGAGGCACAACTTGTTTTGAATTGTAACTAGTTCTTAAAGATTTTATTCTCGGATTCGAGATGATGTTTCAAGACGTTTGACTTTACACTTTAGTTGACTAGTTCGAAGGTATATATTTCTTTGTTAATAAGTTATCTATTTGAAGACTTGTGAGAACTAATTGAGTTGTCTTCCGCAGTTGTCTTTTTGTCTGTCTGTCTGTCTGTTTTATGTTTGGGTTGGTAACCTGCCACTATTTGACCTTAGGGCCTAAGTCCATGTATTGTGATATCTGTGGGTTGGTGATCAATGGCCGATTGCATAGGGTCGATGTCAGCGAAAATATAAATTGGATTGAAAGTTTGTGAAGGTTTTGCAAAAATGGTGTAGTTACAAGTCTGGAAACTATAGATCGTTCTTACTAGGCAAGTTTGGCGGCAGTCCGGTTAAGCAGGAGTCAGTCTCATAGGTTAAGCTTCGAGATGAGAACAAAGACTGATAATTTGTAAGAAGAAGTTTAAAAAAAATACTCTTCCTCGTATATTAGGAAGTGAATACAGGTTTACCAATTTAAATGTCAAGTGGTAATGAAGAGAAACTGCAGCTATAAGGAAAGAGTTATCAAAAAAACTTTAACAAAACATTCGACTGATTATTTAATTAAACTCTTCCAACTAATGTGGGGAATATAATAAAAAATATGAAAACTATAACTGTTACCCGTGACTATGCCTTTTACTAATTTAGTAAAACTTCATGCACAAGTAAAAACTGTTCAAAAGCGGATTTACTGCCTTGAGCATTTTCTACCGGTACAGCTTAGGGTGACTTTATGTTACTTTTCGCAACTATGTTGGGGTTGAGCGACCAACTATCTCCCTCCTCAACCCAGTTGGCTAACACGATATCCCTAGGTAAGACTGGATTTCAGACTAATTATAGATGTTTTATTGGAACTCTCAAGGTCGGTTTGCTAGCAGCACCTGGATAAAAGAAGCGGATGATTTGATAGTGGCCTTGGAGAGGCCTATATCCAGCTGTGGACTTCTATATGCTGATGATGACGACATTGATTTGACACTGTTTAAGACATCCACTGTTTTTTCCTTTTGTGTGATGAATGCCGTTGCGGGATCCAAGAAAATGGAATAGTTATAAATGATAAATGATATTTATTCAGCAAGTAGGTTTTCTTAAACACTTTTACACTTCATTTTTTTTTTTAAACTAGATGGGGCCGGTGTTTCGTACCTAACTACTCTGAGAAGAAACAGCCGAAACAAACTCAGAGGTCATAGTCTCTTTTGAAGTCCAGACAATCTTGCTTAATTCACATGAGGACTATGCAGATTAGTGTCTGAGATGGTCTTTTGAAGAAAGAACCATACAGATTTGAGTGGACCTGTCCAGTCAGTGCAAGCATTTCTCAGTTATCGTGTAGCTCGACTTATAACTCAAGGAGCTCAACGAAACGACGAACAATACCAAAGAAAGGACATTTGGGTAGGTCGCTTATAGTACTCAAATTGCCAGACAGTCGTGGGAAAAAAAACAAAATGTGACCCACATGGTCCTCACATTCACAATTATTTAATAAAGTTTATCCGGGACACGTTAAGCTCCATAGTATGTAAAATTTATTTCTTTCAAAACGAACACACATACAAACATACATACTCGTACCTTAATTATCAAACAAACATCATAATAAAATAATAGCTATATTAAAATCGCATAAAAGCATTAGCAACGGTCAGACGGACAGGCAAAAAATATTCACTAATAACAAAATTCGGTCATGCGCGAGTCGCCCATTAGACCGTGAACGGCTTTATTTTATTAATTAACTTCACACCTTAATTACTGGATGGGATGTACAGAGTTTTAAGATGTTATTCTGATATGTTAGGGACCCGTGAAAAATATTTAAATCATATTCGAAGGCGCGGGTATGTAGACGGTGAGCTATGGGGGCTAGCTCGCCATCCGTCCGTCTTATGATGACAGGCCGTGTCGACGGCGCGTTCGTGTTCCGCACGAGACGAGCACGAGATGTTAGCAAAAGGAAGGGATCCGCAAGGGCCAATGCTGCCGGGGCTGCGACTGCTGTCCGAAAGAGATACCGTGCCCCGAAACACAAAGGGCTAAGAATGAACATGGATGGATTTTAGTCAGTGAAAGACTGACACTCCCTTTCACTCCGCCCAGAGCGGGAGTAGGCATTTGATGATCTCCCATCCGAAAAAAAATGATGAAATTTTAAAAACAAGGCGTACCTACCATCGAACACGAAAGAAGAAGCAAAATCTAGGAAGAAGAACTGGCAAAACTATTTTTTCAGGAATTCATCTCTCGACGTGTGTAGTGGTAAGTCAAGACCAACCCGATTCTCCAAAGGAATTAGATGATGAATGGAATAAATGTAGAGGTGTTGAAATGCCTGTGATTCGCCAAGTATGTCGAAGTCCCATGCTATCGGGGGCGAATTTATTGCCACTAACCTGGTACAAACCCAGACTTCTAGCTGATCAACCTTATTCTTCAAAAGAATTAGAAGAAGAAAGAAATTAGTAGTAGTGGTTTAAGTGCCCACATTTCCCCAAAAAGTCCTATGTTGGCAAAACAGACACTTGTCGGAAGACCAAGGAAGCAGCAAAACATATTGCCAGGACAAGGACATTTCTTAGCAAAAAAGGAACAGTCAAGACAATTTATTGGCTGTAACAACTTAGAAAAAGCTTTCAGTACTTACTCGAGGTCTGCATATCGAAAAACAGGAGCCTTGAGACAGCTAGACGGCACGGCAGAACAAGGAGATAATGGTGGGTGATAATGGGCCTTGGATGGCTTTCTTGGTTATTGGCGAGTAAAGTGTAAGGAATGGGACAGCCTTTGCCCAAGAGTGAACAGAACAGGATCAGAAAAAAAACTAACAAAATTGAAAAAACCAAAAATTGAAAACGTTTTCTCATTTCTATTACGATGCGAGACCCAAAACCCGCAGATTGAATCATCAAATTTTAGCTCTTTGTATAACGAATCGCAATTAGCTGACTACCTCAGGTTCGCTGGCATTCCTATAGTGTTCGTAACATTGCCCGAGGCTGGCGATGTTGGTGAAGGATACCGTATTGTGCGTCACAATTTTGGTGAATCCTGTGGGAACTTGGTAGGGCATATGTTAGTGGAATTTATTGGTTTTTTTACTCCCCAGCTATACTTTTCTGATTAATTTCGTTGCGGGATCCAAGACACTAAAAATCATTATCTGGGACTTCGTCCAGCTTCATTGTCTCGACGCTTTTCTGGTGGTTGGCGCACAGGAGTTACAGTTGTTAGAGAAATCGCGGTTTTGTCCCAAAAATAGTATTTATAAATATAGTCGTTACTGTATCAAACTTTCTCAGATTTTTTTTTATGCTGTGACCAATAATTATGAATGTCTTTACCACAGATTTAGATACAGCAACTTCTTTGCGTGCTCGTTTTCTGAAGCATTTTATTATGCTTAGCATGGCTACTGTCACAGCAAGCTGATTTGTTTGATAACAACGTTAGGACTTAATTCTAGACATATTAAGAACCAAAACGTAGTCTATTTTGTATAGTAATTTGTTTGTGTAACTAATATCACTGAGAGGTTTAGGAGTATACAATTTTGTGGGTAGGTACAAGAGATTCTAACCTAATACAACAGAGTTAAACACTAAGCCAGGATTTCTGAAAAGTCTCCCCCTAAAAACGTTAAGTAGGGGATGAAAGTAAGCATGTAAATTCGCCATTTACGAGGATATATAACTAGCATAAACTTTAATACTGGAATGTACTGTGTGATAAACTTTTTACTCTTAACAGATGGCAGATAAAATCGCACATTATCCATTTATTGTTACAGTTTCCTGTCAACGGTTGTAAAATAGTGTAAATCCAGTAATGTAGGTGGGAACCACGTTTCTGTAACATTTTGTAGTTTAAAGACGGGTACATAAAGTATTATGGTAACTCACGGGGTGGTATTTTGTATGGCGATAATACATCTTAAATTCTATCTTGTGAATGCTACGTATTCCATTTTAAAGTGTATTTTTTAAGTTTTTTTTATGTACATACGTACGACTTAAAAGTTTTTTAAGTCGTTTCAGTTACAATATTATGGACCAAATAATGTCTGAAATATTCTTTTTTATTTATTTATTTAGACAAGGAAGCACTTATGGCTCTCCTTCTATTTCCGTCATACTCATTAATATCAGCGAATGCACTGGCTATAAAGACTTGATATTTTATCGTCATTAAAAGATGACATATATCTTTATCATTACAAACTTTGAAATACATGTTTATCTTTTTTCATTTCTCATTTTTTTTAATTTTCTTTTGCGCGCAGTTTGCGTAACCTTTTTTGATAGAAAAACCCAAAAGAAAAAAAATGGTTTGTTGACAAAAGTTTAGCGACGAAGCGCTACTCAACTACTACCGTTTTTTTTTTGTTTGTGTGAAAAGTGACAGTTATTTAGGTAATAAATAAATAAAATATACCGGTTGACGGCGTTAAGCTGGCTTCTTATTTCAAGGAACTTTAACATATAACTGGCGATATAGTCGTACTATTAGATATATCTCTGCAAATCAAAATATTGGGTAATTAATGTAGGTTTCATCTATACTTCTATACTAACATTATTTATTTATTTATTTAAATAACATGGGAGACTTACAGCTAAAACAAACAGATCAAGGACAGTACAATAGTCGGAAAGCCAATTACAGGTCTCCACTTATAAAATACAGAGAAAAAAAAAACTAAATTCTACGGACATTCTCGCTAAATTTCTGTAGAAAGATTTGTATTTTTAACCGACTTCCAAAAAGGAGGAGGTTCTCTATTCGACTGTATGTATTTTTTTTTTTTTATGTATGTTCACCGATTACTCGAAGACGCCTGAACCGATTTGAAAAATTCTTTTTTTGTTTGAAAGGGTATACTTCCAAGTTGGTCCCATAGCCACCAAATTGGGATCTGATGATGGAATCTTGGCGAAATCGAGGGAACTCTTCAAATTTTATCTGAAAACGTGTTGCGATTTTGGTATTTTCTACAACAAGTGAAGCATTTGCGTTTGATAAGAACCATTCTACCATCAGATCTGATGATGAAGCCAAGAGTCACGGAACTCCATAATGAGACAATGTACCATAGTCGTGTTTGGGCTTGTTGTAATTGTAACGGTATGCACTTTCCATGTATCAAGCACCTGTGAACCACTAAAAAGTGAAAAATAAAAACTTTTTTGCAAAAAATAAAACCGACTTCAAAAAAAACAAAAAAGTGAAAAATAACTTTAGCTTCTGAAGTCGGTGACAAAATAACTAAAGCAATCAAACAAAGGTCACCGACTTCAGAAGCTAAAGTTATTTTTCACTTTTTTGTTTTTTTTGAAGTCGGTTTTATTTTTTGCAAAAAAGTTTTTTTGTATATAACGAATAAACTTAAAAACTACTGCACCGAATTGAAAAATTCTTTCAGCAATGGATAGCTACATTATCAGCGAGTAACATAGGCTATATTTTATCCCCATACTCTCACGGGTACGGGAACTATGCGAGTGAAACCGCGTGACGACCGCTAGTGTTATTATTATCTACTCACAATAAGGTGGGTCGCCGCGGTCAGTCCGTTTGCCAATCACATCTACATACTAATATTATAAAGCAGAAGAGTTTGTTTGTTTGTTTGTTTGGTTGACCGCGCTAATCTCAGGAACTACTGGTTCAAATTGAAAAAAAAAAATTGTGTTCGATAGTCCATTTATCGAGGAAGGCTTTAGGCTATATAACATCACGCTATGACCATTAGGAGCGGAGAAGAAATGAAAAATGTTGCAAAAACGGGGATTTTGGTTTCCTTTCGTTTTTCTCTCTTATTTGACGCAGACGAAGTTGCGTGGGTCAGCTAGTCTTTAAGAAAATTCCATAAGTTGACCATAAAATGGATTTAGTCGTTTATCTACAGGCTTTATATGACGTTACTTTTTATGACTTTGAAGTTTGTTTTGTAAAAGACATCTTAACTATACTTATTGGTTTTAATACTCGTCTAAATTGACATCATAGAATGTATACCTACATTGTGCCATTCTGTCAAAGATTGCATGTAGCAGAGATGAGAATGTGTGGTGTGACAATATAATGGATAAAGTAAGGAATGAGTATTCAGGGTGAAAACAACATCATCACAAAGCCGTTAACCAAGCATTCTGTACATCAAACTAAGTCATCATCATCATCATCATCAGCCTATAATGTTCCCACTGCTGGGACACGGCCTGCTCTCAATGAGAGGGAATGGGCTATAATCTACCACGCGGGCCCAGTGCGGATTGGTAGATGTCACATGTCTTCGAAATTTTGGTTCTAGGACATGCCGGTTTCCTCACGATGTTTTCCTTCACCGTTTCAAACTAAGTAGCTTTATGCAAAAATATTGCTGGGAAAAACTTTTTAAAGGGGTGCAAAATCATGCAAATAAAATTGGCCATTCAAATCAAATCAAATCATCAAATCAGATCATTTATTCTTTGCAAACAGGGGTTATAGGTACATAAGTAGGTGTTCTTTTATAATAGAGTTCTCCACATTTTGCCTTTAAAAAAATGTAAAAATGAGACAGAACATTTTAGACAGAACCTTTTTTTTATGCCTACCGATCCTGTTTCTAATACTGATCAAGAAGTTCTTTCAGACCAACCAAGGTTGAAGTACTCAAAAAGTCAGAAATTGCAAAAACTTTTCCGACACATTTTGTTTAAAAGTTTGAACTATTTTTTTTTAATGTTACATGTCATGTCGTCGAATTTTTGGTTATAGGATATGTTGGCTTCTTAGCAATGTTTTCGTTAATTATTTTGAAAGCTTTAGGTCGCGAAATAATTTAAACTAAGTGTTTGATTTGGGTTTTGAACCTCAATCTACAAATCCGTGTATCATCATCATCTCAGCCGAGAGACGTCCACTGCTGGACATAGGCCTCCCCCAAGTGTCGCCACATTGACCGATCCCTTGCTACATCCACCGGATTCCCGCAACCTTCACCAGGTCATCGGTCCACCTAGTGGGAGGTCTTCCAACGCATCGTCTTCCGGTTCGCGGTCGCCACTCCAGAACTTTTCGGCCCCATCGGCCAATCCGCGTTACAACTCTAACATTAAACTACTAAAACTAGCTACCAAAAACATAACTTAATTGACTCACCATCCTAGACAAACTGTCCACAAAAAAACAAACAAAACTAAAAAAAAACAACACTTCACACCCACCCATCCTTTTCCAAACCTTGCCAACTGACACTTAACCTAACAATATTTAACCACTTTTTCAATACCAACCCACTTGCTCACTAAAAGTATGACACGTGGACGAAAAACAAAAAAAAAACGTCATTTTAATCCTTCTTTGTGAGTCACTATACCACCCAAAGAGTGAAATAATGCCATCTCTGTTCCTCAAATACCGGTGTCTCTCTCTCACACTCGTTTTTTTCTCCATTGAAGAGTTTGCTGTCAAAATAAGGATTATAAAAGAAGTTTGGACGGCGTTATGCAAGAGTATTTTTCTAACTAGAATTTCTGAGGATCTACCTAGTATTGACTTAACACACTTGATTGAGAATTTTAATGATTGATCACAGAATGTTTACCCACGAGGTTGACCACTAACCTGGTAAAGCTCGTGGGAAACCAGGATCGATGGTTGGTGGTGTAATCTTCGGGAGATATCCTTCATTTACATCAATGGACGTTTTTCAACAGAAAAATAACTTCGAGCTTCTATTTTTACACTTGTACTACACAAGTGTAAAAATAGAAACTCGTGGGAATAATAATCTACAGGTTAAGCCACCTTTGCCTAGGTTCAGCCGTGGATGGGTGAACACCCATTACATACCGAGTTTCCTCCGTGCCTCGGAAAGCACGTTAAACAGTTGGTCCCAAGTCTGCACTGACAACTAGTTTTACCAAGGTGTTTCGTTTTACCCAGTACTGGGTTGTGGAGACCAGATAGGCAGCTGCTCCATGTAAAATACTGGTATTCAGCTGCATCTGATTAGCTTTAAAGCCGACTCTAATTTAATTATGTGTAAAGTCTAGAATAACGATGATTTCACTGCCAATTTATACCAATATTATAAAGAGGAAATATTTGTGTGTTTATATTTTTGTATGTAACGTATACTTAAAAACTACTAGACCGATTTGAAAAATTCTTTCAGCAATGGATAGCTACATTATCAGCAAGTAAAATAGGCTATATTTTATCCCCGTACTCCCACGGGAACGGGAACTATGAGGGTGAAACCGCGTGACGTCCGCTAGTACATTATTATCGTTCATAAGCTATGTCACATAAAGCCATCCCGCGTGGCATTCACAAAAAAATAAAGCCGAGAGAATGTTGTGAGTGATGACTTAATTTTTAGAACCACCAGTAACCGGACACTGCACACCCGCGAGACATGTTGTCACCACACAGAATAGAAAAAAAATTAGATGGGGAATTACTACTTCAGAAAAAACAGAAGATTTTGAAGGTGGAACAGGATAGGGTAGCTCGCGAAATTCTTTTCTTTTTAATTTTTTTGCTATTTGCAGGTCAGTGCTAGGTTGTATCTTGATAACAAATGAGTCGTGCAAGTATCAGGTATGTGGTTGCAGTATAATAATCATTAAAATCACCAATACGTTCCCCGTTACCCCTCTATGTTCATTTTACGGAATGTACAGTACATTGGGTAAATTTCACTTATTTTAAACACAGACTATTATTTACACAGTAACTCTATAATAGAATTAAAAATATGGGTCAAGTATCAAAAAGGGTAAATGGCGTTTTACCCTATTTAATGACTTTTTAATTAAATATCTTTGAATGGAGTTAAATGTGCGTAACTTTTTGGTTTTATTTTATCCTTGATTTATAACTTGAAGTCTTAGATTGTATAATGCATAACTGAAACAGTATGAGAGTTGATCAAAATTTTCATTACAAAAGCATAACAGCCCAGAGATTTACAAGTAGAAGATTTAGGTCCATGTTCACCGAGAAGATAACAGTCTGGTTATCTAAAAACAGCTGTCAATTTGACATGTTCCCATACAAAAATGTGTTATAAGGAGCTGTTTTTTGATAATCGTCCGTCATGTTTTTGGTGAACATGGATCTTAACAAGTTACCCATTTTGACATGTGTTATAGTCAAGTAATAAACTTGGGTTCATGTAGGTAACCTCTCGCATTATTAAAAATGTCAAACCATTAGCAAATTCAAAGTCAACGTAAAATTCCATTTATTTCAATTGGGCCAACAGAACGCAACTTTTAAACGTCAAACTTTGACAAGCGAACATAAAAGACAGCAAGAGGTCTATCTTCTATAAAAGAACCGCTCTCTCCTGTAGGTGTACCTATCCTTCCAACCTCGTGATATATCGTATCTTCACACTAGCCTTAAGACTAGCCTAGCCTTAAATTAAAAACAAAATGATAGATGCAGCCAGCCCGGTTGATGAAAATTAATAGCCTTTATTTTTTTAGCATCATTTTTTTATTATGAAGCTTATTCAGTGTGGTCTTAAAAAAAATAAAGTGTCGTGATATTATGTTTCAGATAGATTGACAGTTGTATTTATTTTGATGGCAACATTACGATTTGGCGATGGTTTTTTTTGGGGTTGCCAGAGGTCAGTGGGCAGTTGTTTCTAGGCCTTTAGAGAAACTGGATTTGGTCAAAATTATTTAGAATTTAGAAAATAGATTTGGCAGGTCAAGGTCAAAGTGCTTTAACATCGATGCACAGGCGAATTTGCGTCGTATGTGTAACTTATAGGTTTAGAGGATCGCGAGAAATATCATGGACAAGGAGTCATCTCCAAATAATGCCACCCCCCCTCCCCAAAGCTTATAAGTTCATTGGGTTCATTTAACATAAATATTGCATTTAGGCGCAGAATGACCAATTCGCGAAATGCGTGTGTAGCACCTTGAGCCTGGTACTTTTTGGGGAACATGTGTCATATCGGTCGGTCGGTTGCGACAACGCTATGATGAATATTTGAAGATTGATCATACTGTCGTTCTGTTGTACTTATGATTTGAATGATCGGTCGGAACTGTGGTCGAAACAATACAGGGTGTAAAGTTTAGGCCCAGTATTGGTCCAACCGAGTCGGAGACCGAAAAAAAATACTGGAACATGCCTTTTAAGGGGGTTAAAAAATTAGACTCTTCGTCAAGACTTAATGTAACGCATTTAAAACATTGTGCTGATTCCAAAAAAGGAGTCGTGAAGGTGTTTAAAGTAAAAATCTTACATTAAAAACATGATGTGGACAACAGGAGTTACAGTGGTTTGGGAAAAGTGTCAAAAAAATATATAAAACTTGTGTAATCTAATATCTCCGTAACTAGAAGGTTCCCAGGTATGGTGTAGAACAAAGAAATTATCGCAATGACCGGGAGAACAGGTGCCTTTCGGCTTCGTTATAAATCTTTTTTTACTCAAACAGTAGAAACATGAAGCTGATTTATCCTACTCGTACCTAGATGTTGTTATTAGCGGTTTTGACTACACCCATAAACAAATATTTGACAAATGACTAACGAAAAAACTTCTTAAGATAATCCTTAATACAATACTAAAGAAAGAAAACAAAAAAACAAGCAGTAGCTCACGGGTCCACCCTTTATAGCAGAACTTTTTATGCCATATTATTACTTTGCATAACAGCGGATAGCATAAACTTCATTTCGCAGAAAATCGTTTGGCAGACACGCATTTATCATAAATTCAAACTCATAATTTTGTAAGTCAGAATCATCTAAAGGCATAAATTTCATATGCATAAAAATTAAAAGTCGAACCATCTTGTCGCAGATAGTTGGAGGTCAGTATCATCGTTTTGCATAAATTTCATATGCATAAACATTAAACGTTGAACCATCCTATCGCAGAAAGTTTAGGGTTAGAATCATCTATTGGCATAAATTTCATATCAATAGTCATTGAATGGCAGAACTATCACATCTCAGGAAGTTTATAGTTTGACACCATGCATGCAGCAAGCATGCAGCAAACATGCAAACCTGCATACACCATGCATGCAGTAAGCATACAGCAAGCAAGCAGCAAGCCTGCAGCAAGCATACATCAAACGTGCAGCAAGCATGCAGCAAACATGCAAACCCGCATATACCATGCATGCAATGAGCATGCAATGAGCATGCAGTAAGCATGCAGTAAGCATGCAGCAAGCATGCAGCAAGCATGCAGCAAGCATGCAGTAAGCATGCAGCAAGCATGCAGCAAGCATGCAGCAAACGAGAATGCAACATGCAGCAGGCATGGTTTCTGTCACGGCTCCGGCGCTGCGGGGCCCCGGCGGTCCCACGCGAGCTTCTCGTCGCAGATGTGTTTCAACGCTCACCACCGCAGCTTCGGCTTGCTGGCCGGCTAAGCCGGCCAGCCTCAGCCGCGGCGGCGAGTGTTAAAACCACCTGCTCCTCAGCTCGCGGCCCGCCTCGCCCCTCCGCGCCTACGCGATTTTAAATTACACTCTAGGGGTAGGGCAGACAAGACTACGTGGAGTCGGTTTTGGAGCGATTCGTTTCTGTCACTAACTTTTCTAGCAATCAGTGAAGTTATTGTGGAAGCTGCAGAAGATTGTAAAAATATCCTTGCATTGTATAGATTCCATCTCTTAATATTATATAATTGCATACCACATGTGTGAGTTCTATGTATTGTAAAGCCACCATTTTACATTTAGTTATCTTTTTTTTGACTTGAATATGCCCTGGCGGCTGAGAGAATGTCATGCTCACTCAAATGTCTCGGTGATGGTGGCGGGTGTGTCGGGTCATTTAATTCCCTTCAATATGGTCGAGTGGAATGATGCTGATACATGCGTCATGTTCGTGAACGGGCGCTGTCAATTGAGACTGGTCAACTCTCAGCTGCCACGGTTAATTTTAATTTATTAATTTTTTAAGTTGATTTAATCTTTTCTCTGGACGCTCTTAATGTGCACGTCTTTCTACATCGTTCTCACATATATGTATAATCACAACATGAATGATGTAACCAAGATTTTGTAACAATATTTTGATTGAAAAGAGTGTCCAACTGTCCATGGAGTTTCTTGCCCGTTCTTCTCCATAGAGATCTACGCTAGGGAATGGGCAACTACAGTACTTTCTCAAGTTATTATGCCTTGTGACTGTGACTGTAGCTTTGATTTAGTTTTGTATTTTTGACATTCAAAAGTGCCGTAATGGTCTAATTGAAATAAATGATTTGAGTTTGAGTTTTGAGTTTGAGCACAACATATTCACTTTTTAAGATAATATTTTAATTTTAAATTAAGGTTAAAAAGCTATTTTGTGGCATTAAAAAATGTCAATACTGCCAAATAAAATTATTCCAAATGAAATTCTGCAATCTTCATAGTATGCCAAGTGAAATTATATCAAATAATCGTCGTTCTAAATAAACATTATTCTAAACGAAATTATGCGAAATTTGAACAATGCCAAAGGTAATTATGCCAAATAAAAAACTGCCATCTAAAAGTATGCCATTCGAAATTCGGTCATACACACATTCACCCAAACAATAAGTATATTTAAAAAAAAATATGCCTTTAATATATTCGTTTAAAGAAAATTATGCCAAGTGTGTTATGCTAAATGAATTTCGGAGCAACAAGATTCTGCCAGATAGATGGAACCCGTAGCTCACACCTTCAAACCATTAAACTATCTTCCTCATCCATCATCCATTAAAATGCTATTTTGACATCTGTCAAATTTTTTCAACATGGCGGCCACGCTTTGACGGCGCGCATTTGGTAGCCAACAATACAAGATGTAATGGGGTTTAATAGGTCTTAATGGGTTTGTATTTAAACTTGGTTGTAGGTTTAAAACCTAGTAGGATGTTACGAACTAATTGCCTCGTCGGTTGGGTCCTTTCAATCAAGACCCCAGCGACTAGTGATTATGGGGTTTATGAGATGATTCAGGGCTGGACAAAGTGCAATAGAATAAAGTAGATTACGAAAAAAAATCGAATTATTCCGTCAGTATCAAAAAAATAATTGAACCGTATTTTTCCTTTTGTTTCCTACACCAAAATAATTGACGAAGATACGACGTTTTTAAAATACGTCACGCCTTGGTATAATTTTTAGCGCGTTCTGACCTCACAAGCCCCCGCTGCCCAGTTTTGATGCATTTTATCTTTGTCAATATTTATTGAGCTAAAAAAAACAAAAAAACGTGTCCATTATTTTCCAACACTGACAGACTAAATAGATTTGCAATTGTCTTTTTTAAACTTTCACGATCAGAACACATTATAAAACATATGAAGACGGGTATTTATCGCGAATTTACCTTTAATTTCCCTCCCTTTTCCTTTTATTTTCCTTTAGTCTCCCCGCGACCACGGCTGGTGCAATCCGGTCGAAACGTCGGGATTAAATTAAAGGTACATTCGCGATAAATACCCGTCTTCATATGTTTTAGATTTGCAATTTATTGATGGTGGAAACAAGCCTATTTATGTTTTAGTGCAACACAGGATCTTTCATAATCACATTTAGTTTATTGATTAATTAAACTGAACAATGGAAAATTTGAGAGCAATAATTGCGATGATGGCTCACATTCTGAATCTGAATCAAATCACTCTAGCGCTAAAGCATAAAGTTTCCAAGTTAATTGGGAAAATTTGACAGTTTCAGGTAGCTTTGTGTGCTGAAAACTACCCAGAATCTGGACTTGGGATCGGTTGGTGATATAAAGCTTAGTTTAAAGTTCCAGAAGTTCCTATAGAAGTTCCAGGCCGTACAGAACAACTACAACAAACTGGTCAGAAATGTTAGTGTAGCTTTCATTTCTGCCATACTCCTCATCCGAAACAGGCGCGATGATACGTATTCATTCATTAAATTATTTTTAATTCCAGATCTCATAAATAGATCAAAAGTATGGCACAACTCCACTAGGTACCTATCAAATCCAATTGTGATCTATTTAGCCTCACTGAAACGAGGCGCCAACAAAAATGGACGAATTTTATTTAAAACATCTTCAATCGCTGTGTGTGGCCCACGTATTAAATTTTATTGATATAAAACATTTTTATATGTTAAGGAAATTGTCCACTTCGAGATATGAGAGACTATTAGTCAGTTTTACTTTTGATAAAATGAAAGGAAGTGAGATTAGATATTTTATTAACTGTTTCTCGGGTTGTATAAACACCTTTTTACGTTAGATATTTATGGTAGGTGAAAAGATTAGTTAGTCATTAAAGGTTGGTAGCGATTATATTTTTGAATCTGTACTTATAATATTATATCTATTTACAGTAATACAGGGTGTAAACCACCTCATCATAAAGCTGTTAACCAAGCATTCTGTACATCAAACTAAGTAACTTTACGCAAAAAATATTGCTGGGAAACAACTTTTTTTTTTGAGGTTATAAATCATGTTTTGTGGTAGAACTCAATGTAACGCACTTAAAACATTGTGCTGATGGATGGATTGAATAGTGCGGAGATCGTAGTAAAATGTCAAAATCTTACAAAAAAAACTTGTATTTAAAAAAAAAACTTGTCAAGAAATTGTAACTTTGACCATATCTCCGTAACTAGAAGGTTCCCAGGTATGGTGTAGAACAAAACAATTATCGCAATGATGGGGAGAACAAGTGCCTTTCGGCTTTGTGATGAAGTGTTTTACACCCTTAATATAGTTTGATATTTATTTATAGTATTTATATATATTTTTATAGTATTTTATATGTATATCCTTGTAGTTTACCTTAGTTTTAATCAAATTATTTTCAGATGTACACCTACGTACCACTGCTTGTCTCTGCATCACCCAAAGGTTGACTCGTAGAGAATGGCTATGGCATTAAGTCCGCCACTTTGCTTTGTGCTTAAAGTGTTAAATAAATAAAATTATAAAGCTGAAGAGCTGTTTATTTGAACGCGCTAATCTCAGGAACTACTGAGTGAAATTGAAAAAGTCTTTTTGTTGAAAAGTTCTGGAATGGCAACTGCAAACCGGAAGACTTAGAGTTGGAAGGCCTGGTGAAGGTTGCGGGAATGTGTCAATGTGACGACACTTAGGGGAGGCCTATGTGTGTGGACTTCTTTCGGCTAAAATGAATGAATGAGTGAACTGTTCCTCCATTGGAATAAACCCAGGACCTTATGCTCAGCTGTATAAGGACATGTCATCATCATCATCATCAGCCTATAATGTTCCCACTGCTGGGACACGGCCTCCTCTCAATGAGAGGGAATGGGCTATAATCTACCACGCGGGCCAAGTTCGGATTGGTAGATGTCACATGTCTTCGAATTTTTGGTTCTTGGACATGCCGGTTTCCTCACGATGTTTTCCTTCACCGTTTTGAGAGCCACCAGCCAGCTTGAAGGACTTGTAACCAATGCCAATTACACTTACTTTACCAACATACGGCCAACAATCACACTCCTTCCAACAACGTATTTATCGCTTAACTTCCCGCTGTGTGCAGTACCTAAATCAGTATATTTATTTCTGGTGTTGCCTCGCTATAAATCATATCTGTGTGTGTGACACTGCTCGATGCTGTCATGCCGCCGCGATGAAAATATGGTGTTGCCAGAGTTGTAAATGTTAAAACAAATAAATTAGGTGAGTTCATATTTTTGTGTTTTTGATCAAAGCTTATTGTTTTGCAGCGCAAGTTTGTCTGTGTAAACTGGTACACTGATAGTTCATAAACCTGGAGTAACATATAGGATACTTTTGGGTTATTAGTTCCGGAGATTACCCCTTACATACAAACTTATACACGTTTACCTTTTTAAATACCACCTGTACAAACGCGAGCTTAACCGAGACTTACATAAATATAAATAAAAAATCGAGTAATTTTGCCATTTTTTTAAGTGAAAAGCTTGAATATCGGATTAATAAAGGTAAACAAACGATTTCAATTTAAAAAAATCTACGAATTTGAGATAATTCAAAACTACGGGTTTTCATTTATTTAGTTGTACAGTGTAAACTAACATTTGATGAAAGTTTGAATTGAGTTAAGTAGAGAATGAAGTGGAAATATAATCCACTCATGAGGTCTTCTAAAGCTTCTTCTGCCTGAAGACAGTTGTCATCACTGAGGCCAGCCCAAGAAAGCACTGGTGTGACGATTTGGACTCGTTCCTGATTTATTGACCGCAGGACGCAACCAACGAGAGAGTTGACAATAGGAGAAGCCTTTGTCTACTAGTGGGACAGAATAGGCTAATATTGTAAGAGAAAAGAAGGCAAAACTTTAAAATACTTAATACTCAATACTTTATTGCATTCCACATGTATTCTTAGGTGGTAAACTTATAACTAGATCACATGGACCCCCTGTCGGGCACAGCAAAATAAGTGAGTTAGGAGAGAGGAGGCATTTGTTTTTTGCAAATACTAGACTATTAGATTCAAATCAATTAAAACATCAATAAATGATTATGATTCATTTGACACGATAATTTATTTTTTAATGACATGACTTATTCTTTCGTTAACTTGATTTATTCTATTGAAATGATTCTTTTTAAATTTTAATTGTATTATTTATTTTGAAATTGTAAACATTATCCAAACTTCAAGTATTTTATTTTATTTTTGAATTGTTAACGTTAAAATCCGTTTTGTGTTAATTTTAAATGAGTTTTCGACACAATGTAAAAATTGTTTAAGAAATTACTTCTAATTGATAAGTCCTCTCCACATATCTCACTTCCACCGTCATCTATCGTACCACCTAAGCCTACATTGTGGAATGCAATAAAGTATTGAGTATTGAGTAAATGAACAACCACTAGGTAGACCCTTTAAAAAAAACGAAAAACTACCAAAAACGTTTACGACTGGCAACACTAACATTCTAAATATAGTCCCACCTCTTAACATCCAAATGAATGACACCACAGACGTATTTATATCCCTGGATGTCGCTCCATGTTTAATACCGAACAAATCGTCGAGAAACGAAAAGGCAACCACTTGAAAATAATTACCTACAACTTACTGACAAATTAGTGTTCGCGACACTAAACTGTCAAAGTCATTCTGACATTAGAGGTGTTGACGTTTGAATGACAGTTAGTGACAATACATTGATGTTATTGCTGTTAAATTGTGTGTGAAAGGGAAGACAGAAATGGTTTTTGATACTGGTCTTTGTGTAAAGGTTTTAATTGGTGCAGAATTTATAGGAGATTTCATGCGAAAACTACGGTGGTGTTCTTTTAGTAAAGCGTCAAAGGGTTTTGAAGGAATATTAATTCATTTGACAGCTTAAAAAAAATAGTGGCATTTTATGTTCTTTTTCATAAAATAATGTGTGTATAAACTGTGCTTTTTCATTCCAAGCGAGAGAAACTGGCGAGGTGTCACCTCTTTTCAATATCATACTTTGGTTGACACCGCAAACTATCGAAGGAGCCGAACGAAGTATGAACAAGGTGTTATACCTGATGGAGCACACACATTAGTGTAAGTACCGGTAAAATGGGAGGAATAGGGATCCAGGGGTGAATGGAAACAAAACTTTGGAATGGATTTTAGTTGAATTCACATGATACCAACAAGTACTATATTGTGTTAACTAAATTATACTTAATTATAAAGGTACCTTGTCGGCAATATACAATATGAGTTCAGCGATAAAATCCCTTTCAAAGTTTGGTTCCGTTCAGGCGATTACATGAGCTAAACGCGAGTTTTATAATTACTAAAAGTATATGATTCACTGCTATAAACAAGACCAGAAAAATATATAATATTCTTCAGGATATATGCTAGCATGATACTGTTTTGAAAACATAATACAATTAATTTGGCTCGATAAAAATATATGACGAACTTATCTCTAAAAATATCTTTCAAACAATTAAAAACTTACTAATATGCATGCGATCATTCTGATTTTTTGGCAAATAATTCTACAAGCAATATATTAGCATGATACTGTTTCAATTTTTTAATCCAATCAATAGTTTTTTTGTAAACGATCGAAACCACTCATTTCGCGCTATTTGGCCCGCAGTGGCTAACGTAACAACCACTTTGTAGTGCAAGCTAATTAGAACTTAATTCTAACAGCATTTCAAACGAAGTTTGAACCACCACAAATAGAGTTGCTAATTTAGCTCGTCTAAGCGCCTTCACCCCTGGATACCTAATCCCCCCATTTTACGGTATTGTGTTAGGGGGCTAGCCTATTGCCATCTACCGGGCCCTAATCCAAACTCCGTGGTTTCTACTGAAAAATTCCTGCTGGAAAAACCCAACAACACTTCGCACGACCCGGAAATTGAACCCAGGATCTCAAGCAACGACCTATTGTCGGGCCTACGCTGTCCCCCCATACTTTAGTACTAATGCTGTAATGAAACATAATAATATTGTAATACCAAATGATTTGAAAAGAGTAACCATGGAGTTTCTTGCCGGTTCTTCTCCATGGAATCGACCAACGCGAACCGTGCACCTTTTTCGACGTTTTATATGTGCCCATTCAGGCCTATGTGAAATAAAATATTTTGATTTTGATTTTGATTCTCAACAGTCGCAATTACCACCACTCAACCAACAAAGCAATCTAGTTTCTTATCAACACTTAAAAATCTTTATCAAACCCTAATCGATCAAGCTGCAACATTCCTAAGAATGTACTTTCGAACCAAAAACTATTCCAATTAACTTTTTTTTAATTACTCTCGCTGCGGAGGCAAAGGCAAAAAATATTGTCAGCCTACTTGGCTACCATAGACAAATTGGGGATATTTTTTACTATCAAAATTACACGGTTAGTCGTTGATAAGTTTAAAACTGACGGATAACGGATAATACAGCGATTAATAACAGTCGCACAGATTAATAGGCTCGGAGATTCTTTTAGGGTTCTGTGGGTTAATAGTGAAACGGGAAAGTTTTTGAGATATTCATAAAACCTTTAATGATGTTGTGAAGCGTACTTGATCATCGATGTCGACAATATCTCGACAAGTTTCTCAAAGAAGAGTTTTAGCCGAAGGGTGTTGTCTACCGACGTTTTCGCGGGAAGCTACGTGACATCACACAGTGTAACACGACGCCACCACTTCGTGTGTCATAATAAATTCATAAGTTGTATTTTGTATGTATTAGTAGATTTTTAAATTGTAATGTATTTTTGTGTATTTTATCAGTGCCTTCACATGCCTGAGAATAAAATGATTGATTGATTGATAAGTATTATATCTATCACCAATTTTTTGCTAGTTTTGATATGGAAAATCATCATTCTCTAGCCCATATCCCAATTCATTAGTGGTCGTCGCAGTAGCTATGTATTTTTCTTCCATACCTCTCTACTACTCGTCATCGCATCAGACACCTCCTTTCTACCCATATCATTCTTCACACAGTACATCCATCGTTTCTTCGGTCTTTCTCTACTCTGATACCTTTTGTGTGTGTGTATATTGTCCTTTAAGTGTTTGTGTACAAAGAGAAATGAAATACGCAAGAGCTTGCATATTTAAGTCATAAGTCATAAGTTATTTATTTCAGAACAAAATACATTGTGTAGAAATTTTATAAAACGAAACCTTAAAAACATAACAGGCGAAAAAAAAAACAGGTAAAGATAATAAAAATAACAAATTCAAGACGATAATAGTCCATACCCATTCAAATTAAATATATATATATATTTTTTTTTTGTTGCCTATTATACAGCGTGTAACGTTTAATGCGCAATACTTCAGACACCATTATTTTTAATTCAATTTACCTAATTCTAAGAGGAAAAAATATATTTTAAGCTTTTATGGGCTTTGTTAGTTTTACTGGCAAGAACTATTGTTATGCCGCGTAAATTGGACGACGACAATTTGTGTTTGTTTGTTTACCTATTTTGGCGGGTTAGCGCATGCGATGATGGCTTGACCTACTTATCAATAACAATAAATAGACAGGGCAACATTTTTTGTTATGATTTTTTGAAAATTGTGATGTATTCAAAAGTGGTTTAGGTAATTGATTCTGCTCGTGATTCTGATCAAACTGTTTTCAGGTTTTGCATCGGGTATGTAACCCAATTTAAAAGCGAAGTCAAACAGTTTAACAGATCCGAAAATTGCAAAAAAACGTAAAGTTAAATGAATTTCACTGACTACCCTGGCAATTACCATCGCATCTCTTCTCAATGAGAGGGAATGGGATCACCTATTTATAAAATTAAAAAATAATAACGATAAAATTAAATGGTAACCCTGCAGAGCCCACCACCAAATAAAACAGCCTACGCCTACCACATTTCATTAAAACCAATTGAGTATATCTCACACGTTTTAAAACCCTATTTATTATCATGTTATCTGAGACTAGTTTGTGCCTACGGATTGGTTCGTTCAGTCACCGGTAATTTTAATTACCGAGGTATATTTCATCCTAGTTTTATCTTAACTCAGGTTCTAAGGTTCTAGGATCCGTTTTGCTTTGGAAGCTGGTGTTTTGAATATTTATTTCGCAAGATTGTTGGTGATTATGATGTCTAAAAAGTAATTATTGGTCTAGGGATTAGATAATCCTGCCGGGGTTGCGGGCCTGTTCGAAAGAGATACCGCGGCCCCGGAACGTAAAAGGCGAGGAAGGAACATGGATGGTTTTTAGTCAGTAAGAGTCTGACACTCCCTCCCGCTCCGCCCAGAGTGGGGGGGGTCATTTGATGATTTCCCATCCTTAAAAAAAAAAAAAAAAAAAAAAAAAAAAAAAAAAAAAAAAAAAAAAAAGGGATTAGATAATTGACGTTTAGCACTCGCACTAAGGTCCATGTTCACCGAAAAGATAACCGTCTGATTATCTAAAAACAGCTGTCATTGTGACATATTCCCAAAAAAACCAGAATGATCGCATGTATATTAGTATGTTTTTTGTGGTTGAAAGTTTTTTTTTGATGTAAGTTCGTGATTTTTTTTACCGCGACAAAAAATAATTGTATTATGTTTTCAAAACTCTATCATGCTAGCATATATCCTGAAGAATATCATATATTTTTCTGGTTTTGTTTATTACAGTGAATCATATACTTTTAGTCATTATAAAACTCGCGTTTAGCTCATGTAGTCGCCTTAAACAGCTGATTTTTGATAATCAGAGCGTCATCTTTTTGGTGAACATGGACCGAGAATTTGATGATCAAGTTAGACAAAATGGTACGGATGTAGTGGAGAAAAAACCTTATACCTGTGGGCCTAGAAGCAGCGTTAGTAGATTAGAGTATTTTGCCTTTTTAGGGTATCTTTCTCGTAGTAGACAGCACCTAAAGCTTAGAAAAAATGGAAATCAAGAGAAATATTATACACACAGGCAGTTCAGGCACTGCCGGGGTTGCGGGCCTGTTCGAAAGAGATACCGCGGCCCCGGAACATAAAGGGCGAGGAAGGAACATGGATGGGTTTTAGTCAGTAAGAGTCTGACACTCCCTCCCGCTCCGCCCAGAGTGGGAGAAGTCATTTGATGATTTCCCAACCTAAAAAAAAAAAAGGCAGTTCAGGCACAAGCACAGACGTGTCCTTAAGCTAGGTGGGATTTGCAGAGGAGTGCACTACCTACGTGTTACCCATAAATTTAAAAAAAGAAAACAGTTTGAAATCGCCCATTTGTTTAATAGAATGAGGAAAAGTTGGAAAACATACAATTTTGCGAAAAAGTAAAAAAACGACCGTCAAAGATCTACACATGACAATCAAGAACACTTTCGAAGCACAGAAGGACTCGACACACGGTCACCCATCCAAGGGCAACCTCTGAAAACAGAGCTTAACCATGACAATGACAGCCAAGAACCGTAGATAAATAATATAAGTATAACAACTTAATCCTTTGGTAACGCCAGTAAAATAACATTCCCAGCCATAACCGGGTGTATAAAACGAATTTGTCGGAGGATATCGCCTCGGTCGCGTGGGTGTACCCAGAATGGCTCTATAGACCTCACACGTCGAGACTTCGATGATATAGATGTCAATCCTGTTGTTTTTTTATACAGGGTGATGACAAATTGTGTGAAGCATTTATTTTATGTAGGCCAGTATTGTCGAAACAAAGATGAAAATTAAATGTCCCAGTCACATCTGTACTAATATGTATTATAAAGCAGAAGAGTTTGTTTGTTTGGTTGAACGCGCTAATCTCAGGAACTTCTGGATCAAATTGAAAAAATCTTTTAGTTGGATAGTCCATTTATCGAGGAAGGCTTTGGGCTATATAACATCACGCTACGACCATTAGGAGCGGAGTAGCAATGGATAATGTTGCAAAACGGGGATTTTTTGTTCCTTCGTTTTTCTCTCTTATGGGACGCAGACGAAATTGCGTGGGTCAGCTAGTAAGACATAAAACGGTGAAAGTACTGTTGTTGCCCATTCTCTAGCGTAGATTTCTATGGAGAAGAACGGGCAAGAAGCTCCATGGACACTCTGATGTGATGCGGAGGAATTAAGAATATGTCGTGAGAAAATGTGAAGGGGTGTAGGAGTAGAGAAAGACAAAAGAAAGAAAGGAGGTGTCTGTTGAGATGACGAGTAATTGAATGGCCTTTCCCATTTATATTTGGGTCGGCTTCCAGTCAAACTACAGCTCAGTACCAGTAGTTTACATGGAGCGAGTGCCTAGACAACCCAGTCAGTACTGGGTACTAACGATTCCTATTGGTAAGCCTGGTTGAAAAGATCACATATATAAAGCCAATTTGGAGATAAAGACTTTCTTTTTTGTTCATCATTTCAGCCAAAATGATCACTGTAGGCCTGCACGAGTGTCACCACATAGACCGGTCCCGTACGACTCGCATCCAGCGGATTCCCGCAACCTTCACCAGGTCATCTTTCCACCTCGATGCAACGTCTTCCAGTTCGTGGTCACCACACCACAACTTTTCGGCCCCATCGGCCATCCGTAGTGCGTTTTTTTTTTTCGGAATGGCATCTCGCAGTTCAACCTAGAAAGGTTGTCGTCTGCTTAACCGGACTATCCTGTGGGTGCCTTGAGTGTACGGCCTCCGGCTAGGGCATAAAACTTACAAACTAAGCGACTACACGCTAAGGGCACCCCCTGCGGGGTACGGGCCTCGGCTTAGGGCGTCGCTGGAAGAGGACAGCGAGGGGACAGGCTGGATCTGAGTGGTGTCATTATTTAGGGACTGGATTTGGACTACAGGCTCAGCCACGCGGGCTGGCACGAGCAAGGGAATCCGTTGTGCGTGCAATGTGCCCTGCCCACTGCCACTTAAGTTTGGCAATTCTTCGGGCTACGTCGGTATCCTTGGTTCTCTTGCATCTTCATTTCTGATCTCGATCACGCAAGGAAACTCCGAGCCCCTCCCGTTTAAGCCGTTGGTAAGTCTGGTTGAAAATACCACATTTACCTGAAGACTTTCTTTTCCGGTTTTAAGTACAATACGTATAATTTCGTATGTTATTCTTGTTCTGCTGTATGCTCCATACCATATTTATGCTACGATCACCAAAAACAACTCAAAAGATCGTACGACAATCGCAATCAAGAAATACCACGCGCAAATTATTCACATCGATCGATAAGTGTACGTGTTTCGTGATAAACCTCTCTCACCGCTTGGAGCTTGAATGAGACGTCTCATTAAAAGGATGTCTATTGTTCGGTGCCTTTTAAATTGTAGTCATTATGAGCGTTGTTGATCAACCGCTGTAGCCAGACAAGACCTAGTATACCAGGTGTAAACAATCCTTCACGATGCCGTCAACCTCAACCGTCAAATATTGCTACGCGCAGACAGGCTTTAATTTAGTGTTGTCATGGCTAGCTAAGAATAAACTCACCCTCAATGTGGATAAAACAAAATATATTTCTTTTTCCATTAGAAAACCTTCTTGTTCGCTTAATAATTTCAAAATTACCGCTCATGCATCCTCGTGCATTTCTTCCCATAATGCTCACTGCTCGTGTCCCCACCTCCAGCGTACAGAATCTATAAAGTACCTGGGAGTCGTTCTAGATAGCTCTCTCAGCTTTCAGCAACACATTTACTCTCTTTCCTCAAGAATCCGGAAATTAATGTTCGTTTTTAAAAATCTTCGTCATGTTGCGGACACTGGCGTGATGAGAACAGTTTATTTTGCGTTGTGCCAATCGCTGATCTCTTACTGCATAACGGTATGGGGTGGGGCAACTAAAACATCAATGCTCCGGATTGAACGTTCGCAAAGGGCCGTTTTAAAGGTCAGTAATTTTTTGCCTTTCTTATTTCCCACCAAAGAAGTTTACGAGAGAACTGGAGTATTAACTGTGCGGCAACTGTTCATCTTAAATACCGTATTGCGCAGGCATTCTTCTCTTCCCTATGATCCTGGTATTTTTTATGGCAAGCGACGTAAACACGCAGTTTGTCCTACTACTCAGTTCCACACCACTTTCTCCCGTCGGCATTTTGGTTTTCTTGCAAACTATTTGTACAACAAAATTAATAAAAGCTTGTCTATTTACTCACTCCCGTATAAACATTGCAAGATTAAAGTTTCAAACTGGTTGCAAAAGTTAGACTATGACACTACTGAGCAGTTACTTGTTGTACCCTCGTAATATGTCATTATCATTTTCTAGTTCATGACTGTATCACCCGACACATTTACGCCCACACTAGCATCCTACCTCTCCTCACACACTTCATTTACACACATCACCTACTCACTTCACCTGCACACTTCACAGGACACTTTACTTCGCACCCATTACACTACACCATACTAATTTTAATTAGTTTGCGTTAATTAAGTTTGTCTGCCTTTTTCCCTTCTGCATTAAATCATTTATCTATGTATTCAAATTAGCTATTATATTATAAGTAAATACATTTAATTCGAGGTGAGAGCCTGGGGATCCGTCACACAGGGTATCCTAGTATGGACGCCAGTCTCTCACAAAGGAACATAATATTATGAATTTTGTTAAGAAGACATTGTTACAACTTATTTAAGAACACTATGTGAACCTTTGTGAAGAGAAAAAATAAAGACATTGTATTGTATTGTATTGTATAACCAAAAATTCTGTACCTACTTCAACAATGCCATCCAACGTGGCAATGCTGCCAGCCTTCTGGGCACTTTTGCTGTTGTGTATATGTTAACGGAAATGTATGAAACCTAGGAATTGTATACAATTACTAGGAAATGTATACAATTCCGAAGCTATATAGGAAATGTGTAAAATATTGTTCCAAACATTATTTAATACACACATATCCTGGGAAATGTATACATTTCCTAGAAATGTATAAAATTCCTATATCGTATTAGGAAATGTATAAAACCATGCTTTCTATGAATAAAATTAATAAAACACGTTGTTAAACTTAGAAACAGATTTATTATTAAGACTCCGGTTGAAACAATTAGGTAACAATCACATCGTAAAATATAATATCTTCTTCCGGCTTACTAACTAAGCTACAAAAACAAAACTATTTACTAAATTTTAAGGCCCATCTAGCACAAAAACTACTTATATTTTCTTATAAAGCTCTATCATTAGGTAACTAATCAGTCTGTCAATTAAACAGTAATACGCCGTATAAACTATATATTGTAAAGAAAGCCGCCCAGGTAACAATCACATCGTGTCGTAAAATATTAAATATTTATACTACATAATTAAAACTACTTATAATTACTATTATTATTATTAATTTTTATAAAGCTCAAATTTCTATTTGATAATCAGTCTGTCATTTAAGTAATTCCACGCCACGTTTAAGTAAAGAAGGCCGTACATGTTATTATTTTTGCAGGGTAAGCTGGAATGGCACTTGGAAGTACACAATAGTTTATTTTTATAACACAGACATCTTGCTGTACTACAGTTCTTCTTGCAAAGGCACTTCTTGAACCCTTGGCCGGTTCCAGTGGATTGTAGGTTTGCAACTGAACGTAGTGCAATTTCAGTACGCGGAATATCCTTTACATCTAAAAGAACTCTTGGACAAACATTAATCTGAGATCTAGAATACAATTGTTTTAAGATTCCATTTTTGGTACCAATTTGATAGAGCTCATCATCAGTTTTAGCCACGACTACGCCTATAATATTTCGTGGATCACCACGTCCTCGATCAACCTCTGGTACTGCAATTCGTACAGAAGTACCTATAGGTACAGGAGGAAACTTCTTTTCACTCGATCTCAACATTTTTTCGGCCTGTTGTTGCAGGTTTTCTTTAGCACTTTGGCGATTTTCTAGTGCTTTTAAATTTTTCGAACACAATGGGCACAGAACTTTAGATCCAAATCCTTCATCGGGTGATTCTTCAGCAACAGCGCAAATTGTGTGGATTGCACATCCGCACTCTCTACATTTATGAGCCCCTGTAGTTTCTTGTGAACAAACGCTGCATTTATTTTGAACACATGCTGGAGGTTCCGTGTTTATTTCTCTCTCAACTGAATCGTTGTTAGAAACGTACCTTAGCTTCGTGTTCACCTTAGAGAGTTCACATGCAGAGACTTTGGGATCCTCTTCACTCTCGGTAAGGTCCTGCATGATTTTTTCCAAATCTTCTTCAGTTTCAACGTTTTGCGTGAAATCATTTGGAAACTGTAGACCTACTTTTACTTTGCACCCAAAAAGTGCCTCATAAGGAGATTGCTTAATGCCTGCGTGAAAAGCTCTATTTTTCATGAGTTGCACAAACCTTATACCCTCGCTCCAATGTGAATTATCATTGTCTTGCATCCACGTGGTCAGCATATTTTCAATATCCTGATTTGCCCTTTCTACGCTCCCTTGACTTTGCGAATGCCTGGTTTTGCCATGGATAATTTTTAAAGTAGGCCAATACGTTTTTAAATTCTCAATAATTCGGTTGGAAAATTCTCTGCCGTTGTCAGACTGGAGAATTGCAGGAGCACCAAGTAGAGTAAATATGTCCAATAAAATGTAAGCCACTTCCTAAGCTCGTTTCGATTTGAGTGGTCTTAAAACAACAAATTTTGTTAAATGATCTTGATACACAAGTATGAATTTGTTATCACCGTCGGGCTGTGACTGAAAATCTATCAGATCCACTTGGCATCTAGAGTTAAACTCTGACGATATAATAGGCTTTACAACAATACCCTTTTTTTATGCCTTTTTGCTTTTGTTGACATGGTTCACAAAGTTCAAGATAGGTTTCTATATCCTTACGTGTTATATTTTTGTAGTGACTCCATACCTCTTTCATCATACGATCTCTTCCGCCGTGACCAATTTGTATATGTGCCTCGTGTAATATGTCGAATAACTCGCTGTCACATGCGTAGTAAAGAATATTGCTTGTGGTTTCTTTAACAGGAAAAATAAGCTTACTTTTCTGGTCAATGGTAAGCACATCGTAGCGCCGTAACAACCAATAATCACGAGAAGTCTTTTTTGCTGTTATTTTTGCTGTAGAAACTTCTTCTATTAACACTTTGTAACGTTTGTCTGCAATGTAAACGGTGTTCTTAGCACTTGTTAACATTCTTGATGATGTTAAAGCACTATAAAATCGCTCTTTCATAAGCGCGATGCGGGACTCCGACGCCATTTCAAACAACAGCGTGCGAAGTGCATGCACACTGAATGTTTACGCGGCACTGATTGCCTGTTGGGATGATGCAATACCCTCCCCTCGCTCCGCAATCCCCGCATACGAATGGACATCTTTAAAGTAATACATTTCCGTTAGCTATTTAGGAAATTTATAGATTTACTAGGAAATGTGTGTTATAAAATTTATTTCACACATTTCCGACCAAATTTAGGAATTATATAAATTTCCTAGGAATTGTATACAATGACGGATTACATACATTTCCGTTAACATATATATTGTAAATAATGATTATTCTTCAAACTAAGTATGTAAGTAAGTTTACGCAAAAATGATTGCTGGAGAACGATGTTGTAAATAATTCAAAAAAAAAATATCTGAGAGATTCTGGCAATAGCTACTCGTAAGTACGAGTACTATAACCTTCAGATTTCCCTTAAGGCCGTTTTCAATAACTTACTTACTTAAAACTGTTAGTTAATATACTTACGTCTCGCAGCTATCGGTGTTACTATAAACAAAGTTAGCTTGAAATATCCTATCCGCGTCACCCATTCGTCACTTGATTCACAAAAAAATCAAAGATAGCTTTTTATGACGTTTTGTTTCTAACGGTCCGTAAGCTAAATGTCAAACAGACAGAGATAGCAACCTTCCGTTATCTGTTAGTAAGTTTTTGAAAATGGCCGTAAGTTGCAAACCTAATAGAGTTGACAGCTGCGTCAAAATATAATGTTCACAGGTATGCGCAGTGCTAAATTAATGACTGATTGTAACTGTTTTCATAACTCAGTAAAATCACAGAATATGACGGTTTTATTTTATTTTATTTTATTTTATTTTTATGGGACAATGAACAGCTACAATATATAACATCTACAAAAAATAATAAAATAAATAAATAAGTATTAACAATATTGCAGCCCACTACACTACACACACTACATTATCCGCATGTTAACAAAATTAGGATAAGGTAAAAAGTGCCACTAGATTAAGCATTACTCAGATTTGTGTATAAATTAAAATAAAAAAGAAACAAAAAATAGATTATTAAATACTTAAATACAATAAAAAATTTAAATTAAAAAAAAAATCTAATTGAAGTTAAATAATATATAAATTTGGGATTACTCGTTATCGTTATTACAAATAAGAATTGAAATTATGTAAAACTAGCTGACCCACGCAACTTCGTCTGCGTCACATAAGGGAGTCCCGTTTTTGCAACAGTTTTCATTCCTGCTCCGCTCCTAAAGGTCACAGCATGATGTTATATAGCCTAAAGCCTTCCTCGATAAATGGACTATCCAACACAAAAATAAATTTTCAATATGAACCAGTAGTTCCTGAGATTAGCGCGTTCAACCAAACAAACAAACTCTTCTGCTTTATAATATTATTATGTAAAATAAGGAAATTGACATCACATCACCGTACAATTACAAATTGATACCTACAATTACATAACCAAACTCTTAATGCAATCGTCAATCAAATCATTGTTTTACTACATGTTAGTTGTCTTTAGCAATCAACACACAAAATGCCATCCAAATATGCCAAACAATGGTCCCAAATACGGCCTTAGCGAAGAACTTGAAACATCAGAGAAACTGCAAAATGCTACCAACTTTATTATTTCATTGTAATATCTTCATTTTATGACATGGGCATGTTTAGTACACTGTAGGGAGAGAAATTTGATCTTTATTATTGGCACTATCAACTATCGCAAAGCAAATATAGGGTGTTGTGTTTTCTTAGGAAGGAGTGAGGCGTAACCAGGGGGGTGAAACTTCCATACATTGGCGTCGAACAAAATTTTCATAGATAGTGCTGCCATCTGTGTGTTTGAGAACACAAACTTTTCAACTGTTTGACTGTTTTACAACTGTCATAAAGGTTTGAACAACTTGTCAATGTAGTAGATAGATAGCGTAACGGTGACAGCGGTTGCCTTGTGATGAATAGTTCCTAAGTTCGAATCCGTAGTCAAGAATTACTTTTTGTATTTATTTGGTTGAACAAAAACTAACAGTGCCATCTAACAGTTTGGGTACACAGTTTTAAAAACGAATACCAGAGTTGCGGATCTATCTTGTATTATACAGGGTGTATTTCACCTCATTCTGTATATCAAACTAAGTAACTTTACGCAAAAAATATTCCTGGGAAACAACTTTTTTTTTGAGGTTATAAATCATGTTTTGTGGTATAACTCGATGTAATACACTCAAAAACATTGTGTGGATGGATGGATTGAATAGTACGGGGGTGGTAGAGACATTTAAAGTAAAAATCATGCGATAAAAAGTGGTATTTAAAAAAAAAGCTTGTCAAAATCTTGCAACTTTGACCCCCAATATCTCCGTAACTAGAAGGTTCCCAGGTATAGTGTAGAACAAAAAAATGATCATCATGACAAGGAGAACAAGTGCCTTTCGTATTCGTTAAGAGGTGTTTTACACCCTTTATAGTGTATTATCTATGGACGTAACCCACGCAGGCTCAGTGGAGGTTGGTAGATGTCACAAGTGTCTGAATTGTTGGTTCTAGGACATGCCACTCGTAGTGGCCTCACTAACCGTCGAATACTGAAAAGTCTCTCAAAATTTAAGGGCTGCTTAACAGTCAACATTTGAGCAGCTCCTATCTTTAGCTCGTATTTATAGAGTGATACAACTTCGGCTTTTTAATATTTGGTCTTTATTGACGACCCGAATGGCGTAGTGGTAGCGAAGCTGCCTTACGTTCTTAGGGTCCTGGGTTCGAATCCCAGTAGGAGCAAATGTTTGTGTGATGAGCATGGACATTTGTTTCCGAGTCATGGATGTTTATATGTATAATAAGTATGTATTTACAAACAAAAAAGTATATATGTACCTAGTATATCAACTGTCTAGTGTCCACGACACAAGCTTTGCTTAGTGTGGCACTAGGTGCTGCTGTGTGTTAATGTCCAGCGATATTTATTATGATTATTATTCTTATTCTTATTCTTTATTGCACACAAAAAAACAACAAATATACATATAACTTGCAATCATATAGCTTATGTACAAAGGCGAGCTTAACCCAGAGTATTATTATTATTATATTACTACAAAATAATAAAAGTTAAATTTACAGCAATTCATAAGATAGTTCGCATCTGTTCTGCAATTTAAATTAATTTAAGTACTAAAATAAACATCGCTAATTTCGTGGATCTTTGTTGTCTGAGCAAATAAAATAAATTATTAATTATTATTATTACACAAAGCGCCAACTAGTGCCCCACTAAGCAACGAGGCTTGTGTCCTGGAAACCAGATAGTTGATATACTGTATAGATACTTTAATTATTTTACAAGATCATTTTTATTAGCCTCTTCAACTTAATTAGACATTAAACGTTTAAGACATTTATTTCTACAAGCAAAGATACTTTTTTTAAAAAAAAACATCAACTGACTTCTCCCACTCTGAACGGAGCGGGAGGGAGTGTCAGACTTTTACTGACTAAAAACCCATCCATGTTCTTCCTCGCCTTTATAGGGGCCACGGTATCACTTTCGAACAGTACCGCAGCCCCGGACAAGCAAAGAGCGAACAAAAACTTGCCACCATTTTTCCAACATCCTGTACACAAAAACACTAAAAATCCATGTGCGCCCACGCATGTATTCGCAACAAACACACGACAACAGTACGGCGCATATTATTAAACTAGCTTGTGCCTGCGGCTTTGCACATCACCACCAGTCTATTAATGTTCCCACTGCTGGGACATAGGCCTCTTCTCTATGAGAATCCCAGTGCGGATTGGTAGATGACACATGTCTTCGAATTTTTTGATCCTAGAACATGCCGGTTTCCTCACGATGTTTTCCTTCACCGTTTTGAGGGCAGCGGTGGTAATAGTTATTTATCCAACATGTGAGGAATGTTAGTTTTTTCTATGAGTTTAGATTTTGAGTCTTGAGCGAACGAAGGATTGAAAAATAGAATCACGAGCGCAGCGAGTGATTATAAATTTCAATCCTGAGTAAGCGAAAGACTCCATAAAACGAATAGCAAATGAACTTGCTCAATGTTGCATACAAAACCACTAACCAAGACCATATCATTATCATCTGCTTAGGATTCTGCATAGCAGCCAGCTATGTTGGGGTCGGCTTCCAGTCTAACCGGATGCAGCTGAATACCACTATTTTACATGGAGCGACAGCCTATCGAAAATCCACAACCCAGTTAGTGAAACGATACTCCTTCTACTACTTCCGGGCAAAAACTACCTGTAATGAGAGTCAAAGATCTACAAATGACAGCCACTGACAATGTGGAGCCGATCTCAACATAGTTGGGAAAAGGCTAGGCAGATGATGATGAATTGGTCAGATTATGTGAGGGTCTTGCAGATTATAGGCTGATAGAATACCCCTTGGTAAGACTGGTTGACAGACTTTTAGGGCCACTAGCCTGACCTATAACGACTGTCAAAGATCTACAAATGACAGTCGGGACCAGCAGCTTAACGTGCTTTCCGAGACACGGAGGAAACTCGGTATTTAAGGGTGGTCACCCATCCACAGACTACATTGTCTTGTATAGCTGATAATGCATGAAGTTTTCACAAATCATCATCATCATTTGACGACACGAATGGCGTAATGGTAGTAAAGCTGCCTTACGTTCATAGGGTCCTGGGTTCGAATCCCGGTAGGAGCAAATGTTTGTGTGATGAGCATGGACATTTGTTTCCGAGTCATGGATGTTTATATGTATAATAAGTATGTATTTATAAACAAAAAAGTATATATGTAGTATATCAACTATCTGGTGTCCACGACACAAGTCTTGCTTAGTGTGGCACTAGATGGCGCTGTGTGTTAATGTCCAGTGATATTATTATTATTATTAAATTATTCCTGACCTTGTACCATTCTACTTCAGGTCGTCACAACACGTTTTCTTCTTTCATTCTCCCCTGTCACACGTCACGATATCATTTACTGCTTTCTCTTTCAAATCATTCCCTTTACAATCCATCCATCATCACTTTGGCCTTCCTCATGATGATTTCAGACATATAAATTGTCATCCTACTAATAATAAAAATGCAAAAGTATAGATGATAAATGATAAATGATCTTTATTTTGTAAGTATGTTTTCACAAACACTTTTACACGTCAATTTTTTTTAAACTAGATGGGGCCGGTGTTTCGTACCTGACTACTCTGAGAAGAAACAGCCGAAACAAACTCAGAGGTCATAGTCTCTTTTGAAATCCAGACATAATCTTGCTCAATTCACATGAGGATCATGTAGATATTAGAGTCTGAGATGGTCTTTTGAAGAAAGAACCACACAGATTTCAGTAAACCTGTCCAGTCAGTGCAAGCATTTGTCAGTTATCGATGTGTGTTTGTCACTCTTTCACGCAAAATAATTCTGAACGGATTTGGATGAAATTTTTCACCCATATGGTCTATAACCTGGATTAAAACATAGGATACTTTTTATCCCGGTAGTAAGATCCCATAGGACAATATCAAACTTCACGGCGGGTAAAACTGCTGGCATGATGCTAGTAATCCATTAAACCACTCAATCCCATACAACAAACATTCCACGTCGATGTACACGGCCACAAGTGACCTCAAGCTAGCCATTTTATTAATAATGGAACCGACTTATGTTTTGACAAATTAATTCTGCGCAGGAGTTTACCGATAATTATATTTTGTTGTAGGGTTGTCGCGAGTGTGTTACGCTCGGGTGGGCGCGAGAATTATTTGTTTATTTACCTTTTTGACTTTCTTTTTTAACTAATAAAGTTATCATAAAGCTATCAATCATGATGTATGAAGCTATCACTATAACAAAATATAAAATATGCGTTTATAATATTATTTAAGAAATAATAAAACCGGTTGCGGTATCAAAATAGAGCATATAAAGGGTGTAAAACACCTCTTCACGAAGCCGAAAGGCACTGGTTTTCCCCATCATTGCGATAATTTTTTTGTTCTACACCATACCTGGGAACCTTCTAGTTACTGAGATATAGGGGGTCAAAGTTACAACTTTTTGACAAGTTTTTTTTTTTGTATATAAGTAGTTTTTGTAAGATTTTAACTTTTAGCACCTCCACGACCCCCGTACTATTCAATCCATTCATCAGCACAATATTTTAAGTGCGTTACATTGAGTTCTACCACAAAACATGATTAATAACCCCAAAAAAAAAAGTTGTTTCTCAGCAAACATTTTTGCGTAAAGTTACTTGTTTTGATGTACAGAATGCTTGGCTTTGTGATGAGGTGGCTTACACCCTGTATAGGTAAGTTATACCTAATATGTGCTTACAGTAAATAATCAACCTACCTACTTTACCAAGTGTTTACTGAATACCGGTTCCATTTGGGATGTGGAGGTCAGATAGGCAGATGATTCATGTAAAATACTGGTATAAACTGCATCCGGTCAGACTAGAAGTCGACACGTCAGGTCAACATAGTTAGAAAAAGATGAAAGTACTTTTCTTTTTGTTTTTTCATTTATTTACCCTTTAAAAAAATTAGTACATTTGTCTAGGCAGAATAGCATTTATAAACCACTAAGGTTTGTACTCTGTTGGTATACAGTTCACATTGAGCATTCAATGTGTTGTAGGTAGTGGGACTTAAGTTTTAATTAAAACTATAAGACTATTAACTATAAGATTATGAGTAAAATAGCTGATGACCCATCTTTTTAAATGGATGCCAATAAGCTCATCCAATTTTACATGGAGCTTATGAAAGGGTGTGTACTACAGAAATATCAGCCTATTCCTATAGAGATATACTGACTTTATGTTATTTTCTAATAAAAGTAAGTATTTAAACAACAAGAATTTACAATATACATCCAAAAAACACGGCTACCGAAACTAACGATCTATTTAAATTCGGATTTAGAAGGATAAATCTACTCCTTCTCTTGTTAAAGTCGGTTAAATGTAGCCTAATGTCGCCTGGGCCATAAAACGCTTGACAGCTTATTCATCGAAATTGAATGTGTAGTTAGGTTAAAAATACGTAAATACAAGCATACATAAAATGCTAAAATCATTACTTGTTTCACCGTAGTCTGGTTAAAAAAAAACTTGTAGCCATGTTTTCAGATCTACTGCCAGCCCTAAGTCGGCATCTGGGTGGCCCTCGCGTCCGATACCGTGGCAGCTAAAATAAAACCAACGAACGCGCCGTGCGAGCGAGACGCAGCACCTGACATCACGACCCTCTCGCTCGCACGCAGAACAACGAGCTTTTTGACTTATTAGTAATGGTTTTTACTGGCGTTAATTTTAAAAACAAATGAATGTTTTGGTTTTTTTTTTTGTAATTAGAAGATGAAATAATCAGCCAGTATCTGAGTGTGGAATAGGGCAATTTTTTTTTAATTTTTCCATCTGAGAATGCAATAATCAGCAAGTATTTGAATGTGGAATAAGGACATTTTTTTGGATATTTCCATCTGAGGAAATGCAATAATCAGCAAGTATTTGAATGTGGAATAAGGCCATTTTTTTGGATATTTCCATCTGAGGAAATGCAATAATCAGCCAGTATTTGAATGTGGAATAGGGTAACTTAAAAAAAAAAACCATCTGAGAATATTCAAATCAGCCAGTATCTGAATGTGGAATATGGCCATTTTATCCAGATTTTCTTACCTAATTATTTAAACAATAAAGAAGCTCAAATACTCAATGAATCAACAGCCGTTCGGATCAATCTTCAGGTTAAGCCGCGCGTGCCTAGGTTGGTTTGTGGATGGGTGCCCATTACATAGCTACCGAGTTTCCTCTGCGCCTTCTTAAGCTGTTGGTCCCGGCTGTCCTTTGTAGATTTTTGACAGAAGTGACCGCCTGACAACCAGTCTTACCGAGGGGTATCTTGTCTTACCCAGTATAAACTGGGTTGTAGAGGTCAGATAAGCAGTCGCTCCATGTAAAATACAGGTATTCAGCTGCATCCGGTTAGACTGGAAGACAACCCCAACATTGTTGGGTAAAGGCTACCTATAGTAACATTTTATCTGACTCGGGAATAAAACCGTCAACCAGCTCGAGTCCCGCATTGCCGCCACTCCACCAACATGTCATTTAATGTTTTTTTTTACAAAATTAAACACAGCCACCAACCCTCGCTAACAAATGACTCGTAACAAAATTCACAGTATCAACTCTCCACACTAGTGATCAACTGATCAGGGGAGGAACGTTTGAATTAAACATTTGTTTTGCACCCTCTCTATAGGGGTGTTAGGGGGAGCAATTCCCCTTTCAACTCCATCCATACCAGAACTGATAGAGGTAATGGTGACTGGCATATCACCGTATACACCTGGGCCTCGATTCTGCTATTACAATAGTGTCAGAATAGTCGATCATTGATTTCTTATTGGTAAAGTTCTGTCAAATTTTGACAAGTTTGTTAATTCTACTAACATAGTGGCGCCATTATGATTTTTCAATGGTCAACCACTGACACTCCATTGAAAGAAATGTCATAGAATGATAATCTCGTACATGAAATCTGGCGTGAAATAATGTTCGCATTTAGTAGTATATTTGAAAACCATTTGTACTAAGGGTTTTATAATAATGACAATTAGACAGTGCTATTAAATAACATTTTATTTCGATACCATTGACCGACTAATGATTGACCATTGTGTATTTAGCAGATTACGAACTTTCAGCAAAATAACAATGGAATGAGAATGGAATCGTGTTGGAGTGACGAATTTATTAAAATAGCAGAATTAGGCTCCGTAGTAGGAATTTAAATAAATAAATAAATATCGCTGGACATTAATACAGAGCGCCACCTAGTGCCACACTAAGTAAGGCTTGTGTCGTGGACACCAGATAGTTGATATACTACATCTATACTTTTTTGTTTGTAAATACATACTTATTATACATAATAAACATCCATGACTCGGAAACAAATGCCCATGCCCATCACACAAACATTTGCTCCTACCGGGATTCGAACCCCCCGCGCCGTGTTTGTTTTTTAGGACCTGTCTACCTTACAAATTGTTATAACCCGTGTATGATAATTTTATAGTCTAGTGTTAAGATAGCTTATAAGTGGATCAACATCCGAACAAACCTATTGAGGTTTTTGTGATGTTCCTATATTTATATTTTGTTTTGTTCTTTATTTGATAAACAATAAAAAATAAAAAAAATAAAAACCCAGGACCCTAAGAACGTAAGGCAGCCTCACTACCACTACGCCATTCAGGTCGTCGATATTACGGAAAGGGCAATGACCGAAATTGACATCGCAACAGCTATGGTAAGTTTTTAGTGTCTGTCTCTGTAAAGTAATAAATAACAGTTAGACAACGCTAGTTCAGTAGTAATGAAGAAATAATTATAAGAATTAACGCTAGCAACAAAAAATCTAAAAAAAATATTTTCCATTCACACCTTAAAATTACAAAAGCATACTTTATTAAAAATCCAGTACAATTATCCTACAAAAAACTAATATTTGAAGTGTAAGATATAATTTCTCATATATTTCCTTTTTATATTGCTAATTAGTGGTTGAAACACGTAATAATTACTACTCAGAGTTGTCAGTGACTGTATCACACGTTAGAGGTGTTAAATATGAGTCTCATTAATTTTTAATTGAAATAATAACACCTATTTGGTGTCAGAAGTATGTATTTTATATTTATCTATGCTTTTTTTGTGACAACTGTAAGTTTTGTTGGATGTAACGGTACTTACACACATCAAAAGTGTCTAGGGATCAAGCATTTTTATGCGGATTTCTTGAGATTGAGATGTGGCTTTGTAATAAATTTATGATTTTATAAATTTATATGGATGGTGCATTTCATAATTTGAATCAGGAACTGTGAATCAAATTCGAGTAAAAGATGAAAATCAGCTGTCAATATTTTCCCTATAAAAACATACAACGCATTGAAGACATTATTAGTGCTACTGTTTCCCTACTACTGATTAAAACCAACGTTATTATGGAGCGGCGACGTCATTTAAGCAGGGAAGAAATGCTCAGAGCCGTGGGAATGATAGAAGCTGGTTTCCGGCAACGTACTGTGGCTTTAGCTCTGAATACAAGTCAGAGTGTTATCAGTCGACTTTGGACACGTTACCGAAGCACTGGTACCGTGGCTGAGCGCCATGGAGGCCGGTATCGCTGCACCACACGGAGACAAGACCGATACATTCAAATCTTAACTCGAAGAGCTCCAACAATAACCGCCATGATGTTAGCCGTGAGGCTTCATCACTCTTCAGGGAACTTAATTAGCGACCAAACAGTCAGAAACCGCTTGCATGAAGTGAACCTTCATTCCCGAAGACCGCTACGGGTACCACCTATAGTAATGCACAATCGTAGGATTCGATATCAATGGGCTCTTGAACACAGAAATTGGGCAGAAGAACAATGGCGTTTCGTGTGCTTTTCTGATGAGTCTCGTTTTGGTATGAGACCGGATACAAGACGTATACGACACTGGAGAACCCTTGGACGCCAACAGCGATTAAAATCCTGCCAGGAAGTCCATCCTTATAGTGGTGGAACCATCATGGTATGGGCGGGTATTTGGATCGGCGGAAGAACTGAGTTGATTTGGATCAGAGGCAACCTCAACGCTCAAATTTATGCTGAGACGATTGTATCAGACGTCATCGTTCCTCTACAAGTGCAAATCGGTCCCTTATTTCAGTTAATGCATGATAATGCACGACCGCACACCGCAAGAGTTGTAAGACAGACTCTCGCCGCAGCTAACATCAATGTCCTGCCCTGGCCTGCTCAGTCGCCAGACTTGAATCCGATTGAGCATGCATGGGATATGCTACAGAGAAGAGCTCTGCCGAATATGGAGGGTATCCAGTCGCAAGAAGACCTTTTTTTGTTGTTGCAACGAACATGGGCGGCCATTCCACAGCGTGATTTGGATGAACTCATTTTGAGTATGCCAAACCGATGTTCTTGTGTTGTTAGTGTTCGCGGTAGAAACACGGATTATTAATTGTTTAAGTTACCCAATAAAATTTTAAAGAAAACTGTTATTTCAGTCTTTTTTTCGAACTTTTGTGTTAGTGGTTCAAATGTCAAAAATCCCTTTATTAGGAAAATGGCAAATTTCTTTATTAATGCAAAGGTGACTTGGTTTATCGTTACTGTGACAAACGAAAACACTTTATTTGATGAATCCTTAAAGAAAATTTTAATTAATATCAATCAGGTGAAAAGTTATTGCAAAAATATATGTTGATCCCTAGACACTTTTGATGTGTGTATTTTGGTTTTTAACAAGCTGTTGAAAATTAATGTTCTAGATTTTTGTTGAAATCTTTGTATGATTACTTTTTCTTTCGGCGAAAATCTATAGACTATGTGAAAGACTCATTATTTGTCTATCTTTTTCCCAACTATGTTGTGGTCTGCTCCCAGTCTACCCGCATGCTGCTGAATACCGCTGGTATTTTCTGCAGTATTATACATGGAGCGACTGCCTATCTGGAGGTATATACGACACATTTTTGGTAAGACTTGACAAGACTTTGTGGGCCACTGACTACCTGTAACCTGGACCAACGGTATATAGGTATGTGTGTAGTCTCCGAGCCAAGGCGGAAACTCGGTATAGAATGGTTGGTCCACCATCTACAGACTAACTGTGTGACCATACCTATGCAAAATCGACTTAAGCCGGGCAGTAAGAGATGTCTATGCGATAAAAGCTGGTAGTCGACTCTACTCCCTAACCTACATCCGCCTCTCTCACTCGCACTCATCTGCAAACGTGTGCGATAGAGACGGATAGATCCGAATATATGGACGAAGCGTTAGAGAGTAGGGCCTCTGATGCGAATAACGTATTTTGCACTTATTTGCATGAAATTAAGAGCTCTTTCACATTGGCTTATTATTGTTCCGCGTTGATTAAGTGTGGTCAAATCGCTACACTAAATTACTGTAATAAAGAAACGTTAATTAGTGTAAAATTGTTATTAAAACCACTTTTTCTTAAAACAACATTCAATGCTTATGATTTATATTCTTGAAACTGCATTTCTAGCTTAATCAGATAAGATAAAGCATGATCAATAAATCTGCTGTCAAATATCTTGTAAACTTCAGTAATTGTTTTGCCAAGATCTGACGTTAGAATTAACCACTGATTTTATCAATTAATCTATGTATGGAAGTAATCTCTGGTCCAAAAACCACAATTTTTCCCGTTAAACACCTTGTATTTTTTGCATAATCTATTTTTATGGTTTGAAAATAACTAAGGGTTTCGATTCGTATTCCTATTTTCTACGTGGACTTTCAATATGTGGCAGATTTTCTGTAAAAAAGGCAAACCAAAAAAAAATTAAGGTTAAGGTGTAAATTTCTAAAGGGTGTAAAACACCTCTTCACGAAGCCGAAAGGCACCTGTTCTCCCCATCATTGCGATCATGTTTTTGTTCTACACCATACCTAGGAACCATCTAGTTACGGAGATATGGGGGGTCAAAGTTATAACCTTTTGACAAGTATTTTTTTGAATACGAGTTTTTTTTTGTAAGACTTTAACTTTTAACACCTCCACAACCCCCGTACTATTCCATTCATCCATCAGCACAATGTTTTAAGTGCGTTACATTGAGTTCTACCACAAAACATTATTTATAACCTCAAAAAAAAGTCGTTTGCCAGCAATATTTTTTGCGTGAAGCTACTTAGTTTGATGTAGGTACAGAATGCTTGGTTAACGGCTTTGTGATGAAGTTTACACCCTGTAGTATCTCTTTGTCTAGTCCATGTCTTTAGGCAGGTAATTATGTACCTAAAAGACACTAATAAGACAATGTACTAATAACACTTGTGACACTTTGTTAAAGACAAAATCCTTTTCTTCCCAACAATGAAGTAATCTTAATTTACCATAAACAATCACCCATAATCCTAAACTAACGCTTACAAGCGTTCAAATGGCGCGAAACTTGTAAACGTCAAATTTGACAGGCCGCCATCTTGAAACGTTGCCCGCTGCCAATAACCCGGGATAATTACTTAAGCTATTAGTTAAACGTCTTAAGTCGGATGACTGTTACAATATAGCGTTCCGGTTTAGTTTTAAAATGTCCTATTTAGTTCAATTATACAATTACAAATAGTAAGTAAGCTAGTAGGCTAGTTATGACGATTGTGGAGTACTTCTGTATATTTTGATTCATTTTTAAATTAGGAATTCATTGGAGTAAAGATTTTTCTTTCAACTTAGGGTGTGAAATTCTTAGGTACGCCTTGAATCATTTAAAGAATAGATTTGCAGTGATTTACCCACAAATTCGACAGCAAACTTTTCTTGATAGTGTTACAAAGTTTTCTGTAGATTCTCTATTAAGCTATCTTAAACCGCCAAATAGTATCAATCTCTGTTAGGGGGCACCTCCATGAGCGAGAGAATAGCCGCGATTTGACGTATTTATATACAAAAATATCGCTGCGATTCTCTCACTCGTGGAGCCGGCCCTTAAGAGAGTGTATAGAAAAACGTGACAAAGACGATAATATCGCCGCGGTTCTCTCGATTGTGGGCGCAGCCCCTTAGATAGGTAGTTGAGTAGTCATACTTAACACATGATCGAAAATCTCATGCATAAAGTATTCTATTCCATGCCCGAGGACATTTCGGAACAAAACATGGCGTACTTATGTAAATTAAACTAAGGGTCAACATAAAACATAGTTCAACCTATAAACACTCCATACAATACTTAAACAATACAACACTACACGCGTATAAAAGATAATCTCACACCACAACTTATTTCTTCAGTCTCGAAGGACCGATACAATCTGCACACATGTTACGATACGGTGTGAATGCGGCCCTCGTTAGGGTTAAGTCAGAGGTAAGAAGGCAAGAGCATTGCCTTTAATTGCATATTAGTTTACGAGAATATTGTGTTTCGATGTGCGAACTAAGAATTGTCTATGGAGGTAGATTTGTAGGCTATTGTTTGAGAAATGGCTCGTTTTAGAGTTAATTTTATAGTGTTTATGGTATGGTACTTTGTGTGAATTTATCACTCACAATCGGCGAAGGAAAACATCGTGACGAAACTGGCTGGTCCAAGAACCAATAATTTTAGACCTGGAACTTCCACTAACACGTAATGGAACCGCGTTGTAAATTATAGCCCATTTCAAAGAAACCTCAAAATCCCACAGTGGTGGTAAGATGAGTACCAATATATGGTTGAGGGAACCAAACCACATTCTCTTTGAGTAGGAAGAGGTAGCGAACAAAGTATAGATTCTGTAAAGAATAATATGAGTAGAAAGAGTTATTTTAAGTCACCCTGGTCGGTTTTTTTATTTAAATCTTCAATGTATAGATTTTTTGGTCTCAACGATTTTATTATTGTATAGACTAGCTGACCCGCACAACTTCGTTTGCGTGACGAACCGCTCGACCGATTTTGTGCAAACTTCACATAAACCATCTATTAAATAGTCCGAACAAAGCCTAAACATTTGGTTTGGATAGGTCAGTCCGTTCTCGAGTTATAAAATTACAAAGAAAAGTGGCATTTATTTTTATACAACGTGTAACGTTAAATACACAAAACTTCAGACACTCCAAATTATTTTTAGTTCAATTGAACAAATTAAAAAAAAAAAACATTAAAAAAGAATATAGGTTTTATGTGGGCATGTATTTAATGCAGCAACTAAGTAAAATGAATATAGGTTTAAAAAAAAAATAGAATGGGTACCATATATAATGGGTTGGCAGCTAATAAGGAGTATCGTAATAAGTAAAAGGTAGCATATTAATATATCAGTTATAAGCTCCGTTTTAATTTAAACTAGCATCAAGTTTTTCTTTTGGGAACTGAATTAATATCTAAGCGAAAACTTAATGATGAAAATAAAATAGAAAATGGGCATTCATAAATAATACAAATCAGATTCAATTTAAAATTGTTTATGAAGAATAAATATAAACTAGCTTATATTATACATATACTGTGTGACTTTTAATAGCTTTAAATAAACTCTAAAATGGCATGAATAAAAAATATTTTGCGGCTTTTATTTTCAAAATTATAGGTGAATAAATTAAAAACATAAAAAGAGTAATTACTTTTATTTTCCGGGTGCAGGGTTTAAAGGAACCTAACTAACCTAACGGGGGGTGTCCCAAGTCCCGATTATGGGGGCAGAGATACTTCCGTATGTTCAGTTGACAATAATTCGAGACATTACAATATTGCGAGAAAAAACACGTTATATTGTAATATAACGTATTTGACAATTTTACGGTGACATATACGAGTACATTGTTTATATAATCCGATGCTAAAGTCTTTAATGTTCTGCTTTGCCCAACAATATCCTTCTGTCCATTCTTTGAGTCCAATGTTGCGTGTCTCTGGGAATAAGTCTTCAGAGATTTGGTTTGACCATTGGGCGACCATATCACTCGCCACAACAAGGAAACGTGAAAGGGGAAAACGTTCCCGCATCGTAAAACTAACCCGCCACCCCGCACTACACTCGTATCCAACCATCGCGCCTTCCGCCGTTTTCATGAAATTATGTTAAAAAATATTAATAAATTAACTCTTATTCCTATTTATTGTACTCGTTTTAACATTTAGAGCTGCTCGCAAAGCGGAGCCTGAAAGTGGGTTTTTAGACGGCACGAAATAGTTGGTAATATATTATCTTTGCCACCCTACTAACATTATTAGTCGCCAAGTCATTATATATAGCTCCTCGCCTAATATTTCAATTGACTGGTATAGTTTATTTGCTACCTAAACGCAGCTGCTAGTTTTTAGTTTTTATAACACCCTTAATTTTGAACCTTACATAATATAATAGTCGCGAAAATATTTAATGGCGTGCAAGTTATTTTATTTGTTGCAAACATTTAGTCGACTTTTAAGTTATTAGTCACTTGGAAAATAATAAGCTTTTTATGTGCTGTTTTAGTTTTATTGGCAATTAGATTTACTAGCAAGAACTATTATTCTCCCGCGTATGAGACAATTTAAATTGGACGAAAACCATTTCTATTTGTTAATTTACCTATTTTGGCGGGTTTGCGCACTTGATGGCTTAATCTTTAAATAAATAGACAGGCAACATTTTGTTTGAAGATTTTTTTGAAAAATGTGACTTATATTAAAAAGTGGCTCAATTGATTCTGCCCGTGATTCTGATCAACCTATCTTCAGGTTTTGCTCATTTAACGTTACACATTGTATATATTGACTAACAGATAACAGACGGTTGCTATCTCTAACTGTTTGACATTTAGCTTACGGACCGTTAGAAACAAAACGTTTCAGATAAGATTTCTTTGTTTTTTTTTAAAGCATCACAGACGTTCGAGTGACAGTTATGTGACGTGGATTTTTTTTATTAGCCTGTATTGTCCCACTGCTGTGCAAAGGCCTCCCCCATAGTCTTCCACTCCTCTCTAAGTGTGGCTCTGTATTGTATGTATGTGGATAGAATATTCCAAGCTAATTTTGTTTATAGAAACACCGATAGCTACGAAAGATAGGCATATTAACTAACAGTTTTACGTAAGTAAGTTGTTGAAAACAGCCGTTTTAGGCCAACGAGGCAAACTGAATATTAGTATGGTTTATTTTAATAGGTAAACATAACTTATATAGTTTCCTATTTACTATGTCAGATGGTTCTCAAGTGATATAAAATCGATCATATCTTACTCTGTATCAGTTAGCTACAATGTTTACATTGTAAACAACATATTATTACATGAATAGTAAGGTATATGCGCGGGAAATTACTTGTTCACACCTATAATAGAAGCCTGTTTTCAGGTACTAAATATTATCTACAACTTTGACCCCAAATATTCATAATAACAATGATTTGTCAATATTTGTCTTGTCTTGATAGATTTACTGAAAGGAGAATGGGCAAATTTTATTGCTGTTGGACCTCGCTGCAGATGCCTATACTTTGAGGCCCATTCTCCGTTCTCTACCTTGTGGTCGTTACAATTACTTTATCATTGTTGGGATTGACGGAGCGTGTCTTAGATAGATAGATAGATAAATCATTTATTTAGTGCACACAAAAGCACACAGAAAAACAATTAAATGAAACAGTTCACTGAAAACAAAAGAAAAACATACCTATTTACAAAATAAGTATAGTAACACCATGACTTACTTCAAATAAAAAAAATTAAAAAAGGAAAATAACAAAGAGGGTATGCAAGGTACGGTGTGCGTCTCAAGGTAGTCCAGCTCAGCATGTGTCAGGCATGCACCTGACGCTGATATTCTGCTGGATCCCTGTAGTGACGTACGGACTTGACTTGAATGTGCCCTGGCGGTTGAGAGTATGTCATGCTCACTCAAATGTCTCGCTGATGATGGCGCGTGTGTCGGACCATTTAGCTCCCTTCAAAATGGTTGAGCTGAATGGTACATTATAAAACTTAAGAAGACGGGTATTTGTCGCGAATTTACCTTTAATTTAATCCCGACGTTTCGACCGGATTGCACCAGCCGTGGTCGCGGGGAGACTGAAGTACTGGAGGTACCGCGACAGCAAAGCAAGCTGAACGGGCGCTGTCAGTTGTGACTGGTCATTTCTTAGTTGCCATGGCTTATTTGAAAGAATTATTTTGTTTTTACTATGGACACTTTTAACGTGCACATCTTGCTACATTGTTCTCACACAATTTACCATCTCAACATGAATGATGTAACCAAGATTTTGTAACAATAATTTGATTTAAAAGAGTGTCCATGGAGTTTCTTGCCCGTTCTTCTCCTTATAGATCTACGTTAGGGAATGGGCAACTACAGTACTTTCACAGTTTTTATGTCTTGTGACTGGGACTGTAGCTACATTTAATTTTCATCTTTGTTTTGACAATTCAAAAGTGCCTGTTATTGGCCTACTTGAAATAAATGCTTTGATTTTGATTTTTGATTTTGGACGTCGAGCAGACGAGATAAATCGTCTTCTTCTCCTATACTTCTCTATTATTTGTCATCTCATCAGACACCTCCTTTCTAACCATATCATTCTTCACACAGTCCATCCATCGTTACTTTGATCTTCTTCTACTCTTCTACTAATCCACATTCATACTCAGAACTTTCCTTATTCCTCCGCATCACATGCCCATACCACGACAATCGATTACCACACAATTTTTCTGTCACCTCTTTTAGACTTCTCTACTCATTTCTTATTTTACCTAAATCCGTCAAAAACCAACCCTCTACTTCTAACGGATTAAAACAAGACCGAAAAATAATTGAAATAGTTTTCAATCAAACTCCATTCGTCGAAGAAATCTAGGTGACAGGTGACGTTGATTCACGTCAATTGTCTTTTTATGGCCCATTATAGGAAGTATCAACATAACTAATTTTAATACTTATAATAACCTAGAGGATATGACCGATGCTGCTTAACTTTTGTTAAATTTTCCTTTTGTTTTACATTTTTTGTATACCAAACAATGACCTATTGTCGGGCCTAAAGCTGTCCCCCCATACTTTAGTACTAATGCTGTAATGAAACATAATAATATTGTATTACCAAATGATTTGAAAAGAGTAACCATGGAGTTTCTTGCGGGTTCTTCTCCATGGAATCGACCAACGCGAACCGTATACCTTTTTCGACGTTTTATAAGTGCCCATCCAGGCCTATGTGAAATAAAATATTTTGATTTTGATTTTGTTTTTGACCCAGTGGCGGCGGTACCGACTTACGAACAGTCCTGGGTTCAAATCCAGACAGGCGCATTACTTTGTGTAATTTATTTCATCACCACTGCTCTCAAAACGGTATAGGAAAACATCGTGGGGAAACAATTGATATTCAAATGGGTATTTTTTTTTTTATTTGTCTTTTTTTTCGGAAATCGGTGCGTGTAAACCACCCGTATTAAAACGTAGCCCGTCGGTCACTGGCCCTATATCCGCGCCTTCACACACACAAATAAACGTACATATAGACTATCACGCGATGAGTGATTCTTATATTAATTTCGTGTTATTCTGAAATACTGTTAAATGTAAACATTTTCAAATAGCACCTTTATTAATCATTTGATAATCATTTATGTCTGTTGTGACCCTCCTGAATTTTGACTAAAATGCAAAACTACAACTTGTATAGTGTTTTCAACCTCATGAAACTTCTCCATTAAGCATATTTTTTTCGCAATTTTTCTAGAAAACTCGCCTATTACTTACTTTTACTTGCCAAGAAAGAAGGTAATTTAAATATAAAAAGTTTCTTCACCCGAAATTCCGCTCCGCCAATCACTCCGCCATTTTCGAAGCCCAACCCAACCCCTCCCTTGAAGCGAGCAGTGAAATTTCAATTGCCACAAGTTTGCCAATTAAAAGTCAGTCAGACGTCGGGAGCGAACGCTTTAGCGCTTAATAAAGCGATGGAAGCAATTAGAATTGTTATTGTTTTAACTTATTTTATTAGTTTGGTTAGGTAGTCACAATTAGGTATAGTAGCTGTCTTGGTTGAGATGAAACGGGGTTGGATTTTGAGGGTTAGAGAGTATGGAAAGATTTGTTGTAAGATTATTTCGGGAGACAATTTTAATTAAAGATGTCCACTTCAGTCACTTCTGAACATAGACTTCCTCTATGTGTCACCACATTGACCGGTCCCGTGCGACTCGCATCGCTATCTTCACCTTTTCATTATAACAGCACAATATTAAATAACGTAAGTGGCAGTGGGCAGGACACATTGCTCGCAGAACGGATGGCCGATGGGGCCGAAAACTTCTCTCAGAGCCTCTCACAAGGTGAATAGATAACCTGGTGAATCCGCTGGATGCGTACTTGGAGGGCCTAGGCATATGTCTAGCTGTGGACGTATTTCGCCTGAAATGATGGTAATGAGTATTAAATTGATATTGGTTGTGTCAGCAGGAGATGTCTGATGATGCTTATCGACATAATTATGAGCCCGCAAAACCAGAATTGGTGCCCAAAAAATGTCACGGGGTCGCGGCAGACTACGAAGGCGATGGCGGGACGAACTAGATGTCTTCCTTGTTTGGAAATATCTTTGGAAGGAATAAAAAGCAATTTATTAAATATGTTTTAAAGAAATTTCCTACGGTTATCAACATGCCTTGCGTAGAGGGAAATTCTCAAATTTTCATCATCATCGTAATAACGCCCCTTGGTAAGACCGGTTGTCGGTGTGTGTTATAAACTGGGTTGTGGAGGTCAGATAGGCAGTCTCTCCATGTGAAATACTGGTATTCAGCTGCATCTAGTTAGACTGGAAACCGTCCCCAACATAGTTGGGAAAAGGCTAGGCTGATGATGATCATACTTTCCTATTAAAAAGAATCCAAACACAAAATACATAATGTATCTATAATTACACACTTGTGTATATAAATACTAGGTAACTACATACACCAGGTGCGAGCGTACGCTTCGCACCTATGTAATAAGTGATTATTAGATATAATGAGCTGTTCTTCATGAATGCTAGCTAGTTACACTCATTACGAAGTATATGGTGTCGAGAAATAATTATAGCACAACGCTGTAATTGTAACGTGGGTTTGTAATAGAAAAAACGGATTTTCTTGATCGAAATTGATGTGGATAGTTTTAGTTTTTGATGTGTGTTGCCATGGATACCAGAATATAATATCACGCCTGTTATCTATGAATGGGTAGACAGCGGTGTACTAGTAGTATACCCGTATATCGGCTATGTTTAAGGCGACTACATGAGCTAAATTAGTAACTCTATTGGTGGTGGTGCAAACTTCGTTTGTAATACTTTCAGAATAAAGCTCTCTCCCTCTCGCGTTCCGCCACCACCGCCTTAGGTTTCATGTAATAGGTAGGGGCGAGCCTATTGCCGTCAACCGGGCCCTAATTCAGACTCCGTGGCTGCCACTGAGAAATTCCTGATGGATAAGCCCAATATCACTTTGCTAGACTTGGGAATCAAATTTTAACCCATTCATGATCAGCAGTCACGCTTTTTAAAATACTTTTAATAAGAGAAGTAGAAATTACGGTTTTTTCCTACTCCTCCGCTAGTTTCGTTGCGGGATCCAAGACAGTTAAATTCATTTTCTGGGACTGCGTCGAGGTTCATTGTCTCGGCGCCTCGGTCTGCGCTGGTGGTCGCCACTGTTGATTCTGGCTTTCAGGAGTTACATTGGATTCGGGATAGTGTGGCGGGCTTGTCTCTAATAAAAATTCTAATAAAGGTTGTAAAACACCTCTTCACGAAGCCGAAAGGCACTTGTTCTCCCCATCATCCTCATCATCATCATCATTTTTTTGTTCATTTTTTTTGTTTTACACCATACCCGGGAACCTTCTTCTAGTTACAGAGATATGGGGGGTCAAAGTTACAACTTTTTGACAAGTTTTTTTTTGTAAGATTTTGACTTTTAACACCTTTACGACCCCCGTACTATGCAATCCATCCAACAGCACAATATTTTAAGTGCGTTACATTGAGTTCTACCACAAAACATGATTTTTAACCTCAAAAAAAAAAGTTGTTTCCCAGCAATAATTTTTGCGTAAAGTTACTTAGTTTGAGTAGTACAAAATAGTAGTAGTACAGAATACTTGGTTAACGGCTTTGTGATGAGGTGGTTTACACACTGTTTAAAGACTGTAGAAAGGCCAAAGAAAGGTTGGATGGATTGGGTGAGGATTGATATGAGAGAGAAAGGAGTAACTGATGCCTGACAGGGAAGAATGGAAGAAAAAAACGAGTTTAAGGCGATTACAAGAGCTAAACGCGAGTTTTATAATTACTAAAAGTATATGATTCACTGCAATAAACAAGACCAGAAAAATATATGATATTCTTCAGGATATATGCTAGCATGATACTGTTTTGAAAACACAATACAATTAATTTGGCTCGATAAAAATAAATCACGAACTTATCTCTAAAAATATCTTTCAAACAATAAAAAACATACTTATATACATGCGATCATTCTGGTTTTTTGGCAAATAATTCTCCAAGCAATATATTAGCATGATACTGTTTTAGTTTTTTAATCAAACCAATAGTTTTTTTTGTAAATCGATCGAAACCACTCATTTCGCGCTATTTGGCCCGCAGTGGCTGACGTAACAACTTGTGTTGTCCACTTTGTAGTGCAAGCTGATTAGAACTTTATTCTAACAGCATTTCAAACGAAGTTTGAACCACCACAAATAGAGTTGCTAATTTAGCTCGTCTAAGCGCCTTAACCCACAAATTACATTGTCAAAATGTAAACCAAATATGTAGCTTGTTCGACCGTAGGTATATGTAAGTTGACGAAGTAATGAAAAACGAGAATATATCAAAACGTATATCCAGAACACTCCATGACTTCCCAGTTTCTAAACCAAACAACCGATTTAAACGAATCCTCCTCCACCCAAACTCCGGACATTAAAAACACATTAAACTCCGAACATTTTCTTCTAAGATTGTGAAGTGTAAAAAACGATTTGTCCAACTATTTTCACGGACACTGCAGATGTATTGAAGAGAAAAAATGCCGGGACATCAAGAGTTAATCGTTCGGAATGAATTGCCTAGAACTAGGGTTGGGATTGAGAATAGGGTATCGAATTATCGATAAATGAATAAAGTTATTGATTTTCCAGATACAGCTTCTTATGATGTCAAGTTTTGTTGTTAATCGTCAAAGAATTTCTTGCTACAGGAGTTTATCCTACTTCCTACTTATATTATAAATGCGAAAGTTTGTGAGGATGGATGTATGTTTGTCACTCTTTCACGAAAAAACTACTGAACGGATTTGGATGAAATTTTGCACACAGATGGTTTATAACCTGGATTAACACATAGAATACTTTTTATCCCGGTAGTAAGATCCCATGGGACAATTTTGAAACTTCACGCGGGCGAAGCCGCTGGCAGAAGCTAGTGGTTAAATATTAATAGCCGTAAGGGTCGATCGGTAAAACTGCGTTTATCGAGGTTGTTCGGTGGATGGGTAAAAATCCATTACAAACTGAGTTTAGGAAAACACGTTTAGCCGTTGGCTTCGGCTGTAAGTGGCAGATATTTGACAGTCGTTATAGGTCCGTGATCTGAAATTCTGACAACCACTTTTGCCAAGGGTTACCTTATCCAATACTAAATGGTTTAGGTATGGAAGTCAGATAAGCCAACCAATTAGACTGGAAGCCGAAAACTATAAAGTGGGAAAAAGTCTTGGCAGGTGATGAATGATTAGCATGAAAAGAGGCTGTCCTATGAACTTCGGTGGTGGATGAAAATCGGTGTAGTAGTTTTTGAGTTTATCGCGAACAGAAATACAATGTAGAAAGACGCGGCGGAGGACTGTTTAACAATATGTAGTGATTGTTATTTAATATTTTCACAAGGGCCATGGGGTCCGAGTGCCCACCTAGTATTTCGGGAAATCGCCAAACGGTTGGTCGACTCTTCACGTGACCAGAGGGCGGGACTATTTTCTGGCCAAAGAATCAGCATTGCCATCCAACGTGGCAATGCTGCCAGCCTTCTGGGCACTTTTCCTGTTAGCAGCGATGTGGACGATTTTTTCGATGCCCTGTAACCCCTTTTTGATATTTATACATATTTTTTCTTTCTATTATAATGTTAGTGTCTGTATATTGTAAATAATGATTACTCTACTTAAATAATAAAGTTATATTTTCCTAGTCGCTATTTAAAATATCCAATGCACACGATAGACCAATTTTCAATTCAAAAATTCACCCAAAAATCAAGACAACTTTAAATAATGAAAACAACATATTAGTTTATCCCTCTTCTCGACTAATTCAATCGACTGCGCCCTTGGAGAGGGATGATAAGTAACTGCACTACACCATAGTCAATAAGTTAAGAGCAATCTCTAGTTTGAGCGTGAAAACATATGTTTAGGGGTGATAGGGAGGGGGTGTGTGTCGATAAATCTTTTTATTTTTTTGCAAGGGGAAGTGTGAAGTGCTTTGTTGATCTTAAATTGCATAAAAGAAAATGATTTAATGACTAGGTTAGCCGTCCAAATTTTCAAGTTTTTATGATTCCTATTTGTGTTTGCCAAGTTCTGTGTTTTAGTGTTATTAAAATAGTCTTTAATGATAAAAGTGCTGAGCAACCTCATTCAATAGCGTAAATTAGGAAACCCTTGAGGGAAGTCTTTTACAAGTGTCGTCCAATTTTTTGTTTTATCTATTTAGAAAAAAAAAGACAGAACAAGATAAAAAATGATTTTATTTTTTAATGTTTTTAAGCGATGAGTCTTAGCAAGGGATAGATATTACCCAACTATACACACTGGGTTGTGGAAAACACATAAGCAGTTGTTTTATTTAATAAAACTAGTATCTACAGTACCCGTTGATAGAAAACTCTTATTTAGAGCCCAAAAAAGATGTGTCAGAGCTATGTGTGGACTAAAAAGCACAGACAGTTGTCGACCGCACTTCATACGTTTCAAAATACTTACCTTGCCATCGCTGTACATATGGGTGAATATCAACAAGTGCATATTTTTGTCAATTTTGGTGGCCAAATTTTTTCTTTACTTTTTGTGAAAACCATTGACCTGGTACAAAAAAAGAAGGCTCAAGCTTTAGGAATCTTCATGAGGTCCGAGAATATCCCGGTAACTTTTTGAGATATTTGAGTTCATAGACTAGTGTAGCCACCAAAATTGAAAATTGTCCACCAAAATTGAAAGTTGTCCACCAAAATTGATATTTGTCCACCAAAATTGAAAGTGCTTAAAACAATACATTAAAAATCAGTTTTTGTCACAAACTTAAATCTCACTAATAAAGCTCAATGTCTCGAATGACCAAAAACTCCATCAGTTAATAAAACTCAGTGTTGTTATGATAATATTTATTATTATTTATCTGATGAACTCGTAATGATAATTATGAGGGTAGACATAAAAAAATATTTTTATTTTGAACAAAATTACTTGCCAAACAACAAAAATTTCCTCAACAAAACTAAGAAACCAAAACATAATAAACTCTTAAATAAGACATGATTAAATAACATTATTAAACTTCAAGGCAGAATCTTAAAGAGATTCAATCAACAAAAATCACACAACAATCAGTCATTAAATCCAAGAAAGGATATTATGGTTTTTAAACATAAACCTTGTCTCGTCTTTTTTTTTTTTTAAATCATGTATAGTAAATATAAGCAATACTTAAATAAGTACATTATATATAGTTATGTAAAATAACTGTATTTATTACAAAGAGAAAAAAGGTTCAAGGAAAAAATCACAATTTCTACAATCAGTCTTTAAATCTGAAAGGAATTTGTAATTTTCAAATATAAACCTACTCTTATCTTTATTAAAAACTAGCGAGAAAGAGGGATGGAGCTATACACCTTTTATAGCTCCATCCCTCTTTTTCGCCCGGAAAATTCACACTTTAGCACGTCATGGTAGGCCCTCAGTTTCCTAATAACAATTATAATATTTTAGATTTTTATTTATTTAACATACAACTTTTTAAAGATCTTTTGTCTTAAAAAATAAATAACAAAACTATTCTTATGAAATGGAAATTATAAAAAGTAAGATTATAAATAAAATCTAAAATATATTATAGTCTGAGTCTGATGAATCATCAACATCTAGTGCTGATCTTTTTTTTTCGGAAGTGACGCATTTGATCCTGCTTCAGTTGCGAGTCTTCTTGCTGCTTTTTTTCTTTCGTAATATTCTCGTTGATATATTTTGTTTTTTCTTTGCAAAGCGCGACGCTCGCGTTGGGATTTTAGTTTCTGAGAAGCCAGTTTACCTTTTTTTTTCTTCTCGTGATATCTCTCCCTCTCTCTTTTCCGTAATTTATCTGCCTGTGCAGGATTGCTTTTTCATTCTTTCTTTTCTTTTTCTTTCTGCCATTCTTTTTTTAAGCAGCCTCTCTTCTCTAGTCTGATTTGGCATTCTAAAAAGTAAGAAAAATAAGTAAGTATAACTAATTCAAAGAAAAGTAAAATAACTAATAGGTCAAATCTATTGCCAAGTACCTACATAAAACTTAGGTACCGACATAACAGCCGGTCGACCTTAGAGTACCTAGTGCAGAAAAATAACATGGCATGTGCAATTTAATAAATAGAACAAACGGAAGAGAATCAAGTACAATAGTAACGTATACTTAGATATATACATATAAATAAACAATCTGTAGTGAAAAACTGTCTTTATATGAAAAAATAACATATAATAAGTACATACTTAAAATTTAGTAGCTTATTTTCAATGTTGGTGGCGAAAATTGCCACCAAAGCCACCAAATTTGAAACCAGGCATAAAAAAAATCTTAAAAAATACAGGTATTAAGATACAATAGAATAAATATCACTGAAAAATAAGTTACCCAAATCACTACCTACAATACGTAGCTCACTATTAAACACTTAAAAATCACCAGCAAATCGATCCACCAAAATTGAAAAATTCTTGTCCCCTGTTCGACCCAAGATGATACTTACGTTTTTGGCGGGAAATCACAGCACTATGCACCACACTGTTACGCGCAACTACCCGCGCACGACTGACAAATACAGAATATAAAACGCGATTGATCGCACACGCACGAATCTTCATGCTAAATGTAAATTGAAAAAGTGCTACCAAAATTATGATTTTTGCAAGGACAAACTTAAATCGAGTATCCTGTGCTTTTAAAATCAATTTTATAATATGGTTTAGTTGTTTTTAGATAGTGTGTCTTATGCATATACCAATGTAGTGATTTGTTTTTTACTTCACTTTAAATTGTTTCTTTGGTAAATACATTTATATCAAAAAATGGAGCTAGGACAAGCCACCAAACTTGAATTTTAAAGTTATTTATTTTTCCAAAGCTTCCATAGGTAAGCCTATTTCAAAAAAAATGTGGCCCTAATTGGAATAAGTTAAGTAGTTCACTATAAAAAAATATAAGAAACATCCCATCGTTTTACACCATGATTCTCAACGTGGACACGTAAAATTAGCGCCTTGGATATTCACCCATATACGAAACAAATATGTTCGTCAAATCTAACATTTCACTTTATAAAATAGCTACTAAAAGTTACTATCGAAAATTACGTGATAGAAATAAGTTAGAACTCGAAGTGACTTATGGCAAAACGGCACTTATGAATAAAAGCACCTTCTGTATAGCCAAAAAAATTGTTTAACAAACTACCTGAAAAAATAAAAACGTTAAATCTGGAAAATTTCAAAAAACAATTAAGTATTAAAAATATTGTTAAATAAATGCTATTACTCACTACAGGAATATCTGGACGATAATTCTATAATTTCTGCTTCAGAAAATTGTACCAACATCTCCTAACCTATTTTGACTATTCAGAATTTTATCTGACATTAGCATTATTATAACTTTATCTCTTTGACATTTATTGAAACTGATTATATCCCCAATTAATATTGACATGCATGTACCTATTAACATAATTTTATAAAATTCTACCACTCGAAGATATCTTAAAAGTTGAACTAGTGTTAAAGTACCTGAAGATAATGTTAATTAAAATTATATATTTGTACGCCTCTGGGCAAAACATAGAGGATCTACCTATCTGTAACATCATTATTATAATTTGACCTATGTTTACAAATAAAGCATTCTGATTCTGATTCCGGTTCGACTAGAATCTGACCCAAAATACTAGGAAAAACCGCCGAAAAGCCTATCTGAAAGTGCTGCAGTTTCTAAAAAAGTCTAAATAGTAAAAAGCCGTGTAATTACTATTGATTAATAACTTCCATTACTTTATTCCCAAGCTTATATTGATAACGTAATTAGCACTAATTCTATTCTGAACACATATAATCACATGAAACCGTCACAAAACCTACTTTACAAGCATTTCTAGGCAAAAACTTAGACATAGACACAGAAAAAAATCATACTACATCTTAAACTAACAGCTAATTGGCCTCACAAGTTATAATTAACCGCAGAGTAAATTACATCGAGTAATTAACAGCATTTCCAATCGATTAACTTGGAAAATCATCGAATAAGTACACCTCTACTGCTTCGCTATAGAGCGCAAAACGCAACTCTAACACGTTCGAATAGAGTTCAAAACGTCAAACCGCCATTTAGTATTTTCGTATTTCGAACTATCGGAGTTCTAATTTCAAAATTAATGACGTTAATGAGTACAGTCAAGTATGAATTCTGGTTAAAATGTCGAATTCCGTACGGATATTTTTTTGTGTTTGGAATTTTTCGATAAATGAACTTTTATGGTTTTTAGTAGTAATTATCTGATTATAACAAGAATTAAATACGTGTACTAATTTAATTAGTAAACACCAAAAAAGGTTATCACAAATTATTTGGTATTTTCTTTGATATTATTCTGTGACTTTTGATATGTTTCGTATCCAATTAGGAACAGCAATTTTTAGCACTTTTAAAGTATTAAACACAGTTCATACCGCAAATAAATTGTTCCTGTGTTTATTTTTGAAGGATGTGAATACCTCTGAAATTTCAGATACAGAGAGAATTCCAGGTTTCTGTCTTCTGAAGAGTTAGGTCAGAGGTGTATCTATGATTGTAAACTAGCAGAAGTCACACGGTTTTACCCACGTAGTTCCCGATCCCGTGGGATTACGAAGATAAAATATAGCCTATGTTACTCGCTGATAATGTAGCTATCCCTTGCTGAAAGAATTTTTCAAATCGGTCCAGTAGTCTTTTAGTTAATTCGTTATATAAAAATACAAAAACAAAAAATCTTTCCCCTTTACAATATTACGAGTACTCGTAGTATACAGGGTGTCTCATTCAAATCGGTCAGTATGGGAAAGTCTGAAACTATAAGACATACGAAGATCTGTTCTGAGGAACCATGTCATCGATTTTAATAACAAGAAAAACTGCATTCATACATTTTAAAAAACATCTGTTCTCCGTTCGGGAATCGAACCCGGTTATTTTGAAAAAAAAACCTACACTATTTCTATTTAGATATCGATTGTGTAGGTCTTAAGCAGTAAATGTCTGTATGAAACATGATGTCTAAAATGAATAAAATGCATTGTTTCCACATACTTTAATTTATTTTAGTAGGTGCTCGAAGTGACCACCGCCTTTTTCAATACAATATTCAACACGATATTAGATAATATTATCGCAGATAACAAAACTTCCGGAAAGCAACATCAGCACAGAGGTACAAACATTCATTGAGACAATTTTAAATAAGACAATAGTTAAACAATCGCTCTGATCCATATGTGGCTCATGGGACAGGAAAAGGGTTAATATTGTAAATGTCAGTTCAAGCACCTACTAAAATAAATTAAAGTATGTGGAAACAATGCATTTTATTCATTTCAGACATCATGTTTCATACAGACATTAACTGCTTAAAACCTACACAATCGATATCTAAATAGAAATAGTGTAGGTTTTTTTTTTTCAAAATAACCGGGTCCGATTCCCGAACGGAGTACAGGTGATTTTTAAAATGTATGAATGCAGTTTTTCTTGTTATTAAAATCGATGACATAGTTCCTCAGAACAGATCTTCGTATGTCTTATAGTTTCAGACTTTCCCATACTGACCGATTTGAATGAGACACCCTGTAGATGTATACATACCTTAAAGTGATGAAGGGGAAATCCGTGAAGTTTTAGTCAAACTCCTTCCTCCCTCCTCATGAGGGAAGACATCTACAGGGTGTAAACCACCTCATCACAAAACCGTCAACCAAGCATTTTTTACATTAAACTAAGTAACTTTACGAGAAAATTATTGCTGGGAAACAACTTTTTTCAGGGGTAAAAATCATGTTTTGTGGTGGAACTCAATGTAACGCACTGAAAACATTGTACTGGTGATTGAATTGAGTAGCGTGGAGATTGTGGAGGTGTGTAAAGTAGAAATCTTTAAATAAAAAATCGTATTAAAAAAAAACTTATCGAAAAGTCAGTTACTTACATAAACTTCTTATAAAATGTATAATCTAATAATATCTTTAAACGAGCTAACGTGCGAGCAAGTTAAAGACAAAAAAAAATGGAAGGTGCCAACTCGCGAGCCTCGCAACTTTCACAGTCGCCAGTTGACGAATAAGCCGGACAGCTACCCAAATATTCCTGAAACATAAATCTCCTAGCGATAACTCACGCAAGTCTAGACTAGCGGGACACTTAATATTATCTACCGTAACGTAATTAATTAATAAAGTAATTAGACTAATATGTAGATCATAATTAGTTATCTTAAGTTTTGATTAGCGCAGACTGTTCACCTCAGGACTGCTGAGATTTTAATATAGATAACATTATAATTAACACTAAAGGCGTCACAGTAGTGATTTTGAAATGGTAAACGGGTATAACTTCACAGCTGCAATCTCTGAAGGGTTAAGGCGACTACATGAGCTAAATTAGCAACTCTATTTGTGGTGGTTCAAATTTCGTTCAAAATTATCTTAGAATAAAGTTCTTATCAGCTTGCACTACAAAGTGGCCCGCATTCGGCCCGCAGTGAGTGACGTATCAACACGTCACTCACTGCGGGCCGAATAGTGCAAAATGAGTGGTTCCGATCGATTTATAAAAAATCTATTGATTGGATCAAAACACTATCATGCTAATATGTTGCTTGTAGAATTATTTGCCAAAAAATCAGAAAGATCGCATGTATTTTAGTGTATGGTTTTTACTCGTTAAAATATTTTTTTAGAGACACGTAGGTTTTTTTCTTTTTCTATGTTGTAAAATTAATTGTATCATGTTTTCAAAATACTATCATACTAGCATATATCCTGGAGAATATTATATATTTTTCCCTTTTTATTTTCTTTTTTTTCGGATGGTAAATCAACAAATGATTTCTCTCACTCCAGGCGAAGCGGTAGGCCGCTCCGCCCGAAGTGGGAGAAATCATTTGGTGATTTACCAACCGAAAAAAAAGAAAGAAGTGTCAGACTTTTACTTTCTAAAACCCATTCATGTTCCTTCCTCGGCATTTACGTTCCAGGGCCACAGTATCTCTTTCGAACAATCCCGTAACGCCGGATCTCTGCATCACCTTAAGGTAGACTTTTAGAAAACGCCCAAGGCATTAAGTCCGCCATTGTACTGTTTTTAATTATGCATAAAATTTTAACCTCAGAACATAGGTATTAGTTACCCATCATACCTACCATATCATATTACCTTACATGCCTTTCTGGAGCCCTGACACAGCAAGAAGGCATCGTGGTCGACCTCGTAGAAGATGTAAGATGGCGGACCAGCTGGACAAAACCAACGACCAGCGGCCCACATTGGCCCTAGATAGAAACAACTGGAAGTAATTGGGAGAGGCTTTTCCCAGCAGTGGGATAACGCAAGCTTACAGTATCAGTTCCTCTCAGAACATTTCTGTAGACATAGCTATACCAACGCAAACACGTACACACTCGATTGGTGTGAACAATTGATTAACAGATTCGATTCTATTTGATTGCCCGGTAATCGATTAGCGTGTCTAATAGCACAAATAGTATTTGTTAGTTGATCGTGTGCATGAGTCATATTTGTTTACAATTGTTTTGTAAAAGTTTTCCTTCCTGTGAGCACTTACATCAAAAGAAAGAGTTACTGAGCTTTTTCCTCAAAACCGTTTTCTTAAATCCAAAATCCTTGACGGTGTTCTCCAAGGCTTACCTTATTTCCAAGATCTCGAACACGAAGTCAAAGGGGACATGACTGGTATCCCTTCAGGATATCATCAACGTCATCTGCCTAGCCTTTTCCAAACTATGCTGAATACCAGTATTTTGACATGACGTTTACTTCACATGGATTCTTCGCAGTTTTGCACCGAATTCCAACCCAGTTAGCGCTGGGTAATACGATACCCTTTTTTTTTCTTTCTTTTTTCGGATGGGAAATCATCAAATAAATGACTCCTCCTGCTCTGGGCGAAGTGGGAGGGAGTGTCAAACTTGTACTGACCTAATCCTATCCATGTTCCTTCTTAGTCCTTTCCAAGGCAACGGTATTCGAACAGTCCCGCAGCCCCGGCAGGTTTCGGCCCTTGAAGACCCATTCATTATGCTGACATCTCTTGTTCAGTGCGTTTGGAACACTCTGGTCTGGTCGACACGACCTGTCGTCATAAGACGGACGGACGGCGAGCGAGCCCATAGCTCATCGTCCATAGGCCCGCACCTAGGGTGCACGCCCGGTGCGGTTCCCGCAGCTTTTTTTTTAGAAATGAGCACTTATAGTTACAACTCTCTAAGGTTGCTTGATTACTTAACCACCGAACTATCCTGTGGTGCCAAAAATTACTTTAAGGCGCTTAGACGAGCTAAATTAGCAACTCTATTTGTGGTGGTGAAATGCTGTTAGAATAAGGTTCTAATCAGCTTGCACTACAAAGTGGTTGTTACATCAGCCACTGCGGGCCAAATAGCGCGAAATGAATAGTTTCGATCGATTTACAAAAAAAACTATTGATTGGATTAAAAACTTAAACAGTATCATGCTAATATATTGCTTGTAGAATTATTTGCCAAAAAATCAGAATGATCGCATGTATATTAGTATGTTTTTTATTCTTTGAAAGATGTTTTTAGAGATAAGTTCGTGATTTCTTTTTATCGAGCCAAATTAATTGTGTTATGTTTTCAAAACAGTGTCATGCTATCATATATACTGAAGAATATCATATATATTTCTGGTCTTGTTTATAGCAGTGAATCATACACTTTTAGTAATCATAAAATTCGCGTTTAGCTCATGTAATCGCCTTAAGGCCCCCAGTCAGGGAGGCCTCCAGCCACGGGACGCCCGCACCGGCTCTAGCTATCGTAATATACCCCTTGGTAAAACTACTTCTCAAACTTTCGGACCACTGAATCCCTGGAACGACTGTTGAAGATCTGTATACTGTTAATTCGTTTCCGTGTGATTACTTCTAACCTCCACACGGTAGTACTTCTAAAACTGGACACGTTTCAATAAAACCTACACACTTGTCATCACTTGACCTTATCATCATGTTAACATACAAATCGTTCGTTGTAAGCAATTTAATAGTAAGTTATTGTTTTAATAAAGGACCTCTTTATTATTAAATAATAGTACTACGTGACAATTGGCATGACATGACAGAGAACATGATAAATTACAATTGATAATAATTAAGTACCGACATTAAACATGATAATACCTACCTACTTCTTCTGGTCGTCACTCAAAAGGATCATCCATGATCGATGATGGCCCACTCTGTCTCTTAGAGAGGAATTCTGTGTCCCAGCAGTGGGTTACTTAGTCATTGTCATCATCATCATTCTCTTGCCCTTATCCCAACTTATTTGGAGTCGGCGCAGTATGTCTTCTTCTTCCATACTCCTCTATTTTTCGTCATCTCATCAGACACTTCTTTTCTTACCATATCCGTCTTAACACATTCCATCCATCGTTTCTTTCGTCTTCCTCTACTCAAATACCCATCCACATTCATATTCAAAACTTTTTTCACGACATTTTCCTCATTCCTCCGCATCACATGCCCATACCACGACTACCGATTACCACACAACTTTTCAGTCACCGGCGCCACTTTCAGACTTTCTCTAATATACTCATTCCTTACTTTATCTATTCGCGTAACACCACACATCCCCCTTAGCATTCTCATCTCCGCGACATGCAGATGCCTTTCATTCATCCCTTTTGTGGCCTAACATTCTGATCCTAGTCATTGTCATTGTGTAGTATATCAACTATCTAGGTGTCCACGACACCAGCTTTCACAAGCAAGCTTAGTGTGGCATTAGGTGGCGCTGTGTGTTAATGTCCAGCAATATTTAATTCACACAGAGAGATCGAGTTTTTCATGAAAATATGATTATAGATTAACAGTACCTGCAAATCCGCCTAACATTTCACAACTATGTTGGGCTAAGTGTTGCATAAGTGGCGTAATAATTGAAATAAATGCTTTGATTTTGAGTTTGATAACTACTTATAACATTGGGATAAAATCTAGATTCAAATACCACCCTCCCTTTCAGGTAACATTTTTTTTAATGTTTTTTCAGCAAAAATCGTTAGTAAAAATTAAATATAAATCCGAACTCCAGTCGAACAAAATCTAACCAAAACTATCGACAACAGCCCAGAACATTATCGACACATTCCCATCCCTAAGAATCAATTTTTATTTTCTTCCCCTTCAGTCCCTGTATACATATTTATCAGCAACATTGCACGAAGCTTAATGACCCCTAATTCTATTACTACAGTACATCCGTCTGGTTGTTCTGATCTACGAAACGTGAAAATTGATTTGGTAAGGAAAACATGGGGTCAGGATAAGTGACAATAGTTTTCAAAGAGTATAATATGCCTAGCCTTTTCCCAACTATGTTGGGGTCGGCTCCCAGTCTAACCGGATGCAGCTGAATACCAGTATTTTACATGGAGCGACTGCCTATCTGACCTCCACAACACATTTTGTATTGGGTAATACTAATACGATACCCCTTGGTAAGACTGGTTATCAGACTTATCGCGCCACCTGTAACGACTGTCAAAGATCTACAAATGACAGCCGAGACCAACAAAGTAAGTTGTAAACGTCCCTTTGTGCCTGTTGGCCTTGTTTCGTTCTGTCTCCTGCTGATATGGAGGGAAGTGGAAATTACAGTTCTTTCCTACTCCTCCGCTATACTTTCTGATTAATTTCGTTGCGGGATCCAAGACAGTTAAATTCATTCTCTGGGACTTCGTCGAGCTTCATTGTCTCGGCGCTTTTCTGGTGGTCGCCACTGTTGATTCTGGCTTTCAGGAGTTACAGTGGTTTGGGCGTGTTGTCCCAATAAAAAAAAAGCCGAGACCAACAGCTTAACGTGCTCTCCGAGTCACGGAAGTTACTGAGTATGTTAAGGATGGTCACCCATCCATGTATCAACCTAGGGATGTGCAGCTTAACCTGAAGATTGATTCAAGTGGCTGTTATTATTTAGCGACGACCTCTTTTTACTTACAGCCTGGGTGTTACTCTCTATGCTTACTTTTGTTAGTTTTAATTACAATTTAACCATTTAATTTTGTGTGTATTAAACACTGTTTTAGGCTTTCACGGTTTAAAACTAAACTTATATTGTCACTTACGGGATATCTTCCGTGATTATTTATTACGTTGAGCTCCCGATATTTCGACGCTGTTGCAAGCGCCATGATCGCGGGTTGACTAGAGTATGGGTTCCGTAGCCAAATGGCAAAAACGGAACCCTTATAGATTCGTCACGTCTGTCTGTCTGTCAGTCCGTCCATCCGTATGTTACAGCCACTTTTTTCCGAAACTATAAGAACTATGCAGTTGTAACTTGGTAAGTAGGTGTATTCTGTGAACCGCATCAAGATTTTCACACAAAAATAGAAAAACAAACAATAAGTTTTGGGGGTTCCCCATACTTAGAACTGAAACTCAAAAAAAATGTTTTCATGAAACCTATACGAGTGCGATTATTATGGATAGTTCTTCAAAAATATTGAGGTTTCTAACATAGTTTTTTTCTAAACTGAATAGTTTGCGCGAGAGACACTTCCAAAGTGGAAAAATCAGTGTATCCCCACGTAACTTCTAAAATAAGAGACTGATAAAACTAAAAAAATATAAATGATGTGTACATTGCCATGTAAACTTCCACCGAAAATTGGTTTGAACGAGATTTAGTAAGTAGTTTTTTTTAATACGTCTTATATCGTAAGCCTCAATTTACACAATTTTGATACGGGACCCTACATGGCCGAGTCCGACTCGCACTTGTTTCTTTCTTTAATGATCCGTGTTTTGCCAATTCCCTCCCAATCTCTTTTAAAACAAAAACACGTGTTACAATCTTCACACTCCTAACAAACCGACCCTCTTCCGAGGGGTTCCATTCCGCCCCCTTTATCTAACGCCACACGACCCCAAGGGGGCACTTATCAAATTATTGGACCCCGCTACATTGAATATTGTGGCAAAAGGGATGATTTTAGTGCGGAAAGATTTAGTTAATCTTATATTGTTGGGGTGCGGGGGAGTTTTAGAAGCCTTGTTAATTTGTTTGATAAAAGGGGTGCCTATGGTTTTTGATGGACCCGATTATTGCAATTTATTTATTCATGGAGTATATTATTTACAAACTCTAAATCTTAAGGGAAATATGTGTGGGGCGTGTGTCGGGAAACTCTCCAATGAATAAGTCCTCTAGGTTATGAAATATATTTCGAAGATTCACAAATTACAGATAAAATTATAAAATGGATTTCTTATGAATTAAGTTTAACATATCAGTGTCCGTTCCCACCGAAGTTAGGTAGAGAAAAGGCGATGACAATAGTCTGTGATGTCTGAAGAACGTATTGGGAATTTTAAAAGCGTCGTATCTTCGTCAATTTTGATTTACGTAACAAAAGAAAAAATACGGGTCAAATATTTTTTCATAATCTACCTGACGGACAAATTCGTTTTTTGTCGTCTACCGTATTCTAAAGCACACAATAAAGATTGAGTAATCAGGGTCGCTATAGTAACAACTGAATATGACTCACCGGAACTGGGTCGGTCACTGTACCGGGTACAGTAGACCCATGCCGGCCAGACCATTGCTCCGTCCGCCATCGTGGTACCTGCAGACAACAAGGAATTAGTCCAAAGAGGAAGTATACAGGGTTATTTTTTGTTTACACTAAACCCGAAAAGGGGTCATTGTACTCATCATTTTGAACAACTTTTTCTATGGGACGAACCTTGAAATCGCGAAAAAAAAATCAGCTGTTCCCTACATTTTGACGAGTTATGCGAACATAAATGTAGGGAACAGCTGATTTTTTTGAAAAAGTTGTTCAAAATGATGAGTACAATGACCCCTTTTCGGGTTTAGTATAAACAAAAAATAACCCTGTATATTTAAGTGGCACCAGGGACTGAAAAGTATGGAAGTAAGATTATGTTTTTCTATAAGGAATTTCTAGTAGCAAGGGACCGGTCAATGTGGCGACACTTGGGCCTATGTCCAGCAGTGGACGTCTTTCGGCTGAGATGATGATGATGATGATGATGATGATGATAAGGAATTTCTCAGTTACAGCCACAGAGTCTGAATTTGCGCCGTTTGATGGCAATTGGCTCGCTCCCAAATGCATACATGGGGCTTACGGAATATGGTTGTTCTCTTCATCATCATCATCATCATCTGCCTTTTTCCAACTGAGTTGGGGTCGGCTTCCCTTAAGTAAATAAATAAAATAAAATAATAAAATAAATATCGCTGGACATTACACACAGCGCCATCTAGTGCCACACTAAGCAAGGCTTGTGTCGTGGACACCAGACAGTTGATATACTACATAAATAATTTCATCCATGACTCGAAACAAATGTCCATGCTCATCACACAAACATTTGCTCCTACCGGGATTCGAACCCGGGACCCTAAGAACGTACGGCAGCCTCCGATGCGGCATTCGGGCCATAGGTACACCTCTGCTAACCCCTAGATTACAGGCGTGATGTAATATGTAAACCACTAAAGCCTCAATTTTCTGAAGACGGAGGTTTTTTTTTTAAGAATTGCTCAACCTCTTTAATGAAGTACTAGCGGTATGTCCCAGAGGCCCTACTCCCCAACGCTTCGTCTGTTTTTCGGATCCATCCGTCCTTCTCACTTGCACTCATCTGCAGACGTGCGCGAGAGAGACGGATAGATCCGAATATACCGACGAAACGTTAGAGAGTAGGGCCTCAGCTTCGCACGGGTGGACATTTATTTCCCTCTAAATCCCCGCCCCTCTTATGTTTTTGAATAATAAATGTATTGGTAAAAGAATTTTCTAAATCGTTTCTGTAGACCCAGAGATTACCCCCTACAACATCACAAACTTTACCCCTTTATGTAAGTATAGATAAAAAGTAGTCATCATTTGCAAAAAATCTCTTACCGGTAGCCGAACTCTGACTGCTCCCACTATCTTCTCCTTTCGACAGGTCAATAGCTCCACTCTTCTCTCCCGGCTTCACCTCAGGAACTCTCGCCTCCTCAGGTTTGGAAGGAGACGCCTCTTTCACAGGAGACATCTTAGCCTCGACCCTGGACTTCGTCTTCCTCTTATTCAGAGGATCCGTGATCCTTCTCCCGAAATCAGCCTTCAAAATATTGTCTATACTGAATTTTAGACAATTCTGGTTAATAAAATCCCTCCCAGATTCGTTTTCCGGCGATTTTGGGGAGACATAGTTCATTCTTCGATTTTCGTCTGTTCTTCTCAATTCTTGGTTATGACTCTTCATTCTTAAACCGAAGTTTAAACCAAAAGGTTGAGGGTTAAGGTTTAAGTTGCTTTGAGGAACTGGCATTCGACTTTGTAATCCAGATTTTAAGTCTACTTGGTTTATTAAGGGGTTTTGGAAAAGGAGGGGCTGGTTTAGGAACATTAAAGGGTTGGGGGTGATAGGGCTCGGCCTCAATAGAAGTGGCTGATTCATGTTGATGTTTTGGTTTAACTGTGATATTGCATTCAAATGCGTCTGTATGTGTTTAAACGACGTCAAATTCTGTGACGTCTCTGGACCTTTCTGCTCAAAGGTTGGCAACGCCTCATTGCCAACCGAAAGCACAGTATCATCACTGCAACAAGAATTATCATCTATACTAATTTCAGCTCTAGATTCGTTCGTCCGATCATCGTCATCATCTATAAGATCAGACGTTCGGCTGTTCTCGTTAACCTCTCGTAAATCTTCGTAATTCGGCGTGTTTTGTAGCAACTTGTCTGTTGAGAAGACATTTTCTGGACTATGACTGTCTCTTTCTTTCTTTAGGACGTTGTGTATGGCGAAAGAGGATGATAGTACGGGTCTGTCTTCTGCCTTTTCCTCGTCATGATACTCTGGACTGGTGGTGTCTCGTGTGTTTGGAGAGTAAGGCTCGTCGTCGCTGTGGTCTTGGATTTTGATCCTGGAGTCTTGAAGGTGGGCTGATGATACCGCAGCCATATTGGATTGGGGAGTTTACGCCATCTGTTGGAGAAAATTATAAAACTTTATACAATGTTTCGTGTTACAAGTCCATACATACATATTATAAAGTTCCTCTTCTTGTCCGAATGGTTACTCAGAGAATTTAAAATTTTCTTTTTAATCGACTTTAAAAAAGAAGGAGTTTGTCAAATCATTTTCTTTTTTATATCTGTTACCTCATAACTCCGGCCTTTTTGCGTGTTTCAGTTTTCTTTTGGTAGAAGAACACACATGACATTTGCTTCCGGAAATCGGTGACTAAAAAGTCAACATGAAACAAAAATAAGTCACCGGCTTCCGGAAGAAAAGTTATTTTCTACTTTTTGTTTTTTTTTGGTAGTAGTCTGTTGTTTTTATTGCAAAAAAGTTTTGTTTTTATAATTTCAGCAGCTTTATTTCTATCACATAATGTTACTATCCATAATAAATCACTTTTCTAATGAAGTACGATAGAAGTGCCAGGTGCATTTTGAACTTAAATTTTCTCACAGACTCAATTTGTTCAGTAACAAAACTAATGAATTCAATCCTCAGACCAGATCAGTATCTCATTTACATTAGCGTGCTTGATCACTATTTAGAGCTCTAAGCTAAAACATAAATTAACAAGGATCAAGAGTTCAGTGACTTACGTCGTGTAGTTTATTGAATGCCAATCTAGTGCTGGCTCTGTATGGATTTTTGATTTAAAACTGAATTGTGCCAACATATATTTATTGAGAAACATGCTAGTCTTATTCTTTACTAGCGGACGTTAAGGGGCCGGCAGAGCATGCGTTTTCATACAAACATAATACCGAAATAATAGGAAAATCAAACTTATTCATAAGGAAGTGTGTATATGCCACCGCAAAATTGTCAAACACGTTAGATTGTAATCTCTCTAGGGATATTGTAAACTCTCGGTATTGTCAAACGAACATACTGCTTACAATAAAACGCACTATTTTTCGTGAAATGCATGCGATGGTAGTCAACTAACGCGGTGTGGAGGGGTCTCCCTTGCCCAGTGGTACCACTCTCATGAAAAGATAATTCCGAGTGCAGGACCTAACTAACCAAACGGGGGGGTGCCCCAAGTCCCGATTATGGGGGCAGAGATACTTCCGTATGTTCAGTTGACAATATTTCGAGAGTTAACAATATTGCTAGAGAGAAACACGTTATATTGTATATAACGTGTTTGACAATTTTACGGTGACATGTGTAAATTTCGATTGGATTACAGAATATCTATGTTCCCAAATAAAAATTTTGAATGATATATTATAAGGAATTTAAAATGTTTATAGAAAATTCATTTTTCTCATAACTCTTGTTTAAATCAGTGTCATAAAAAATAAATAATAATTAATTAATTTTTTGTTTTGGTTTTACGTTTGTTTGTTTGTATGTCGTTTGTATTTTGTTTGGTTTCTTTGTATGCTCCGCAGGACTCTTAACATAATCTACTAGCGGACGTCACGCGCCTAGTGCCCGTTCCCGTGGGAGTACGGAGATAAAATATAGCCTATGTTCCTCGCTGATAATGTAGCTATCCATTGTTGAAAGAATTTTTCAAATCGATCCAATAGTTTTTAAGTTAATTCGTTACATACAAAAATATAAACCTCTCCTCTTTTTAATATTAGTATAGATGTATCAATTTATCTACTTAGCGCTTTCCAATCTACGTTAGGACCGGCTTCCAGTCAAACCTAGCAAAGCAGAATTGCGCAGAACCCTAATACAACAATTTCCCCCACCCCACATAATACTGCTCACCTTACAAACGAAAAGCGTGAAGTAACCTCACGTCTGGACCTCACCAACGTCTTATTACAGATCTCATCTCACGAGGCGACAGTTAAGCTGTCATATTTTGACATTATAACAATGTGTTTGGTACATAGTTTAGTTTCGTACACATTTTCTAACGTGTTGAAGATATTAACAAACAATTTTCTACTGAACGAAAATGTCTACCTCTGAAAATGTTCTTTAGAAATTACTTTTGTTAAGAACTTATGAACAATTTTGCAGTTCGAGTCGTGTTGTTGATAATTGCAGACATCGCATTTGGTACCTATAAGCATAGATAATCGGTCTATGTTATGTCTAGTATTTCCACTTCTGGGATGTAAAGCTTGAATTCCTGCTACGCTGGTATCGGTCGCGTAAAAGTATGTGTACATTGTATTGTATAAAAGGTGTAAAAAGCCTCCTAAGGCGGTTACATGAGCTAAATTAGCAACTCTATTTGTAGTGGTTCTGTAATACTGTTAGAATAAAGTTCTAATCAGCTTGCACTACAACGAGGTTGTTATGTCAGTCACTACGGGCCGAATAGTGCGAAATGAGTGGTTTCGATCGATTTACAAAAAAAACTATTGATTGGATTAAAACACTATCATGCTAATATATTGTCTGTAGAATTATTTGCCAAAAAAATCAGAATGATTGCATGCAAGTATGTTTTTTTGTGTTTGAAAGATATTTTTAGAGATAAATTCGTGTTTTTTTTTTTTATTGAGTCAAATTAATTGTATCATTTTTTCAAAACACTACCATGCTAGCATATATCCTGAAGAATATCATATATTTTCCTGTTTCTGGTATTGTTTATAGCAGTGAATCATATCCTTCTAGTAATTGTAAAACTGACGTTTAGCTCATGTATTCGCCTTAAAAGCGGGTTCAGTGTGATGATATTATAATAAGTGTGAAAATATCCTTTGTCATCTCCGTAGCCTTTTCCCAACTATGTTGGGTCGGCTTCCAGTCTAACCGGATGCAGCTGAATATCAGTATTTTACATGGAGCGATTGGTACGAGATTATCATTCTATGACATTTCTTTCAATGGATTGTCAGTGGTTGACCATTGAAAAGTCATAATGGCGCCATTATGTTAGTGGAATTAACAAACTTGTGAAAATTTGACAGAACGTGACCATTATGAAATCAATGATCGACTACTCAGACACTATTGTAATAGCAGAATCGAGGCCCTGGGAATTTTCTAGTTACGGAGATATTGGGGGTCAGAGCTCCAACGTTGTCCCAAGGTTTTAGTGAATAAATTGCGGGAGATTTCAGCTCCCGAACATACGAAATAAAATTCTTGTGATCCGAAAGTAGTGTAATTTTTAATATGTCCGTTGAGTGACATAAGTAGCATCTGTCACCTGGCCCTAGAGATGTGTTCTCTCCGTAGTGATGTTACACATTGAAATGAATACCAAAGAGGCGATGTGATAGTCGCCACATTAGTACAAGTTTTTAAGGTTACAACTTTACTTTAAAAACCTCAATGCATCCAGCATGTTTTAAGTGTGTTACATTTAATTGTCCTACCGTAATACGATATTTTTCACCCCATAAAAAGTCGTTTCCCAACAAAAATTAATGCGCAGTTACTTAGTTACTTGTTGCTTAGCTAGTTTGCATGATATCAATATAATTTAAAGACTATGTTACTTGGTGAAGACGTAGCTTCCTAAGGTCCATGTTCACCAAAAACATGACAAGCTGATTATCTAAACCGCTGTTTAAAACACTGTTTTGTTTGGGAACATGTCACAGTGACAGCTATTTTTAGACAAACAGACCGTTATCTTTTCGTTGAACATGGACCTAAGAGTGTAAGATTTTTCTAATCGGTTGAGTAGTTCTTGAGTTAAATCGTATAACAAACAAAGAACCAAAAAATCAAATCCTATCCCTATAAAATATAGCTTCTGCCCGCGACTTCGTTCGCGTGAAGTTTTGATATCGCAACGCATCGCCTGCTCAACGGAAGCTTTTTTCCCGTTTGCAACATTTCTTTTTGCTGCTCCGCTCCTTTTGGTCATAGCGTGATGTTATACAGCTACTAGCCTTCCTCGATAAATGGACTATCCAACGCAAAAAGATTTTTTCAATTCGACCCGGTAGTTCCTGAGATTAGCGCGTTCAAACAAACAAACTCTTCTGCTTTATAATATTAGTATAGATTAGTTTAAATCAAAGCCTTCAGTTGGAAAGTGAGACTAGGAAACCTAAATATTCTCTCCTTAATGCCTATGTCTTTCTATCCATACAGTACAGGGAGCCAATCAGAACACAGGTCCACTGCGGTAAAGTTAACACAAATAATGATAGTACGTTAACATATCGCGGTGACGGTAGAAGCAGTACTTACTCGTAGAGCGACACAGTGTGGAAGGTAAGCTGCTCTATTTAGTAATTTTGTCTTAGACTAGCTTGTGCCGCGGCGTCTACTGATGCTATTCCTAGATAAATCTAACTTGAGTCAAGAGAAGGGAAACTTTTTTTATTTATTTATTTATTTAAACTTCATGTACAATAGTGGTACATAGGCGGACTTAATGCCATAAGGCATTCTCTACCAGCCAACCATTGGGTCAAATAGACAGCATTGTGATAGAGTACAATAAAAATAAAAATAAACATACCATCTTGTAATCCTAAAATAAACACATAAATAGGTACCTACATACTAATGTATAAATAAGCATATAAAATAAACTAATATATATATAATACATTTGAATAGTCCGAAATACGAGAAATCTTTTGATATAATTACAACGACTCTATGAATGACTTATGATAAACAACTTAGACCGACTTTAAATAAAACTTCCGAACTGCTCTTTTGAAAGCCAATTTTCTTTCGGCTTTTTTAATGCCAAGGGGTAGCGCGTTCCAAAGTTTTATAGTGGAGATAGCATAAGAAGAGGACATAAAACCAGTACGGTGAGAGGGAATTTGACGGATTAGGTTTTTGGAAGCTTTTAAACTTTTAATCCTGTAAGCAAGTCCAGGCAACTTATTATAAAGTTAAGAAGTAAACTTGCGTCGTCCTTTCTGCCGTAAACTGTACCAATAATAATAATAAGCAGTAGGTACCTGTGTCCTGTTTTATCTTTATGTAAAGTCCTGTAAAGCAGCTGTCGGCAACCAGCGGCCCGCGGACGTCTTACTTGCGGCCGGGCCCTTGAATGTTTTGTAAATAACAAAACATTTAACTATCTAGTGTCCACGACACAAGCCTTGCTTTGTGTGGTACTAGATGGCGCTGTGTGTTAATGTCCAGCGATATTTATTTATTTTATTTAAATAAGTTATAAATATCAAAATAAATGCATGAACGAACCGCGATCGACCGTATAGTGTAGATGACACTACTCGATATTTTTTTAGAAATTTCGAGAGGGAATAACTCCACTGTTTGAAACTATAGGTACATACATAAAATAATTAAACTGCAATATGTTTTACGTACACGATCACAGCATTTGCTCTTCAATGATTTTAGGAGGGTATTGTTTATCTGTGAACATTTGCAGATAAATATTTATTTTTTTATTTTAACAACACATACAGCTATTATCACAGGTTTGGGTACTTAATACAATAGAGTAGTTTTTTTTAAAGTTACATTATTTTATTAAGAACACATTAATTATTTTAACAACTTAAAGTACAAAAGAAATATACAAAAATATAGAGTAAATATAAAGTTACCATTCTTAATACTACATTTACGGAAGGAAATAATTACTTTTATTTTTGCTACATCTGTCACTACCTAAAAGCTTTAAAATGAAGTTTAACTTTAAATAAATATCGCTGGAAATTACCACACAGCGCCACCTAGTGCCACACTAAGCAAAGCTTGTGTCGTGGACACTAGATACTCGTAGATGATATACTACATAAATACTTTTTTGTTTGTAAATACATACTTATTATACATATAAACATCCATGACTCGGAAACAAATGTCCATGCTCATCACACAAACATTTGCTCCTACCGGGATTCGAACCCAGGACCCTAAGAACGTAAGGCAGCGTCACTACCACTACGCCATTCGGGTCGTCATACTACTAAACTGTTCAGTATTAATGACTGCGTTAACCCTTGCGATTAAGTTAATGTAGATGTAGTTAAAGTAAATGGCATTAGCTTAAGGTTAGAGCATAAAATGAACAGGGTTACAGCGGCAAACAGTTTGGGTCACAACTAGTACTTTTTAAGTTCAGGACAGTTACTTGGTTATTGACAGATAGTCAAAAGATTTCTTTTTTTATACATGTGCTATTTGCTATTGACATTTCCACTATGTACTCGGAGATTTTCAGTTAAAATTGGATATGATAGCCTCTTGCGCGCACAAGAAAGAGTAGCACACCAAAGCTCTCGAAACCACCATATAGGAATCTATACAATGCACTCCCTGTGGCTGAAATTGGCTAGATTAGATTGCATAATCATCATCATTAGTCATTATCTTGTACAATGACAGAAAAAAAGTAACAAGCAGGAGCAAGTTCCGAAACGATAATCGCTCGATTGCCAAATTTAAATTCCATTAAAATTAAAACTTTTTCTTTAGATTCTAGATCTTGACGTAAATTATTTAAATGACAGGCTTTTAGAGAAGACTCAGAATTAATTTAACATGATTAATTGACACCCCACTTAACACAGCACTTCAGCTTGTTCATAGAATTTGACGCGTTTCAAAGTGTACAAATAGCAGTCATTTCTAAATCTGTCACTTGTAAATTAGTCATGTAAAAGCTAAATAATATTGCTAGTAGTTTATTTTTAGTCTGGACTGTGTGAATTTAGCACCGTTTGATTAATAGTTTCTTATAGAAAATCGCAATAAAAATAGGTTCAAGAAAACAATTAAAATGTTTTTCTGAAAAGTAATTATATATTTTCGCTTATCCGGGAATTATGTGGGATGTTATTTTTAGGGCACTTTTAGGAACGATATAATATGAATAGAGTTTAATTGGTAAACAACACCTTGTCTAAAAAAGCCCACTAGCGCTGGGAACAGGGTCCAAGCTGCCGGTGGTCTGAGGGCTCTTGAGAGAGGAACCTGAATCAAACCCTTGAGAAGTTATTATTACCTATTTTAAGGATGGCGTCATTTAGAAAATAAACTATTTTTTTTAATTTCCAAATATTCTTTAACCAAACCTCATTTTAACTGAAACAAAACTAATTACTTCCTCAAATAAGAATCCTTCATTAAAATCGCAAAATTAAAGTAGAGCTACTTTCCTGCCGTAGCGTATCGGGACCACACACGACGCCCGTACGCGCTCCAACCAGATATTTCGTTTAATCCGACCACCAACTTACACATACCATCCGTCCAAGCGATTTTCGAATTAATCTCCTTACATTATGCTCTTTCCCAACCGCAAAGTTAAAGTTGGCGAGCACCGAGACGAAACCACGATATTTTTCTTCTGAAATTAATCGAATATCGATCTTATTTTGTTGGTAGTAGGGTTTGTGTAGAATGAAGACTTGAGTTGGTATAAGATTACGTGTTCAGAGTGTAGCGAATCGTATTTTTTTTATTTTTAGTATCACGATTTTGCAATTTTAAAGGTGTAAGTTGTATGTCAGTACTTGTAAGGTTGCTAACTCGAAAATTATCAGTTATCACACTTATATCACTATTTCTAGGTTTATTCCGATCACTTGATTTGTTGAACAAATCGTTGCATTTACGTTTTTACAGTAATAACACCGATTTGTGGTTAATAAAGGCTATTTGTGAAGTAAATCACTGACGCAAGTTGGGTAGTTAACTGACTTGTACAGGGTGTTTTGTAAGTTTTCTTTCAATTAATGTTGACGACCCGATTGGCGCAGCGGTAGTGAGGCTGCCTTACGTTCATAGGGTCCCGGGTTCGAATCCCGGTAGGAGCAAATGTTTGTGTGATGAGCATGGACATTTGTTTCCGAGTCATGGATGTTTATATGTATAATAAGTATGTATTTACAAACAAAAAGTATATAATGTAGTATATCAACTGTCTGGTGACCACGACACAAGCCTTGCTTAGTGTGGCACAAGATGGCGCTATGTATAATGTTCAGCGATATTTATTTATTTAATTTTCCAACCAATATTCCGAATATATTTTTCTCTGAAACATACACTTTTCATGCAAAAACGTACCATTAACTTTTAGCTTCAGGACTTTGAAAAGATCTACCAAAAAAAATGAAGAAAACTTACTGAAGTATTCAATTTTTAACCAAACCTCATCATCCCAGCCTTTTCCCAACTATGTTGGGGTCGGCTTCCAGTCTAACCGGATGCAGCTGAATACCAGTATTTTACATGGAGCGACTGCCTGTCTGACCTCCACAACCCAGTTAATACTGGGTAATACAATGTCCTTCGGTAAGACCTGTTACGACTGTCAAAGATCTATTTTAACAGCCGGGCCCAACGACTTAAGGCGATTACATGAGCTAAACGCGAGTTTTATAATTACTAAAGTATATGATTCACTGCTATAAACAAGACCAGGTAAATATATGACATTCTTCAGGATATGTGCTAGCATGATAGTGTTTTAAAAACATATTACAATTAATTTGACTCGATAAAATAAACAAACTTGTCTTTAAAAATATCTTTAAAAAAAATTACTAATATGCATGCGATCATTCTGATTTTTTGGCAAATAATTCTACAAGCAATATATTAGCATGTTGATTTCTGTGCATGTTAAAAAGTGCGAATACCATTTTAGCCTAACGCGGAACATAGGGAACCACTGCCCTATACTATATACTGCTCTACGAGGACGATGTTTTCCTTCGCCATGAGCAGTTATAGAAACAAAACAATGAAAGCCAATCACAAAGTCATAGATAAATTAACTTATTATTTCATTGGGTTGTCACAATTAATCAATAATTTATTGTAAATCGTCACACAATTCTGTTGAAAGCAGATTAAATTAAAGACAAGTTGACACCATTCTATAAAGTTAATTGCAACTGACATTTCAAAATGGCGGATGTCACCGAATTGCTTACATATTATTTATCGTTTTTTGCGCATGCAGGTACGACATTTTAATTAAACGGTTATTGTATTGTGACACGCCATTTTCTTTTGTCACAGCTTTTTAGTATTTAACTTTAAACAAATATCTTTTTCTATAATCCTTTTTTGACGTTAATTATTATTGACATTGACAGTTACACGTATTGTCAGGTTCTTCCAGGGGGCAGGAAGCTTAAACAACGACTTTGACCAGGATTTGATAGCCATTCGGTTGCCAAAAGTGTCAGTCAAAATCCTCATGATGTTAAAATACTTTTTCTGTATACTAATATGTTAGTTTAGAACTCTTCAGTTGTTATTCTAGTCCTAGAATTACATGATGTATTTCAGAGGGCCACAAAAAAACCTAACAATTTAAATCAATTTATAAGTGAAATGTTAGTTAGATATTGTTAAGATAGTTTTCACCGGAAAAAAGGAGTTTTGACTGATTAACAGTTTTGACTGTGCATAGGTACCTACTTGCATATCTTTTTGACATTTGCAGCAAAAGTATTGCCGTTTAGCTTGTGCTGTCAACAAAGTATCGTGAAAATGGCCCTTTCTGCAACGACATAAAGGCGCTGTTGCCACTGATCATTATCCAGTTGACTGTTGGTTTAGCGATACGAAAGAAAATATGATTTTCTGGGATATCTGTGTTAGCTAGAAAATACTGAATCAACTCTTAATCATTCCTGTCTGACTTATGCCTAGTGAACTTACTTTGAAATTGATAATCATGCTAGAAAAGGCCATTACGCTACTAAATATGGGTCTAAGGACATAGCTATTCTTACGATCCTCAATCAAAGATTAGAATCAAGTAAGTAAATAAGAACTGGTGCAAAAACTTAAGCTTGATACATTAAATTCAGTCCATCAGGCATTAAATAAATAAAAAGTGATATAATAAATTTTATTACATCAAATGCAAGTGCGCAGTGTTATTTGCAACACCTAGAGACCTCAAAAAGGAAAATAACGGTCGAAGCAAAGAACCATAGACTCATTTGACGTTTAAATTGGCGGGAAAAATGCAAACGTCACTTTGACAGTTAACTTTTTTTTTATTCCTGCTTAGCCGCGTTCCGTTCACCGTGCTAATGCTTAGTGGAAACATTAAGAAGTAACGTATAAGGAATACCCACATACAGCCTGCGTCCTGTTGATTACTATCAAACAAGGTCGTTTTTATTACTGTTAATTTTAAATAATATGATTTTTTTATTAAAGAAAAGTGTTTCAGCTGTTTCGCTATAAGTTTTAATAAAAACTGGTTATTTTTATAGTAATGCGTAAATGCTTATCCGTCATTTTTATCTTTACACATTTAGTTTGCACATGGCTGCTAATACGAACGCACCTCGTTTATTCTAGTAAGTGGCTGAATGATAAATTGTGATAACTTAAATGCCCAGTAGTTAGTGCCCAGTAGTACTTTTATAGGAATGTATGTAGATATAATAAAAAGTTATGTTTAAGGACGAGGCGAAAGGTATAGATACCTATGTATAAGAATCCTAGCAGGTGGCATTCCATAGTTTCCACCTACCTCATGGAAAAATGGCGCGAATTTCAATCGCGTTAAGTTTGCAATTCAAAATGGCGCTGCTTGTCAAAAATACGCATTGATATGTCAAACTTGGTATATTTATTTTAGTTCTGTGTTTTTCCGCCTGCACTTAACTGGGTGAAGTAAGAAGCCTGTCATACTTACTTAGCTTAAAGTGACATTTTGTGAGCGTTTTAAATGATGGATAAGTTGGATTGAAAACACCGAATAGCTTATGTCAAGGACTGTTTTTAAGTTAGATTATAAATATTTTCGTTACTATTGACAACATTTTTTCTTTGCTTAAAACCTTTTATCGAAAGATGTAATGTGTATATTACGTATTACCTTTCTTTTCATCTACTTTGGTTAATTTTATAATCAACTAAAAACGCGGATTAGGCAAAACCTATCTCGATATTTTTTGCTTTTTTATCGTTTTTACCATTGGATAAAGAATGAAATACCGATTCGAAAGGTATATTAAAGTGAAAAACCCGGCGATAATTATTGTCGACTAAGTACTTAATTGTCGAGAAGAGACGCAACACCGAGAAAAGTGGAAGGAATGGGGGAGGCCTTTGCCCAGGAGCGGACAGCTCAGGCTAATAAAAAAAATAAGTACTTTTTTTATTTTTTTATTAAGTCTTTATGTCATTCTAGTCGCAAACGAATGAAAAATAGAAATACAATGGAAACAATCGTCGCTTGTCTAGAGCTTAGCATGTCTGTCTATAAAATTACAGTTTTTTATATGGGAAATTGTGACAAAAATACGAACAAGGAAAAATTGGATCGAATAATCAAATTAAATGATCGGGAATCATTACCTAATCAATAATTAATTCATATTGTGATTTTCATATTGAGATTTAAGATAAACCACGATACCCTAAAATCTTGCCTAAAACACCCAAATTCCGAATCAATTAATTACACGCTAATTCCATAAAAATCGATGGTTTTACAACAAAATTGGACACCATTATATTTTATGGTAGACGGCTATAAAAAACACCATCAAATTATACAATAAAATCATCAAATTCGCTAATTGAATGTTTTTAAATGATTTAATCAACATTTTTTTGTGGATCACTAACGAGTTGTGAGTGTGAAAATTGTATTTTAACCAGTGAATTTACATGAATATTTTTAGTAACGATTCAAAGCTTCAATAACGCACGAGTGTTAAATGTATGCTTTTCCCAACTATGTTCGGGTCAGCTTCCAGTCTAACCAGATGCAGCTGAATACCAGTATTTTACTTGGAGCGACTGTCTATCTGACCACCACAACCCAGTTAGTACTGGGTAATACGATACCCCTTGTATGTTTGCTTAAATAACAGGTGTAAATTGACCCATAACACAGACGTAAGGCACTTGCTCTCCCCGTCATTGCGATCATTTTTTTGTTCTACACTATACCTGGAAACCTTCTAGTTACGGAGATATTGGGGGTCAATATTCCAACTCTAACACATCTTTTTAAAAATACAAGTTTTAATAAAACAGCAGCAGCAAGCAGTCAAAAACGCAGCTACTGCCTATCGGACCTCCAAAACCCAAATCATCATCATCATCAGCCTATAATGTTCCCACTGCTGGGGCACGGCCTCCTCTCAATGAGAGGGAATGGGCTATAATCTACCACGCGGGCCCAGTGCGGATTGGTAGATGTCACATGTCTTCAATTTTTTGGTTCTAGGACATGCCAGTTTCCTCACGATGTTTTCCTTCACCGTTTTGAGAGCAGCCAAAAACCCAAATAGTACTGAGTAATACGATACCCCTTGGTAAGGCAGGACTGAATGCAGAATATTCAAATAAAACATGTAATTTTTAAGAACATTTTTGTTAGAACATCACCGGAGTAAGCAAAAGAAAGAATTTTAATAGTCAAATATAAGGCGTTGAACTAAATTACCGTGACGTTCAAATGTGTAGGGGAGCGAACAGGGTTCCCCAACCCTTGTTCCGTAAGGTGTCATGTAAGTTTCACATTCGTTATTCGATTAACTGTTCGTCAAAATAGTTTGTAAAAGTTTTAAAGTATTTGTACTTTTTGTACCGAGTTTCTTTCGTGCCTCGGAAAGCAAGTTGAGCCGTTGTTGGTCCCGGCTGTCATTTGTAGATCAGTCTATGACAGTGTGACGAGTGTCTGTGTATGACAGTCATTACAGGCCGAAAAAGTCTGAGTTCGTTCTGTTAGATATGGAAGATATTAAACAATTGTGATTGGTGTTAAAAATCCCTCATTAAAACAATTGTAATACAATATGAACACAAGTGAAGCAGCAGTGCAAAATTAAGTGACTAACAGTGCGTAATAAGTGAACTTAACTTATAAAATAATCCAAAAAACAAACTTGAATAACATGAGTTGTGAGGAAAAAATTCCATTGCTATGAGTCAATCTAACGACTTTTTATTATTTAAAAATCTTTCTCGCTTATAACGATCCCTAATTTCAAGAGTCTAATTAACGGTTTGACTGTTGAGATAACTATTACGGTCGACTGCCGTGCACATAGTCGTGCGTTCAAACCCCGCCGACTGGGATCTCTTTTTGTATGCAAAAAATTGTTAATTTGGCAAGTTTAGCTATCTACAATGAGCTTCTTCGACAATATCACTCAGCGACGTCAGTGCCAGCGCAGACATTCAAATACAAATGAAGAGTTAAACATAACTGCTGACTTAAATTGTACCACTAGCAATAGTTTGCCAGACATGTCAGACGAAGAACATTGTGATGAAATAACACAACTACAAAATAAAGTTAAGGAATTAACATTGGGACTAGAGGCAGCACACGCAGAAGTGGAGAGTTTAAACTTAGAGAATACACAACTTAAAAACACTATCGACGAATTAACTACGAAGAAAAATATCTATAAAAAAATAACAACCGATATAGTTAGCGACAACCGTACATCTCCGATAACTAATATTAATAAGAAAAAGAGAAACAACTTAAATACTATTAATAACAGCCCCCAGTCAACACCAAAGACTGGCAAAATGAAAACTAACTATTTGCCCGCACAGGTTGCTGACAAATCAACACAATATGATACAATACATTTAATGACAAACCTGCAAGGCGATAACAATCGTTACTTTAAAGATAACAAAACAATGAGAAAGGTATGTATAATTAGCAATAATAAAAGGAATAAATTAAGTAACTTGATTGAAGACACTTTTAACATGTATGATTACTGCTACTATCTATACCCAGGCGGTGATATTCAACAAATGCTACAGGGCATTGATAATAAGATAAAAAGCTTTACTAAAAATGACTATAGTGTTATCATGATGGGAGAGATGGACTTCACACGGACTGGAAACTATCACGACATTATAATTCTTATTAGAGAAACCATCGGAAAAATCAAAAACACCAATGTGATTATTTGCCTTCCGACCTACAGATGTGGCAATTATACAACAATATATAATGTTAGAATAGAAACGTTTAATAATCTACTGTATCTAGACAACTTAACTCATGAATATGCCTACATACTAGATTCCAATGCAGAATTAACTTGTGACCACCAAATGTTTTCTGTGCAACAAGGACACATAAATGGAACAGGAATGAAGAATATTTTCGCTAATCTCCAGAGGACTATGATTGAAATCGATACTGAAAATAATATGACAACATCTTATTCTTCTACCTCAGAAATTAAGCATTCAGACACGTTTTTTCTATAATTATCTAATTATTATGCATCAAAACATCGCGGGACTTATTAACAAGGTGGATCAACTAACACTACACCTGCAAGAACTAGCCGAACAAAGAAACAGTATAGACATAATTTGCGTCACGGAACACTTTATGGAGCGAGGATACGAGGAGCTTCTTTCAATACCTAATTATAAATTAGCCGCTTACTATACAAGAAGTACGAAAAGAGGAGGAGCCTGTATTTTGGTGAAATTTGGTCTCCAATATAAAGAGCTTACGAATGTCAGCAAAATGTCAATTGAAGGCGTTGTAGAAGTTTGTGCAATTGAACTAATATCACATAACACAATCATTATTTGCATATATAGAGTACCGAAATTTAACAATTTAGAGATTTTCTACTCAAAATTAAACACACTATTATCAAAATACTGTTATGACACGAACAAGAAAGTAATTCTATGCGGTGATTTCAATATTAATACTTTAAAACAAGATAAATTATCTCTTGAATTTACCAGTTTCCTATTGAAGTACAATCTATGTTTACAAATTAATCAACCAACTGAATTACAAAGCAATACGTGTAATGATAATTTTGCACATAATATTGCACGAAACTGTACTCATAGGGTCCTTGATCTACATATGTCAGATCACACCGCACAAACTTTAAAACTTCCAGTAAAAAAGACATGTTTAATCAAAAGTTGGAATATAAAAGTACGTGACTATAGTAATGAAAACTTGATGAAATTCAAACACTGTTTGAAATCAATTTCATTTTCTGATGTCTACCTCACTAAAGATCCTAACGTAGCATACAACAACTTTTTTGAAATATTCCAATTGTTTTATAATTTATGTTTTCCGATCACGTACAAAAAAAGAAACTTATTAAAAAATCCTAATTGGTTAACACCTGGTATCAGAAGGTGTAGTAAAACAAAAAGACAGTTGTTGTGGCGCCATAGATTAAAACCATCTAAGATAAATGTGACGAAACTTAAAAAATATTCAAACAGACTTAAGAGAATTATAAAATTGACACAAGTAGCAAAGAATAATTATAAAATAAATACAGCATATAATAAATCAAAAATGACGTGGAATATAATAAATGGAAATAGAAGCAACTCCCCACCAGAGTATATAAAAGAAATAAACGATGACGGAGTTACATTCACTGCACCCAAAGATATAGCAAATGCCTTTAACGACTACTTCATAAGCCAAGCAGAAAAACTTTCTACTGTTTCAACACAACTGACCACTGAAAATAAAATAAATTTCTCTGCACAGTCAATGTTTTTAGCCCCTATCATTCCGGATGAAGTAATTAGAATTATAAAAGATTTAAAAAATAAAAATAGTGTAGGATACGACGATATTTCAACAAAGGTTCTAAAATTTGTTTCAGAAATTATATCAGAACCTCTCAGCTACATAATTAATTTAAGTATTGAGTCTGGAACCTACCCCGAGAAGCTTAAACCTACTGTTATAAAACCCTTATTTAAAAAAGACGATGAGAATGACATTAAAAATTACAGGCCATTAGCTCTTATTCCGGTAATATCTAAGATATTCGAAAAGTGGATCTGTAGGTCCATAGACGGATACCTCAAAAAACATAATATACTTGTGAAAGAACAAAAAGGATTTAGGAAAGACCATTCAATAAATATGGCAATATACGACTTCCTTAATGTTATCATAGCTAACATGAATGAAAGAGTCCCAATATCGGCAATATACATGGACATGACCAAGGCATTTGATTTGGTCAACCATGATATATTGCTGAGCAAACTAAATGCGTATGGGATAAGGGGTAATGTTTTATCACTCATAAATTCCTATTTAAAAAATAGAACTCAATACACAGAAATAAGTAGAATTTGTAAATTAAATAAAACCGTTATAAAATACATATCTAAAGAACGAAAAATATCTTATGGAGTGCCCCAAGGCAGTGTGTTAGGGCCTATATTATTTCTTATATATATAAACGACTTTCCTCAGAATATACCCTATCCCATGACATTGTTTGCCGACGACAGTACTATCATTGTTAAACTTGACAAAAATAATAATGACTTTGAAGCCGACATAATCAATGCATTACAACAAGCCGTTAACTGGCTAGAGCGTAACAACTTAATTATAAATTTAAAGAAAACAAAAATTATGAATTTTCGTCAAAGAGTGGTTAACTCTGAACTAAATGTAAGCTTTAATAATGAAAAAATTGAAGAAGTAGCAAGCACAAAATTTTTAGGTTTAACAATCGACAATCAACTTAATTGGAAACAACATACTTCAATATTGATTAAAAAAATTAGTAAGTTTGCTTTTGCTTTGTATAAATTAAAGAAAGTAGTCAATCAAGCAGCGGTAGTCACTGCATATTATGGTTATGTCGATTCTATACTACGCTACGGAGTCATGTTCTGGGGTAACTCTTGCAATAAGGAAATGGTGTTCAAATCGCAAAAAAGATGTATTAGATCTATGACCGGTTTAAAAATAACTGATAGCTGCAAACCTTATTTCGTATTGTTAAAAATAATGACTTTACCTTGCTTGTATATATTTGAGACTGCTTTATTTGTTAAAAAGAACATGCATCTATTCAAAAAAGCGTCTGAACATCGCTATAAAGTGATTAGACAAGAATATAGACACGAATTACGCGTTCGACCATCAAAGACCGCCTTGATGCATAAGAGCATACTTTGCATGGCCCCAAAAATATTTAATAAATTACCAAATGGAATTAAGGACTTAAACATTACTCAATTTAAAAGCAAATTAAGACATCTATTATTGGAAAAATGTTATTATACTATTGACGAATTCCTTAATGAGAAATTGTAACTTATTTGACATTGATATTTAATTGACTTTGTAAATTTTATCCTATTATATTCTATTATTGACATTGTATTATTATCTTCATTTCCATTCATTGTTTAATTTGTGTGCTCAATGGTTAATGTAAGTCTTCTTTTTTTTGTGTTTAATTGTTGGTAATTATTTTATTTTAACATGTTGATTATTCTTTTTATAATAGTGACTGATAATGTGAAAGAGTGTACACCTTTATGGTAGATTTTTGAGGAACTATTTTTTTTATTTATAACATCTCATGTAAAATGTACCAAAAATCACACCAATAAATGAATTTGAATTTGAATTTGAATTAGGTAATTCCCACGTCTTAGGTACCTAATGCTTACGGAATACAAAATCAAGGTCATTTTGAACCTTATGCGAAGTGAGAGAGAAAAGCCATGTGAGATGCGAGTTCTTGTTTGAATTTTACAGAATCGGCCGGCTGTTAAACTTCAATATTACGTGGGAGCAATTAACGCAGACTAATATTGCGAATAATTTATAGACCGCTTTCCCGCAGCTCATGTTGCTACTAATAATTTATTATTAGTACCACCATTTCGCGTGGTTGTTCATGCAAAATCGAAATTTTGTTTCGTATAATCAGAAACTGTACCAAGACGAAGGTTGGGCTGGTAAAGAAGTTAAGCAAATGGCGTTTATGCTGTTTTCTGCAGAAAATACATCTTCTTTATCGTGTGGTTAGTAGGTACCTAATCTGATGTCAAAGTTTTTATGCCGCCTGTGACCCTCTGATTTGGCTTTACGTGCCGTCAAGAAATATCTCTCAGGCAAGCTGGGCCTCGATTCTGCTATTACGATAGTGTCAGAATAGGCGATCATTGAAGTCGTAATGATCAAGTTCTGTCAAGTTTTGACAAGTTTGGTAATCTACTAATATAATGGCGTCACTAAGACTTTCTCAATGAACAACCACTGACACTCCATTGAAAGAAATGTCATAGAATATTAATCTCGTACATGAAATCTGGCATGAATAAATGTTCGCATTTAGTAGTCGATTTCGAAAATTCATTTGTACGAATGGTTTTATAATAATGGCAATACGAAAATGCCATTAAAACACAATTTTATTACGAGACCATCGACCGATCATTGTGAATTTAGCAGATTACGAACTTTAAGCTAAATTACAATGGGATGAGAATGGAATCGTGTTGGAGTGACGAATTTATTAAAATAGCAGAATTAGGCCCCTGGTTTTATCACGGTGCAACTTAGACAAGCACGGCTTAACCTAAAGATCGATCCGAGAAACTGTTATTTTATCCACGTGCTCCAAAACAACCACAAACAAACATAATTAATATTTTAAACAAAGACCAATTTTAGAAAAAACTAGCTGACCCACGCAACTTCGTCTGCGTCACATAAGAGAGAAAAGGCTCACAAAGGGAATAAAATTTCCCCCGATTTTGTAACATTTTTCATTGCTGCTTCGCTCCTATTGGGCACAGCGTGATGTTATATAGCCTATAGCCTTCCTCGATAAATGGACTATCCAATGCAAAAAGAATTTTTCAATTTGAGCCGGTAGTTCCTGAGATTAGCGCGTTCAACCAAACAAACAAACTCTTCTGCTTTATAATAGGAGTATTAGTATAACCAAACAAACAAACAAACAAACTCTTCTGCTTTGTAATATTCGTATAGATTTAAATGATCTCTGGTCTCTGCTAACCCAGAAACTTCAGCAATCTTCACGTTTACGCCAGCTTTAACATCTATCGAAGCCATTCAGGAATTAAAGGCATATACACGCTATTTCCACCAACAGTTAAGCCGAACTTACATTTGAAAAACTAATTAAAAACGCGCCCGAAACGATCTTAAAATCATAAATCTTGTACTGAACAAACAGACAATCTTTACTGCGTATAAATGTCTGAATGTTTGTGTGTTCGTAATTTATATATTATTGTTTAGGCATGTTTCATTTGAGATACATCACGCTCGCCGGGGGGCAAAGTTACATAATTATTTGGTATTTTTTGTATTTTTATCAATGACAGGGTTGAAAGAAAACTCGTGGCTGAAGAATAACAGCCGTTCTGGTCGATCTATGGATAAAGCCGTGCTTTCCTAGGTTATTAATTAATTAATATCGTTAATATCGCTGGACATTAACACACAGCGCCATCTAGTGCCACACTAAGCAAAGCTTGTGTCGTGTACTCTACATAGTTGATATAATACATTCATACTTTTTTGTTTGTAAATACATACTTATTACGCAAATAAACATCCATGACTCGGAAACAATAATGTCCATGCTCATCACACATCAAACATTTGCTCCTACCGGGATTCGAACCCAGGACCCTAAGAAAGTAAGGCAACCTCACTACCACTATGCCATTCGGATCGTCGAAAGTCGAAGGTTGGTCTGTAAATGGATGATCATCTATAACATGCCAAGTTTCCACCGTGCCTCAGAAAGCACGTATAGTCGTTGGTCTCGGCTCTCATTTGCAGATCTTTGACAGTCGTTACAGGTCAACTAGTCTTGCCAAGGGGTATCGTATTACCCAGTACTAACTGGGTTGTGGAGGTCAGATAGGCAGTCGCTCCATGTAAAATACTGGTATTCAGCTGCATCCGATTAGACTAGAAGCTGACCCCAACATAGTTGGGAAAAGGCAGGCAGATGAAGACAGGGTTAAAAGACGTGATACTATTTCTCCCCGGCCAAAGACTTGGAAAGGCAGTTTTCAATAGCACCATCTATCTGTCTATCAGTCTGAGGTGGCATCCAAAATATTATCCCATGCAAGGTATTACCTATACTTGCGCGCGCTGAGTATCTGTTCCTCTTAGAACATTATGACAACAGTGATATTCAAGTTCCAGTGAAATATGACGTGAATACACGACAAGCTAAATCCAAATCACTTCAAGTGCCACGCAAAAATAACTTCTATGGCAGGCGTACCGCTTCTTTCGCAATACCCAACTTACTAAACCAAATACCTGTAGACATCAGAGACTCATTGAATAGTAGAAACGTAAAGCGTAAGCTCAAGGAATATTACATCGATTCGATCATAACTTAAACGTTAATAGCGCGTTGATCAAATCTCAGGCCATGGCATGCTAAGACAAACCCAGAGGTCTAATTGTGTGCTTTATAATATATTGAAGTGTGTCAAATGTAATTTATAAATAAATAAATACCATTTCACAAAAAATGGACACAGAAGTCGCCGCTTTGTTAGAAGAAGTCGGACGTAATTCTCCACGAGGGCAAGTTGTTGCAGAAGATATAAAATAAAGAGTGTAAAACGCCTCTTAACAAAGCCTAAAGGCACTTGTTTTCCTCGTCATTGCGATCATTTTTTCGTTACGGAGACATTGTGGGTCAAAGTTACAACTATTTGACAAGTTTTTTTTTTAATACAAGTTTTTATTCTAAGATTTTTGTCTATAAACACCTTCACAGCCCCCGTACTATTTAATCAATCCATCAGCACATGTTTGAGTGCGTTACATTAGGTTCTACCACAAAATGATTTTGCACCCCAATATAAAGTCGCAATATTTTTTGCTTAAAGTTACTTAGTTTGATGTACAGAATGCTTGGTTGACGGCTTCGTTCGGTTGTTTACACCCTGTATATTATAGAGATCGGTTCCAGGAAATGGTGGTTTCATCGTTTTAATCAATCAATCAATCAATAATTTTATTATGAGATAAATACACAAAATAACATAACAACATAAAAATATACTAACTCATACAAAATCTAACTTATAAGCTATGAACTATCACACACGAAGTGGCGGCGTCGTGTTACACTGTGCGGTGTCATGTGGCCTGCCGCGAAAACGTCGGTAGATTACACCCTTCGGCCAAAACTCTTCCTTGAGAAACATGTCGAGATATTGTGTCGGAACTCGCACCACAAACGACTTGAAGTTGGTGTTGACGCGGCTCCAACCTCAAGAGAGCAGCAACTTTAAGAGCAGTGGAGATGAAATAGTGGAGACAGAGACCTGCAGTCTTTATTTCTGCAACTCTTCATCATTCTCTTACCCTTATCTCTGTTTATTTCGGAGCGAAGTATCATGTCTTCTTCTCTATTACTCGTCATCTCATCAGACATCTCCTTTCTAGCTATATCATCATTCACACAGTACATCTATCGTTACTTTGATCTTCTTCTACTCTTATACCCATCTATGTTCATACTCCACATTTTCCTCTTTCCTGCACATCACATCATGTCCATACGATAATCTAGATACTAATATTATAAAGCTGAAGAGTTTGTTTGTTTGAACAGCTAATCTTAGATACTACTGATTGAAAAAATCTTGTGTTGGATAGTCCATTTATAGAGGAAGGCTATGTAACATCACGCTACAACCAATAGGAGCGGAGCATAAATGAAAATTGTTGCTAAAACGGGGAATATTTATTCCTTTTGTGGGGGGTCTTCTCTTTTATGTGACGCAGACGAAGTTGCGTGGGTCAGCTAGTGTAATATAATAACCAACACAAAACTATTCAGCCATCGGCGCCACTTTCAGACTTCCTCTCTCCTCTTTATTTCTGCAACTGCAAACTCAAAATTCAAATTCTCCCATCATTAATTCTAACTAAAAAACAAACCACAGATTAAAAACAAACAAATATCTAACTCTTCGCAATACAAACAGCCTTGCATCACGAACTGCTTAATCATTTCGTAGATGAGCGATAAACACTGCGCGTGCGACGCTCCAGGGTGTTAGCGCCATCTAGCGGCTGAAGTAGGAATTAAATGACGTTTTAAAAGTTTGACAAGACGGGCGGGGGAGACGAATTTTGATGTTCTGTTGTTTTTGTTTTGTTCTTTCGTTTTGCTTTGTGTGATATAGATTTCAGTTCATCATCAAATTTTAATTTTATTGTAACGGTACAAGCTAAGCACCTAAGTCCCTAGCCTTTTCGAAACTAAATATGTTGGGGTCGGCATCCAGTTTAACCAGATGCCGCTGGATACCAGTATTTTACATGGAGTGACTGCCCAACTGACTTCCACAATCTAGTAATTAGTACTGGGTAATACGATACCCGTTGGTAAGACTGTTTTGGGACAGAGTTTGTAAAGACTGTCAAAGATCTACAAAAGACAGCGGTAGCTAGTGCCTAGAACAGCTACATTACGTTTAAGCTCTTATAATAATTGGCGAACGTTATGTTGTCGTCAAGCGAGGATCAATTCAGTCTCCACCAGGCACGTATACAGGGGGGGGGGGATAGTTGGGATATATCCCCCCGAAATCTGATTAAAAGTGAATGAGATTATAACCACTGTGAAGTACGTAAGTTATAGTACTGTGATTACAGCGTTTTTTTACAAATTTACACAAGCAAATACATAGAAAAACCAACCATCTGTGCTAGAAAGCAAAAATTTTCGAGCTCGCTTCGCTCGCTCTTACTCCTATTTTGCTTTTGCGTGTGATAAACGGGAAAATTAACTTAATTTAGGCATCAGAAAATATATACGAGCGTGCTCAGACAATTACTAATGCCCTTTGCGTACCTACATAAGCTTTTCTTAATACATCAAGGTGAATGCAAAAAAAAATTGAAGCCTGTTTTTCCGAGTTGTTCATGGAAAAAATTGTATCGGCGCCCATGCAGTTCTCATGGTTGTTTCAATGTTTATCCCCCCCGAACCAAAAGTCTGGATACGTGCTTGGTCTCCACGCTTCTTTGAGTATTCTTAAGAGATAATTAATTTATCTTTCTTCTGCTCGTCCTGAGATTCAAACCTGAGACATCACGCTCAGTAACATAAGTTTGCTTACGTTTGATTACTACACCAACATCATTGTAGTCAAACAATATGATAAAACACTATTTAATTAATATCAATCAAGCAGGTTATATTCTCAATATAAGCAATCAAATTCCCAGCCTCTGAAAAAAAAAAAACTTAATGATACCAACATTCCAACATAACGGCATCACAAAAGAATATGTTACCAACACAACAAGGTGCTAAAACATCGCATAACTGGTATTATTGTTCGCCAGATACATTTGAGACGATAAATTATATGATTAGCGTTAAGATATACGATTAGTCACACATTTTAAATGGTAATATTGTCACTTTATGTAAATGAATGCTTTGTTTAACGTAGTTAGCTTGTTTGGTGATGTTAACAAAAGAATAACGTCATGGGAGGAAGATGTAGTGTGAACGCATTTAATGGAAAGCCGTTTCCGTGAAAATCAAAATGGCTGCCAGAGAAATTCGGCGGGAAAAACTGTATTTTTATTGCTTCACAATATTATCATGAAAATGGTGACAATACAGAATTCTTTATTAAACTTTAATAGTTGCATTCTATCAGCACTGGCTGAAAAGTAAAGAAAATAAGTAATTGCAGAATATCCGTATCTACTTACCCAAATAGTAATTTCCACTGAAGAATATTTTGTACCTTTGTTTGTTTTATTTTAGTACAAAATTGTGTAAATAGTTACACACGTTAGGCGCTAGATGGCGCGACTGAGCGCCTATAAACAGCAGCAGGCATCGTGCGGTGTCGTCATGCGGCGGCGCTGGCATCGGTGGACGGTTGTTGTACTAACGTCGTGCGATCGACCAATAGGAAGACTGAAGCAACACGCCACCTCTGCGAACCAATCGGTGAAGCTGGATGTGGCCTGATGTTGGATTACGAGGTGTGGACGTTTTTGCCACAAGTTTCTTAGTCAGTGTTCTTTGGAAATCTCAACGAATTATAAGGAAATAACAGCAGTTGATAATAATTATTCAGTGTGTAGTAGTACAGTGCAGGACATTTCTGATTTTAAAAGCTAAGTATTTTACCTTTGGAATTGTTACAATTGTTGAACATTGATGTTGTTGCTTTAATCATTTTAAATGTGCCTTTATCAGCTATAAGCAATTATTTGTGTTTTCCTCTGTGGCAGCTTTATTTTAACTTGAGCTTTGAATTATGTACTGGTTATTGTGTTTATTGGTAAAATTATGTCGTTCAACATAATTTCAAATACCATCATACTATACTGCTTGTACCATTGTATATCCATGCTTGAAGATAGTAAATACATGCCTTTATAAACTGTGTTACCGTTGTTTAATTAATATGATTGTTCTAATGGGTGTAACATTTTCAGAAGTGGGATGAGTTCTGATGGTCACAGCCGGTCTCGCAGCCGGTCGCGCAGCCCTATCAGATGGAGTCGCCGGCGGATGGAGCGCCCACAGCAGGAGCGTCGCAGCTGTTCCCGCGACACTTGGCGACCAGGGCGTTCGCCTGTCCGGGACCGTAGAGGCCGTTCCCCGCCCGGCTTCTCAAATGAACCTGGTAGGTCTTTTCCATATTATTCGGGCGTGATGGTTAAGCCGGATATAATACCGGAATTTGATCCTGAACGGCCAGAGCTACCTGCATCTCTGTGGCTTAACAAAGTAGAGCAACTAGGTGCTATACATGGGTGGAACGACAACGTTAAAAGTTATTATATGCAGGCACGTCTTGTGGGATTGGCAAAACTGTGGCATGGTGCGCTACAAACCTACGAATTTACGTGGGCGGAATGGAAACAGAAAATTCTGGAAGCATTTCCTCAAAGCGTAGATTACGCGGATGCATTGAGGGAAATGTTAAATAGGAAAAAGGTAGTTAGTGAAACGATGACTCATTATTTTTATTCAAAATGCACCATGCTAACTAAATGTGACATCATTGGGGAAAAAGCAGTGTCTTGTATTATAGAAGGTCTGCCGTTCCACATGAGGACTTCTGCAAGAGCTGGTAACTATAAAACCCCAGGCGAACTTTATTCACACTTTCTATGTATGAATGACGACAGAAGAATGAATCAATCTCAGAGTCAGAGGAACACTCCTCGAGGTCGAGATTCCACATCAGGGTCTTTAAAAGAAGCAACCCGGGATCAAAAGGAACGAAAGCCAGGAGTAATTTGTTTTCTTTGCAACGAACCGGGGCATGTTGTCCGAGCATGTCCTAATAATCCTAACGCAGTAAAATGCGAAATCTGCGGGAAAACTAACCACAGGAAGGAGCAGTGTTATCAAAAGGCTGTCAGCGTTGTACAAATACAGGTAAATGAATGTTACTTTAAACAAGTCTTGATTAATGGTTTAAAATGTACTGCTTATTTAGATACGGGGGCTCAAGTCAACCTTATTACTCGTGACTGCGTTCTGAAACTTGATGTAGCAATGCAGCCTTGTGTTGTTTTCGTTAACGGGTTTGGTGGACCTCCAATTAAAGCTCACGGACAGGTATCGTTGGAATTCATAATAGATGAGATCAAGGTTTGTTCAGATGCAGTTGTTGTTGACACTTCCGCGAATCACGCAGATGTATTCATTGGTCAACCTATTTTGAACAATGAAAAATTCAAGCTAACAGTTTGTGGTCCTACCGTCTGTTTAGAATATGCAGAGGGAGCAGAAAATAAAACGGAATCAATTGAAATACATTCTTTGCAAATAGGTACATGTATAGATAAGGTCAATATTTTGTGTTGTATAGATACTGTCGTTCCAGCCTATTCATCCATGTTTGTTGGCACTTACAATGACGTGGAAATTGATGAGTCAACTGAACTGTTCGTAGATAATCGTACAATTGTTTATAATGGTTATAACTATAGCGTTCCCGCTTCTATACATTGTTTTCCAGTTCAGGCCGTTTTCATAATTAATCACGGAGAAAAGCCGGTTTGTTTCCAGAAAGACCAGATTGTAGCTCGTGGATTAGTCACGCAGGAAGTAGATTGTTCTCAAAACTCTGCAGGTAGTCTTGCTTCGATCATGAGTATAGACACAACAAAAATTAAATGTGGTTCCGGAGATCCTCAGGTTGTTAAGGAACTGACAGCAATTTTAAAGGAATATTCCGATTGTTTTTCGGTAGATACAGGAGAATTGGGTAGGACTAACAAAACAGAGGTAAATATTGAACTTAACTCTGATAAGCCGGTTTGTTATCGTCCTTACAGGCTTTCTTTTTCAGAAAAAGCAATAGTACGAGAAAAAGTTCAAGATATGATGTCCAATGGTATTATTAGGGAATCGTCGTCTAATTATGCCAGTCCGATTGTATTAGTACGGAAAAAGAACGGAGATTACCGGTTTTGTGTGGATTTTAGAAAATTAAATAGCATCACAGTAAAGGATAAATATCCTCTGCCAATCATAGAAGATCAAATCGAGAAACTAGGTGGTAAGAAACTTTTTACGAGTCTTGATTTGTCGCAAAGTTTCTTTCAGATTCCTGTAGCGGAAGCTTCAATACATCGAACTGGTTTTGTCACACCTGAAGGCCACTATGAATTTTTACGCATGCCCTTTGGTTTGGCTAATTCCCCAGCAATTTTCCAGCGACTTATGGATAAAATATTTTCTTCTTTGCGTCATGATAAGGTGCTTCCTTTTATAGATGATTTGTTGCTGCCCACCAAAACTGAGCAGGAAGGTCTCGATCTACTTCGGATAGTTTTGAAAATAATCAGGGACGCAAAATTGACGTTAAATTTGGATAAGTGTTTTTTCTTGCAAGACAAAATAGATTACCTCGGTTACGAGATCAGCGGAAACGGTATTAGACCTGGTAGCAAGAAAATTGATGCTGTGGTCAACTATATAGAACCTAAGAACGTACACGAGCTCAGAATGTTTCTGGGTTTGACTAGTTATTTCAGGAAATTTGTTAAGGATTATGCGTCTGTCACGCATGATCTGTACGGGTTGTTAAAAAAGAATGCAGCGTGGATTTGGGGTCCAGCACAGCAGAAAGCTTTTGATCAGCTTAAGAAAATTCTGACGACTCGTCCAACTCTCTCATTATTTTGCAGGAAAGGTGATATAGAAGTTCACACTGACGCAAGCAGTAAAGGTGTAGCTGGAATTCTCTTTCAGGATCAAGATGGAGGTATGAAACCCATTGCGTATTTTAGTCGAAAAACCAGCAAAGAAGAGTCTATGTATCATTCCTACGAATTGGAAACATTAGCTGTAGTAGAATCGTTAAGGAGATTTAGAATTTATTTAGCAGGAAATCATTTCAAAGTGGTGACCGACTGTGCAGCCGTTCGGGACACCTTCTTAAAAAAGGATCTACTCCCTCGAATAGCCAGATGGTGGTTATCTATTCAGGAGTACGACATGGAAGTCGTTCATAAGCCAGGTAAGTCTCATGGGCACGTTGATGCATTGAGCCGATTTCCAGTAGATCCTCCCTTAGTAGCAGACATCAACGTGATTGACGTATTTGATTGGTTAGTATGTCTTCAAAATCAAGATGAGAAGATTCGTATCATTCGGACAAAATTAGAATCTGGGAATGACGACCCAGACATACGAAACAATTACAAGTTGAAGGATGGTCGAGTATATAAGCTTGTTAAGGATGGAGATCTAAGGTTAGTAGTCCCTAAATTTGGAAGGTGGAATATCATGAGGAAGTATCATGATTGCATGGGACACCCGGGCCTAAAACGTTGTGAGGACATCATCAAAGGTAACTTCTGGTTTGCAGGAATGACACGTTTCATACGTAAATATGTCAACTCATGTTTAGACTGTCTATATAAGAGGGGGCAGTACGGAAGGCCTGAAGGTGAGTTACATCCTATTGAAAAAGTTCCAGAGCCAATGCACACTCTGCACATTGACCATCTCGGCCCTTTTTGCAAAAGTCGAGCAGGTAATAGTTTTGTGCTGATGGTGGTCGATTCCTTCACGAAGTTCACATGGGCAGTACCAGTTAAAACTACAAAAACTCTGGAGGTAATAAAATCTTTAAGTGACATTTTTTGTTTATTTGGTTATCCAAAAAGAATAATATCCGACAGTGGGACGAGTTTCAAGAGTAAACGTTTCAAGCAATTTTGTTTGGATAATCAAATAAAACATATAATCAATGCTGTAGCCTGTCCACGTGCGAATGGTCAAGTGGAGAGGTATAATCGTACATTACTAGATTCACTCAATACAAGCGTGGAAGACGAAAAGGATTGGGATACTCGGATCGCAAATATCACGTGGGGAATTAATAATTTACAAAATGGTTCGACCGGATTTACACCATATAGGCTCATGTTTTCTGCGAGTCGTAGCAGATATCAAGGTATGGGAGATAACATTGTAGATAATGAGGAGACAGCTGCACGAGTAAGGGCCGAAGCTACAGCAAACCTTAATCGGACGGCGGAGAAAATGCGTAAATATTTTAACTTAAAGCGAAAACCTCCAACAAAATATAAGGTAAGTGATTTAGTATTGTGGAAAGGTGCTGCTGACCGTAATGTGAACGTTCGAAGAAAACTGAAGGAAAAGTACAGCGGCCCATATAAGGTAACGAAGGTAGTGGGAAATGATAGGTACATGATTTCTTCGTTGAAAGGTATAAAAGGGTATAAACGATTCAGCGCTCTCGTATCGTCGGACTCTTTGAAACCTTTCCAGGGCGAGGACTCGAGCGCCAGCTCAAATGAAAGTGAAGTGGACAGCACGGAGGAATTGATCGATTTACTTGAAGGCTAACTTTGAACTTGAAGGTTAACCTTGAATAAGAAATTATCAGGTTGACATCATTTCAATGTGGGAAATTATGTCTTTGATAGTTATGGAATTTCACAATTTGGATTGTGATTGGTACTTTATTATTAAAGTGGTTGGCATAATTTCAATATGGAAAAATTATGTCTTTGATGGTTATGGGATTTCACAATTTGGATTGTGATTGGTACTTTATTATTAAAGTGGTTGGCATAATTTAAATATGGAAAAATTATGTCTTTGATGGTTATGGGATTTCACAATTTGGATTGTGATTGGTACTTTTGTTATTAAAGTGGTTGACATAATTTCAATGTGGAAAAATTGTGTCCTTGATGGTTATGGGATTTCACAATTTGGATTGTGATTGGTACTTTTGTTGTAAAGTGGTCTTAAGTGAGAATTACATGCTGATTTTTTGGTTTTCATTGGCTTAGAAAATTAAGGCATCTTTGGAAATTTATAAACCAAATTAATTGAAAATAAGCATTTCAAATATTTTTGCTGTGTTTATTTATGGTCAAATATTGTTTTATTGTTAATGAATATATGTTTATTTTCCCTGCTCTAGGACTGAGTATGCTATTTTTGAACAATTACATAGCACTTTTTTTTTCTCCTTTGCAGAGTCGCAAAGGCGTCAGGATGGACGAGTGTAAATAGTTACACACGTTAGGCGCTAGATGGCGCGACTGAGCGCCTATAAACAGCAGCAGGCATCGTGCGGTGTCGTCATGCGGCGGCGCTGGCATCGGTGGACGGTTGTTGTACTAACGTCGTGCGATCGACCAATAGGAAGACTGAAGCAACACGCCACCTCTGCGAACCAATCGGTGAAGCTGGATGTGGCCTGATGTTGGATTACGAGGTGTGGACGTTTTTGCCACAAGTTTCTTAGTCAGTGTTCTTTGGAAATCTCAACGAATTATAAGGAAATAACAGCAGTTGATAATAATTATTCAGTGTGTAGTAGTACAGTGCAGGACATTTCTGATTTTAAAAGCTAAGTATTTTACCTTTGGAATTGTTACAATTGTTGAACATTGATGTTGTTGCTTTAATCATTTTAAATGTGCCTTTATCAGCTATAAGCAATTATTTGTGTTTTCCTCTGTGGCAGCTTTATTTTAACTTGAGCTTTGAATTATGTACTGGTTATTGTGTTTATTGGTAAAATTATGTCGTTCAACATAATTTCAAATACCATCATACTATACTGCTTGTACCATTGTATATCCATGCTTGAAGATAGTAAATACATGCCTTTATAAACTGTGTTACCGTTGTTTAATTAATATGATTGTTCTAATGGGTGTAACAATTGTATAAAATTCAAAAATATCCGTAATGAGGTTCAATTGTAACAAACGACATATTAATTACGTTTTAGGCTTAATTACAGCATTTGTGTAAACAAAATTACATTGGGGTGAGAGCCCCAATTAATGGTTTTGGTAATTATTTATCAGTAAGTAGTAGGGTTACCGGAAAATGGTTTTCTTTAGATTTATTTATTATGTTTGTCGATTGATTTGTTCTACGTATTTATAGAGTTAAAAAAAAACATAAACGAAAATTAATGTGGGTTATGTAGGTAATACAATGTTAATAATTATGTTAGCTTAATATTTTTGTTAATTCATTTAATTTAATTCAATTTACTCCTGGTTTAGTCGAATTTCGATTCGACAAGTCGTATGTCTATCCTTTTTTGGCATAACAAAAAGGAGGGAGACAGACATACGACTTCCCGAATCAAAAACGAACCGTTGTGAATAGGGGCCAGGTCCTTTTCCGAGTAAGTTTTCCTGGTCGAATAAAAATTGATCGGGTTTTCCCAACCAGAATTTCTTTGGCAATAAGTACTACATTCAAATGTTATTTTAATTTCTATTTTATACAATTGATCATGTTTCAAAATGAATTCAATCAAATCACCACAAAATATGTAAAATTACGTCTTACTTTATGATTGTAAGGCAACAATATTTTGAATGAATTGTTGTAAATAACTCTGCGGTAAGAATGCTCAGTCATTGAATTCACCTTTACGTAACCACAAACGATGAAAAGTATTCAAAACGTATGAAAAGTTATCGTTCAAGTAGTCATTCATTTGTTTATTTTCTGAGATCTTTGACATTGGAATACTTATTTGTAGTCCCGAACACTGTAGTTGAGATAAGTGTGTTGAGGTAAGGGTGCAAAAATAAGGTTTATACAGTTTTATAACTGACTGTCTCTCATTCTGAGGTTGACCTCTTAATTTTGCTAATTTGACTGGCCTTAAGTGGACTACATAAGCTAAAATAGCAACTCTATTTGTGGTGGTTAAAACTTCGTTTGAAATGCTGTTAGAATAAAGTTCTAATCAGCTTGCACTACAAAGTGGTTGTTACGTCAGTCACTGCGGGTCGAATAGTGCGAAATGAGTGGTTTCGATCGTTCTTCCTCGTTGAAGAAAAGTTTAGAGACAAGTTCGTGATTTTTTTTATCGAGTATAATTCATTGTATTATGTTTTCAAAACACTATCATACTAGCATATATCCTGAAGAATATCATATATTTTTCTGGTTTTGTTTAATGCAGTGAATCATATACTTTCAGGTAATAAAAAACTGGCGTTTAGCTCTTGTAGTCCCCTTTTTTTTTTTTTAAGGATGGGAAATCATCAAATGACCCCCCGCACTCTGGGCGGAGCGGGAGGGAGTGTCAGACTCTTACTGACTAAAAACCATCCATGTTCCTTCCTCACCTTTTACGTTCCGGGGCCGCGGTATCTCTTTCGAACAGGCCCGCAACCTCTTGTAGTCCCCTTAAATGGAAATGGGCGGGCCATATATGCCGTAGACTGGTTGGAAGAAAATGCTGGAATGGATACCACGGACGGGACGGAAGAATGTGGGAGTCTTCCCACATTCTTCCGTCCGACTAGGTGGACAAATGATCTCATTAAAGTGGTCGGAAGAATTGGATAGCAATGACACAAAACTGCCAAAAACTGAGAGATTTGGAAAAGACCTACAATCAGCACTGAGTTTCCAAGGATTGAAGAAGAGAGAGAGAGATACTTTAACTAGTTAAAACCAATCTAAAAACTTACAAAAACGTCAGTTTATTGTTTGGTAGCCGAAGCAGCACTTACGAAACTTTTTTAAATTAATTTCTAGTGTTTTCTAGGCTATAGAAGTATAGACAGTTCAAACATCCCGTGGGATAATTTTCGACCAAAACGAGATAAAAAAGAGAGACAGATACTTTATCAGGTACAGATTTGGTTAAAAGAAGAAAAAGAAGAAGAAGTTGCTAAAATTGTTGTGTCTGTTTTATTATAAACGACATTATTGAATCAAGAATCGTTTATTTGCTTCAAATATACGCGTTACAAGAAGCACGAACCAATTTTTTCTTTTTAGAGTAAGCAAATTTAATTTACTTGCAGCGTATTTTAGTGAAATAATTGACAACACCTAGTATTAACTGGGTTGTGGAGGTCAGACAGGCAGTCGCTCCGTGTAAAATACTGGCATTCAGCTGCGTCCGGTTAGACTGTAAACCGAACCCAACATAGTTAGGAAAAGGCTACGCAGATGATGAATTACCGGCGACCTCTGAATTAGACAAATTAATTATCGATTATAACTTAGACATTGTACTTGTTCAAGAACAATACCAGAATGCACACTTACGTCACAAAGTAGTTCAGCTGGACAGCAAAGCACGAGCCGGAATTTACGTGACCCGTTCTTCTAACTTTACAGTAACATCTTTGTGTAACCTCATGACGCCCCACTGTGCCGTTGCGGAAGTCTCATCAGCTTCTTTCAAAGTTTACGTTGTGAGCTGTTACTTTCAATACTCAGATCCTGTTGCTCCTCATATACATAACCTCCGTCACGTCTTGCAGTCACTCGCGGGCTGTAAAGTTATCGTTGGCGCTGATGTTAACGCGTCATCGTCTCTGTGGTATGGCAAGGTTAGGTCAACGGATTCCGATCGACGTTGTGCTGTTGAAGATTTTATTGCTGAAATGAACCTATCGATTCATAATACCCCTGATGCACCACCTACTTTTTGCAGCCTAATGGGCGAATCTTGTATTGACGTCACACTTTCTAGTGCAGACGTTCGCTTGGATAGGTGGCGTGTCTTACCAGATGCGTCTTGTAGTGATCATCGCCTGATCGTGTACGAATTTGTTCCGGTGTCTACTCAAGGTCCGACTCATATCACTGGTAATTTTAGATATAAAAGTAAAGGCGCGAACTGGGAATTCTTTGGCTCGCTGTTTGCAAGTCACGCCAAAGACTTCACTCGTGATGGGTTGTCAGCTGAAGAAAGTGCTGAAATTATGTCAGACACCTTCACTTACTGTGCTGACATCGCTATTGGTCGCGCATCTATGACCAACCTCCGTAGATGTGATTGGTGGTGTGACTACTTAATTGAACAACGTAAAAGCTATCGCCGAGCGCGTAGACATTTAAACAAGCTTAAAAAACAAAAAGTCACCGGAGACCCATATACCATTGCTTTAAATGCGTTTAGAGTTGCCAGGTCCCGCTACAGAGTATCGACTGAAAAATCTAAGGGTAATTTACTGCGAAAAATTGTAGAAAAATTAGATAAAGAAGGACCGTGGTCTCCTTTGTATCACGAGTTCAAAGCTAATCGATCGGTCGACCTAGCGTTTATCCAAAACATTAAAGTAAATAATAAACACACCACCGGTATTGAGGAAACGACCGAAGTTCTATTAAATACTCTGATACCTGATGATTCGCCGGTTAATGACAATGACTACCATCAACAGATCAGAGCGTGGGCTGCTGTGCCACCTGAATCACCAGCGTCAGACCTTCCATCCTTTGACGAATTCATTAATGTTGTCAGGAAACTGCCTCTTAAAAAATCAGCAGGTGAAGATAAAATATCTAATCGGATGATAATAGAAGCGTGTAAAACAGCGGGCGACGCCATTCTATCTGTTTTCAACCGATGTATTGCGGAAGGCGTTTTTCCTCGCGTATGGCGACGTGGCTTTATACGAATAATTCCAAAAAGTGGTGATAAGCCACCGGACGACCCTAAGTCGTACAGGCCCTTAACCCTACTACCAAATTTGGGAAAACTCCTGGAGCGCCTTATCGTTCCGCGTTTGCTACCGGACGGACCAAAGTTTCATAATAACCAATTCGGATTCACCGTGGGTAAATCTACTGTTGACGCGGCACTTTCTGTTAGAAAAATTGTTAATAACTCTGAACACAAGTACGTGGTTGGAATCTTTTTAGATATTTCCGGGGCTTTTGATAACGCTTGGTGGCCGATGCTACTACTTAAAATGAAAAATCGTGGCTGCTACAAAAACATATATAATCTTGTTCATTCATTCTTTTTAAATGGTACCGCGCAACTAAAACTCGGACATCATTCTATGTCAAAGTCCCTTACCATGGGATGTCCACAGGGCTCGGTAATCTCTCCGTATGTATGGAATATAGGTTTTGATGATTTCCTCGCGATCCCACTTCCACCGGGCTGTTCATTAACCGGTTACGCGGACGACGGCCTGCTGCTCATTCAGTCAAATACCCGGGCTGGACTCGAGAATTTAGCTGACACTTGCCTACGATTAATATCTCAGTGGGGCGATCGAAACCGTCTGACCTTTGCACCGCATAAAACATTTCAACTAATTTTAAAAGGTGATCTTAAATCGTGGCCGAGCATTAAATTTAATAACGTTCCCGTGAAAAGAAAGCAGTCCGTATGCTACCTTGGATTGGTCTTAGAGAGGAATTTTTCATTCGTAGATCACATAAAAAATGTCGGTGAAAAAGCTAAAAAGAACTTTTATGCCTTAACGAGGATATCCAAATCTACGTGGGGATTGTCATTTTTAACTTTAAAGACCATCTACGTGGCTACTTACTTGGGTTGTATGTGCTACGGGGCACCTGTTTGGGCCGATAGGGCCACCATAGGAGCGGTGCGACGTAAATTGCTTCAAAGCCAGCGTTTGGCGTTGATATTCTTATGCAAAGCGTACAGGACGGTTAGTACCGAAGCTCTTCCGGTGCTTGCGGGTGTACTTCCAGTCGATCTGGAGGTGCAGCGGCGGGCTGCAATGTACTATAACGCGCGTGAGACCACGGACGCAGACTTTTTAACCGTACGTGATCGTGCTAGGATTTCTAGATTATTCAAACCACAGACCGACGTCTGGGAGGAACTTTTATCTGAATGGCAATGTAGGTGGGACAATTCCATCAAGGGCAGGCACCTCCACCAGTTCTTTCCATCCGTTCGTGAGCGGCTGGTAAGGACATGGCTGGAGGTTGATCACTGTGTTGCCCAATTTCTCACGGGCCATGGCAACTTTAAGAGTAAATTATTTTCCTTCAAGCTTGTTGACTCGCCTTTTTGTCAATGTTCAACATCTGACTGCGAATATGAACAATCTGCTCATCACATTTTGTGGGAGTGTAGTCTTTGGCAAAATGAACGCAATATTATGTTGGATAGTGTACAGGTTACATCCGGAGTTATTTACTATACGGACCTTGTGGAAACTAGAGCAAATTTCCGTGCGTTCAAGCGTTTTTGCCATACCTATTATTGGAATCAAATATAACAGCTCTCAACTAGGACCCATTAACGTTAATATTTATCCGTGGTGCTTGGCAACTGGGCCTATCCCAGTTGTAAACGTCCCTTTGTGCCTATTGGCCTTGTTTCGTTCTGTCTCCTGCTGATATGGAGGGAAGTGGAAATTACAGTTCTTTCCTACTCCTCTGCTATACTTTCTGATTAATTTCGTTGCGGGATCCAAGACAGTTAAATTCATTCTCTGGGACTTCGTCGAGCTTCATTGTCTCGGCGCTTTTCTGGTGGTCGCCACTGTTGATTCTGGCTTTCAGGAGTTACAGTGGTTTGGGCGTGTGTGGCGGGCTTGTCCCAAAAAAAAAAAAAAAAAAAATGATGAATTACCAACAATTTTCAAATCACTGGTGAAATAATCGTCTGTAACTGTAAGAGTAAGTTCCAAGACAAAAAATCCCAAAGAAATCAACCAGTCAACACGTCCCGAACCCATTGTTCAAAAACTATCGCCAAATAATGACTAACTACGTCTGCCATTTCAATAACACGATTGTTTAATACCTTGACAAGTAAACAATTGTTCATTCTGACCAGTACGTAGCTTGAAGACTCGATAATTTATCAAATAATACTGGCAATGACTCATTTCCTTCCGCTGGGTCGTACAATTTGCGCTGGTTGACAACCATAACAAATATGTGTGCATAGCATAAGGTAATATGCTGACAAGTTCTGTGAGACTTTGCATACACAGATTTACGCCTATTTACGTAGAATTGGCTAAATAATAACAATTGTCTTTTGTAAACTTTCACGATCAGAACACATTATAAAACTTAAGAAGACGGGTATTTATCGCGAATTTACCTTTAATTTCGGAAAAGTGATAGACTCAGGACCCAACCACTGGATGGAGTTACACAACCCAAAAATCCTTGCCCATGAGAAGCACTATTATAAGAGAATGGTTCGGGAAGCGATTGAGATCAAGAAGTACCCTAATTTCAATCGCGAAGACGGCTTCAAACTCTCTTCAGCTTGGAATCCAGTAATCACGAAGTGTACTCGTCAAGTGAAATCGCCTCAATATACGGACACTGTTAGTGTAGTGTGCTGTCCTAGTGTGAACCGGCCCTAATTAACATTTATGAAGATGAGAGATGAGGGTAGTTGAATAAACGCCTTCACTTTGCTGTCGCGGTACCTCCATACTTCAGTCTCCCCGCGACCACGGCTGGTGCAATCCAGTCGAAACGTCGGGATAAAATTAAAGGTAAATTCGCGATAAATACCCGTCTTCTTAAGTTTTAAAAATAATAACAGGTGCTCGAGGTCGATCTTTAGGTTAAGCCTTTGCTTGCCTAGGTAGGTCTGTGGATGGGTGACCACACCCTTACATACCGAGTTTCCTCCGTGCCTCGGAAAGCACGTTAAGCTGTTAGTATCGCGTGTCATTTGTAGATCTTTGGCAGTCGTTACAGGTAGTCAGTGGCCTGAAAAGTCTGACAACCAGTCTCACCAAGTGATATCGTCTTACCCAGTCAAAGATCAAAATCATCAATACACCCCTCCAAGTTCATAAGACTCGAAGAAGGACTTTGACCGTGAAAAATTCGTGCGTCGACTCTTCGAACTTGGAGGGTTGTATTGGTGATTTTAATGATTGTAATTCTGTAACTTAATACGTCTTACAGTCGCGACCGATATATTTATCAACATACAACTTAGCACTGTCCTGCAAATTGTAAAAAAAGTAAGAAAATTTGAATTTCGCAGGCTACCTTGTAACGGAGGATGTTCCAATGTAGATACTTAATATTATAAAGCAGAAGAGTTTGTTTGTTTGTTTGGTTGAACGCGCTTATCTCAGGAACTACTGTTCGAATTGAAAAAATCTTTTTGTGTTGGATAGTCCATTTATCGAGGAAGGCTATAGGCTATATAACATCACGCTACGACTATTAGGAGCGGAGCAGGAATGAAAAATGTTGCAAAAACGGGTTTTTTTTCCCTTCGTTTTTCTCTCTAATGTGACGCAGATGAAGTTGCGTGGGTCAGCTAGTTCATTATAATTGTCACCTCATGCTCCAACTCTTTTAGCAAATTATTCATTTAATTTAGAAAACACAAAAGCTCAAGATGGGTTTTGAAAATCCTATAATGAGCAAATAATCCAACCTAATGAAATATAAATTACTGACAAGATTTCTCACTCAAGATATTGTTGTGGTATATTTTGTTAGTACTTTATTTTAAGCCTTCATTATATTGACTTAATATTATCAACATTATTTACTTAGGAATGCGTACATAATGCGTTGAGTAAATTAATGCAATCTATGTATATTAAAATAATTACCCAAGATACCTTATAGTGTCTAGTCTAGAAGTGTGAAGTGTTTATTTAACCATTAATTATTTATTAACCAAGTAATTAATAATTTACAATTCGATACATAAATATGTAACATTATATTTACTTATCACCTTTAACTTACAATATATTAATGCCTCATATATTAATGTTATGGACAAGTAATATTGTTTATTAAAATATTCTAAGGTTGACAACTGGTGGTCGCACCCTATTGTATGACACATGTATGGACGATCATACACATTTTTGTACGACAATACACTGTTGTGTACATTATAGCAATCGATTTAAATATTAATTAAAGAGTTAAAATGATTAATTGGTTAAAAACATTCGTTATTTATGAGTAACATGAATGCTCATTGTTTACTATATTATATTATGTACTAGTGGATGTCCGCGGTTTTCCCGCCTAGTTCCGGTTCCCGTGGGAGTACGGGAATAAAATATAGCCTATGTTACTCAGAGTGAAAGTAGCTTTCCAATGGTGAAACAATTTTTGAAATCGGTAGAGTAGTTTTTGAGTTTTTTTATATTAGAAACATACACACAAAATAATTTTTTTCCTCTTTATAATATTATTAAATTACTTATACATATTAAAACATATTATTATTATTATTTTTATTTTTGCTTAGGTACGCACGATAGTATTTGAATAATGTTTTGAATGGAAAAAATTACTATACATAATAAGTAGTGAGCTATCTGAACATATTTAAAGACTATTTACCTACCAATGTTCTTATAATGGATACCTATTTTTTTTTAAATATCAGTGGACATTTACACACAGCGCCACCTAGTACCACACTAAGCAAAGCTTGTGTCGTGGACACTAGATAGTTGATATACTACATATACTTTTTTGTTTGTAAATACTTACATACTTATTATACATATAAACATCCATGACTCGGAAACAAATGTCCATGCTCATCACACAAACATTTGCTCCTACCGGGATTCGACCCAGGACCCTAAGTACGTAAGGCAGCGTCACTACCACTACGCCACTCGAGTCGTCGTCACCTATGTTAGTTTTGCTACCGATTAATTCCAGCATTTAATTATTCTTATGTCAATTATTACCTATTACTTAGTTATGAAATCATTCGTGTTTAGGTTCAATACAATTCAATCGATCAATTCGAGTATTCTTATTCATGTGTGCCTTGTATCACTTGCTTCGGTAAAGTAAACCATCGTGAAGAAACCAGCATGCCTGAGTGATATTTCTCAGCGGCATGTAAACCCAAGTCAGAGACCCACGAGCGCTATAAAAGGTTAGCAGGTTTTTCTATCTAAATAAAACACTTGAATTTGCACACACACAGTCAATCTCAATATTATCTCTAGTACCTAGTATCCGGAATTTAAGATTTGTGCTGGTTAAAAGCGATAAGTCCACCTCTTATCAGAGGCCGGGTCCTTCTGGAAAAATGCAAGATGCAAGAGTCAGTCTATTTAGCCATTTGATATTTCAGTGCACTTAAACAAATCAAAATAATTATGATATTCTTCAGCTTTTTCGTTCGTATAATAAGGTTATATGACAATTTTTAGAGCGTGACGTCTCCCAAGTTTCTAAATGTTATAGTTTTCTCAATATTCATTGATTTGCGAAAATAAAAATACGTGTCCATTACTTTCCAATACTTTAGTTGACGGACTAAATAGATTTGTATTTTTTTATCTTATTTTTTCGTCTTTCCTATTCTCTACAGGATATAACAGTTAAAAACTTATTTATGTAGCATGTTTCCAAACATACTAGGTAAGTACTTATTTGTTTATTTTAGGGTTCCGCATCCAAGGGTAGTTATTAACGGTACCCTATTTCTAAGCTTTTTTGGATGGGAAATCATCAAATAACTTCTACCACTCTGGGCGGAGCGGAAGGGAGTGTCAGACTTTTACTGACTAAAAGCCATCCATGTCCCCATGTATCCTTGCCCTTTACGTTCCGGGGCCGCGGTATCTTTTTCAAACAGTCCCGCAACCCTGGCAGGACCCTATTTCTAAGCCTACAGTCCTGTTAGCTGTTGTCATCCCACTGGTAGCAAAAGGCCTGTCCCCATGACTTCCATAACCTTCGATCCAGGGCTAATCTGGAGCACTGGTCGTTGATTCTGTCCATCTCGTCCCTCCATCTCCTGCGAGGTCTACCGCGACTTCTTCTGGCAGTGTCAGGGCTCCACGACGTGGTTATTTTGGCCCACATCTCGTTGGGCATACGGCAGACATGGCCAGTCTAGTTCCGATTCATTTAATTTGATTTGTCTTTACGTAGATTGATTAAATGTTGTATTTAGATCGATTTCAACAAAACACACCGAAATTGCATTTTTGGCGCGGAAAGGAGACATTTTTTTTTGTTCGGAGTACAGACCACTCACATATAAGAAGCATATATTAATGAAACATATATTGATTTCTTCCCTATAGTCTCTAGTCTCTCTCGCCCCCGAAACCTGGGCATAGTACATTTCATGAAAATCGTTGTAGCCGTTTCCAAGATTCAGATTATATTATGCATATAGGTAATATTTTAAATAATAAGTAATAAGTTTAAGGGTACTAGTATTCGTAATACTCTTATCTTAGAGTTTTCAGTTTAATTAAACACCGCGTTTTAACCGTTACTGGTACTTATAACCCGGTAGTAATGTATATTAACTAGCTTTTTCAGCAGTTTCACCCGCATTAAGTGTGGTCGAAAGTTATCCCACTAAAATGTTTTAAATATAGCATAATTATATCACTCGGGGATAATGTACCTCCCCATTACTGAAATAATTTACAGAATCGGATCAGTAGTTCCGCAGATATATTTAAACTAATTACCTCTTTGTGATGTAAGATAAGTATCATCGTCAAATATGTTGGGGTCGGCTTCCAGTCTAACCGGATGCAGCTGAATACCAGTATTTTACATGGAGCGACTGCCTATCTGACCTCCACAACCCAATTAGTACTGGGTAATACAATACCAGTTAGTAAGACTGGTTGTCAGACTTTTTGGGTCACTGACTACCTATCTGTAACGACTGTCAAAGATGGATAAATGACAGCCGGAACCAACAGCTTAACGTGCTTTCCGAGACACGGAGGAAACTCGGTATGTAAGGGTGGTCACAGACCAAACAAGCACAGCTTAGATACGTATAGATAACCAAAATAAAATAAAACTATATAAAAATATCTACACTGCCGTATACATACCTACTACATTTTATGATTTTACTCGTCGAATCCTTAAAAAATATAAATGAAGCTTGTTCTCTTTAGCATCAAAGATCTCAATAATAATACAAAACCACATAAATATTGCTCGTTGTAAATTATCACCTTTTTAGGACAACGAAATTAAAATAAAATGTGCTATATTATTTAGAATAACATCTCAATTATTATCTTATTTATTTCCCAACAATACAATTTGACGACAGCCGGAAAGATAGTCATCTTTTTTATCTTTTCTGAATGATACAAAAAGATATGGCACAGTAGCGTTCCGATTTTGCCTCCATTCCAAAATACATGATGATTAATTGGTTAATGACAATATGCTTGGCAAAATTGAAAATGATTTAGTCATTTGAATAACCTAGAACAGGTTATTCAAATGACTAAATCATTTTCAATTTTCACAATCATTATGTCAAATAATGCTTTTTAATGTCAAAACTAGCTTCTTTTCAAATTGTTATTCGTTTTTAAACTAGATTTCAGATTCTATCGGCATTTATGCGTCGCTACATGAAATGTGCCGTGTAAATGATATAAATCTATAAATCATAATAATCCCACACTGGCAGACGCTATAAATTATAACAGTAATAAATTAATTTACGAAACGCTAATGTATCACGCCATCATTTATTACGGATTTTTAAATAGATTCCCGTAAATCATGTTTTAGGAAAATATTTTGGCAATGATATTATAAATATTTTGAACTTATTACTTTTATACTTTTAAGTAAATAAGGATTACGGATTTTACTATTCCATTTAATACTTTCATTTGCCGAGAATGCCGATATTGGCATTGATAGTAATCATGATGTTTAAAGGAATAAAAAAAGTACTTACGTTTCTATAAAATCCCACTTGATACACTAAAACAATCCTTCATATTAACAATAATTTTCCTATAAAATAAAACTGAACGAACAGTACACACACTCACTAATCACACAGACACTAAACCGAACGCGCTTAAAAATCTAAAAAACCGAATTGTCAAAATCGCGCGGGAATATAGACAAAAAAAATACAGGTAAAAAATAATTTTGACAGTTAATTGAATTTTTACAAAAGAGGTTTTAACGTTTGGAGCGCTAACTCTATACGCGAATCGGCTGCGACTGGCGAATGAGTCTACCCACCCCCCTTCTATAGGCGTGGCTTTAACATACCCACAGCAAGGCGGGGCTTGGAGTAATATTTTTTTTCCTATTTATACTTTCTTGGTTTTATTATATTCGTCGGCAGTTTATTATATTGTAATGTGTATCTGTTTGTTCGTCATTGTATTGACTCCGTGATTTTTCGCGTCTTAATTGAGAAACATTTTTTGTGATAGGACAAGCTTGCCGCCATTTTAGGTTTAAAGCGTTGGGTGGCTTTAATTAGTATACTGTTGGTATTCTCTTGTCTGTGGTTCTGAAAATTTTATATTTCGTGGAAATTTATTTTGGAAAATGTTTTCATGTTCGTTGGTTATTGATTAATAATTATTAAAAAGAACAGGTGGAAGTGTTTTAATTTTTTTTTTTTTTTTTCAATGTGAATTTGAGTGATAGTGTTTTAAATCGAATTTTAGTCATATAATAAATTTTAGCAAATGTCAAGCATTATTTGTTTGCATGGGCGACATTACTTTAGTGTTTAAATATTTAGTGGTGCCTCAGAACATATTTTTTCTTTCAGAAAAATAAAATTACTGAAATAAAAATTGTACCTTATTATAACTAGAAATTATAGTAATTACCAAATCCTTAGAGCTTTGGTTTAGGTATCATTAAACCTACCTAATTAGTTCGACAGGTAGCTGATACTTATTATTATTATAATACTTATTATTATAATAATGATAGATGTTCCTTCGGTGGACACCTACTCACCTTCACTTAGCTATGATGTCTGCCACTCCAATTTACGAAGGTTTTCAGTTCAATTTGAGGACTGGCAGGGTCCCCTCGCCAAGTCAGGGTTAAAAAACGAATATTCATCATCATATTCGTCATCAGCCTATAATGTTCCCACTGCTGGGACACGGCCTCCTCTTAGTAAGAGGGAATGGGCTATAATCCACCATGCGGGCCCAGTGCGGGTTGATAGATGTCACATGTATTCGTTTTTTTTGTTCTAGGACATGCCGGTTTCCTCACGATGTTTTCCTTCACCATTTTTAGAGCAACGGTGACGAAATAGGTACGATGAATATTAAAATATCTAGTGTAAGCAATACTTAGGCTAGTTTCCACCATAATTAAATTGCAAATCTATTTAGTCCGTCAGTTAGAGTATTGGAAAATAATGGACATGTAATTTTTGTTTTTGTTAATTAATGAATACTGATAAAGGTAAAACGCATCATAGCTCGGGAGTGGGGGCTCGTGATGTCACAACGCACTAAAAGTTATGGCACGGCATGACGTATTGTAACTTTTAAAATCATCGTATCTTCGCCAATGTTGGTGAACGTAACAAAAGAAAAAATACGGGTCAAATATTTTTTGTAATGTAACTGACGGACAAATAAGATTTTTTCAGAACAAAAACCTTTTTATAAAATTTCAGGATAGTCGTGAAAGGGTATAACTAACAAACAAACTTATTTTCACATTTATAATAGTAGTTAGGTTATTAATTAGTTCCTTTTTTGAAAATATTTAATTATTGTATTAAATAAATAAATATCGCCGGACATTAACACACAGCGCCACCTAGTGCCACACTAAGCAAAGCTTGTGTCGTGGACACTAGATAGTTGATATACTACATATGTATTTTTTTGTTTGTAAATACATACTTATTATACATATAAACATCCATGACTCGGAAACAAATGTCCATGCTCATCACACAAACATTTGCTCCTACCGGGATTCGAACTCAGGACCCTAAGAACGTAAGGCAGCGTCACACATCGGGTATTTGTAGCTTTAATTCAATTATTTAGCATAAACTAGTTGGTGTCAGTTGCATTTATCTTATTATCAGGTTAAATGGCATGTTTTACCCAATAAGTTATCTGATAAAATGATAAAAAGTTGTTATACATAGTTAAAAGTTGATTAACATAGCCATACCCATAAATATTTCAGCCTACAGGGCAAAACTAATTCGCATAATTTGACATAATATATAAACCCGTTTAAGAAATTACACATAATTATACCAAAGCAGCTGATAAACTCTTAGAAAATTATAATTTTAATAGCTTAATCATTACTTATCTAGGTTAATTTCTGCACTTATAAATTATGAATAAGTTTGTATAATATTCTTACATTTTAAATAAAAAAATATTGTGCACAATTTCTTAGTACATGTTTTCATAGCCTTCCCAACTATATTGGAGTTAGCTTCCAGTCTAACCAGATCCAGCTGTATACCAGTATTTTACACGTAGCGACTGCCTATCTGACCTCCACAACCCAGTTAGTACTGGGTAATACGATACCATTTGGTTAGACTAGTTGTCATACATTCGGGCCACTGACTACCTGAAACACTGTCAAAGATCTACAAATGACAGCCGGGACCAACGGCTTAACGTGCTTACCGAGGCACGGAGGAAACTCGGTGTGTAAGGGTGGTCACCCATCCACAGACCAACCTAGGGCTGAATATCGACCCGAGGCTGTTAATATGTAGCCACAGACTCCTCTTTATCTTAGAAACAATATAAATCATTGAAAAACAGATGCTGGTTCTTAATTAAATTAACAAAACTGTGCTATCATTCTTTTATTGTACTTACTTATTGTAAGTTTTGTGTTATGAATTTCGTAATTATAATTGGAACACCCAAAAAAGAAATGAAATATTATAGTGAGTACTCTTTTACAAATTTTAATTCAGTAAACTTTACTTACGTACTTAATGATACAGAAGCAAATAGTCGTCATAACACATTATATTTTCCAAAGACAAATATATCATCGACAAAAACTTTTTACTTAAACTAAGAAATTACTTGTGGGTTTACTATTTAGGTACCTATAATTATGAAAATACATCTTGAATAATACTCCTACTAAATGTCTCATTTGTGGAAAAAAAAACACATCGTACCGAATGTTTTTTGGAAGCAACATAATGTCGACTGTAATTCTCATCCCCTTGCATTCCTCTCCACCTGAGAGGGTGAGGGGGTGAGAAAAAACAAGAAAAAAACACCCCAAAAGAAGGGAGTTTTTTAATTAGTCACCTTTTTTAAGTGTTTTTAAGACGGATGCTGCGTTTAGGCTCGATGGAAGTGGAGAGTAAGTTACGGGCGAGTAGAGTGTTCGTATTGAATAGTTTGTAGTTACTTTCTGTTACTTGGTTTATTTATTTATAGTTGTCATAACGTAAAAAAAATCGAATCTAATCACTTTTTATTTGTTAACACAGGTACAGAAATACAGATCTTATAATTGATAAAACCGAGCGCTGTTATGCCAGTAGCAGGCTTACAAATATGTTGAGCATCTAGCTCAAAATTACAGTTTAAAGTTTCTATAAAATATAATAATAGGACAAAGGCACAAACGCTTAGATAACTTGATAATCCATTCGCGATAACGATAACGAAAAAGTCAAAAGTGTCTTGCTTTTGCATTATAAACTATAATTACTAAAAATGCTTACATAAATAATTCTGTTTAACCTCACTACATTATAATAAATATCTCTGGGCATTAACACACAGCGCCACCTAGTGCCACACTAAGCAAAGCTTGTGTCACACAACGCTTTCAAAAATTTTGACATTTTTCTAGACCTTCAGGTTTTGTTATTATTATAAATATGTCACCGTAAAATTTTCAAACACGTTAAATTGTAATCACTCTAGCGATATTGTAAACTCTCGAAATATTGTCAACTGAACATACGGAAGTATCTCTGCCCCCATAATCGGGACTTGGGGCGCTAGGTACTTAACATCTTTTATTGTTAAAACAGCTCGTTATATACCACAATACCAATCCACTTATATAACAATATAACACCTAAACTAGCTAGTTATAAATAATTGAAATTGAAACGTGATTGATCGAAAATTGAACAAGTTTTTATAAAACCAATTTTATATTTTAATATGCATCGTGAAATTACTTTTTTTGTTTTTGTATATGTTTTTAGTGTATTTCGAAATAGTTTTTAGCTTTATATAATATAATAAATATTTTAACAAGTTTGGTTTTTATTTGGGCTCAAACTGTTCTAACATTTTTTTCTGAAATTGGTTCAAGTTATTACTTAATAAAAATAGATTGAAAGCGTTTTATATTTTTGTGAAAAAAAAATATACGTACTAAACTAAATGTTAAAATCATTGTATGAAAATTTACATTCAACTTTATCTTCTGTAATAACCATTAAATTCTCAATCTTTGAAATACTAATACACTTTTCAGCATGTTAAAAACTTGTGCCAGTTGTTGTTTTGTGTGTTGTTTGTTATTGTAAAACTCTATAGACTGATAACTTTAATTCTCTAAGCCCTCTCTAATTTATTGTACCATCCAACTAGCGCAAGTAACTCGCCCCATGCGAACAGACCACAAATATCTTAGCTAGTTGCGAATAAGTCTCATTTTCTCATAAAACACAGACAATGTTTTCTTTCTGCGCGTTTCTTAATAGATAGTAATGTTCGCTCCCTTTTTAATTAAAAAAGTTAACTTACAAGTCACTTTGGTATATTTGAACCTTTTCTTCGTTCGAAAGAAAAACGGCAGTACTATGACTTTTTGTTTGTATTCGACCATTTTTTTAAATATTCGTGTAATTTATAATTTTGGTCGGTTAGATTGCAAATTGCAAACAGGTTCTAAGATTGAATGACCCCTGAAAACTTTAGGAAGTTGATACGCTAGTAGTTTCAACTTTCCGAAGTTTTCAGAAAGTTGAAACGAAATTCCGTATGCCAATTGTTGAAACGAAATTCTCAAAGATTTTAGGTGTGTGCATATGTCATTGAGCTCTGTTTGATGAATTCCAATATGGTCATCGTTGGTTACCTTCCAACGAAAAAAAAACAAAAAAATCTTGATTATGGTGAACGCACACTTTTCACGCTGAAAGAAGCGAATGAGCCGAGAAAAAGGAAATTTAGAATTACTTGTATGAAATCCTGTGAAACCTCGCACACTTATCCGCGTCGAATTGGACGAATAGATATAACGTTATAGGTACGTATGAGAAAATGTTTTTTTTCGGCGCGGTCGGTTCTTCCAGCCTTTCGACCTTTAATATCAAGCACCAGGTGATTCAAATTCAGAAAAACAAGCAAAACCAATTAATCACAAAAGAATATTTTATGTAGAAGTATAACATTTAGTTAGATGCTATGGAATACCAATTCTCACGACCTAATTACTCTTGACATTTCAAAAGTAGAACACAAACGGAACCCTAGAACATAGTTATAGCCGTTACAACCAATCTGAAAGCTGCCTACCTACCTAATTTAAAAGCTCCAACAGGAAATCACACCTACCAATTTCGCCTACGCACAGAAACCATAAAATAAACTCAAAAAAATAAATAGGAACTACTTCTCATGAGTATTGCCTCAAAATTACTGCTTACAAGTCTCATTACGACTCGTTCTTTCAAGAAACGCCCGGTAATAAATGACAATTAGCAATAATCGCTGCTCTTGAAAGCAAACGCCTAATGAGGAATGCATAAGAACCAGAATAAAAGGAAATGGTGCAATAAAGAGTGTATTATTGAGTATAATAACACGTTCCGATGTGATTCAATGAAACGTTTCGCCGACGCACTCAGATATGTATCTTTAGCAGGCAATTTCCTAGATAATAATCTAGCTTGTTGCTTGAATTGGGACTAGCAGCGCCATCTAGTACCAAATAGACAAACTAAAAATCTCAAAGTTTTCTTATTTAGGAAAGCGACATCTAGCGTCGGATAGCAATATTGATAACAATGTAGAGGAACAGCAACCGATGTTAATATATATAAATGAGTACAGATGGCGCTGTAAACTAAAATATTTTTTTGTAAATTCTTTATTTTACTTGGATCAAATTATTTCGATCGACGTACACGAGTCAATTTGTTATCGATGAAAATTTTGTGTTTAGGTCCTTCCTCGATAAGCATTTTTACGTGAAACTGAAGGAATTTAACGAAATTCTAGAACTCCAGTAAACAATTTTATTAGAACATTCAACTTTTCTTTTTGATATTTTAGCTTTTTAGAATTGAATGCAACAAGGTGAATTGGAGCGTCAAAATTCCATCGTTGGCGGTTTTTCTTGCAATCTTAGTTCGTAAAATATTTATAGTAAAAACTCGAAAAGAAAAATGAAAATGGTAACTCCAACTTACAAGAAAGAGAATGGCATTATCGTTATTCACAAACAAATAATTAAAATATCTTACTGCTGCTGAAATTTACAGCGTCAAAAATCATGGGAATGCGTAAAAAATGTAATAGGACTCTTATGGCGATTAAGAAAATTTGAATGCTTGTAGAAATGCAATTTTAAGTTCAAATGGAAAAATACATAATGCAAATGGGTAAACAAAACAAAAGTTTAACAACACCTCGTTCTACATGCAAATATATTACAGTAATAACAGCTGGTATTTTAATAATGTTTCTTTATCTATTGTAATTAATTGCAACTATCATTGATGTCGAGTCCTGTGAAAACAGTACAAATGTAATTTAATCAACACGGCACTCCAAGTGGCATATGCCTAACTAAAACCATAAGCCTTACGTCTTTTAACAATGAGAGCATACAGAAATACACAACGCTGCCTGCTGCGAGCCGTTCATACCTACTGCTTTCATCATCATCATCATCATCATCATTCCAGCCGAAAGACGTCCACTGCTGGACGTAGGCCTCCCCCAAGTGTCGCCACATCGATCGGTCCCGTGCGATTCGCATCCAACTGATTCCCGCAGCCTTTTCCAAGTCATCTGTCCACCTAGTGGGAGACCTTCCAACACAACGTATTCCGGTGCGTGATCGGCACTCCAAAACTTTTCGGCTCCATCAGTCATCCGTTCTGCGAGCAATGTGCCTTGCCCACTGCAACTTAAGTTTGGCAATTCTTCTACTGCTTTTACATCGTCCATTATAAGGGGCAAATCAAGACTTTAGACTGTTGGCAATTTCCTGATGAAACATTCGAAAACACTTATCTTTTGGATCGGACTCCACCGCTTAAAACCACCGGTAGAAAACCTTTATTTACACTTCTCGCTTAGTTTTAGTGGAAACGTTTGAGCTGTGAGGCGAGGAGATGTCTTGTCATTGTTTAGACCAGCCTTCGCAAACGACTGCCAAGAGCACCGGAGAGAAGATATGAGGAATGCGCTGTGAGCGGTGTGTGTGCGGGGAGCGATGCGCTGTGAGCGGTGTGTGTGCGGGGAGCGATGCGCTGTGAGCGGTGTGTGTTCGGGGAGCGATGCGCTGTGAGCGGTGTGTGTGGGGTGAGCGATGCGCTCAGTGGCGTAGGTAGTCCTAGTAGTGCCCAGTATCAACTTTTTGTGGACTCTTTTCCGCATTCGGGTTGAATGCGGTGAAACCCGACAAGAGGAAAAAGTCATGAATGTCCAACTAATTACTTTTGCAAAATTCAGAAGACATCCTGACAATAACTTTCGGAACCGTGAATAAGTTAAACAGTTTAAAACTTAACTTATATTGTCACTTACGGGATATCTTCTTCATCATTGAGCGGAAGGAAACAAGTAGTTTCAGTGGGAGGTCACGAGTCTAGTTTATATTATGCCAAGTCTGGTGTACCACAGGGTTCGCATGTGGGTCCTCTTCTTTTCTTAATATTTATTAACGATCTTGCCTCTCGAATAAACTGCAACTTTTCCTTTTATGCTGATGATCTCAAAATTTATAAAAGAATAGAGTCACCAGCAGATGCCAGCTTACTTCAACTCGACCTTGATCAAATCAGTGTTTGGTGTGAAGCTAACGGGATGACCTTAAATGCAGAGAAATGTTTTTGTATACGTTACAGTCGTAAATTAGAGCCATTAATTTCCCCCTACAAAATTAACAACATTATCTTGCAAGAGGTTACAGAAATCCGTGACCTGGGAGTTATTTTGGACCAAAAATTAAAGTTCACTTCTCATATCTCTGATACGGTGAAGGAAGCAGCTCAAATGTTAGGTTTCATCAAAAGAAACGCGAAATCGTTTGGGGTAAAAACTAAAATTATCCTTTTCAAGGCGTTGGTACGTTGTCAATTAGAGTATGCCAGTATCGCATGGAATCCTATGTATGTTGTACATTCGCAACGTCTCGAGAACATCCAGAGAGCTTTTACAAGACATATTGCTTACATATCCACAGGAATATCACACAGATGTCCATACGAACAACGTCTGGCTTTCTTTCAACTTGAATCACTAAGAAACCGTCGTACTGTCCATGATTTAGTTTTTCTATATAAGGTTGTGAATAGTCAAATTGAATGCGAACAGTTGCTCGATCGTGTCATGTTGTCAGTCCCATATAACCGTCCTAGACAGCCAATTTCTAGACTATTTCAACCACCAACCAGTAGAAGCAACATCGGGAGACACTCACCAATATCAAGAATGTGCAATCAATACAATGAACTCAACTCAAAATTGCCTGACTTGGATGTGTTCTTTGGTTCTCTACCCAGGTTCAAAACCCTGTTGCGCTCCCATTTGAACCAACATTTAAATAGCCTTAAGTAATTTTTATTTTTGTTTTCAGCCTTTATATTTAAATTTTGTTATTTTATTTTGGTTTTTTGTACTTTATTATTTTAAGTGTGTTATTGTAAGTCTGTTATTTGATCTCTTTTTTAGTTTTAAGTCATAGTTGTTTTATTTTGTTATGAATGTTGTGTACACCTATAATTGGTACGTACATTAGAACCATATCTACCAAATGGACCTTTAATTATAAATGTGTTATGTATGTACTGTTGGTGCACCTATTTTAAATAAATAAATAAATAAATAAATAAATCATTAATTTGAGCTCCCGATATTTCGAGGCTGTTGCAAACGCCGTGATCGTGCGTTCATGGCGCGATCATGGCGTTTGCACTTTACGGAAGATATCCCGTAAATGACAATATAAGTTTGGTGAAAAGTTATATTTCCATTTTATCTTTATTATGAAGAATTTTTAATGTTGTGAGAAGATTTTGTGATTTTTTCATCGCCAGGAGCCCCTGTTACCCCGTATCATTGGTACGCTTGGATGCGCTGTGTGCGGTGCGCGGTGAGCGGTGTAGATGGTGTGGGGTGAGAGGAGTGCGGTCGATATACCTTTTTTTGCGGGGGAAAAATAACCACGATGTGTGGAGCCCTGACATAGCCAGACGCTTTCTGGCTATGTCAGGTAGACCTCGCAGGAGATGTGGACCCATGGTATTTGGTTTTGTCCAGCTGACAAAACCAAATACCATGGGTCCACATCAATGTCGAATAAATGTTTTTTCTTTCTTTTCTTTCTTTGCTTTCTTTTCTTTCTTTTCTTTCTTTTCTTTCTTTTCTTTCTTTTCTTTCTTTTCTTTCTTTTCTTTCTTTTCTTTCTTTTCTTTCTTTTCTTTCTTTTCTTTCTTTTCTTTCTTTTCTTTCTTTTCTTTCTTTTCTTTCTTTTCTTTCTTTTCTTTCTTTTCTTTCTTTTCTTTCTTTTCTTTCTTTTTTTTCTTTTCTTTTTTTTTCTTTCACATAGACAGGTGATAGTCAGACTTTTACTGATTAGAACCCATTTATGTTCCTTCCTCGCCCTTTATGTTCCGGGACCACGGTTGACGGTATCTCTTTCGAACAATCCCGCAGGCGCGGCAGGCGGTCAATACACCTTAGCGTCTAAACATCTCTCCGCTCAGCTTTGCACAGACTCGGTGGAAATTTCAGCGTCACATTGTAAAAACGCACGGTTTCACTTCGAAATACATATTACAATCTACCGAAAAATGATGCGTTAAATATAAGAAGTATGTTCCATTGACAATATTTTGACAATTCACAATTCACTTCACACTCAATCTCTCTTCGATTCACAATCTCGATAGACAGATTACAATCTAACGGTTTTTACAATTTTATGGTGACAGATATACAGGGTGTAAACCACCTCATCACAAAGCCGTCAACCAAGCATTCTAAACATCAAACTAAGTAACTTTACGCAAAAATTATTGCTGGGTATTGGAGTTTCGGCAGTATTTCAATAAAACTCGCGTTAGATTTCTATAAACACGATATATTTTAAATACGTACAAATCACATGACGTTTTGTAAAACCAAAAGCGAAGACAAGACAGCCAGCAGTGTCAGATTATGAAACCACCAGTCTCTATGATCTATCTTATAAGTTTACATATCCAACACTCCCACTTAAATTTATAAGATAGACATAACAATTCACTACATAATTGTGGTGTATGTGTACACATGTGCGTATGTGTGCGCGCCGCGCACGGCCGGCGCGCGCGCCCTCTTCGCCAGTAATAAACCAGCTTGAGCCCGGTGTAGTTGTTTCATTGCTTCGTAAACATATCATTTGGCGACGAGAATAATTGTTTACCTGCGTGTGTTGAAGTCAATAGAAAATGAGTTTCATTGGATCATTAAATGTATTTGATCATAAAAACCAAGAATGGCAAATATTTTGTGGAAAATTAAACCAGTTTATGAAGCTGAATAAAATCGAAGGGGGCGACCAAGCGTCTTTATTACTCACGCATTTGTCAGATGAAACATATCGTCTGGCAAGGAACCTGGTTCATCCCAAGGAGCTTGATGCAGTATCCTTCGAAGAATTAGTGTCGAAGCTCAACGGCCATTTCAAACCCAAAAGGTCGACTTTCGTAGACAGAGCCAAGTTTTATGACGCGGTAATATCCGAAGGCGAAAGTATCGAAGACTGGGCGGCGCGTTTGAGAGGACTCGCCGTTTATTGCGAATTCGGCGTGGAGTTATTGGACACTTTGCTACGAGACAAGTTCATTTTAGGCCTAAAAGAAGGGCGTGAACGGGACCGTCTATTTGAGAAGGATTCGGCAAGCTTGACCTTTGCAAAAGCGGTGGAAGTTGCACAACAGGCGGCATGCGCACGTGGAGCTCGCACCCATGTAATGGTGGATGGCGGGCCAGGAGCGGCGGCCTTGAAGGAAGAACCTGTCTACAGGGTTGTGCAGGCTCGCGAAAGGCGAGATTCATCAGTGGCTACTACTTCAACGGCACGTGGAGCCGTTAACAGTGTGCGTTGTTCAGTGTGTGGTTACAAAAATCACGAATCAGTGAAGTGCCGGTTTAAAAATTATTCTTGCCAAAAATGTGGTGAGAAAGGACATCTAAAAAAAATGTGTAAAGCTAGCAGTGAAAATTCGAAATTGCATCACTTAGTTAGTGATGAACAGTCTCACAAATGTGAAGAATGCGATCTGTTCAATATGCGGTATGTTAATAATGATCCCATTATTATTTCAATAGAAATAAATAAATTAAAATTCGATATGGAATTAGATTCCGGTTCAGGTACTAGTGTAATTTCAGAAAAGTTATATTTACAACATTTTAAAAATTATAATTTAATTAAAACTGATTTGAGAATGTGTTTGTACAATGGGCATAAGATTATTCCTATAGGCTATTTCATTTGTACTGTTTCATATTTCAACACGTGCCAGAACATTAGGTTTTATGTTATACAAAATGGCGGACCTCCGTTACTAGGCCGTGATTTTAAGACTAAGTTTAAAATATATTTTTCTTCAACCTATGTAAATAAAATCAATGTTGATAATCAATGTACACGGGAGGTGCAGCAGCTGTTATATGAGTTCCCTGACCTTTGGAAGGACGAACTTGGGTGTTTTAATAAGTTCGAAATAGATTTTCAGCTCAAAGAGGGGGCGAGACCTGTTTTTTTTAAGCCACGTTCTATTCCTTTTGCCCTTAGAAATAAAGTAGAAGATGAGTTAGCTAGGCTTGTAGACTTAGGTATTTTAGTTCCCGTAAACTTTTCGGAGTACGCAACACCGATTGTTCCTGTATTAAAACCAAATCGACAAGTCAAAATAGCTGGAGATTTTTCGTGTACACTCAATAAAATTCTAAAAATTGATAAATATCCATTACCGCGGATAGAGGAGGTATTTGCGAAAATTGGGGGAGGGTTGCAGTATTCAAAATTGGATTTAAGTAATGCGTATAATCAATTCAAATTGTGCAGTTCGTCACAGGATCTCACTACAATAAATACTCCTAAGGGACTATTTAAATATACCCGCCTAGTTTACGGTCTAGCAAATGCGCCAGCCATTTTTCAACGGGCTATGGAAACGTTGTTAGCAGGGATAGAGGGTGTGACTTGTTGGTTAGATGACGTCTGTTGTACTGCTCCCACTCGTGAATTGCATTTGCTTAGGATTAGGGAAATCCTTAAAAGGATGCAGGATGCGGGATTACGATTGCAAAAGGATAAGTGTGCCTTTTTCCAGGACAGTGTCACGTACCTTGGGTACGTAATAGATAAAAATGGGCTTAGGACGTGTCCCAAGAAGGTAGATGCGATTTTAAAAGCGCCGCGTCCAACAAATGTCTTAGAAACCAAAAGGTTCTTGGGCGTCGTTAATTATTACCGTAATTTCGTTCCGAACGCTTCGTCCTTATTAAACCCGTTACACACATTACTGCGTGCAGGCATAACATGGCATTGGGGTGAAAGTCAGCAACATGCGTTTGACAAAGTAAAGGAGGAGTTGGCCTCTGACCGGCTGTTAGCACATTTTGACCCAGCAGTACCATTGGTACTTACTGTGGACGCGGGGCCGTCGGGTTTAGGTGCGGTTCTTTCGCACGTTGACAATAAGGGCTGCGAGCGTCCAATTGCTTTCGCTTCTAGGTCGTTATCAGTTAGTGAGAAGGTATATAGCCAGATACAAAAAGAGGCAACGGCAATCATATTTGGTGTCAAACATTTCCACCAGTATCTTTACGGTAGGCAGGAGCCTTTCATTCTTAAAACAGATCACAGACCCCTTCTATCCATATTTGGAAAGAAAAATGGCGTGTCCGTAACGGCGGCGTTAAGATTACAACGATACGCAATTATTTTGTCAGCATATAACTATGTAGTACAATACATTACTGCTAAAAATAATTTAGTGGCAGATTATTTTTCTAGAGCGCCGTTACCTCCGTCACAACACATCTGCAAGGGGGAAGAGGAGAACAAAGATATTCCTTTTTTATTTCTTGATGCCACTACGAAACCGGTTTCATCCGATGATATAAAAAAAGCCACAGCACTAGATAAAGTGTTAGCCACCGTAATAAAGTATATGAATCATGGTTGGCCACGTAAAATAACGTGTCAATCCGTATTACCTTATTTTTACTGTAAAACTGATTTGGAAATGAATGACGGGTGTCTGTTTAGAGGGCATAGAATAATAATCCCAAGGATTTACAGGGTCAGAATGTTAGAAGAATTACACTCAGCACATTTTGGCATCGTAAAAACCAAAAGTGCAGCCCGTAGTAGAATGTGGTGGCCAGGTATTGATAAAGACATCGAGAGGTGGATAGGTGAATGTAACGAGTGCTCGCAAGTCCGGAACGCACCGCCCCGCGCCTCCCCCGCACCTTGGCCTCGCCCTTCTCAGCCGTGGTATCGTATCCACATAGATTACATGAGCGTAGGTCAGAATGTTTATTTGGTGGTTATTGACGCGTTTAGTAAATGGCTGGAATGTATTCATATGAACAACGGTACCTCCACAAATGCATTGATTATGAAATTGAAAGGCATATTTTCAACATTTGGAATACCTAACGTTATAGTATCTGATAATGACGCAAAAATACGGTCCACTGAATTTCACCAGTTTTGTAACAATAACGGTATTAAGCATTTAACTTCACCTGTTTATCATCCTGCTAGTAACGGGCAGGCAGAAAATTCAGTAAAAACTTGTAAAAAAATGTTAAAATGTATTATTGATAACAGAGGTATCTCACAGCGTGGAATACACGAGAAATTACTGAGTTTTTTGTTTGAATATCGTAATACTGCACACTGTTCTACGGGAATAACCCCAGCCATGTTAATGTTTGGCAGAAAATTAAGGTCAAGGTTAGATGTGATTTTACCATGTAAAACTGAAAAGATTTGTGACGATAGTGACAAAGTCAAATTAAATCCAAGCAGAAATTTCCAGGTGGGTGAAGTTATATGGTGTAAATGTTTTTCAGGTAGGAAAGCGCAATGGGAATTAGGAAAAATTATAAGAAAATTAGGTATAAGAGTTTTTGATGTGTATATTGAAAAATATAATATTGTATGTAAAAGACATCTGGATCAAATTTGTAAACAAAAAGGAAACGTTATTACTAAATCTGTAGATAATTATTGTGATGAATATTTTCCAACTGAGATTACCGAATGCTCGGAGTCACAGCAACAGCAGACAGTGTCAAGTTTGTCTACTAATGAGTCATCAACCGCACCACCATGCCCACCATCACCCTCACAGTCACCTATTGAACTTCAAGCTGAAGCTAACATCCCTACAGAGGGAAATATAGAAGTACTAGATGGACGGGTGGAAGAGGGGTTGGATGTTGTTGCGGGGGTTGGGTTACAGGACAAACCAACAGAACCGGGTAGTGGGACGTCCGGAGTCGGTCGTTCCGTTAGGGAGAGAAAGGAGGTATGCTATAAAAAGTTCTTTTAAGTAGGTATCCTAATGCTTGTATTGTTTTATTGTTATAGAGTATTAAACGAGTAGTGGTGGAGGAAATGTGGTGTATGTGTACACATGTGCGTATGTGTGCGCGCCGCGCACGGCCGGCGCGCGCGCCCTCTTCGCCAGTAATAAACCAGCTTGAGCCCGGTGTAGTTGTTTCATTGCTTCGTAAACATATCAATAATACTTTCTTTTACCTTTAACTAAAACAGAAAACCAACATTCTTATATTTAAACATAAAGGTACATATAATCTCATAACTATAAATTGATGCATTAAACATTTCTCATCATCTTATCCCTAATTGAATTAAATTTCATTCCAGGCAAAGCTTTAGTCAGGAAATCAGCCAACTGATT